>CM057337.1:787795745-788423583 GCA_030015575.1 Agapanthus africanus
ATGATGATATGGACTGTGAGGGTCCTTAAACCCATAGCCTAATGCAAAATTCCTGGTTACAGTGGAACACGGATAATGTCACTCTTTGACACCACGTAGGAAACGTCCAGAGCGGATCCTGGTCCTCGCAGAGCACGGCAGTGAACCCCGTGTGAAGCATCCAGACGCGGAGCCCTGGGTCCTCGCCAAGCAACGGCAGTGAACCCGTGTGAAGCATCCAGAGCCAAATACCGGACTGTGGGGGTCCTTAAACCCATGGACTCTACGACGTCCTTAACCCTTGACCGAGATGTCTTAAAACTAACAATGGACCGCAATGTCCTTAAACTACCCATTGACCGAGATGTCTTAAAACTAACAATGGACCGCAATGTCCTTAAACTACTCCCATTGACCACGAGATGTCTTAAAACTAACAATGGACCGCAATGTCCTTAAACTACCCATTGACCGAGATGTCTTAAAACTAACCATGGACCGCAATGTCCTTAAAACTACCCATTGACCGAGATGTCTTTAAAACTAACAATGGACCGCAATGTCCTTAAACTACCCATGCGACCGCAATGTCCTTAAACTACCCATTGACCAGAGATGTCTTAAAACTAACAATGGACCGCAATGTCCTTAAACTACCCATTGACCGAGATGTCTTAAAACTAACAATGGAACCGCAATGTCCTTAAACTACCCATGGACCGCAATGTCCTTAAACTACCCATGGACCGCAATGTCCTTAAACTACCCACGGACCGCAATGTCCTTAAACTACCCACGGACCGCAACGTCCTTAAACTATCCATGGACCGCAACGTCCCTAAACTAGAACAATAGGGCCCTCCATATGCTCTTTTGTCGGATCTAAACGGTCCCGTTTAAGTTGATCTTAGCCTCCAAAAATGGCTAACGCGTCCTTAAACCTTCAAACAGATTGAGGACTACGAATCCCCTAAAATTAACTCCGGTTCGAGGGTACATCTCTGAACTCCTCTGACATCCGTCGTTGTAATCTTTCAACGTCGTCAGAGAGGTGATGAGTCCCGATGGCCATACATACGACGGACCACTACGTCCCTAAACACTGGAACATTAGAGTCCAAACACTCTTCTGTCGGATCTAAAACGATCCCGTTAAGTTGATCTTAGTCACAAAGTTAGACTAACGTATCCTTAACAAACGTTTGAGTTGATCTTAGCCTCAAGTATGGCCTGACGTATCCCTCAAAACCAAACCCCCAAACCCAAATCTAAGATAATGCGGATTTGGACTAGTCCACAGCCCCTACGGGCGACGACATAACTCAGTCTCCGTAAACAATCCACGGGCAACAAAACAAACACCCACGACACGAAGTGACCATCTGGAGAAGGAGAAAGTTGTTACCGCGCAACGCGGTAGCGTAATTAACTGCAGGGGCTTGCGCCTGCAGGGAAGAGCGTCCCCACAATCAAAAACCCCTCAAATGAGGGGGAATCTGACGAAGTCTGCTACATCGGACGCATCCGTCTAAACCTTCGATACATGGTGCCCATAAATCAACTTGGCATCTTCGGAGGGGTAGACGGATAGCACCAATTAGCATCTGCCCCCGAACCCCAGGCATTCGGACGTCCCGACGTCCCGGCCCGCCGTTCGGAGGGGAACAGATTCTGGCACGCCCGGTGGGACCTTTTCCTCTTTCCACTCCACACTTCGTGTGTCGTGATTCGCGAACCAATCGCGGTTCGCTAATAGTTGCCCTTGGGTCTCAAGGTACTGAGAATTGGGCATCTTGCTTATTGCAGAAAGCAAAGGATCGATGGCTTTCATCCCTGCGAAATCCTCCAACTGCTCAGACGGCAACTGCAGCCGACGCTCTGCCTCGCCAGGAAGGTATAGCCTATGGACCCCAAGCTGCTTCGCTGTTCACAATGCCGATGGAACAGGTCACACCGCGCCACCACAGGATTGTTTTTTGGGACCATGATCCCGCCGACAAACTTTACCCGTTCCAGTGCTGGCGAAGGAAACTCTCAAGAAGTCGGTCTTTTGATCGTCTTACCCCTTACCAGCGGCTCCTCTCACACGAGTCACCCAACGTCAACGCCTCGGTCTTCTCTAGACTGGGCCAGAAATCATGCGAGCTCATTACGGGGCCTACAATCTCAAAGAAGACTGCTTCTAAGAAAGTGAACGCTCCCATACCCGAAATCGCCAAGGCAACCTCTCCAGCCAAAAAGTCGGTCTTTACAAGATTGACGGCTACCGGCCTTTGCTCCCCGCTTCCCAGAGGACATCGGTCTTCGATAGGTTAGCGCCAACAACAACCCCCCCATCCACACCAGGGGGCATGAAGAAACCATTCTTACCGCTGACCCTTGCACCGTCCGCTCGACACTCTCGACGTCGCCATTGGCGCCGAGTGAGGAAGGCTGGGGGCAACTCTCCCTCCGGATTGACCCCACCAGCCTCGGTGGCCGAGAAGTTAATGCCGAGCTGTTCCGACTTGGGAACAGTTTTGAAATGCTAAATAAGGTGCGAAGGAATTCCCCTACGGCAGTACTGAAGAAATCTCCTCCCTTACTAAAAAAGGTGGTGGAAACAAAACCCGAACAGCCTCGATCTCCTCAACGGCTGTCTTCCAAAATCTATAAGGCTTGGCGGCAGGCCCGAGACTCGATCATCGATCCAAACTTCTCCCGCCAGCACAAGAAACTGAAAATCCAACCTGAAGCTGGTCACCAGGCTAAACCCCAAAAGGCTGTTGATCAACTGACTCATAAAAGGAGGAGGCCAGAGAGGACCCCACAGCATGCAACGACGGCTAAAAACACTAGGCCTAGACGCCCTATAAGTCTGGGGGGCATGATGGTCCACACTGTATACATGGCCTCTGGAAAGGAGGAGAGCCGCACTTCCACAGGCCATCGACCATTAACACCGATCCGTAACAAAATCCCAGGAGCAGCAACAAAAGCTCCAAGAAATGATGAATGCTATGGCCGCGCTCACCGCGGCCAAAGGAAAGCCCAGAAGCGTCCTCAGACGCTTAGCGCCGGGAGGAAGAAAACCGACGCTGATATTCCTTCGCCGAACACTGGAGAAAAGGGACAAAGAGGCGGGCTGAACAAGCGGCCAACATACAACGGATGGGCCTTTTCTCTTTCAAGATGTGATAGGAATGATGATCCAGCAAGACTTACCAGCTGAAGAGCCTCCGATTATTCTGGAGGACGAACCGAGGAGAGACATCAAATCCACCTCCAGCCCTCTCGACGGCCAAGGAAGAAGACGATCTCTAAGGCTGACTTGGCTGACTACATAGCCCGGCAAATCCGAGTTCATCGCGCAACTGAGGCAGCTGGTCAGTACCGTGAAAACCGGGCGGCCGTATCCGAGCTGGTACGATCAAATCAAATACCCGCAAGGCTATACGATACCGAAATTCCATGTGTATAAGGGGACCGGCAATCCCCATCAACATGTCGCCACAGTTTCGGGCCCTATGCGGTAACACCGGCGGTGACGATAAATTGTTGCTTCGCCAATTCGTGGGCAGCTTGTCAGAAACAGCGTTCGAATGGTATTCAGAACTCCCGAAACGATTCCCATCAAAACGTTCGCTGAAATGGAGTTGTTGTTCACTTCAGCGATTTGCAAGTGCCAGTGAACGCACTCCAATAACCGCACTTATTAACGCCAGGGTAAAGCCGGGCGAAACCTGGGTCCAGTACGCTATACGCTGGCGGAACTTGTGGTCGAGATGTGAGCAGCGCATCGAGGAAGCACCTGCGGTGGGCATGTTCGTGGGAACTCTAGACCCTCACGCAACTATCTCCCAAGTTTATGATGTTCTTTAAGCCAACCACATTCCAGGCTCTGATCGACAAGTTAGCTCAGATGGACCAGATGGGTCATAGACCACCTACACCGAAGTCGGAACCTCGGAATGACAAGGGTAAAGGAAGGGCAACCTTTGTCGCGAAATGCCCAACAGCAACCTAACGCCCCGAAATCGACGGATCAACTGGAGGAAAGACGCCGGTACTATAATGAGAAAATGAAGGCGTCCTCTACTTCGTTCCCACAAGACAAGACGAAGCGTTATTCGAGTTGGCAATACGCAACAGACTTATAAACCTACCAAATCCAAGGCGACCACCACACCCCACCGAGGTGAATAACTCCAACTACTGCCCTTATCATCAGAACGGTAAGTCATCCGATTGAAGATTTGCTTTGTCTTCAAAGGATGGATCGAAGATCAATACCTCCAGGGGAAATTTGTACTGTCCCGAAAAGTGGAAGGTGAACCCACCAACAACCACATACTCCTAAGAAGGCCGATACACCGGGGGGCAACCTGCTCCTTTATCGAAGAAGCTCCATGGGAGGTCGTGCTATCAACGAAGACCAAAAGAATGCTGAGAGACCTCCATGCATGCCCTGCGAATCGAATGGAAGGACCCTCTTGAACCTCAAATTATCGAAGGGATGTTGAAGCCCCGCCCAATTATAAAGACTAACGATAAGAGCCGAAATACTCACGTCCCAACCGTCAAAATCTTCGAAGAAAAAGAAGAAGAAATCCAAGAAGTCCGTGAAGCTTGGAAACGAGCACACGAACTTACAGAAGCAAATAGACGCGCTGGAAGAATACAATCAAAAGGCGCGAACTCCTGTCACACTGCAAGAGTTCCTCAACCATATCTTTCAAGAGGAAGATGAGGGGGAAAGCTCGTCGGATGAATCCGAAGGATACGTGGCGAGTTGTAACGTAATCTCCCACTCGTTTACCGATGATGGGAAAACTCCCGGCACTAAGAAGATGGAGGCAGAGCCTGTACCAAAGTGTCCATGGCCAACGGAACGAAATGATCGACGCTTTTCTAGACAAGATTCGTCTAAAATGTAAAGCGGACCAGGAGCGTGAAAATGACCACGGCCGGAAAGAGCCAAATACGGACGACTGAACGGAAGAGTTGAACTACCTCCTCCAGAGCGAAAAGTATCCGAGGTAGACAAGAAGATTTATTCAAGACGAGAAAAAAGGTTTGCCAAAGGCCGTGTCAATGGGGATGAAGCTACCACCCTCGGAAGGAAACACACACGATGGGGTAGAGACGCACCCTGACTATTGCACATATCATCGGAAAATCTCACATCCCCACGGAGGAGTGCGACGCCTTTAAGATATGGTGGCAAGGATATGTTGTTCGTCAGCAACATTTTAAGCGCATGAAACGCAAGAGCCGTCAGGAGCGAAGAGGTACTGTCGGAGGACATAACAAGACTACTGGCAACTGTTACATGGTTGACGCCAGAGGGTCACAAGTTCTCACCTTCGGGAGCGACTCTGATGAAGAAATGGCTCTGGGCCCTCTCTTTACAGAATCCGTTCTAGGAAAAAAGGAGGAATCAGAGGCCTGCGAGAACATTCAGCTGCGCAACCGCACGCTCCCGGAGAAGAATCTCGGTCCCGTCGGCCGAAAAGATAAGGGAAAGGAAAAGGTCATTGAAGATATCACTTTAGATGACCGGGTCATAAAAGAGCTAACTAACAAAGACCCTCCCAAAAAGGGTAAGGTGGACTATAACATCCTCGCGCACTTAAGGAAGCTACCCTCTCAGCTTAGCGTTCTTGATGCCCTTCTATTATCAAAAGAAGCGCGAGACTCACTCATTAAAGCGTTGCAAGAACCTGAACAATTCCAGGCCGTTCTCGCCACTGAAAGGATGAAGGATGAACTGGAGGAAGTGCATACAGCCGATGTCACTTTCGGTGATGAAGACCTTCTCCTCGGGACGTGCGACCACAACCGTCCCCTATATGTCTCTGGATACTGCCATGACATCAAGATAGGTAAGATCTTAGTGGATAATGGATCCTCCGTCAACCTCCTTAATGTTCGGGTGTTGAAGGAAATCTGCATGAGTGTGCAACACCTCGCTCGTGACAAAATTACTATCTCCGGTTTCGACTCTCAATCGTCACGGACTCTCGGATCTGTAATACTGACGTTACGCTTCGGACTTCTCGTCACAGACATCAAATTCCATGTCATTGACGCCAAGACCTGCTACAACGCCTTGCTCGGCCGTCCCTGGCTACACGAGTACAACATCATCCCTTCTACACAACATCAGTGTATGAAATACTTCAAGGATGGTTTCGAGTACACTGTAACAGGCGAGTTAAACCCGTTTTCTGTGAATGAAGTCCGCAAATACGAAGATGCGAAATACTTTTTGCCAGATTTCGAGGATACAGAAAGGTGTCGCGACCCGAAGAACAAAACCGCCGCCACCATTCCCGTTTTTGGGAGCGATACCGAAGAAGAGGAGGAAATAGTGTATACGGGGCCATCCCAACGCAACAACCTGGGGGCACCCACCCCCGTACCGGTCTTCGGGAGTGATTCGGAGGACGAGGTTAACGTCGTGTTCTCCAATCGGCTGTCAATACAGGCACCCCTTTGCGATGACCATAGTCTGCAAATCACCATGGTACCGCAAGAACACTATAAGGATCTCGACGCGCTTCAAACCCATAGCGTGCAGGACCTGCAAACATTTTACGTCCCTCCCAAGCGAAGGGGTGAAAAGGTGATCCTATTCTATCAATCCTCCGAGTCGAAGGTGGAGAAAGAGATCTGGCACGGCGTGGATGTTACACTTGACAGGCTCCAACCCATTCGTCTGCCTAGATACTATACAAATGGATTGAAGAAGTTATTGAAGCGCCAAGGAGTACCCTTAAAACAGACTGTGCGGCAGGCTCGGTTCTACAACAGGATTTGGGATGTCCCTGGGACCCAACGCAAATTGCCCAACGGAAAAATAGAAACACTTGGGCTTGGGTACGCGAGAACGGGAAAACAGGAGCGAGCCCACGGCAGCTACGCCATATATACCTTTGATGAAGAAGAAGGCGCCACGTCAGGAGAGACCAATCCCTCATCAAAACTAAACCCCGCGATCGAAGAGCCAAACCCGTTGTTTAAAAGACGAATGGGCAAGCCTACCACGAAAGCGGATCAGAAAATTCGGGAAGATCACAACCACGAAGTGGCCATCTATGAGAAAGCCAGGACGCAACGTCTATTCCAACAAACTGCACAGGCTGCAAAAGATAAAGATGTTCACCATCGTCAACCCGTCATACGAAAGGCTCGACGCAGGGACGGGAATAAATTAAGAAGCGAAAAAAGAAGCCGACAACAACGACGCAGGATTAGAGGGTTACGGGAATTGCGTGGCTCGGACTCGTCCCTCATGGAAAAGATGAGTCGAGCATACTCCTTCCCTCGAGACAAGACGGAACGGTTACTCAAGCTCGCCCTAAAACATCAGATGATCACGCTTCCAGAGTCTAGGCATCCTGAGCAGGCTAGCAAGGTCTCTCATCCGGGTTATTGCTCTTATCACCGAGCCATAGGACATCCGACCGAAGATTGCTTCACCTTCAAGAACTGGGTCGAGGACCAGTACCGACGGGGCAGATTCGCTTTATCCGACGGTTGGAAAGTAACGCCGCCGCAAAGGCACGAGCCTAAAGCCACAAGAGCAGAACCGGATCCGCCTCAGTCTTGGGAGCGAGTTCGCACCTGTTATATGATTACAATATTAAAAGAAGAGCCCGAGAACGAAGATGACCTTCCCCGGTGCTTCGAGAACAGCGATGACGAGTTGATCTCGGAATTTCCGCCCGCTCCGAAAGAACTGGAAGACGGTATACATACTACCGCAGATAACCTCAAGAAGATCGAGCTGGGATCGGCAGACGACCCGCGGCCGACATTTGTCAGCGAGCTGTTATCCGAGGAAAAGGTGGCCGCGTTAAAGAACGTGCTCCTACGGCATAAAGACTGCTTCGCGTGGAACTACTCCGAGATGCCAGGATTGGATCCGGAGATTGCAGTGCATAGATTAGCAATATCCCCGGATATCAAGCCAGTCAAGCAGGCGCCAAGGAGGATGCGACTTGAGCTGGAGATGAGCATCAACGCCGAAGTCAAGAAGTTGATCGATTCCGGATTTATCCAAGAAGTCCAATACCCCGATTGGATCGCCAATATCGTCCCGGTAATGAAGAAGAATGGAACGGTGCGCATATGCGTGGATTTCAGGGATCTCAATAAAGCATGCCCAAAGGACGATTTCCCGGTGCCGGTAACCGAGCTAATGATAGATAACACGTCTACTCACGAGATCTTCTCCTTTATGGATGGTTCTTCAGGATACAATCAGATAAAGATGCATCCCGAAGACCAGAAGCACACCGCTTTCCGGACCCCTTTGGGTGTATTCTGCTACAGGGTTATGCCCTTTGGCCTAAAGAACGCTGGCGCCACCTACCAAAGGGCCATGACAAAAATCTTCGACGATCTCATACACGACATCGTCGAATGCTATATCGATGACCTCGTAGTGAAGAGCATGTCATACGAAGAGCATTTAAAGCATCTCGAAACCGTATTTCAACGCCTTCGGCAATACAATTTGAAAATGAATCCCCTCAAATGCGCGTTTGGAGTCTCCTCGGGTAAATTCCTGGGATTCATCGTTCGACACCGAGGTATTGAAATAGATCCGTCAAAGATTAAAGCGATTATGGAAATGCCCCCGCCAAGAACCCTCAAACAGTTGCGGTCTCTCCAAGGGAAGCTCGCATACATCCGGCGATTTATCGCAAATCTTTCAGGCAAATGCCGCCCCTACAGTCACCTGATGAAGAAGGGAACCCCATTCGTCTGGGAGCAAAAATGCCAAGGCGCACTAGACGAGATCAAGCAGTACCTGCAGAACCCGCCGGTATTAGCCGCGCCGGTCAAGGGAAAACCCCTCATTCTTTATACAACCGCCCTCGAAGGTTCCTTGGGCGCATTATGGGCACAAGAGAATGACCAGGGGAAAGAAAGAGCACTTTACTACTTAAGTCGAGTGCTACTGGGGGCAGAAAGCAATTACTCGCCCATTGAAAAGCATTGCTTGGCATTAATCTTTGCAGTAACGAAGCTCAGGCACTATGCGTTGGCGCATGAAGTCCGTCTCATTTCAAAGGTGGATCCCCTTAAATACCTGATGTCAAAGGCTATATTGACGGGACGACTCGCTAAATGGGCCCTACTCTTGATGGAGTTTTCGATAACATATCAACCCCTCAAGGCAATAAAGGGCCAGGCCATTGCCGACTTCCTCGCTGAGCACCCGATACCGGCCGACTCTCCTCTAAACTGTGATTTGCCGGACGAGCATGCATTTGATGCAATTGGCGGTGGAAGCACACGATGGGAACTCTATTTCGATGGAGCGTCCTCCACAAAGAAACAGAAACAGGGTAACCCGATCATCAAATCGGGGATAGGCCTTATCTTTGTAACTCCACAAGGAGGGATAATGCGCTTCGCCTTCTCCTTAACAGAGTCAAGGACAAACAATGAAGCCGAATACGAAGCTCTGATAGCAGGCCTCGAAATCGCCATCAACATGGGAATTGAAGACCTCCACATATACGGGGATTCTCAGCTGGTCGTTAGCCAAATAAATGGTGACTACCAAACATGCAAACCAGAATTGGTGAAATACGGCGTAAAGGTGCGGCAACTGTTGGCCCAGATCCCCTCCTATATTCTAGAGAACATACCGCGCGCGGAAAACAGCAAAGCAGACGCGTTGGCCAAACTCGCCAAAGAACTGACTGACGAGAACCTCGATGACGTCAGAATCGTGGTACAAAGCCGTCGAGTGCTCGCCCCGGCAGAAATACCTCCGGAATTATATAAAGAAAAGGGAGCGATTCAGCAAGCGACCCTACAAATAAAAGACCGTGAGAAGGCTGAGGACTGGAGGGAAGTCTTCATAGACTACTTTAAGTCCCACCGAATGCCCGAAGAGGCGTCCTCAAGGCATCAGCTCATGAAACGAGCTTTATCTTTCGCTTTTGTCAATGACATTCTATACAAGAGATCGTTTGATTCTCTATGGCTGAGATGCCTGGGACCTGACGAAGCAGAAAGAGTCATTCGGGAAGTTCATGACGGACTTTGCGGTTCTCACCAAGCAGGCCCAAAGATGAAGTTAAAAATTAAACGGATGGGTTACTACTGGCCCACGATGATCCAGGACTGCCTCGAGTATGCAAAGCAATGCCACTCATGCCAGATCCATGGAGACTTCATCCACCAACATCCGAATCCACTACACCCAACGGTGGCCAGCTGGCCATTCGAGATGTGGGGGACTGACATAGTCGGCCCCATTGAGCCAGCATCATCCCGGGGACACCGCTTTATCCTGGCGACAACTGATTACTTCTCCAAATGGGCAGAAGCAGTACCACTGAAGGAAGTGAAGACGGAGAATATCCTCCATTTCTTCAAGACGCAAGTCATCTATCGGTTCGGAACTCCACGACGGATTATCTCCGATAATGGGCCGGCCTACCGAAGCCATAAGATTAGCCGCTTCGCACAGCAGCACAATATAGACTGGAGATATTCTTCAGTTTACAACCCACGAGCTAACGGTCTGGCCGAGGCTTTCAATAAGACCTTGACGAAGATCATAAAAAAGACCGTTTCCAGGAATAAGAGAGACTGGCACGAAAAGCTGCAAGAAGCCCTCTGGGCTTATCGAACTACATTCAAGACGGCCACGAACACAACGCCGTACGCGTTGGTATTTGGGACGGAAGCAGTTCTCCCCCTCGAGATAGAGTTACCCTCTCTACGAGTAGCAGTCCACCACGAGCTGACGAACGAAGAAAATGCTCACCTTCGGCTTGAGGAGCTTGACGCCCTCGATGAAACCCGGCTCATAGCGCAACAATATCTAGAAGCCTACAAAGCAAAGATGACGCGCTCGTACGAAAGATTGACCAGGCCGAGGACATTCCGCCAAGGCGAACTCGTGCTAGTGGTCAAAAGACCAATGATCCCCAATCGTGCCAAGCGGGGAAAATTTGAGCCAAACTATGAAGGCCCGTACATCATAGACAAGGTCTACCAGGGTGGAGCCTACCTACTCATGGACATGCACGGTGAAAGGCCTTTCAGGCCAGTAAACGGCCGCTTCTTGAAGAAATACCATGCTTAATAAACTGCAGCCTAGGTCAATGATGGATGACGACGACTATGTCCGCTCGCTATCTTCCTAAGCTCAGACTTTACAAGCAGCAGCCGGCCTTCCTATATCGACGGACCGAAACGTCCTTAAACTATCGTCGGACCGAAACGTCCTTAAACTATCGTCGGACCGAAACGTCCTTAAACTAACAGCGGACCGAAACGTCCCTAAACTAATGCCGGACCGAAACGTCCTTAAACTAACAACGGACCGAAACGTCCTTAAACTAACAGCGGACCGAAACGTCCTTAAACTATCGACGGACCGAAACGTCCCTAAACTACCACCGCAACGTCCTTAGGTTGACGAGATGGATAAATAAAAAAAAAAACAAAAACGGTATGTCCATAAGCAAAATGGGCACGGATGAAAACCCGAAAAGGGCTCCGTGAGTAAAAACAGCAGGGCTGCCGGCAAGTGTTCGTGAAAACCCGAAAGGGCGCGACCTTGTAAAAAAAAAGAGAAGAGTAAAAATGATATAAATAAAAAAAACGGTATGTCCATAAGCAAAATGGGCACGGATGAAAACCCGAAAGGGCTCCGTGAGTAAAAACAGCAGGACTACCGGCGAGTGTTTGTGAAAACCCGAAAGGGCGCAACCTCGTTAAAGGACACTTACAGAGTCCTCTCGACCCTGTAAGGAGAAACCACCTGCGTGAGATCCTTACGACTCACAAAGGAGCAGCACACTTAGGGATCCTCATGATTCCTGAGGAGAAAATACACTTACGAGATCCTCACGACTCGTAAGGAGAATTCTCTTATGGGACCCTCACGGCTCATGAGATTTGAAAGTCTTAAGTTACAGAAACCTGAACCTGTTCTTAAGCAAATCCCCCACAACCTCCGATATTGCCCTACAAGAGGCTCAATACTGACCCTTGTATACAATCCACGGGCGCGAATAAACATTTCCCCAGCAAAGTCCAACCCTTGTAGGTCCCCTCGACCCATAAGGAGAAAACCCTCTTGTAGGATCCTTACGACTTACAGAGGAACATACACTTAGGAATCCTCACGATCCCTAAGGAGAAAATGCACCTGCAAGATCCTCACGACTTGTAGGGAGAAATACCTTTGTGAGACCCTTACGGCTCATGAAGTCAAAAGCCTTAGTCGACAGGACCTTAACCCTGTTTGCTAAGCCACCTTTGTTCAACATCGATAGAGGCAAATGATGATTTGCTCCTGGCAACATCCCAGTTGCAGCGATGCTGATGCCGAAATCGGTGTCCAAAATCCGAGCTTGCGGCGAAAAAGCTAGCAAGCCACACATACCTACGAAATAGCCGAAATGATGGGGCAACTTGCAATAAAAAGCAGCAAGTAAAAATGTATGCATGAAAAATAGCCGAAATGATAGGGCAACTCGCAATAAAAAAAAAGCAGCGAGTAAAAATAAAACAAATAGCCGAAATGATTGGGCACCGCGAAAAATAGCCGAAATGATTGGGCAATCGCGACCTTCGCGATATAAAAAGCTGAAATGATAGAGCATCGCGGAAAGAATAAAAGAAATGATGGAAAAATGAAACCTTTTTGCCCTACAGGTGATACTACAACAATCCCTGTACACAATCCAGGGGCGCAAACAAAGAAAGAGTCGTACTCCTTCCCCCAGGTTTCACCAAAAAAAGAAGAAGCCAGGTCTCGACGGGCCACAAGCGACCTAGAGATCATCCAAACACTCGTCTCGTAACAACGGACATGACTTCAAACAAAGCAGAGCAGCGGCAGCTCCCAGTTCCATGACTCGGTGGGATACATATCGCCAACAGTCAAACCCCCATTCCGTGAAATGCGGATACAATCGATAAAATTCCTGGTTACGTGGAACGCGGATAACGTCACTCTTTGACCCCGTGGAAAACGTCCAGAGCGGATCCTGGTCCTCGCAGAGCATGGCAGTGAACCCGTGCGAAGCATCCAGAGCGGAGCCTAGTCCTCGCCTAACGCGGCAGTGAACCCGTGTGAAGCATCTAGTGCAAACTTCCTGGTCACGTGGAACGCGGATAACGTCACTCTTTGACCCCGTGGAAAACGTCCAGAGCGGATCCTGGTCCTCGCAGAGCATGGCAGTGAACCCATGCGAAGCATCCAGAGCGGAGCCTAGTCCTCGCCTAACGCGGCAGTGAACCCGTGTGAAGCATCTAGTGCAAACTTCCTGGTCACGTGGAACGCGGATAACGTCACTCTTTGACCCCGTGGAAAACGTCCAGAGCGGATCCTGGTCCTCGCAGAGCATGGCAGTGAACCCATGCGAAGCATCCAGAGCGGAGCCTAGTCCTCGCCTAACGCGGCAGTGAACCCGTGTGAAGCATCTAGTGCAAACTTCCTGGTTACGTGGAACGCGGATAACGTCACTCTTTGACCCCGTGGAAAACGTCCAGAGCGGACCCTGGTCCTTGCAGAGCATGGCAGTGAACCCGTGCGAAGCATCCAGAGCGGAGCCTAGTCCTCGCCTAACGCGGCAGTGAACCCGTGTGAAGCATCTAGTGCAAACTTCCTGGTTACGTGGAACGCGGATAACGTCACTCTTTGACCCCGTGGAAAACGTCCAGAGCGGATCCTGGTCCTCGCAGAGCATGGCAGTGAACCCGTGCGAAGCATCCAGAGCGGAGCCTAGTCCTCGCCTAACGCGGCAGTGAACCCGTGTGAAGCATCTAGTGCAAACTTCCTGGTCACGTGGAACGCGGATAACGTCACTCTTTGACCCCGTGGAAAACGTCCAGAGCGGATCCTGGTCCTCGCAGAGCATGGCAGTGAACCCATGCGAAGCATCCAGAGCGGAGCCTAGTCCTCGCCTAACGCGGCAGTGAACCCGTGTGAAGCATCTAGTGCAAACTTCCTGGTTACGTGGAACGCGGATAACGTCACTCTTTGACCCCGTGGAAAACGTCCAGAGCGGATCCTGGTCCTCGCAGAGCATGGTAGTGAACCCGTGCGAAGCATCCAGAGCGGAGCCTAGTCCTCGCCTAACGCGGCAGTGAACCCGTGTGAAGCATCTAGTGCAAAATTCCTGGTTACGTGGAACGCGGATAACGTCATTCTTTGACCCCGTGGAAAACGTCCAGAGCGGAGCCTGGTCCTCGCCAAGCACGGCAGTGAACCCGTGTGAAGCATCCAGAGCAAACACCGGACTGTGGAGTCCTTAAAATCCACGGACTATGACGTCCTTAACCTCGACCGTGATGTCTTAAAACTAACGATCAACCCCCCCGATTTCCTACGGATTTCGCCTTGGTTTAAGGGTACATCTCTTCACTCCTTTGATACCTGGCGTTGTAATTCCTCAACGTCTTCAAAGAGGTGGCGGGTCCCTGCAACCAAACACCGGACTGTGGAGTCCCTAAATCCACGGACTATGAGGTCCTTAACCTTGACCGTGATGTCTTAAAACTAACATCGGACTGTGGAGTCCTTAAATCCACGGACTATGAGGTCCTTAACCTTGACCGCGACGTCTTTAAACTACGATACCTCGAAAGATCCCTGACTCCGTGAAACGCGGATAAGGATGATCACATCCAACACTTGCAGGCCCTCACGACCTGTAAGGAAGAAAAACTCTCTTGTGGGATCCTTACGACTCTCAAGGGAAAACCCTTTTAAGAATCCTCACGATTCTTAAGAAGAACTCACACCTATGGGATCCTCTCGACCTGTAGGGAGAAAAACTCTTTATGAGACCCTCGCGGCTCATAAGATGCAAAAGCCGTAGGAAACAGATCCTAACCCTGAATCCTAGGCCACGGCCGTCCTGCAAGAAGACTAAGATAGATTATCCGCAGAATGCATTCAATGAAAAAGGGACACATCATCAAGAGGAAAATTGTATCTTTTATTCATAAACCAAAATGGATACAAAGTACATTTCAAAACAAAAAAAATACTCTCATCCACGAGTATGTACAAGAAGGAGAAAAGATACAAGTCTTTAAGCCGGCGGGTGGTGCAATAATTTCACCAGCTCGTCATTCTGTTGTTGAGCTATGGCTTCGTGACGCAAGATCTCCATAAGACGCGACTCCGCCTGAGCTTGCTGGGCCTGATATGAAGCGAGCCGGGCTTCAAACTCCTTTTCAGTGGCCTTGTGAGCCTCAACTCTCTCGCGAGTAAACGTGGCGGCTTTATCAAGAGCCACCACCTCTTTGATAGACTCCTGAAGCACCCGCCGCAACTCATATTGGCCCTGGCTGTGAGATTGGCTCATCATATGAATGAGCTTTCCGTTGCCAGCACTAATCGGTCTGAAACAAGTTCATATCACCTGAGAGATAAAATTCAAGGCGTTGATTCGCACACAATATGACAACAGTATTGGTAATTGAAGAAAGTTTTCACAAAAAGGAACACAAAGTTTATTCATGCAAGCGGAAACATACACACGAGTACCAAGCCTACATAGAAGTTCAAAATAAAGCATGCAAAAAGGGGAGACCAAGTTATAAAAAAAGGGGGGAATGTCCTACTCTAACGGAAAAGATCGCCAAACACAGGATCAATGGCACAAGGGTTAGTGAAGCAAAGGACAAAATTCTCCATCTCTCTCTCCGCTTCCTCCAGCACATCGAAGCGACGGTTCTCACGAGGAGTCGCTCCCCATCGATTGGCGCCGTGTTCGTCCGCGAAAGCGGACATAATAGCTCGCCGGGCCTTGATCTGGCCCAGCAGATGGATTGAGCAATCCTTCAAAGCCTGAGTGATCAGGCATGCTTCATGGAAACCCTCGAGCTTCTCTTCCGCCGCGTCAAGCATCGCCAGGGTCATCTCTGCTGGGTGAGGGGGGATGTCGGCAAGCACGGCCGTGAGGATCATCCGGAGCCAGAGAGAACCCATCGGGAGAGGAGACCCCCTACGGATCGAGAGTTCATGTATGGCTGAGTCGCATTCGTTGTCGGTAAGGAGGGGATCCACCAACCGAGCGGCAAAGCGAGGGATCATCTCCTCGACAGGCACTTCCCATGGCTGTCGACGAGCGTGTGGGCGGTTACAGGCCATAGCGTTCAGATACTCCTTAAATTAAATCACGTCGATATGGGAATGAGTTTCTCTGTGAAGAGAAAATGGGATATGACCTCAAGAATATAAAGAAGTGCATTAAGTGCTATGCGCGGAAAATCTTGCATGCGAAAGATGTTTCCAAGGCCCAAAAAGGGAAAGGCATCGAAAATCAAGGAGAAATAACTATTTCCAAGGCTCCTTTCATGCATCTGATAATGCGCGCTAAAAATGCGGCGTGGAAAGTTTTGTGAACAGTCCCATCAGAAGATCTCACGTGTAGAACACGTGAGACCCAAACCTAATGTGCGTTTAAAGGAAAGAATATGGAGTGATACCCTGCATATTAAAGTACAAACGACAATAGTGACAGAATAATAAGATTTCAGAGGAAGAGTATGCGAACACACAGAGACATAACAAAGCTTATCATCCAGACTGCAAGAAGGCGATACAAAATAAAAGAAAAACTTTTACAATGGTAAGGCTTCAGACACGGGGCACGGGTTGAGAAACTCGGAATTGACTTTATTCAAGATCTTCCAAGCATTTCGGACCTCCCGAGTATGCTTTCTCTCACGGTCACAGGCATCGGGGTCTCCGCGGATGTCCTCTTCCCTCCGGTAGGCGCCCAGTATAGCTGATTGCTGAAAAATTTGATGAAGGAGATCAATGAGATCATCCCGCCTTCTCTTGGAAATCAAGCCCATAAGGTACACCGAATGCACCTTATCCTCAGCAATGTCCAAGTCCCCGAGCGGTATGCCGGCACAAAAGAAAGGAAGTGTCTCCCGGATCGCCAGCACGATCAGCCTCAGAAGAGAAGAGCGACGGGGAAGTAGCCGATGATTGTACTCGTCGAAGCGGCCCATGATCTCGGCACATTGAGCATTAGTGAACTCCTGGTTCTGACTGCGGCCCAGCGCACGAATATTCCCGTACGAGATGATCTCGTCAAGACGATACAGATGGGCATCCATAATACCTGAAATAAAAGTCACGAGGATTATTACAAAATCCCCATTGCATTAATGGCAGAAGAATCGCCTCGAGCCGAGAGACCCCAGAGATGCTCTGTGTGAAGAAATCGAGTTCTTCATTGGAATTTAATTCCTTATTAAGAAAAGGGAATTAAATTCCCAGAAACATTTTGAATGGAATTAAATTCCATGGGTTTGAACCACCATCACCGTCTCCTTAAGGGATCATCTGAACCCTAAGTGATCTACTATGGGAAGTCAAGTGGTCTCATATTTTGGTTAAATTACTTGGAGAAAAATGAGTTCTTCGGGAAACCCTCGATCTGGATTTTAAATCCAGAGAGGTCTGTCAAAACAAAGGTGCTTCGACTACCATTACCTGAGGAAAAAGGGCCCTTTTCGAACAGAGTTAAACTCTGGAAAATCTTAAAACAGAGAACTAAGCTCTGGAAGAAGAGGATTAAATTCTCAAGGAAAAGTTCTCAGGAGAAGAAGATGAGCAGAGTGAAGGCTCCTATGAAGAGACAGCGGTATTTATAGAAAACAGTGGAAACGCTTCGTCTCCCCAGATCCCTAGATGAATCCAACGGTCGCAAGAGATGACAGCGTTGCACTCACGTGCTGACACGTGAGACCAACGCTGTGGGGGCATTTGTTTCCTGATTTAAAATCAGGAAAGCTTCTGTGGAAAGCTTCTATGGAAAGCTTCAAAAGGGGGTCACGTGCTCACACGTGACTAGTGGTCACGTGTTGGCACGTGACACCTAAAAACGTCGTTAAGGCAAGTTCAATTCCCTGACTGCGAAGAAGGAAAAGAAAAGCTTCAAGGAGAGTCGCGTGCTCCCACGTGACCAGGGTCACGTGTTGGCACGTGACGTTTAAATACAAGCGTCAAAGGCACGTCGGGTAACTGACCAAGTCAAGAAAAAGGCTTCAGAAGAAGTCACGTGCTCCCACGTGACCAGGGTCACGTGTCGGCACGTGACGTTCAAGGCAGCAAGCGCGTCTCCAGAACAACCAAGGAAAGAGAGCTCAAACAAAGGGTCACGTGCTCACACGTGACCAGGGGTCACGTGGTAGCACGTGATGTTTAAGCAGCAATCAGAAGACACAGCGCAGAAAGCTCGTTCCAAAAGGGGTCACGTGCTCACACGTGACCATGAATCACGTGGTCACACGTGACTGGCTTCCAAAGCCCATGTTGACGACAGAATTTAAATTCTGAAGGAAATTCGAATCTTTCCAAAGGAAAGTAATTATTTGGGACTAATCAAATTAAAGATTCAGAGATGATTAAAGATCATCTATCTATGGAAAATCTCGGCTTTGGGAAAGATTTCCCCCTTAAATCTAACCAAAATATCAAAGGAGAATCTCTGAATTCAAGATCCAATGGTGAATAAAATTCACCTAATAATCCAAAGGCCCAAAATGAATTATGGATGCAAATCAAATCTCCCAATGAAGATTCGTCAAAAAACTGATTGATGCGGCTGCCTCTCCTATAAATAGGAGCCAAGAGACAAAAAAAAAGATATACATACGGAGAGAAGAAAAGAGAAAAGGAGAAGAGCTTTGATACTTGAAAAAGACTCAGATCTTCTGCAAAAAACCCTAGGTAAGAAAGGGAAAGCCTTTTGGAAAGAAAAAGAATTTAATTCTCAACAGAGTTTAACTCTGAGGCATAAAACGAGAGAGCATATCTCCTCCCTCTTTGATAGAGGATCTGCAAAGTGCACATCTCCCCTTAAGGTTGAGAATTTAATTCTCAATGGGTCGAGATCCTGCCATGCAGATCCAAAACATAGAGAAGGAATGCAAGTATGAGAATTTAATTCTCACAGAACTATAGGAATTTAATTCCTCCAAAATAAAGTTAGGGTTCGACCCTGTATTATGGGAATTTAATTCCTTCAAAACAAAAAGAAACAGGGTTGAACCCTAATCAAGAACATAGTTTTGTCGAAACAGTGGGAATTTAATTCCTTTAATCATAATCCTCAGAAAAGGGGAGTTTAATTCCTTAAAAGCTTTTAGGGTTTAACCCTATTCGGTTCTTCGCATAAACAAGGAATTTAATTCCCACAGAAAACTCAGATTTAAACTCTGTTCCAGAATACAAGTCTTCAAAAGAAAGAAGGATTTAATTCCTCTGAAATTAAAAAGTCTCCGGAATTTAATTCCTGAAGAAAGGAGTAACAAATCCTCTGAAAAAACCACATTAAGGCAGGGTCACGTGTCACCACGTGACCCCCCCCTCAAAACCCCTACAGAAAACCCCCTTGAGGCAGCACCCCACGTGACCCACGTGACTTTCAGCAGAAGCCTTAACGCCTAGGCATTTGAATGCCCATCACGTGCTGACACGTGATGCTATCAAAAGATGCAGTAATTTCAGCAGAACAAATGGAGGAAGGGCGCTCTCACGTGCTGCCACGTGACCCCTCTTGTCTTAGTGTTTAACACTAAATTGAAACTCTCGCACTCAGTGTTAAAATATTGTTGGGCCTTAGTGTTCAACACTAATTAAAAAGCTTTATCTGCAGTGTTCAACACTGATTACCTTAGTGTTTAAATACTAATCTGAGATCTTCATTTGCAGTGTTCAACACTGATCTGTCTTAGTGTTTAACACTAATTTGAGAAGCCTTATTGCTGGTGTTTAACACCAATTATTCTTCTAGTGTTAAACACTAACTTGTCAAACTCATTCCCAGTGTTCAACACTGATTGCTTTGAAGTGTTTAACACTAGTCTATAGCCCAATTGGCTAGAGGGATGGAGGCAAAGCTTCTCCCTCGATGGACTCACAAGGAATCAATATTCCAGACATGATGGGACTTAGCCCAAGCTGGCCATAAGTCCTCAATTCGTGACTAATTGGGCCAATGGGCTCATAACATGATTAATCAGTCCTGACCTCAAATTGGGCCAGGGGCTGCTCAAGCCACTCCGGTTCTAGGGTACATCTCTTCACTCCTTTGATACTTGGCATTGTAATCCCTCAATGTCTTCAAAGAGGTGACGGGTCCCGACGACCACCCATGATATGGACTGTGGGGTCCTTAAACCCATGCCTAATGCAAAATTCCTGGTTACGTGGAACACGGATAATGTCACTCTTTGACCCCGTAGGAAACGTCCAGAGCGGATCCTGGTCCTCGCAGAGCACGGCAGTGAACCCGTGTGAAGCATCCAGAGCGGAGCCTGGTCCTCGCCAAGCACGGCAGTGAACCCGTGTGAAGCATCCAGAGCAAATACCGGACTGTGGGGTCCTTAAACCCATGGACTACGACGTCCTTAACCTTGACCGAGATGTCTTAAAACTAACAATGGACCGCAATGTCCTTAAACTACCCATTGACCGAGATGTCTTAAAACTAACAATGGACCGCAATGTCCTTAAACTACCCATTGACCGAGATGTCTTAAAACTAACAATGGACCGCAATGTCCTTAAACTACCCATTGACCGAGATGTCTTAAAACTAACAATGGACCGCAATGTCCTTAAACTACCCATTGACCGAGATGTCTTAAAACTAACCATGGACCGCAATGTCCTTAAACTACCCATTGACCGAGATGTCTTAAAACTAACAATGGACCGCAATGTCCTTAAACTACCCATGGACCGCAATGTCCTTAAACTACCCATTGACCGAGATGTCTTAAAACTAACAATGGACCGCAATGTCCTTAAACTACCCATTGACCGAGATGTCTTAAAACTAACAATGGACCGCAATGTCCTTAAACTACCCATGGACCGCAATGTCCTTAAACTACCCATGGACCGCAATGTCCTTAAACTACCCACGGACCGCAATGTCCTTAAACTACCCACGGACCGCAACGTCCTTAAACTATCCATGGACCGCAACGTCCCTAAACTAGAACAATAGGGCCCTCCATATGCTCTTTTGTCGGATCTAAACGGTCCCGTTTAAGTTGATCTTAGCCTCCAAAAATGGCTAACGCGTCCTTAAACCTTCAAACAGATTGGACTACGAATCCCCTAAATTAACTCCGGTTCGAGGGTACATCTCTGAACTCCTCTGACATCCGTCGTTGTAATCTTTCAACGTCGTCAGAGAGGTGATGAGTCCCGATGGCCATACATACGACGGACCACTACGTCCCTAAACTGGAACATTAGAGTCCAAACACTCTTCTGTCGGATCTAAACGATCCCGTTAAGTTGATCTTAGTCACAAAGTTAGACTAACGTATCCTTAACAAACGTTTGAGTTGATCTTAGCCTCAAGTATGGCTGACGTATCCTCAAACCAAACCCCCAAACCCAAATCTAAGATAATGCGGATTTGGACTAGTCCACGCCCTACGGGCGACGACATAACTCAGTCTCCGTAAACAATCCACGGGCAACAAAACAAACACCCACGACACGAAGTGACCATCTGGAGAAGGAGAAAGTTGTTACCGCAACGCGGTAGCGTAATTAACTGCAGGGGCTTGCGCCTGCAGGGAAGAGCGTCCCCACAATCAAAAACCCCTCAAATGAGGGG
The DNA here is from genome assembly GCA_030015575.1 of Agapanthus africanus. Taxonomy (NCBI): domain Eukaryota; kingdom Viridiplantae; phylum Streptophyta; class Magnoliopsida; order Asparagales; family Amaryllidaceae; genus Agapanthus; species Agapanthus africanus. The sequence continues at coordinate 787,817,363 of CM057337.1, forward strand.
GAATCTGACGAAGTCTGCTACATCGGACGCATCCGTCTAAACCTTCGATACATGGTGCCATAAATCAACTTGGCATCTTCGGAGGGGTAGACGGATAGCACCAATTAGCATCTGCCCCGAACCCCAGGCATTCGGACGTCCCGACGTCCCGGCCGCCGTTCGGAGGGGAACATGGAGGCTCAACCGATTTACCCTGTCGCGTCTGGACCTAACGTGTGTAAGAAGCGTGTAAGAACTGTGTATTATTCGAATTCGTATCATTATCAAGTTATTTCGAAACCCCATTTGGATATCTAGTTTGGAAAACCGTTGTTTATTTTAATTACATATGTATGTATGATTAATCAAACCTAAGTCTAAAACCAAATAAGCTCAAGCTACATACTAATTATGGATATGTTGATATCTATAATATGACATGATATTTTACTATAAAGTAGTATACATACCAGCATCTCCTTCAACTCCTGAACGGTAGCCCTCAAGCTCTCCAGTTCCTGCTGGATACGTCGCTCACTGGAGACGGAGGAAGTAACCGCCGGGGTGGAGTCCAACCTCATATGGGCCCTGCTAGGGCCCAGTCCCCGGCCTCTCTCCCAACCTCCGTGGTGCCCTCCGTGTGCGGCGTACAGAACTGGGGTCAGCAGCCTCGGATCGCTCTGTCCGGTAAAATCGATCCCCGAGGCCTCGGCCTGCTCAACCACCCGCTCCTACACCCACATTAAGCAGTAAAGTATAAGTATAAAATTTAAACTTGAACCTTCCAAAACTAAAATTTCAAATATAGGTAGAATAAATATTAACACTTACGCAATACTCCTGGGTAGCGACGTTGGGATATCGAAGCTCGCCCGTGGCGGGATCTGTCGAGGTGCCGTGGACGGCAAGATATGCGGACAGCATGCTCGGTGTACCACCTTGCACCACGGTCCGAGCTGTCTGCAATATTAGAAAATAACTCTTAATATTAGAAATATTAGAAAATAACTCTTAATATTGCAGAATATCACAAAGGTCGGTCTATTGTAATTTACCGATAACTCCATGGCTCGAGTAATATTCCTCGAGCCACCTATGTAAGTAGGGCGACCCCTCTTCGCCGACTTCCTGTTCTCTGTATTCTGAGCGGCCTATTTCTGCACAACGCATTAACATTTAGTTTTCTAATTAAGGAACACAAAAAAATAAATTATATCCTAAACAATGAATTACATTTAAAATACATACCTGTTTGCGTTGGGAGTCGAAATATTCGCAAAATAGAGGCCATGTCTCTACGTCGACTCTCGCAAACGCCGGAGTAGATAGGAGGGCCGCTCTCTCTGCCTCGGAGGTCGCCATCCACAGGGAGTAGCAGTCGGCCTTCAGCTCATTCCTGTTGTATCGGACCTTGGCCTTCATGTTCTTCATCAGGCCATTGTACAGAGCATGAAGGTCGAGCACCCTCCCCGGATGATCAGGGTCGGCTACAGGCTGAAAATCGTAATCCAACTGAAAATACAAAAAAAAAACATTGTTATTAGATTGCAAGTGTTAATAATAAATATATTGGATAAATCAAATGAAAATATATATTAATACCCGAGCCTGATCAAAGAAGCGGGCGAATGAGCGCTGGTGCTGCTCGCCCCACTCAACGTGAAGTGGATAGTTCTTCACGAGCCGGCTCTCAACCCCATATACCGGCCGAACCTCTCGGCATGAGGACCGGTATAGCGATAGTCAAGGGTAAAAAAGAGGGGGAATGCTGCCTCCCCCTTAGCTCTGTCAAGCCTCAGCCTATACGACTGATTCGGGCCTCGAGTCCCCCTCTGGGGATGGGGAGGCCCTGCGTCTGCAAGAAATATCAAGACAATCAATATTAAGACAAAGTTGTATTAAGAAATCAAGGTTAAACGAAAATTGAAGTGTGATATATACGTCCGATGACTATCGCACGAGCCTGGGCCCGGGCAGCAGCACAAGCGGGACGATAGTTCCTCCGGTGAGGAACAACTGGGGTCCCGGATGCGGACGCATCCCCTCCAACTAGAAAATAAATATTGACGCTAAATTTCCATGAAGTTCATATTTATTCTATAGAGCATATGTAAAATGAATAAATATTTTATATTTATTCATACTAACCTGCAGACGATGCGGAGGGTATGGAAGCGGCAGGAGTGGCCCTTGCGGAAGATGTGGACGCACCATCTATAATTAGACAATTAAAAATAGATTATATAAGTAATTGCAAAAAGAATGTGTAGATCAATAATATAACGTTCTAAATCAATATGCATGCACTATAGGATATATAAACATACCCGCAGGTGCGGTGGTGTCACCACCTACAGCTAGACAATAATAAAAATTGCTAACTAAGAGCAAAAGGAATGTGTGTGTATTTATAATATAGCATTCTAAATCAATATACATGCACTATATGATATATAAACATACCTGGAGGAGCGGGAGTGGCCTCTGTCCCAGATGTGGACGCATCACCAACAACTAGACAATCAAACATTGACAATATAAGTAATTTTGACATAAACAAGCATGAATATCTGTAATATTACATTCAAAATGGATATGCGTGCAGTATACCTGGAGGTGTGTCAAAATCCACATGGAAGGAGGCATCCGAAGGGGTCTCCGATCTAGGTGCAAGACCGGCCCTCTGAAGCTCCCTACGGAGCTCTCCGGGCGGCAGAACCGCTCTGCCTCTGCCGCGGCTGGAGCTCCTGCCGCCCCTCGCTGCTCCCGACATCGTCATCAAATCTAGATAAACGGTTCATGGACGCATTAGACAATCATTAAAAGTATTGACTATATATGTATAGAGCGTAAAATGTGAAGTAATAATATAACATTACTGATAACCTTTTTCGTTTCGTGGGCGCATTATACATATCTACTTGGATTTCATCGTCGATGTCATTTCTAACCCACGTAACTTCATGATCGGTCGAAGACAACCCATCCTTCGAAACAGACGGTCGAAGCATTTTAAGCCTTCTCTCTTCTTCGTCCTCATCGCTGTCCTCAAATTCTGGGACATCGTAGACATCTCTGGGTTTCCATCGACATACAACACTCCATCCCGGATGCTTCAAACACTGTGAGTAGTATGCTTGGAACGCTTGGTTCGGAAAGATAAACGGATCTTTCTGACCGTAAAATCGAAGTGTGTTCACACTGGTCAATCCATATTCATCTTTCCATGTCCCAAGATTGCTTCTCCACCTGTCCATATCGGTTCGCGTATCGTACCAATTACACTGGAATATATAAAAGCGTTCTGATCGTCCGGGATAGTGGATGCCGAGTATACAATTTAAGTACCCATCATAAATCACACCGTCCGATCCTACCGTCGCAATCCCACTATTCTGAGTGGTTCTAGATGTTTCTATGTCCTTAACTTCGAATTTGTATCCAAGAACACCAAATCCTTTGTAATATGCAACCTCCATACTAGGAAATTGAGCTAAACATCTTGAATCACTCTCAAATGATGCAGACAAGTTCGGATCGTGGATCTAACAAAATAAATTTTACGACAAATACATAACGATACAAGTTTAGATTAAAATTGATAGCAATAAAATGTTGTTCGAATAACTTACATGATCTGTGACCCAATCACAAAAATTATCCTGATGATATTTTTCCAAACGTTCTTCGTTCCAATCAGGATGCCCCTCACGTACCTCGTTAAAATGAATTCTGTTTTCGACAAATTATTGTGACATTAATATTATATCATTTCATACACACACAAACACAGATATAACAATTAATCCAAAAAAAACTTACTCTCTAATTTGTTCAAGACATGCGCAATTAAGCAAGATAAACCGGTATATCTTGTTGATAAACATAGTGTCTACCCTTTTATACTCGGTTTTACCATATGGCCCGTCTTGAACTCTTCGTGGTCGGTTAAGCTTTGTCTTAATGTTCTCGTCCAGATAGCGGGAACAAAATGCGGTTGCTTCATCAAGAAGATAACCTTGCATGATAGAACCCTCTGGTCGATTTTTATTGCGTATATACTTCTTAAGAGTGTAGAGGTACCTAATGAAAATATGTTGAATAAATAAATACGGGCATACAGGACAACAATAAATTTATAAATTGCGCGAAACGAAAAATTACACGTACCTCTCGACGGGATACATCCATCGATATTGTACCGGTCCGGCTAACTTCGCCTCAGTTGCAAGATGAACCGTCAAGTGTATTATGATATCGAAGAACGACGGTGGGAAAATACGCTCAAACTTGCAAAGTATCAACGCAATAGAATTTTCTAGTTTATCCAGCGTCACAACTTCCAGTGTTTTAGCACACAACTCCCTGAAAAAACAACATAGGTCGTTGATTACTAGACCAACCGAGTCGGGGAGAGAAGTCCTGAGGGCTAATGGAAGAAGGTGCTCCACGATAACATGGTGATCATGACTTTTCAGCCCATCGATCTTGCCCTTCACAATTTTTATTTTCTTGCTGAATGATCCTGAGAAACCTGTGGGAACTTTCAAATCATGTAACACCTGCAGGAATCTTTTCTTCTCCGGTTGTGACATATGATAAGCGGCATTGGGAAGTACAAGCTTGCCCGGTTTACCCGCTACCGGTCTAGGGTGCAATTCACTTCTTATTCCCCACTCTTGTAGATCGATCCGAGCATTCATGTTGTCTTTCGATTTCCCGTCCTTACAAAGAAGCAAGTTAAGTATGTGCTCTGATACTCCCTTCTCTATATGCATGACATCCAGACAATGACGCACTAAATTTGTAAACCAGTACGGATGCTCGAAGAAAATGCTTAACTTGTTCCAAAATGGTGGTTTGACCTGTTTCGTCGGATCCATCCCGAAGGTCACATTATTGTAACCATCCCATTTAGCAGTCACGTCCTCTCCGGAAAATGGGGATGGAGGTCCAAGAAGCTCCCGATGACCATCAAAGTGAACCGTGTCTAACCTATAGGGGTGGTCTGGAGGCAGGAAACGTCGATGGCTGCAATAACAAACCTTCCTGCTAAAATTCAAAAATTTCGATGTTGTGTGTTCATGACAATGAGAACATGCTTTGCGACCATGTACGGACCAACCTGATAGCATTCCATACACAGAAAAGTCATTAATTGTCCACATTAAAGCCGCACACCGTATGAAGGTTGTATTTGTGTTTGCATCGTAAGTCTCTACACCATCAATGAACAAAGATTTTAACTCCTCGATCAGAGATCGGAGATAGACGTCGATATTGTTTCCCGGTGAGTTTGATCCGTCGATAAGAAGAGGCATCAAAAAGTATGATTGGTCCATAGCCAACCAAGGCGACAGATTATAAATTATCATTACAACGGGCCATGTGCTGTGACTTCCAGCCATATAGTTGAATGGGCAGAAGCCATCAGTAGCCAGTCCGAGCCGGACATTGCGAGGATCGCTACTGAATATTGCGTGCCTCCTATTGAAATCCTTCCATGCCGGTGAATCTCTTGGATGGCTCATTTTTCCATCTTCACTTGGAGGAGCACGGTGATGCCAAATCATTGCCTCGGCTGTTTTCTTGCACCTGAATAGCCTCTGTAGTCTCTGTGTTATGGGAAAGTATCGTGCTATCTTCATGTAGGGTTCCTAGGCACGCTAATGAGGTCTCATATGGCTTCAACCATGCCAATTTCAAATTTTACAAGTGCCGAGAAACCCTAATACGGATTCGTTGACTAGAGTTTTAGGCGAACCATGCAACTAGTTAACAATTTAACTAAGTGAACGGAAATACAACCTTTGTAGATCCGGTTCTCCACCTCCATAGCTCTATGATGAAGTCCCCTTGCTGTCCAAATCAAATCCCGGGCTCTAGCGTCGGCTTCATCGGAGAAATGGACGGGCTAGGTCATCGACTACGATGCCGAAGATGATCTACGTCGAGGCATCACAAGATCAAGCTCCCACTTCACCAAGTCATGAAACTTATGAAGAAAACACCCTATACTACTTGGCAAGTGGTAGAGGATGAAGAAATAGGAAGCGGGTTCACTTTAGAATTGGATTTCTCACTCTTTTCATCAAATTGCCATTGATGGAGGCAAGCTTCTTCATGTGAAGAAGAAGAAGAAGATGATGATTATGATATGATAAGTATTATTGTAAAATGAAAATAATAAGAATACTTATCATATACCAACCATGGTCAAGTGTAGAGACTAAATTAGGGTTAGTGGGAATGGTTAAGGTTAAGCATGAGACAAAATGGTCACTTAGTCAAAGCTTCATGAAGCTTCAATATACAAACAAACAAAGCCACCATTTTCCCTTTTCTTTTGCCAAAAAGAAATGAATAAATAAATGAATAAATAGATATGAAAAACAAAACCCTAACCATTTAAATAACCATGGTTTAATCTTTACACAAACTCAAGTAAGCATGTATCATCAAACATGATACAATCAAGTGCACAAAAGTATATCACATATACAACTTGTGAACTTCAAGTGAGAAAATCCAATTAAAATGAACCAATACTAGTTAATGCAAAGTAATATGTCAAATATATAATTATGCATTAAATCATTAAATCAACACTTGATTCAATGATCCGGTCATGTCGCACACAACCGACTAGTATACAATGTATCGATTTATCGAATCAATCCTTGATTCGATAACTAGGTTATATCGCATACAACCATTCGACACATTCATCGCGAGAATGAAATACGGTATCACATACACGCATTATTCTCGGTCCCGCACATATCTCATATGCGCTCCTATTTCGTTTCGCTTGAGCCAGGAAACCTCTGTGTAGGACTCTAAAGACTCGTCAATACGCCGGTAGCAGATGATGATCATATCAAGCACCCACAAGCCGCAAGCGGTCTGCTAAACGTAACGGCCACCCGGGTATTGAGCGATCAGAAGATTGACGAGCAAGCCCGCTCACACTCCTGTGAATCCAACCAGTAACACTTACCGTACAGTCCGGTCTCGTCGTCTGATATGTCGCATATCTCGCCTAGGGGTGGTAAACGTCAGACCCCAATAGCTCGATAAGTCGTGTCGATATGAGGTCTATAACAATTCGAGAAACTACTGGTAACACTTACCAGTAAATCTCAGCAACCCTGGCCAGGGATTTCCTGTTATAGCCAATCGAACACAGCGCAACATCAACTCCCTATACCGGGAGAGACGAATCCCCTCCTATCGCTCATTGCCTCCATGTGATTCGGGACTGTACCCAAAAACCACCGTTTTGCACGCCCTCTTGGACGTGGTAAGGTGGAAATCAAAGCACAGTGGGAATCACACAAGACTCTATGACGATCTCGGGTCAACAGACTACTCTGTACCAGTGTCACCAGAGAACTGCCATCTGACGTAAGGTATAATACCATCTGGGAGTTCTCGGGGAGTCCGTCCAGTATACCCAGTCTCCACCGAGCACCCGTATATCATCTCTGATGTCAAACACCAATGGATATGGGATCATCCATCGCCCATCTGTATGGGTCGAGAAGGTATACGCTAATCTACTCTGGTATATCGATGCCCCGTCTCGATACACCCACGACTAGGGACCTTGAAGGATGTACTTATGGACTACCATGTCCCCACTAGTATGATCCGCATCATAGTCCAGGTAGTCAAGTACACATCCTAAGGGCTTTACCAACATGTAACAGAGAGACAATCAGTGTACACGTTAAGGTAAAGAGTAACCAGATAGCATACTATCATGTCGAGCAAGAAAGTCCTCCCTATATATGTCCAAGTATCCACTACAATATACATCCCATGTATAGTAATGGCCTCTAAGGCATACATATAACTAACAATCTCCCACTTGCACTAGGGCCATCTGATAGCAGTGGTTGTAGTATCTCATACTCAACCATCCCATAAAAGTCTCTCTCTGGGAATAGGCCTTTGTGAGTGGATCCGCCGTGTTGTCCTCTGAGTCTACTCTCCTAACCTCGATCTCCTTGGAGATCAACCATCTTCATGATCAGGTGGTACTGCCTTAGAATATGTCTGGATCACTGATGGGACGAACGTTCCTTGGCTTAAGCCACAACTCCATTGTCACACAATGGGTGGAACTAAGTTCATCTCATGATCTAATATACATCCAGACTGCCTCTTTGGTAGCATCTTAAGTAGCGATGTATCGAGCCTTTATCGTCTATTATGCCACGGTATCTAGCTTGGAACCCTTCCAACATACCGTCCCTTTACTGAGGGTAAAGACAATGCCTGTGACTGACTTTCAGTCGTTCTTATCACCCTGGAACCCTTCCAGTGATTCTCCTCAGGATCGATTGATACCATCTCACTACAACTAGTGAGAATCCTAACATCCAATTAGATCTATCTCATAGATCCAAAACCCAGGATTTAGGAGGTATCACTTTGATCCTATATGGAGAATCATTGTGATAAGCGGAGATTGACCGAGCGTTGCATAGGAAACTTCTTCCCTATCAAGAGCATGTCATCCACGTACTCTACGAGGATCGTCACTATACTCCCTACTACCTTTTTGTTTATACAAGGTTCATCTACCATTTTGATGATGTCAAACTCTTTGACTAACACATCAAAACAGATGTTCCAACTCCGCAATACCTGCTTTATCCTATAAAGCATCTTGTATACGTTTCCGCTGCTCCCACTGTCTACGAAGCCCTCTGGCTGTGTACTTATAGACATTCTCTTCTAAAACATCATTTAGAAAAGCAGTCATGGCACCCAACCGCCAGATATCGTAGTCATGGTATATAGCCGTGGCAAGTAGGATCTGGATGGACTTAAGCATAGCCACTTGAAAAGGTTTCATCATTATCCACGCCTGGTCGATGACGAAAAGCTTTAACAAGTCTAGCTTTGAAAGTCTCAACTTTTCCATCTACACCAAGTAATCTTCTCAAGATATACTTGCTCCTGATGGGGATTTAACCCTTCAGATATAGCAACTAAAGTCCATACTTTGTTGGTGTACATGGATTCCATCTCAGATCGCTAAGCATCCAGCCATTCTTACAGAGTCCCACTCCTGATGGCCAGCTCGAAACTAGTTGGGTCATCATCTCATGATGCAATCCTCGCTCCCACTGTCATAGAGTAACCGTAGTATCTCTCTGGTGGGTGAGGAACCTTACTAGATCGGCGGAGAGGCTGAGGTTCGTTGGTAACTATTGAATCCTTTGGTTCTTTCAAATCATCAGCCGTAGTTTGTATAGCTGGAACATTTCCAGTTCTACATTACAGACCTTGCCTCGAGCTTGTCCGGATTTTGCTTTTAGACATAGGCCGGTCAACCCCAAATCTTAACTAGCTTAAGACATGGGCTCTACCCTTTCCATATCACATATGAAGTGGTAGGCAACTGATTTGAATTTGAACCCTATTCAATAGGTATGCAGCTTCTCAAGCGCATAACTCCCAAAAAGGAAACAGGTAACTCAGTATTACTCATCATAGAGTGCACCATATCGAATAGGGTGCATCTGCTCCGCCCCGATATACCATCGTGCAATGGTGTATTCGGAGGAGTAATGCTGAGAGAGAATCTCATTCTCCTTTAGAATAATTCAGGATTTTCATGCTCAAGTATTCTCCTACTCGATCACATCATAGGACATAATACTTATACTCGTATTTTGGTTCTCTACTTCTAACTTATATTCTATGAATATCTCAAAAGGTTCGGACTTGTGTTTCAACAGGAACATAGGTCTGAATCTCGAAAGATCATTAGAGAATGTAATGAAGTACAAAGAACCGGTCTTGGCATGTGTAGACAGGGGACCTTACATACATCAACATGTATCAATCCCAAGAGTTCACTAACTCTTTCTCTGTTTCCAGTAAACAGAGCTATGGTCATTTTATCTCTGTGACATGACTGGCAAGTTTCACAAGATGTAAATTCAAACAGATTTAAATATGCATCTTTGTGCAACTTAGCTAGTCTGGTCGCATTGATATGACCTAGTCTACAATACCTCAAGAAGGATTCGTTCATCTCTGAACTCTTCCTCTTGTGTGTGTGTTCCGTATACTAAAGAACTGTAGTTTGATTTAGAACAGCAATGCTTTTAGATAACGTGCCTGAACCGATCAACTTTTGATATAGGAAATGTTCAAAACATTATCCAACAATACAAAATTTTATCATTTCTTTACTAATAAAGAGACTGATATGATTTTGTATATCAGGTTCGGTATCTAATAACATTCGTTCAGAATCAATGTATTTGGGATACAGGGTGACAGTGACTAACAGACTTGGCTGCAACACTTGCCCCGTTTTCTGCCTCATGAAACTTATCACCCGTTCTCAGTTCTCTACCTTTCTGTAGCCCTATGTAACAGATTACATATCTGGGATCCTGATCTGGTATCATATACCCAGGATGCGGAGGATACTGAGAAACAGTTCTTTGTAATGAACACACCCGAAGATGATGCATCAGCATGCACTCTCTTCGTTTGGGCGGCACGGGAATTCAGGTAATCCCCAATTTCCTGCTCTGTCTTATAACAATTATAAGTTGGAGCGGGACCAACGTTCCCCAGCTCAGTATAACAAGCGGGTTCGGTCAATATTCCGTATTATTATCTTGATTAAGGCGTGATATGGTCGCTACCTGGAGAGAGAGAGAAGAAAACACTCAGCGTGCGCTCTAGCAAGAATAGATTGGTTATTATTTTATCTAATCAGGATGGCTCCCACTGTTTTTTTTATCAAATCTTCCTTCAAACCCTAAAAGGAAAGACTAGCCGGGATTAATTACACACTACTAGTTCGCCAATCTTTCAGCCAGGCCAGTGTCGGTACTTTGAGGGAGGTCCCCCATGCTTTCGCACGAACCTAATTAATGTAAACCTCGTTTTCCCAGAGGCGTAACCTCGTTAACACCTTTCTAGACACCTACTTGATCGGCTAATTGTAATGTGTAAAACTCTCCCAGGAGTAACTCTTACTCGTAGCGGGTATCGGGATCCAACTATCTCATAGAAGGTATGCAATCTCATTGCAAATTTCAACACTTGAAATTCCCGATAATTTTGCCCCTAGCGTCCTATGACCTTGACGGAGGTCAACAAACCATAGGCTACTAGTCAAGTTCAACCCGTCATTTCTTGATCGAATTAAACCCACCCGCACGACCCTTGACGGAGGTCAACAAGGCCGCACGACTACCCTAATCCAATCTGCATCATATGCATAAGCAGATAAATACTAGTTAGCTACCGCACACTACGCCTTGACGGAGGTCAACAAACGTAGCACGAATACTAAGTAGGACTTATCTGAAATGACGGAGGGCTACGACAGGTTTTTCTGAAAACCTATTGCGTAATGAACTTGATATCGTTGTTGGATCGAATAATTTTGAAATGGAGTGTCTTTGAGGCTTTTCTAGTTTTGCTAAAGAAGTCACTCCCGGTGAAGGGATCGTCGGTCCTTTCCTCGTCGAATGAGGTGCGGGATATATCATATATATCACTGTGCAAAGCAAAAACTCTTAAAAGCAATCAAAAGACAAACCGAGTGTGTAGCATCTGCCAGTTATTACTAAAGAAGTCACTCCCGGTGAAGGGATCTCGGTCCTTTCCTCATCGAATAAGGTGCAGGATATATCACATATACCTCTGTGCAAAGCAAGAACTGTAGCTACCTATTTTATTTTGAAATTCGATTCTACAACATCTTAGGTTTCTTTTATTTCATTAATCTCATTAATAAAGTCCCATCATTTATTAACCTAAACATCACAGATAAATACGACGTACACTTATGCTATCCGCATTCGTCTCGATGTCCCCTCGTGCACCGTTAGGTTAGGTAACTAACGGTAAAGCGGGGCAGGGCTAGCGCGGGTATAAAACATAAGTAACATCTATATAATATATCATATAAACGTAGCACGAATACTAAATAGGACTTATCTGAAATGACGGAGGGCTACGACAGGTTTTTCTGAAAACCTATTGCGTAATGAACTTGATATCGTTGTAAAATCAAATGATTTTAAAATCGAGTGCTTTTGAGGCTTTTCTAGTAATGCTAAAGGAGTCACTCCCGATGAAGGGATCGTCGGTCCTTTCCTCATCGAATAAGGTGCTGGATATATCATATATATCACTGTGCAAAGCAGAAACTATAGAAGCTATCAAAAGATAAACCGAGTGTGTAGCATCTACCAGTTATTGCTAAAGGAGTCACTCCCGGTGAAGGGATCTCGGTCCTTTCCTTATCGAATAAGGTGCAGGATATATCATATACACCGCTGTGCAAAGCAAGAACTGTAGCTACCTGTTTTATTTTGAAATTCGATTCTACAACATCTTTAGGTTTCTTTTCTTTTCATTAATCACATTAATGAAGTCCCATCATTTAAGTACCTAAACATCACAGATAAATACGACGTACACTTATGCCATCCGCATTCGCCTCGATGTCCCCTCGTGCACCGTTAGGTTAGGTGACTAACGGCAAATCGGGGCAGGGCTAGCGCGGGTGTAAAACATAAGTAACATCTATATAATATATCATATATACTATATACAGTATCCATCACAGAACATATCACATGATCACATCACAGATATCGCAGCAGAAGAATCATATGAAATATTGGATATACTAGGACGTCCGTGTTTTCAATACGAGCCAGTATAAAACACGGATTCCACGGTCGCGATGAATAGCCAAACCCACACCCTTAGACCCCTACGAGAGCGGCAAGCAACCCTACCAATTCTAGAGTTAGGAGACCGGGACTCGACTCCTCGAGTTGGTCTCCCACTGGACTCCAGAACCCGGTTACTTGTGCTCCCCTCCTTGGGTCTATCCTAGTGCGGAAAAGTAAATAATATACAAACGGTGACATCTTCCGCAACCTGGAAGTGCCCCAATAAAAGAATATTACATACAAGTTTTTATATGAATAAAAATGAAAAACACTCATCTCACATAAAAAACCCCGGCTATTCAAACACGACGATCCAATATAACATATCCAGCAACGCATAACATCACATGTCATCAACGTAAGTAAATATGCGCATCCCAATTTTCGTTGACATATAGCAACGAAACCGGCGATATCACATATTACACTTACGGTCACAGAAAAGAAAGTGTAAAATTACAACAGTTGGAATCCGCAACCTACATAGACATCGCATGCCTAATCAAATGAATTCCTTAGACATCGCATGCCTAACAATTATAAACCCCGCATTTTAGTCTCATTATCGAAAACTCTTTTCAATATCAAGTCGGGCAATTCAACAAGATTCCCGACATTTTGATCGAATGCTCGTCGTAAACTTTAGTAGGCGGCCGCACCCCCGATGCCGTCGACGAAGTGCACCAAGACGGAACACCGCTGCCGCGAGCACCCGAACGGATGCTTTTGGCGACGGGGTTCTCCTATAGTCACTTGGTCGGGGCTATGGAGTGAGGCTGTCTATTAAGTTTATCCGGCGAGTATCCGCGTACGTTACGTGATTGCGACGGACTTTTGATCGCATCAAAATTCCATGGCAACCGATCAAGTGAGACTAAACTGCTATGTTTATAACATTCAAATCAGTTATCTCATAACTACTTGTGAATTCCAATTATTGTATCGCATTCCAGATAAATAGAAAATGTTAAACTTTCCGATCGAACATTCAAACACCCAAGTTTTCCCGAAACAGCTCAACACATGAAACAAGTTTAAAAACATTCACTTCGTGCCTCAGTACCAACGGTCCAGCCGTAGAAGGGTCAAGCCAACGCCTCACATGTGGCACGCCGTACTGCCCCAAACGCGAAGGTTCAAAGGGCAGTTCAAGACGGTCACATAATCGAGTTAAGGTTTGTTGTCTTCTAGAGGGTCCATTGCGTTACTTGCACTACTTAGAACGTTATTAAACTACGGAAAGATCCAACACTTGGAAATTTCCCGACAGGGGAAAAGTTGGGTATTTATATCCGGTCGAACTTTTAACATATTCTAAAATATCCGGAAAGCCACATAGACAAAATTAGACAATCCGATCGAAACACCGAGTCCCCAATACAACCCAGAAAACTCAACTCTTGAGTTCAGAAAAAAAATATCCCAGGAAAACCAGCACTGCAAAATAGGAATTACTGTGCAAAATTCAATAGGAGAAGAGACAAAATGGCCGCGGAACCGCCGCATTAGCACGCTAATGCCGCGGTTCCGCCGCACTTTAGACAGATCATTAGGTAATTTTTGCACCGTAATTCTTAGAATTTCCTGCTGAATTTTCTACATAATTTTAATCTGGAAAAAACCCATTTTTTGGAAAAAGTCCAGAGAGCAAATTTGTGTTAGGGTTTCGGTTTAATCGGACTTCTAACTCCGTCTACGCATCGCCTAAGGCTCTAGCTAGGCTCTGATACCACTGTAGGGTTCCTAGGCACGCTAATAAGGTCTCATATGGCATCAACCATGCCAATTTCAAATTTTACAAGTGCCGAGAAACCCTAATACGGATTCGTTGACTAGAGTTTTAGGCGAACCATGCAACTAGTTAACAATTTAACTAAGTGAACGGAAATACAACCTTTGTAGATCCGGTTCTCCACCTCCATAGCTCCATGATGAAGTCCCCTTGCTGTCCAAATCAAATCCCGGGCTCTAGCATCGGCTTCATCGGAGAAATGGGCGGGCTAGGTCATCGACTACGATGCCGAAGATGATCTACGTCGAGGCATCACAAGATCAAGCTCCCACTTCACCAAGTCATGAAACTTGTGAAGAAAACACCCTATACTACTTGGCAAGTGGTAGAGGATGAAGAAATAGGAAGTGGGTTCACTTTAGAATTGGATTTCTCACTCTTTTCATCAAATTGCCATTGATGGAGGCAAGCTTCTTCATGTGAAGAAGAAGAAGATGATGATTATGATATGATAAGTATTATTGTAAAATGAAAATAATAAGAATACTTATCATATACCAATCATGGTCAAGTGTAGAGACTAAACTAGGGTTAGTGGGAATGGTTAGGGTTAAGCATGAGACAAAATGGTCACTTAGTCAAAGCTTCATGAAGCTTCAATATACAAACAAACAAAGCCACCATTTTCCCTTTTCTTTTTCCAAAAAGAAATGAATAAATAAATGAATAAATAGATATGAAAAACAAAACCCTAACCATTTAAATAACCATGGTTTAATCTTTACACAAACTCAAGTAAGCATGTATCATCAAACATGATACAATCAAGTGCACAAAAGTATATCACATATACAACTTGTGAACTTCAAGTGAGAAAATCCATTTAAAGTGAACCAATACTAGTTAATGCAAAGTAATATGTCAAATATATAATTATGCATTAAATCATTAAATCAACACTTGATTCAATGATCCGGTCATGTCGCACACAACCGACTAGTATACAATGTATCGATTTATCGAATCAATCCTTGATTCGATAACTAGGTTATATCGCATACAACCATTCGACACATTCATCGCGAGAATGAAATACGGTATCACATACACGCATTATTCTCGGTCCCGCACATATCTCATATGCACTCCTATTTCGTTTCGCTTGAGCCAGAAAAGCTCTGTGTAGGACTCTAAAGACTCGTCAATACGCCGGTAGCAGATGATGATCATATCAAGCACCCACAAGCCGCAAGCGGTCTGCTAAACGTAACAGCCATCCGGGTATTGAGCGATCAGAAGATCGACGAGCAAGCCCGCTCACACTCCTGTGAATCCAACCAGTAACACTTACCGTACAGTCCGGTCTCGTCATCTGATATGTCGCATATCTCGCCTAGGGGTGGTAAACGTCATACCCCAATAGCTCGATAAGTCGTGTCGATATGAGGTCTATAACAATTCGAGAAACTACTGGTAACACTTACCAGTAAATCTCAGCAACCCTGGCTAGGGATTTCCTGTTATAGCCAATCGAACACAGCGCAACATCAACTCCCTATACCGGGAGAGACGAATCTCCTCCTATCGCTCATTGCCTCCATGTGATTCGGGACTGTACCCAAAAACCACCGTTTTGCACGCCCTCTTGGACGTGGTAAGGTGGAAATCAAAGCACAGTGGGAATCACACAAGACTCTATGACGATCTCGGGTCAACAGACTACTCTGTACCAGTGTCACCAGAGAACTGCCATCTGACGTAAGGTATAATACCATCTGGGAGTTCTCGGGGAGTCCGTCCAGTATACCCAGTCTCCACCGAGCACTCGTATATCATCTCTGATGTCAAACACCAATGGATATGGGATCATCCATCGCCATCTGTATGGGTCGAGAAGATATACGCTAGTCTACTCTGGTATATCGATGCCCCGTCTCGATACACCCACGACTAGGGACCTAAAAGAATGTACTTATGGACTACCATGTCCCCACTAGTATGATCCGCATCATAGTCCAGGTAGTCAAGTACACATCCTAAGGGCTTTACCAACATGTAACAGAGAGACAATCAGTGTACACGTTAAGGTAAAGAGTAACCAGATAGCATACTATCATGTCGAGCAAGAAAGTCCTCCCTATATATGTCCAAGTATCCACTACAATATACATCCCATGTATAGTAATGGCCTCTAGGGCATACATATAACTAACACTTCACAGGTATATCAGGCTTCTTATCAGAATCTTTCGGGTTATACCTGGCCTCTCCGCATATTGGACACTCTTTCAAATCTGAATTCTCTTTCCGGTACAACACGCAATTTTTAGGACATGCTTGAATCTTCTCGCACTTTAGACCCAAATCAGACATCATCTTCTGGGCTCCGTACCAGCTGTCGGGCACGTTATTTCCCTGGGGCATAGAATCTTTCAAGAATGAAAGAAGCATTGTGAATGGCTTGTTGCTCCATCCATTTAGGCACTTAATCTGGAAAAGTTGGACGAACCATAAGAGCGTGGAATACTTCGCATTCTCATAAATTGGTTTTCTAGTATCATTCATGAAATTTTCATATTTATCCACACGCGGTCCTTGACCGGAAGGAATGTCATCTTCGGTACGAATAGATTCACCTAGGGCAGCCTCTACCATATCCTCCATTTCTTCTGATGGAAATAAATTACCGTCTTCTCCTTCTGCCGCATTACCGAATTCTTCTTCTTCTCCTGCCGCATTATTGTGTTCTCCTTCTTCTTCTGCCGCAGTACTGCATTCTTCTCCTTCCCCGTGATATTTCCAAGTTGTATAAAGTCTAGTAAATCCATGTTTTACAATATGAAGCTATGCCAATTCTACCTTCTGCCAGTACTTATTGCCACATCTATCGCACGGACAGAGAATATTCTCTATTATGATCTTATTATGTGCGCGTGCAAATTCAATGAAAGCAGTAACTCCTGCGACAAACTTAGGTTGCATACGTTGTTGCCAATCCACATACATCCAGTCCTTAACTCTGACGTACTCATGGGCCATGTTAGACTGTATAACATATAAATTGTAGGTTATGGTGACTATATTGAGAAATATAAGAACGAGATAGTTACTGACAAAGGAGAAAATCCGTGTATATGCTTTGTGTGTGTGTGTTTGTCGTTGAAAAGAATAAATTGTCGAACGTATGTTAACCGATAGACGGGGACTAAGTGGCGCTTTTAGTTTCATATATGAGTATCGATGAGAATATGAAGATTTCATATTATCATATATTGGTTTTAACTTGAACATCTCGAATCACTCTCTAATTATGCGTTTGTTGTGTATTCTTGTTGTATGTGTGTGTTCCGGCTGTCGGGGGTAGGCTTCTATCCCATTAAGAATGTATAGAGCGAACACCCATCAATTGTGCTTTAAACCGTTTCGAGTAAATTTCGGCAGCACCTCCCCGTTGTTCTCCGAGTACACTGTAATAGAACAGATAATCATTTCAAAGCTGTGAAATAACGTTGAAATGAACATATAATCTATCTTTGTACACGGAGAACCAGCGGAAAGGTACCGACGAAATATCTCGAAACGGATGAAAACACAAGTGAATGAAGGCGTTTGCTTTATACATTCTTAACTTGTCCACACGGGACAAATCTATCGGTTACCATACGATTGAATTTTCTCGTCGTGTAGACTATACGACGGTTGTTAGTATCGAGCTATACTGTCCGATATTTAACAACCTTCGTATAGTTCTATGTCACGACGAGCATCGCACGTAGGTTAACCGATAGACGGGGACTAAGTGGCGCTTTTAGTTTCATATATGAGTATCGATGAGAATATGAAGGTTTCATATTATCGTATATTGGTTTTAACTTGAACATCTCGAATCACTCTCTAATTATGCGTTTGTTGTGTATTCTTGTTGTATGTGTGTGTTCCGGCTGTCGGGGGTAGGCTTCTATCCCATTAAGAATGTATAGAGCGAACACCCATCACTTGTGCTTTCAACCGTTTCGAGTAAATTTCGGCAGCACCTCCCCGCTGTTCTTCGAGTACACTGTAATAGAATAAATAATCATTTCAAAGTTGTGAAACAACGTTGAAATGAACATCTAATCTATCTTTGTACACGGAGAACCAGCGGAAAGGTACCGACGAAATATCTCAAATCGGATGAAAACACAAGTGAATGAAGGTGTTTGCTTTATACATTCTTAACTTGTCCACACGGGACAAATCTATCGGTTACCATACGATTGAATTTTCTCGTCGCGTAGACTATACGACGGTTATTAGTATCGAGCTATACCGTCCGATATTTAACAACTTTCGTATAGCTCTATGTCACGACGAGTATCGCACGTATGTTAACCGATAGACGGGGACTAAATGGCGCTTTTAGTTTCATATATGAGTATCGATGAGAATATGAAGGTTTCATATTATCGTCGAGTATCATATATTGGTTTTAACTTGAATATCTCGAATCACTCTCTAATGATGCGTTTGTGTGTATTCTTGTTGTATGTGTGTGTTCCGGCTGTCGGGGGTAAGGCTTCTATCCCATTAAGAATTTATAGAGCGAACACCCATCACTTGTGCTTTCAACCGTTTCGAGTAAATTTCGGCAGCACCTCCCCGCTGTTATCCGAGTACACTGTAATAGAATAGATAATCATTTCAAAGCTGTGAAACAACATTGAAATGAACATCTAATCTATCTTTGTATACGGAGAACCAGCGGAAAGGTACCGACGAAATATTTCGAAACGGATGAAAATACAAGTGAATGAAGGTGTTTACTTTATACATTCCTAACTTGTCCACACGGGACAAATCTATCGGTTACCATACGATTGAATCTTCTCATCGCATTGACTATACGACGGTTGTTAGTATCGAGCTATACCGTCCGATATTTAACAACCTTCGTATAGTTCTATGTCACGACGAATATCGCACGTATGTTAACCGATAGACGGGGACTAAGTGGCGCTTTTAGTTTCATATATGAGTATCGATGAGAATATGAAGGTTTCATATTATTATCGAGTATCATATATTAGTTTTAAATTGAACATCTTGAATTACTCTTTAATGATGCGTCTGTTGTGCATTCGTTTTGTATGTGTAACATGATTTTAAACCATTGAGATCAAGATTGATAGAACTGATCATCCTACATTGCAATGGCATTCATCTACCAAAAACTATTATTGCAATGGGATTCATCTATAACAATCAACAATTAAAACTACAAATATAGGATACTGATATCATAAAGCGTTATACGCAACATATGAATTCACATGACTGAAACATGCATCAAAAAAACATGTTCATCCAAAAGAAAGGCCACTGTCAACAAATATAGACAAATACGTCATAAAAACAGTAACTAATTAACAAGTTGATTAGCATCTGGATCAAGAAAATGATAGGAAAAACAATTGACTATAATGACAAGTCTATTACCATGACTCTCGACTAACAAAGGTGGCTTTTCGTCCTCGGTAGCTTGATAATTGGGATTTCATGGCGAATAAAAATATGCATATACCGTTTGACCGGGAACTTCAATAGGAAACTCAATGAGGTCGGGTGTACTGAAGTACGCTTTGTATTTCGCTATATCAGGTGATGAAGCCCAAGCCCTAGCTAGCCCCAGCCCCACCCCAACCGAACTCTATCGAAGGTAAAGAACGTCCTTACACTTTCATATTTCTATTAATGATGCAAGTCTCCACCAAGTCAAATTCTTGCAATATCATTCTTTTTGGAGTATGTCTAATTTAATAGATAGAATTTTCAAAGTTGGGCAACCAAGAAAAAGTAACAAGGGATTTTACATACATGCCAAAGATTTGATTATTTATTTATTTATTTTCCATTTCATATTAGTACTTTTATATGTTTGATGATGGCAAGAAATACAAATTATATTAGAACATTGTACATACCTAATTTCCACTTGAAATCGGTTTTTTCTTTTATCAGTACTCGTTGACATATAGTAACAAACAATGTTTGATTAGAAGGACCCAAGATTTTCTCGATCAACAATAATTTTAGTAATCAAACTAGGCTAAAATTGCTGGAAATTCCTCTCAGATTTGCCAAATTCAGCAAACCCCAACCCTAACCTAACCCTAACCCCAGCCCCAGCCCCACCCCAACCCCAACTTAACCCCAGCCCCAGCCCAGCCCCAGCCCCAGCCCAGCCCCAACCTAACCTTAACCCCAGCCCCAGCTAAACCCCAATCCCAACCCCAACCCTAACCCTAACCCTAGCCCCCGCCCCCGTCCCAGCCGAACCCCAACCCTAACCCTAACCCCAACCCCAACCCCAACCGTAACCCCTGCCGAACCCCAACTCCAACCGCAACCCTAACCCCAACCGCAACCCCTGCTGAACCCCAACTCCAACCGCAACCCCAGCCCCAGCCATGAACCCTAACCCTAAAATAATCAAAAATTTGTTTAGTTGAAGATTTACTAACCTGTGCGGTGGAGGAGACGATCGATCGGTGGCGACGACGAAACGGAGGCGACAACGAAAACGGCGACGAGGAAGAACGGTGACGAGAACGGCGGTGGCGACGACGAGAACGGCGGGAGAGAATTGGGGATTTTGGTTCGCGCGCGATCGAGAGAGAGAGAGAAAGAGATAATCAGCGTAGGCGATCTGTGCCTTTTTAATTAAATCGCTATTTAGTTGCCCCTACGGATTTGTCTGTAAGTCCTTGGTTTGTGGCTCCGTAGGGGCAAACACCAAATTAAGATTTAATATTTTTACTCTTGAACGTCTTGGACCGTAGGGGCAACCTTCTAGCCCTACGGCTTAATCCGTAGGGCCAACATAAATCTGCCCCTACGGATTTCAATATCCGTAGGCAACCCCCTATTGTAGTAGTGAGGGACCATGGCTTATTTCAAGCTGAAAGAACTTTATTCTCCCAACGGATCTAAGACTCTAAATGTTTCGGAGTTGCTCAATATATCTATAGAGTAAACATTAAATATTGTGATCCATGATCTTCATGTTATCGTGAAGGCGATACCAAATTAGTCTCTTGACACTTATATATATATATATATATATATGATTCATCTTTCCAAATATTATTTTTAGGACGCATGGGCTACAGTGCAGATCGAATTCACCGGATGCGCCAGATACTTGAAGATGGAGCACTTGGATCGAGTCGGCAGTGATTTATTTTTTTTTGAGATTTTTGTAGGATATCTGTATTATATTTGCGACATTTTATATATTTTGGATATCAGTTGTTGTATATAATGATTATGATCATGATTTTAGAGTGATTTTGTATTGTATTTGTTTATTTTGTGTTTTTATATTTTTGTATTTCGTTATATGTTATGCGTGGGATATTATTGATATATATTTTTGTATTTGAGTATATAATACAGTGTGTGATATATTATTGTGTAAAGGACGGACAAAAAACAAAAGGCGGTATTTTTTTTAAAAAAAATTAAAAGTATGCCCCTATCGGTTCCACCGTAGGGGCATTTTTGCCCCACATTAAAATATTTTTATAAAAAAATTGTGTAAAATGATATACATGCATTGAGACACGTAGGGGCAGTAATTTGCCTATACGGTTCAAACCGTACAGACAAGATATTTTTTTTTAAAAAAAAAATAATTGCACCTGCATTGGAAACCGTAAGGAAAAATTTTAAACCGTAGGGGCAGGTAAATGCCCCTACGGCCTTTTCCCCTACGGATCATATTTTTGCCTCTACAGTGGGCATCGTAGGGAGAGTGGTTTGCCCCTGCGGTTCCAAACGTAGGGACAAGCCATATTGGTAGTAGTGTTGATTCTAGAAGATATTCTCATATGAAAAAGCTCGATGTTATGTTGTGGACCGTATTTAAAGAATTTTCTCATTTTTCTAAATATTTAATTAACATAACCTGTTTTGTTGTTACAATAAGAGAATAGAGATGAATTTATAAGAGAAGAAATTAAATGCACACACTATTACGAACAAAATCTTTGAAGTTAACATGGTCATAATCTTTGAAGTTCTCTGCAAACATGACCGATTCAAACTAGTCATAACATTTGCCCACATCAACTTATTTCGAATTATCGGTATAAAAGATATCACACATAGTCATTCCTACACCACAACAAGAAAGCCGCCCTGCCAGGGCGACCAAAGGGAGCCTCTGTCGTCGCCAGCTTGATGAGTAGACCGTAGGATAAGTTGTTTTGATTTCTACCTTTATTCCATAATTTAATACAAATCGAGCTCGAATTTTGCATTTTTGCCCCTCGCATAATAGTAAGATCTACATTAATTATATATTGATGATCGAAGAATAAGTTTCAATTTCATTTTAAGATATTAGTAAATGAACCAAATTAAGTATCATAAACTAATAAGAACACAAAAATAAATCATTAAGAGCTAGGTTCAAAGATGCATAATTTATATATTACAGCAGCCCACAGTTGGTTAGCTAGAAAAAAATATTACAACTCTTGAGAAGAGATATTAACAACAAATAAATTAAGCGCGCAATGGCCAAGCTAGACCAAATTAACAAAAATCCATATAGATTATTATTTTTATTATCCTATTAATATATGATAATAGCAATTAGTAGTTAAATAGATGAACTACATTTTGCCTTTCTTGTTTGTTGAATCGTTGTCGATAGTTGCGGAATATGGTGCCCGAGCAGTCACTCTGCACCAAAGAAGATGTATTAAATGATAAGTAATTGCGATTAACCAGTAATGCTTGAATTAATATATCTAATTATCAATTAAAAGGGTTAATTGCTCAAAACCATCTATAGTTTATCCCATATAGAACATAACGCGACGCCTCTTCTTCTGCTCACCGACCAGAACATTTCAAAACACTCTGACGATCATTGGAGTTGTATTGGTGGATATTTTGAAGGACTTTTGCGCTGATTAATCACTCGAAAGGTACAAGTCACAACACAAGTGTTGTATATATGGTTATAAACCAAAGAGCGTTTTTGTGCAATTAACCCAAAAATAAATTCACAAGTTTGTTAGATGCATGTTGTCATCGAATCTCACAACACATGTACTTCATATCATCATACCATATCACCAAAACATGCGTGTGACAAAGGAAGATAATTAACAAGCAAAGTTATATCGACAACCAAGGGGTAACATGATGCGAGCGGGATTTGAACCTCGAACCTACGGCTTACACTATTTACGGAGATGAATTTTCATACAACAGCAGCAGCAACATATTTAATACCCGCTTAATTAATACTATCATTAGATAATCACTTAATATATTGTGATATGCATTACAGTTATAAATTTTATAATCATACATTAACAACAAATACATTCACATTAAAGGTGAAAAAAGAAAAGAAAAATTCATATACAATTTAATTTCTATCTAATTTCGAAAGAAAATTAAAGTTCGAAATACCTCTCCTTGCGCTTATGAAGGAATCGAATCAACGACAACCTTTTAGCCAGTGGTATATCTGTCAACAAAGTTAGAAAAAAAGAAAAATAGTTTGTCATGAAACAGTTTTTATTAATTTAACAAGCTAGAAATACCCATATATTGAAATATTAGATGGAAAATGAAAACAACAAACTATCGGATTCGGGCATGATAATCGATTTACTCACCTCCGCTAACCTCATCTACTATTATTCCCTTCTTCATATTCAACTCCCACGCTTCTCTCATTACCGCCTCCGCCTAAGAAGTGAGAAATTACTATTAATCCCAAGCTTGAAAATAACAAAAAATAAAAGGAAAATAGCTGCTAAAACTAACCCCATTGCATGTGACGTGGAAGACGTTAACAGTCCCATTGTAGAAAATTGTTAATGGTGTCGTCTCCAGCCGGCTCTCATTCGTCGTCCTAATATATAAAAAACAGTACCTTTTTAATTAATTAACACTGAAAATTTAATAAAAAATAAATGAGATATGATGGCCGCAAAACGAACATGCTAGGGTCTATCCTCGAGATTGAGCTTTGAATCCCTAACATTTGATGGAAACCAACATAATTACTAAATTAAATCGGAGATGAAATTGTTTGAGAGAGAGAGAGAGAGAGAGAGAGAGATGAGACCTGCCGATTTCTCTTGTTTGTTTGAAATGTAGGTTTTTCTGAGAGAGAGAGAGAGAGGAGGGGGGGGGGGGGGGGGGGGGGAGACTGGGAGATCAAGTTATACTTTAATCTAACGGATTTTTCTGTTTGCTCTGCCAAAGGACTAGGGGTGTTCACCGTTTCAGATTGGACAGGTTTTTCACGTGGTTTTTGCATCCCAACTTGCGGAGGTCTTTTTCCTTATACAAAAATCCACCCGATGCATCGGATCTTAAAACCCGCAAGGGTCAGACCGGTTTCAGGTGCGGGTCGGGTTTTAGTTGATAGGGTGGATTTGTATGGGTTGGTATAGGTAAGTCGGTTTAAGAGGAATGTAATATACATGTATAGGAGCAACACCCTTGAGTTTCAAGTTAAAACTGATCAATAAAATAATTCGTGTACAAATAAATTCATATATAATGGCTCAAAATTATGAGCCAAGATTTAATTTGTCTGGGAGAGTACGTGATGGAGGCCTTGATCTCTTTCAGATGCTGTCCTCCGTCGATCTGTCACGAGCGTTGCTGGACGGTTGAGATTAGATTTGGAGGTTACCTCTTTGAGTGTGTGGATCTCAATGGGTTAAGTTTGAGGTGGAAGCCGAGCTATCTGCAAAGAAGTCCCGGGATGGATGACCACCGTAGTTACCACCGACGATCAAATTAGCCGAGCAATTTGAGCAGAGTAGCGGCTTATTAGGTTCAAGTATCCTTACCTGAGTCGTCTGAGAGAGGGGTTTTATAGTGGTCGCATGGAGCGAGCAAGCGCGAGATCTTCACCTTCGGTTACGCCCCTGACGTTACGCGTGCATGAACGACGGGATCCCTTCACTAATGACGAAATACGCTCCTTAATGGAGGGACGCGCCAGCGTAGGACGCGGGACGTGGGGCGGCGGTTATCTCGCTTTGGCGAGATACGTGGAGCCGTTGCGGAGGCGCTAGGGCTCTGCAATCTCGGTTGATCGGGGGAGGTCGAGGAAGCTCGGCATATTAAGGGCTCGGAGATGAGCGAGAGGCCGAGAAAGCTCGGCACGAGAGATGGCTCGGAGGCGAGCGAGGAGACTGAGGAAGCTCGAAGACGAACTGTTGGCTGTCTCCTAGATGAAGGTAGAATGTCTTCAGGGGGTCTCCCGAAAGGTCGAGTACGTCCACCAAGAAGGGCCCCCGGGGAATGTCCCCGATGCGGCTCAATTATTCCACCCCCTAAGATTCCGGGACACATTATCTGCCACGTGTCGTAATCTGAGGAGACACCACTTGTGAGCATCATCATTAACCCTCCACTCTTGTCCCAATCTATCCAAGGGTCGGGTCGAGAGTGGTCTACTTGGTTTTTCTTCTGCTCAATTTGGCGTCAAGGAATCGTCATGCGGATCGTCTGGGAACGGCATGGCATTTGTTGGTTACGTCGTTTTGATCCTTGGGCCCACGTGTTGCCTCGTCGTTCGCCTGAATCTTTGCGTGTATCCACGACGGCGTCAGCGGATCAATGAAATGATCGCGCTTTAAAGAGGGTGCGCCGTTTCGCTTGTTCGTCTGTTGGGTTGCATGCCACGTGTCCGACGCGGGTTGGTGAACGCGACAAGCTGTCGTTGTCACCTGCAAACGAAGGAGCGTCCCCAATGGCCGACCGCCACGTGGAGGTTTAACGGCTGGCAGGTGCGACACTTCGTTTTGGCGGGAATTGATCTGGGCCGTTGGATGCTTTCTATGGAGTGCATAAATAGGAGGGGACCCCCCCGGGGGCCAACACTTCTACCACAATTCATCCTCGTTGTCAAAGATTGCCCGGCGCTCCTTCTTTTTAGATCGGATCGCCCGTGTTTTTTCCTCGGCCAACCCATTTCTTTGAGTCAGGTTAGATGTTTTCATCCGAAGAGTCTGTAGAGAAAGTTAGGGTAGAGTCGGGCGATGAGGTTCCAGTTGTTGGAGCTGAGTCCAGAGGGGTCTTCCTCCTCTTCGGCTTCAGATAGACAAGAGGGTTCGTCTTCTGCCGCATCGTCTGTGTCGGGCTTGCCCCCTAAAGCCAGGGCTGCCCGTGTCATTCGCCGTCGGGTGGAGACAAGGACGCCTAAGGCACGCATCTGGAACGCCTGCAATGCGCTCTCTATTTTGAGGAATGTGGACGAGCTTGCCGAAATTCGGGCTCAATTCCATATTCCCCTCCAACTATTCGCTTCGCTTAGTTAGAATGGGTGAGCGGGCGGACCAGATGCAGGGCAATGAGATTGCCCTGTATTTAAAAGCATTCCGGGCCGGAATGCGTCTGCCCTTCCCAGCCGAGGTATGTAGGGTATTTCGCTGCTTCCATCTTGCCCCGGGCCATCTAGCGCCGAACTCGAGAAGAATTCTCCTCGGATTTCTGGTCCGGCTGAAACTTGAAAATATCCCCTTCAGTTTGACCATCCTCGTTTCCTTCCTCTGTTATAAGAATCACCCTGGCACCAGCAAGGAGGAGCCGAGTTGGGTGTACTTTTCCTTCAAAAAACGTAGGGGCAGGGTGGTCGGGCAAGGTGTGGTAGCCGTCCCTTCTTCCATCCATGAATGGAAGGAGAAGTTCATTTTCGTCGGGCCATCCGAGGGCGAGAATTGACCCGTGCCTATACAGTAGCACAGGGCCGACTGCCCGAGGAAGAAACGGTCACCTTCACCCGAGGCAAGGGTGGTGTCTTTATGGGAGCCGATCCAGCGGGGCGACTTCCTGCTTTCTGAGCAGGCCCTGAGCTGGGCTGGGCTCAGCCCTGCTCATTTTCTGGGTAAGTTAAGGTGCACGCCCCATTTTCCGGTGTACGGACAAGAGGACGTGACGGGTCACACGACGTATTTACTTAGAAGCAAACACGCTAAGCGTAAATAAGCAATATAATAAAGTACACAAGAAAATGAGAAGAGATGTAATTGAATAGCAGCCTTTATTTATTAAACATTTCTTTACAATACAACTGAAAATGTAAATATAAGAATGAAAAGCAATGCCTAAACAATGGTATAAACTGAAAAGAAAAAAATATTTACAAGTGTCTAAAGCTCGGGGCCTTCTGTGAACTGCTCCAAGTCGTCAGCACTGGGCTCTATCTCTAATGAATCGGATCCATCTGACAACATTCCAAAGAAGGAAGGGAAAAGGAATGTCGTCAGCGAACAATCGCTCGGTAAGTCTCAAAGAATAGAATAGACAGATAAGAAAGAATATAACTGTATAATATTTGATTGTTATGTTAATACGGTTGTTTGTAGCTTGGTACAGAATATGCCAGTGTATACGAGAGTAGTCCAACTATTCTGTGGACTAAGGTATACGGAGCACAAAGAACCGTTAAGCCACGGTACAACAACAACGGATATTCATGTTAGGTGTATTAAAGTGACCGTCTCGTGTCACTTCTAACCCATTCCGTACCAGTCTACCCCTTTAAAATCCCGTAATGTATTTATGTTGATTTATATTATTTTGTTTAATAGATGTAAGACTTGCCGAAACCATGATATCAGTATTTCATGTAAACGGAAGGGATATAAACGAATAGTCATGTAATCAGAGTATATCCATGGTTCGGTTCGTCGAGTCATGTTGATATTGATTGTATTCTGATATAAATGGATTCATATTGAATTGGAGTTATACTTGAATTGTATTCAAGGATGGATTGATTTCAGATTAGACTGAGACTCTGTCTGAGTCAGACACTTTAAAACGAATTGAAGTCCTGAATTAGTTTTGGAGTTATCGGTAGCTGCTGCACATGGACGGCAGGATTTGTGACTTTTTCCAAGCAAATTACCGTATCGATAACCCCGTTTTTAGTTGTCTACCTTAAATAGGAAAGCACCCAAATTCTCCGGCTCTCTGAAGCTCAAGAGAACTGGTCCCGCTTAAACCTATATTTACTAGGGTCCTTATTCTAATTTAATATAACTTGAAGGGTTTTATGAAAAATAGTTTTGATATATTTTCAAAATACATCTCGAGTATTTAATTATCGTCTTTAGGGATTTCATAGATATAATTTTTTAAGAGTAATAAGATAATCTAGTGAATATAAACCTAACTTGAATAGTATATGGTATTTTCATGTAATTTGACTTGTATTGATTCTTGATGGTTTTTTCATGAAACTTGTGAATCTTTTCAATATATATATATATATATATATATATATATATATATATATATATATATATATATTATATATATATATATTTATTTATTAAAAATAGAATTTCTTTATTAATAGAAATCACGTTTCTTAAAAATTGTAATAAAATTCTATCGAGATCGTATGCTCCGTGAGGAGGTCTGCGTCTCGCTCTACTAGTCTTGAGGACGTGCGATAACCCGCACCATCCTGATTCGGTTCCCCAAAATGGGTTGTAGAGGCTTATTGCAAGGAATTAATTAAAACAATTTAAAGAATACGGGTTTTGATAGTTTAAGGTATTTTAATGTAAAATTGTATTGTCCCACAAAAATTGTTACAAAAGCCATCGTGCTATGTCAAGATGAGAGTTGTGATGGGTAGGTCATTATCTCGTGAGTTTTCTAAAGGTAATACGAACAAAACGATAAAATAATGTCGTATGTAAATTTGATGGTATTTTACCGTAAAAATGAAATAAAAGTTGCAATACATATTATTTTGAATTGAAACCTGTTTTAAATGTTATTTTATGTTTGTTAAACAATATAAGAAGAGATGGTTAATTTGTTGTTTAAGAAAAGTTGAGTTTTTAAAGAAATGAGAATCGGAAGTCGGAATAACCCTGCTTCCGACGAGTTTTGAGAAGAGAGTATTTTAGATTAGAAACGTAGGGGGGGAGAGGGGACCTACAGATTGATTTGAGAGAGAAGAGATGGAGGAATGTTTTGTAAGCGTCGTGGAGTCGCGGGGTCGCCGGATTCTTCCCGAAATGTCGCCGGAACTTGACCTTGAGCTAGCTCCACTTATACAATGTCTTGGACTTGGAAAATTTAGAGAGTTTTGGCAAAAGATTCATGAATGAGGAGGGTTATGGTATAGGGTGGTATTTATAGGAGAAATTAGGGTTTATGGTATTGAAATGAGAACTAAAAATGCATTAAAATTTGGTTTTAAGGCTCATTTTAATTCTCTGTTAATGTGCAGGAAAATCAAACAGAACTAGGATAGTGGGGGAGGATAAGGGGTGCTAGGCTGAAAAATTTGAGACATTAGGGACGGGTGGGACCGGCGGCACCAGCCCCTACGAGGATCTCGCCGGCCATTGTTGGGGTGTGGGGCTCTGGATCTTTGACACGTATCCTAAGCTGTATAAATACTATTTTGCACATGTTTGATTTCTGAGACTTTTCATTTTTACGTCTATTGCACGTGTAAACTTTTGGGCTTCCAAAAAGTTTACAATAAAAATCAGCAAAAATATTATGTGGCTGAGGGGATTCGAATACATGGGCTACGTCATAGCAGTGCAAGGCTTTATCAATGAGCTATAAGTGTTTTCTTGCTGTTCAAAAGCAAATCAAATTTATAACTTGTGCTCAGGACTTACAAATACTCCATTTGTACATTAACTTATAAACAAATTTTCTGTACACTGAAACAGAGTCGTTACATAGGGCCGTAGACGATCTATTTAGATTTTGATGAATTTTCTTTGCTCTTTTTAGCGTCACTAACTCTCTTTGTGTACTCTCCCCTTTTTGCAGAGCGAATGGACCGATCCAAGTTCTTAGCTGCCATGGTCGCGAAGGCCCAAAAGAAGACAGGGGGTGGAAGCTCGTCCTGACCGGGTCTGAGCTCGGCCCCGAGGCCTGCCTCGCCGAGCAAGCCTTCAGTTGCGTCACCTCGAGTCCCCAAGGAGCACCGTGGAGGGGGGCCAGAAACACGCGTGGGATCCGGCACCCTGGGTGAGGGAGGATGTCGCGCCCCGCTTCCCAGAGTGCGCTAAAATCGACACATGACAGAGCCAACCATGCTACCTGTGGTTAGGAAACATCCCTCCACAGTCACATTACGGCTATCTATAAGATATCAAGAACAGTAAAATAAAATAAACTATCTAGTACATGTCCATATGCTAGAATAAACGAGTCAAGAAATAATATATGCGGAAGCAATAAATCCAATAAGCAATAACATCTGGAAAGTACGTCCCAAATACGAGCTCACATCAGGAAATGAAAATACGGAAATAAAACTAAACTAAACTAGATACTAACAGGATCCTCACTGCTCGGCCTGACGGCGGAAATACTCCTGATCAGTCTGCGAAAGAGACAGAGGATCTGGGCCATGCGAAACCCAGACGTCAGTACGTCATAATATCAAACAATAAAATATAATCAGGAGGTAACAGGATATGCATGCATGAGTATGAACAGTAATGAGTGTATAACAGTAACACGAATATGGAACAGTGAAGTGTATGTGCATGCGGTGAGTAATCTATACTACTGGGTTAATTACTCCCAAGTCTTTGAAATCAATTTAATGAATCGTCGATGTAACTCAATAGTATCCCGTGCATACCCAGAACCACGGTCCAGACTCTCGGGGCTGAATCCGACACGTGCCGCTAAGCACAAACAGGAAACATGTACAGACGAATGATGTCTGCAACATTATCCCGGGACTGGCCTAGCCCCTAAAACTGATCAGTATAGGCGTCGAACTATTGAGTTACAAGTCAGATTTCATCATTGATTTCCCCTTACCCCCAAGTTATGTGTTCAAGTCAGGTATTGATAAATCTGGAGCTAATGCCAATACAGGATCAAGAAGGTACAGGTTTGTCTATGCAGACAACAGGATACGTCTGTCAGGACAACATGTCAGGATTGTCGGCATTAGAAACAGGATCAGGTAACATGTCAAGTAGTAGTATATCAGGCCATGACAGGTAGTGCACAGGTATCAAACAGATGCTCATAATAAAACTGTAGCAAGTACGGGTGCACGATAAAAGTACGGATGCACAGTAAAAATATGGATGCACAGATATCTATCAGGGATTACATCTATAACTCCATGACTACGCATGATGCACATTATCAAGTATGGGGTGTTAAGATGACATTAACATGAAATGATATGATCTGGCATGCAACTAGATATATAATAAATGATACGGGTGCACAGTAAAACACGGATGCACAAATATCTATCAGGGGTTACATCTACAACTCCATGACTACGTAGGATGCACATTATCAAGCATGGGGTGTTAATATAACAGTAACATGAAATGATATGATCTGGCATGCAACTAGATATATAATAAATGATACGGATGCACAGTAAAACACGGATGCACAAATATTTATCAGGGGTTACATCTACAACTCCATAACTACGTAGGATGTACATTATCAAGCATGGGGTGTTAATATAACAGTAACATGAAATGATATGATCTGGCATGCAACTAGATATATAAATAACAGTATGGATACGTATGGGTATCGAAAAATTGTAAAACAGTAACATGGATGTACAATGCAGTGAACATGTGATATTTTTATTTCATATGGATGCAAAATATATATCATAGCATGTAGAAAGGTAAACTTGCCTGATCGGATCTCACGACGGGGGTGTATACGCAGCGTCCGACTTCGGGTAAACGTCGCAATGTACATACGCGCACACAGGACAGGATCAGGCAAAGCAAGAAGGTGACCACGCTGGCTGGGAATGTCCACTGAGTCGCCCGGATCGTCGGCGACGGCACGGCTCCGACGATCACCGGAGAAACCAAGAAATCAAGAAAAGAAGAAGGAGAAGAAAAAGAAAGGGAACAGGGGTTTGGTGTTCTGTGCAGAGGTCGGGTTCTTGGGCTGAGGTCGTCGGGGATGGGTGAAGGCCCGGGTGGTGGTGTGGATGAGGGTGAGGAGGTGGAGGCGTTGGCTGCGGTGGTGACGACGGCGAGGTGACGAGCGAGGGCGATGGGCGCGGCGCGGGCGTGGGTTCGAGCGTTCGCGTGAGGTGGGAAAAAGAAATTAGAGAGGAAGCGGGGGAGGGAAAGAGAAACAGTGGGTTTTGGGTTAATTAAAATATATATATATATATATATATATATATATATATATAGGGGAGAGAGAGAGGCAGAGAGCTGTTAGAAAGGTTAGGATTTTTATGAAAAATATATTATATGTATAATTATATAATGTAGAGAGAGAATCAGGATTGGTTTAGATTGGATAGGATAAAAAAATATATTAGTTAAAGAATAAATCGTATATATATATTTTAAACAGTTTAAAATACGTTAGAATATAATATTAGTTAAATTTGAGATTTTGGCTAATACAAAATTACTTCAAAACATGCCCGGGTCGGGTCTAAAATTACTGTTTGAAAATGCGGATAGTATACGTATCAACCAAAACCAAAATAGAATATCCGGATAACGAAAATCCATACCCCCAAGAACGGATACACGTAGCGCACACGTAGCTATCCAAATGAGTCTGTTTCTCTAAACGGAACGAGAACAAGATGTACGAATGCTACAACAGGGCTAGGAGTATGATGCAGACCATGCAAGATATCTTTAAAATATTTTATTTGACTTTATATGTTATATTGAAAAATGCAGATGCCGGATATAATGCAGTTATACAATATGAAAGTGCACGGATCCTCATAGTTAGCCGGGATAAATCCAAAACAGGAATCAAGATGGGTTTCCAACAAACGGGTCGGGCCGAATGCAAACACAGATACCAATTACACTATTTGCATCCAAAACACAATAAATCAAGATATAGCCATAAATAAAGAAATACCCAAAAGAACTGGTATAAATGAACTAGAGTGTTACAGAAGAGGAGGAGGAGGAGGAATCCAATCCCACCGACATCCCCCTAAAGAGGCACAAAAGAACAATTTCTCAAACGACTCCTTCTACCGGGATCCCAATGCAGGAGGAGGACTTCTACTTCGAAGTGCCCTCAGGGCTCTCCGTCGCCGACAACTTGCTCTTTGACATGGAGTAAGAAGCTAGGGGCAAGATTCCCCGAGGGGACCTGAAGGCCCAGGTGGCCGCCATCGCTCAGGAGGCAGTTCAGGTCTGTATCCGTTTCCCTTTAAGAATCTTCTTAAGCAAATTTTTAACTCAGTTTGGACGTTTCTAACTCCTTTTGCTGCTTTTCCTCAGGTCCTCCACCACTGCGCCCTCATTGTAAATATGGAATCCGAGGAGATGGCCCCGACCATGAGGAAGGCAGGCGAACCGTCCTCGTGAGAGGAGGATTTGCTCTTGGAGTTGCAGCAGGCAAAGGAGAGGATAGCCATCCTCGAAACCCGGGTGGCCGTCAAGGAGTTGACGAACTCTAAGTATAAGGAGTCTCACCGACTTTTGAGTGAATCCAACAAGGACATCCAGGCTAAGTTGGAGGAGGTCAGCAAGCTCTACGCTGCGATGAAGAAGTCGAGGGATGCCAATAGGAGGGACACCCAGGCGGCGCTTGATACGGTGAAGCTTGCCGAGCTCCGAGCTTCGAAATCCGTAGAGATACAAGGTGTCGGACCAGTTCTACGCCGACCTGGCACCCGTCTCTCGACGCCGTCAAGGCATTGATACCGGGATTCGCCGACAGCGAGCTTTGAGTCCAGTACCCTCTCTCCGAGGATGCGCCGCACGTGGAAGCTGCTGGGATGCCGCCGGGGGTGAGACTGCTGGTGGAAGCGTCGGGGGCGAGGTTGCCGGTAGAAGCTCCGACCCAAAGGTCGCCGTTTTGGTTCCCGCCATTGGCGTCGAGCAGGGCGAGATCCTCCCCGGGCCTACGGCCTGAGATTTCCTGCCTTTTCATTTTTTTCAAGTTTTGTAAGCCTCCGGGCATTTTGTAAGGCTGAGGAGCCCAGAATACCTTATAAAAATTTTTAGAATATAAATAAAGCTGAGCTTATTTTCCTCTGCATGACTGTGTGCTTTCTGCGTGAGTACTTCATTTCGTCAGTCTTTTCCTCGACTCGAGTGGTAGGCCGTAAGTCGATGCCCGGCTTTTTAGATGACGATCGCGCATCGAGTGTAAGTCGATTAATCACCAAGCGTAGGAAGATCGGTGCTCTCCCGCTCCCTGGTGTCGAGATGGCGATCGTTCATTTAGGACGAACCGAAAGATATCCAAGTGTATGAAGGTCGGTATCAGTCCATTTCTCAGAGTCGGGTTGACAACCACGTCTCTTAGCATGAGTTGAAAAACGTAGAATAGGTCGATATTGACTGATTCCTCCCTGATGTGGTTCCTATACTCGTGTCTTCGTAGGGTAGGAGCCTACCCCTCGGAGACTAGCTGAGTAAGAATCTGCACGGTGGCCTCGTTAGGAGGGCTTTAGCTCCTGAGCGTTGATGGGTAGGAAGCTACCCGCTCGGGATGGACCGAGCAGGGAAGCTACTCGATGGCCTCGTGAGGAGGGCTTTGATCCTTAGCGTAGATGGATAGGAATCTACCCGTTAGGGATGGACCGGGCAGGGAAGCTGCTCGGTGGCCTCGTGAGGAGGGCTTTGATCCTTAGCGTAGGTGGGTAGGAATCTACCCGCTAGGGATTGACCGGGCATGGAAGCTGCTCGGTGGCCTCATGAGGAGGGCTTTGATCCTTAGCGTAGATGGGTAGGAAGCTACCCGCTAGGGATGGACCGAGCAGGAATGCTGCTTGGTGGCCTCATGAGAAGGGCTTTAGATTCATAGCATAGATGGGTAGGAACCTACCCGCTAGGGATGGACCGGGCATGGAAGCTGCTTGGTGGCCTCGTGAGGAGGGCTTTGATCCTTAGCATAGATGGGTAGGAAGCTACCCGGTAGGGATGGACCGGGCAGGGAAGCTGATCGGTGGCCTCGTGAGGAGGGGTTTAGATCCATAGCATAGATGGGTAGGAACCTACCCGATAGGGATGGACTAAGAGTGGAAGATGCTCGGTGGCCTCATGAGGAGGGCTTTGATCCTTAGCGTAGATGGGTAGGAAGCTACCCGCTAGGGATGGACCGGGCAGAGAAGCTGCTCGGTGGCCTCGTTGGGAAGGCTTTAGAGACTCACCTGCGCTTTCGTGGGGCATCGTTCAAACTTTGGCGGGCCGCATTGGCCGGAGTGAGGGCGTCGTTCAACCTTCCGTGGGCCGCATTGGAAGGAGTGAGAGCGTCGTTCAAACTTCCGGGGGCCGCATTGCCGCCCTCGAAGACAGGCATGGCTGATACGTGGCCATTCAATAACGGGAAATTAAGACGTCCCGCGATTTGCGTCGCTGCGCGAGTAAACTTTCGGCCGTTGGAAGATTTTGTTGAGGCTATAAATAGCGAATGTATGTTGACTTCTTTCTAGCCTTATGTTTCTGAAAATGGCCGGGCGTCTGTGTGTACTCATCAGGGAGATAATTTCTCGTGACGATGTGTATCTTTATAGCCTCGATCGGTCCAAACAGACGTACGAGGCGGTGATAGACCGCGTGGAGGGCCACTTTGGACGCCTTCTTCCCCGGCGATCTCCCCTCCTCCAACTGCTTATTTACGCGATCTGGAGGATGTCCCCGGGGCTGCACAATGCACTGTCTCCGCAGCTGAAGGGCGAGACGATCGAAAAGTTGCACTCGCTCTATCACCTCGGCCTGATCTCGAAAAGCAGGCGGGACCGATCAATGGACCTTCATCTGGAGTGTTTCCAGAGGAGGCTGATCGCTGATTTTGGTCTAGCGGATGGTGCTTCCATGGCTGCTGAGGATGCTAGGTCTCGGTTGGCGGAGATTTTCTCGGAGTACCATCAACAATGCTTTCTTAATCTCCGGCCCTCCTTGCTGTAATTATTTTTTGTAAGGCTGAGGAGCCTATAATACCCCTTAATCAATAAAGTTTGTTTTTGGCGGTAGTGTGTTGTTTCTTCCCCCCTCTTTTTTTCGCACAACTTTTAAACTTTAACTAAATGCCAATAGGAACAACTTTATTTATTTTAGAAAGAGAATACAGATACATTTTTTCATTTTTATAACTTGAGCTTTTCGGCGTTGTAAGGCCGGGGAAAATTATTGCCCCGGGCATCCTGCAAGCGGTATGCCCTGCCGGGCAATGCCTCTTTCACGAGGACAGGTCCATCCCACTTCGGGGAGAACTTATGTAGCCCGCTCGGGTCTGCGAACTCGTTTCTTCATAAGATCAGATCTCCTATCTTGAAGGCCCGGTATTTGACCCGGGTGTTGTAGTAGCTAGCGGTTCGCTGTTGATAGACGGTCGCTCTGACTTTTGCTCGGTCCCGCTTCTCCAATAAGAAGTCCAAGTTGTCTCGGAGTGCCGAGGTGTTGGCTTCGTCGTCGAAATGTTCGACCCTATAACTGGGCAGTCCGATCTCTGCCGGGACCATTGCCTCGGTGCCGTAGCAGAGACTGAACGGGGTTTCTCCCGTAGGTGTTTTCATCGACGTTCGCAGTGCCCACAAGACCCGAGGTAGTTCCTCAACCCAGCCGCCTTATCTTCCTTCTAGACGTGCTCGGAGGCCACGGATGACGCCTTGGATCGCTACCTCTTCCTGCCCGTTGCATTGAGGATGGGCAACCGTGGCAAACTTCATCGATATGTGGTACTCTCTGCAAACTCTCTGACTTTGTCGTTTTCGAAGTTGGTCCCGTGGTCGGTGATGATGCATCTAGGGATCCCGAATCGGGTGATTACGTTGTTCTGCGGGAACTTTATAGTGGAGGCGGCGTCTGGTTTTCTGATGGGGATGACCTTTATCCACTTTATGAAGCAGTCTACCGCGACGAGGATGTACTTATGTCCGCCCTTGCCGGTGGGGAGTTAGCCCACCATGTGCATCCCCCATTGTGCGAATGGCCAAGGGAAACTGAGGGTCGTTAGATCGGTAGCGGGGTGACGGGGTATGCTACCGTGGAGTTGGCAGCTTGTGCATCTTCAGACAAGTTTCTCAGCATCCTGGTGTATCCTCGGCTAATAATATCCTTGGAGCAGCGTCTTCTGGACCAGGGTGTGGGCCCCTTGGTGTACCCCCCTGACCCCTTCGTGTATCTCTCGTAGAACATAGTCGGCTTCGTGGGGGTCGACGCATCGGAGCAGGGGCTGTGTGTACAACTTCTTGTAAAGGTTTCCATTGCTCCGGATAAAATGACAAGCTTTTGCCCGAAGGCGGCGTGTCTTTCCTCGGTCCTCCAGAAGCGTGCCATCTTTTAGGAATTCCACGAGGGGCTTCCTCCAATCTTGGCCTTCCTCCCGAGTCGCGTATACTTGGAGCGTTACCTCTCCGTCGGGCCATGGCAAGACTTCGAAGAGAATATTCCTCTTATGGTTGGCCGTATAGGAAGAGGCGAGCTTGCTCAAAGCGTCAGCCTGGGTGTTCAGATTCTGGGGAATCTGTTCACCTAGGCTTCGTCAAAGTTTTTGCGAAGTCTTTTTACCTCGGCCAGATACTTTTCCATGAGCGGTTCCCGGGCCTCAAATCGCCCGGTCACTTGGCCGATGACCAGGGCGGAGTCGCTGCGAATTTGGATCGTCTTCAGCCCTACCCCGGAGGCGATTCGCAATCCTGCTAACAAAGCCTCGTATTCTGCGGCGTTGTTTGACGCTCTGAACCCGAGCTTCAAAGAGTATTCCATCTCTGCTTCGTCCGAGCCTCGGATGATCAGGCCAGCCCCGCTCCCTTCTTCGGTATAGGAGCCATCCACGTAGAGAACCAAATCGGGGACGGAGTCGGGTACTTCTTCAACCGAGGGTCGGGGTCCTGTGCTCCCGCACCTTCTTTTATGGGAATGGTACATTCGACCACGAAGTCTGCTAGGACCTGCGCTTTGATGGCTTGCCTGGGGTGGTATTTGATGACGAATTAGGATAATTCCCACCTCCATTTCTCCAGACAACCTGATGATTTGGGGGAGGTGAGAATAGCCCCTATAGGTCGCTCGGTGAAGACGTGGATGGTGTGCGCCCGAAGTAGTGCCGTAGTTTCCTCGAGGCGACGACAAGCGCCAAGTCTATCTTTTTTATGGCCGGGTACCTTGTTTCCGCGTCTTTGAAGACATGGCTTACGTAATAAACCGGCTTCTATACACCTTTGACTTCTCTGACGAGCACCGAGCCTGCAGCGTGGTCGGAGACCGCAATGTATAATAATAGCTCATCTCCTTCGACATGCCAGGAGAGCAGTGGGGAGGTTGTTAAGTGCATCTTGAGTTTCTCGAAAGAATTTTGACATTCCTCCGACCATTCGAACTTAGGAATCTTCCTTAAGGCTTTGAAGAAGGGGAGGCGCTTCTCTCCAGATCGTGACATAAAACGACTCAGAGCGGCCACTCTCCCTGTGAGCCGCATGATCTCAACGTTGCTTCTTGGTGTGGCCATATTGAGAATGGCGCTGATCTTTTCTAGGTTAGCTTCGATACCTCGGTGGGTAACCATGAACTGGAGGAATTTCCCGATAGTGACTCCGAACGCGCACTTAGCTGGGTTCAGCTTCATTTTGTACCTGCACAAGACGTCGAATGTCTCGCCAAGATCTTTGGTGTGCTCGTTCGATGAGGTTGATTTTACGAGCATGTCATCGACGTAGACCTACATGTTCCTCCCGATCTACGTTTTGAACAATTTGTTAACTAGGCGCTGATATGTAGCCCCAGTATTCTTAAGACCGAAAGGCATCACTTTGTAGCAGTATACCACCCAATCCTTGGTGAACGCGGTGAGTTCTTCATCTGCTAGGTTCATCCGGATTTGATTGTAGCCGGAGAAAGCTTTCATGAAGCTTAGCAATTCGTGGCCGGCTGAGCTGCCCACTAGCTGGTCTATCCGAGAGAGGGGGTAGTTGTCTTTCGGGCAGGCCTTGTTCAGATCTGTGAAGTCGACGCACATGCGTCACTTCCCGTTCGCCTTTCTGACCATTACCACGCTCGCTATCCAATCCGAGTAGTCAATATTTCTAATAAAATTGGTTGTGAGCAATCTATCGATCTTTTCCTCGATCGCCTTTTGTTTGATCGGCGCAAAACTTCTCTTCTTTTGTCGGACGGGTCTGACCTTAGGGTCGACCTCGAGCTTGTGTGAGATAACTTTGGGTCGATCCCGGGCATGTCCGCCGGTGTCCAGGCGAATACATCTGAATTTCCTCGAAGGAAGCGGATCAAGTCTTTGCAACGGTTTCCCATCAAAAGAGATCTGATCTGAACGGTTCATCCCTCGACCCTTTCGACGAGGGAGGCTTATGTCAGCGCCTCCACCGGGCTCCTCGAATTTCTTTCTGGTCGTCGTGCGTATCCAAAGATCCTTAGAAATCGTTTGTGTCCTCAAAGTCGTCGCTCTGCTCTCCGGCGGGAGACGTTGAGGCAAAGCAAATATTGGCGATTTGCTGGTTCCCGTAGGCCCGGCCTATCCCCCCTTTGTCTAATGGAAATTTGACCGCAAGGTGGCAGGTCGAGATTTGAGCCCAGAGGGCGTTTAATGTCGGGCGTCCCAGGAGGATGTTGTAGGATGAAGGGATCTTAGCGACGATGAAAATCCACCGGTATGGTCCTCGTATGGCTTGCTTCACCAATGTTTAGGAGGAGGGTGACCACACCCTCGGTCGGGATGGAGTGGTTGGTAAACCCCGTGAGGACGTAGGAGGTGGGCCATAGGTCGGACGGTCCCAGCCCCATACGCTTGAAACAATCGTAGAAGAAGATGTCTGCCGAGCTCCCGGAATCGATCAATATCCTCTGTACCTCGTAACGGTAGACCCGGGCTGTTATAACGAGGGGGTCGTTGTGAGGCAAGGATATACCGTGGAGGTCTTCATCGGTGAAGATGACGGGCTCAGTCGTCCTGCACTTCTACTGGGGTGGATCGCTTGTACCCTCGACTGGTAAGAGTTGTTGGTTTTCGCCGGCTGCACGAGCAGATTCCGAGGTGACGACCATGATTTGCCCGATCATTAACTCCCCGAGAGGGGGATGGTTCTCTTGCTCCAAGTCTGCCTACCTCTTGTCCCGTAGGTAATTCGCCAGGTGGCCAGAGCGGATCAACTTCTCGATGTAGTCACAGAGTTGTTTGTAGTTTTTGGTCGGGTGACCCTACGACCTATGAAAGGCGCAGTACGGTCCCCGGATACACTTAGCCGTTCTTTGGGTAACTAGCGGGAGCTTGAAGAATCTCTCGCCTTTCGCTTCCTCCAATAGCTCGGTCTGGGAGATATTAAGAGGATTGTACTCCTCGAATTTCGGGGAGTATGGTTTTGGTCGGTCGCCCCTCTTCTTCTCTTCTCTGCCCCTCTTCTTTTGGTCAGCTTGGTCACCCCGGGGCAGATTGGCGTTTACCTCCGACTCGAGTTGGATCTCCCGCTCGCTCTAAGATTTTATCTCGGCCATGGTCTTAGGTTGCGCTAATGCAAAAAAGCAGAGCCACTCTTTGTGCCTAAGACCCGACCGTAGTGCGGTGATGACAGTTTCATCCCGATGCTCGGGGACCTCGAGGAGAGCGTTGTAGAAATGAGTGACGTATCCCTTAAAGGATTCCTTGTCCCCGCTCTTTATGGTGAACAGGTAGTCGACTGTTCTCTTTTGTCGTCGATTCCCGAAGAAGTGTGTAATACCCGGTTCCTATGAATAATTACTGTATTTTAATAAATAAACTTCCAAATATTTTCCCCAAAATTTCTACAAATTTTTCTAATTAATTTAAATTATAAATACCTTACCCTAATTTAATCTAATTCCTTTTATTTTCCTAAACTAAACCCAACCCAGCCCACACTCCCCCTCTCTTTTTTAATCCCTCCTCAGCCCCGGCCCAAGCCCATACCCGGCCCCAAGCTCCTACTACCCGCTTCTTCCCCACTCCCCTTTTTCTTTTCCCGCTTCTTTCCTTCTCCTTCCCACGTCGCGCTCGTTCCCGAGCCCCCGCTCCTCGTCACGACCATGCCCCCTCTTCTCGCAACCGCCGTGACCCTCCCTCGACCCCTTTCTCCCCCCTCTTGCGCTCTCTCTCTCACACACGTCTCTCTCATCCTCACTCTCCCTCTCATTTCTCTACTTCTTTCCTCTCCCACTTACTCACCCGAGCCCCCTTGGCCGCCTCACCACCAAGCCCTCTTGCTGCACCCACCTCCTTCCTCGTCATCCCAAGCCGAGCCCCTGAACCCATAACCTTCTTCCTTTCTCCTTTTTCCCTCCATCTCTCTTTCAACACCAAACCCACTGCACCCCACCGAGCTCCTCCGCCGACACCCCGCCGGCATCCCCAACTCCCCAACCTCGCCATCGTCGTCACCCTCTTCACTGCCTCACCTCTTTCTCCTCCCCCACACCCTCAACCCGAACCACCAACCAGAGCCCCCTCGCCTGCATACCTCTGCGCCCGAGCCTCCCTTCACCATCGACGGCACCTCCGACCACCTCCGCGCCATCGCCACCAACCTCGTCTTCACCTTCCTACCCCTCGCCATCACCACAGCAACCCACGCTTTCTTCCTCTCACCCCCGAGTTCCTTGTCCGACCACCCCACTGCACACCATCATCATCGTCGCTGCCGCCTCTGTCGCTGACGGCCACCCTTGAGCAATAGACGGCCGCCTCCCTCTCAGCCCTCTGGAGACCCTACCACCGTACCCACCTCTACACCCTTCACTGTCGCTGCATCTGCCACATTTTCCGGAGATCCTAGCCGTCGCTCGAGCCCTCTAAGCCGTCGGACACCGCCTACACCGTACCCACCTCTACACCCTTCACTGTCGCTGCCTCTGCCACATTTTCCGGAGATCCTAGCCGTCGCTCGAGCCCTCTAAGCTGTCGGACACCGCCTACACGTTGCTTAAACTCCTATCTGTCGACCACTCCAAGCCCCAAGGCCGAGCCGAGAGTTCCTCTTTACTTTGAGCCCAAGCTCGAGCCAAGATCGAAACTTTTATTTCTGTTGTGCCATGCCTGAATCGTCGTTGCCGTGCCATGCGTGTGTCGCGATCGCGCCATTGCCGCTGCCGTACCATCGTTGATACTTCGTCAGGAAAGTATACTACTTGCTTCATGCTAATTTTATCTATTACAATTCAAGTTACCAATAAGTTCCGTATATCCTTTTCATGCGAATCAATATAATGCAAGTGTTCGATGCAAAACCCGAATGGAAAACCCCCGTTAAATTGATGGAAACTGATCACATAGGATGGCCTGAGTAATAATGAACGTCGTGTTATGATTTGGCTGGAAAATACGATCTTTAATGACGTGTTATGCCTTTCCCTTTTAAACCCGTAAAACTGAAATTTTCCCGTACTTGAAACTCGTAAAAATCACAGTTAATTGGTTACAAATTGGAATGTTGTGTTAGAGGGCTCATATCGAAGACGAATCGATTACCTAGAACCCTATAAGAGTTTTAATCTGTTTTTATGCTAAAAATGTGACGGGAACTGATTTGGAGTGCGACTCTGGCTGTCGATTCTCGTTTTGTAATACTTTCACTCTACTGTATGAAAATTTTATAATGCGGAACCCTATACCATAGCGAAGATAAATATGTTATCTAACCATTGAAAGTGGTTTCATTCGATTTTACTGTCGTTTACTATTTAAATTACATTTTAAATCAATAGAACATATAGCAGTCCCAAACGGGGACGGAACGTATACCTCTTTATTGTACAGTGCATAACTTCCAGCACACCATGGATATTATCGATCCGTCTAATGCGTTGGAAAACTGACTGATAAACCTAAGTATTGTTCAACTATAGTGTCGCCTAATTATGATCCCAACTGAGATTAAAATGTGTTACGAAACGGACTTTCAGTTCAGAAATTGGATTTCCAGCAGTGAACACTTAAAATGAAATGGCCATATCTAACGAACCTGAAGCCCGATTGACGCGAAACCAATTTTTATGGATAGATAATTAAACGTACTGCTTACCCCCTTTACGTTGTTTCGCTTAATTCTACATGTATGATTATAGTAAATTATGCAAGTGGTAGGACACTGACTAATGATATTCTATTCATATCGTAATCATTGTATTCCCATCATATCATGTAGATGTCGTTGCATTGGTAACATAGTGATCGTGTACATTACCCATTGTTAGATATTAGTGTTTGGATTGTGGCAAGTACGTTAGTGTTAAAGCGTGAATGAATAAGTGAAAGTGACACATACTTGTACACAATCCGCGGACCCGATTGATTTATTGCATTGTCGACGCCTATGGGACATATATAAGTGTAACCATAACTGGAATGAGACGGTTATGGAGCACTTATATTAGTGTCATAGGTAAGGCACCAAACACTGTCCATTTATCTTGAGTATC
The DNA here is from genome assembly GCA_030015575.1 of Agapanthus africanus. Lineage (NCBI taxonomy): Eukaryota > Viridiplantae > Streptophyta > Magnoliopsida > Asparagales > Amaryllidaceae > Agapanthus > Agapanthus africanus. The sequence goes on from CM057337.1 coordinate 787,861,207, forward strand.
AGTCGAGACATGCTTGATGGAGATCCTGTCTCCAGTTCTCACGTAGACTTGTCATGGACCGACTATTATTTGAGTTTATGGTTGGTGTTTGATGTAGACCGCGGGGTGTCGGGTAGTTTGAGTGTGAGTTCAACGGAATCTCGGGAGTCCCATTGCCGGCATACACAGCGATTCTGGAGTTATATGGGTGATATTACTGATTATTACGAGCGACTCGGTCCCGTGTTCCCTTGCCCCTGGGGCACTACCCTTGGGTGGGGGATACTCACGAGTGGTTGACTCTCACATTTGGACTGACGATAGGTTTAGCGACCTGAACATTGAGACTTAGAGACTGATATGTTTAGTGACATGCATTGATTACTGACTGATAGGTTCACCTGCCTTACTGTTTACCCCCTTTACTGCTTACCTGTACCGATTATTTCATGAGCGTCATCATTATATATTTACTGTTTCATGTTCATCATCATTGCATATGTTTATAATTGTATTTATATTTATTGCTATTGTATTGCTCTGACGACCTGAGTATGCATGCTCAGAGTGAGAAGTGGATTTAGCTCGGACCAGGATCTGACGTACTCCGAAGACATTCCGGATATCTGGACCAGCGACTCAGAGCTTTACTTCCTTGATCTCTATCTGGTTAGTGTTTTGTATTTGTTTTGATTTAGTGACTGCATTTCTCATTACCTGTGCATTGATTACTGATTACCACGTAAAGTTAGAAGCCGAAGTGTGACTACGGCAGGATGTTTTCTCGACCGTGGGAGCATGGCTGGCCTTGTTAACCCCTCGTATTCCGTATTTTGGGAAGCGGGGCGTGACATAGTTTTGTTGGTATCAGATCCAGGTTTTGCTACGATTGGGATTGTAGTTTCCGTATAGGGCTTGACAATCTAAGACATCCTTCGGTCTAGATTGTAAACTTGTTATTCTTGATCTTGATTCACATAGTGTGTTCTGCTGCATATTTTGATCCATCCGCTAGAGTTTTGGGTGACTTAGTAGAGTTATGTGATTGTAATTATGAACTGCAGCATAGTTACTGTTGGGGTAAAAATTTACACCCCGGTTCCAAGTCAAAATCAAAGTCAACCCCAAGCCAAGTGGGCCCAAGCCCAGATCCAGTGGGCCCATGCCCCGGGTCGAGCCCGAACATGAAACGGCCGGCCTCCCCCCATGCCAAGATTAAAATTTTGTAATAAATAATTTTGTTGTATTTCTTTTGTTTTTTTTTATGGATAAATGTAAGAAAAATAGGCATAAAGCCAAATTTTTGTAAAGCCCCATGGCTTATGTGCAAAAAGAAATGGCACATGAGCCATGGGATAGGCAAAATGCCATTTTGTGAAGCCCAAGGGGCTATGTGCAAAGTGTATAGCCTATAAAGGCAAAAGATGATGAAAATATCTAACAACTTTTTTCTCTCTCCAAAAAAAAAAGTTTCAGATCTGAGATCTTTCTTCCCTCTTCAAGGTTCCAAAACCTTCTTCTTTCCTTTGAATTAAATCAAGAGTTTTACTCTTCCTTTTTCAAACTAAATAGTTTTCCACCACAAAACCCATAAAGGGAAACTCAGATCTTCCATTAGATCTCAAAAAGAAGAGATTTTTAGATCTCACATCCCTTGAGCCAGCCAACGGAGGAGGAAGAAGAAGAACCCATTTCCCCAACCAAAACATTTTCCCTTTTTTTTCAGGAGTTTAACTCCACCAATTTCTCTTTCGAGGGTTTCTGGGGCTAAAAGCCCTCCTTTCCTCGCCGGCGCGCTAGCGCTCGAGCGCAAAGCGCCCACGTGCCGACACGTGGCGCGCGCGCTTGCGCTCCTACGCGCTTGCGCTCCAGCGCGCAGTGCTCGTGCGCAAAGCGCCCACGTGCCGACACGTGGCGCGCGCTTGCGCACCAGCGCGATGCGCAAAGCGCCCACGTGCCGACACGTGGCGCGCTCGCTTGCGCACCTGCGCACCTGCGCGCTTGCGCTCCAGCGCGCAGCGCTCGTGCGCAAAGCGCCCACGTGCCGACACGTGGCGCGCGCGCTTGCGCACCAGCGCGATGCGCAAAGCGCCCACGTGCCGACACGTGGCGCGCGCGCTTGCGCACCTACGCGCTTGCGCTCCAGCGCGCAGCGCTCATGCGCAAAACGCCCACATGCCGACACGTGGCGCGCGCGCGCTTGCGCTCCTGCGCGCAGCGCTCATGCGCAAAGCGCCCACGTGCCGACACGTGGCGCGCTTGCGCCTGAGCGCACAGCACCTAAGCGCACAGCGCCCAAGGTACTGCCCCACGCATCCTTTGGATGCCTTTTCCCCTTTATTTATATATATATGTATATATATACATATGTATACAAATTTATACACACACGTACTCCACGACACTGTCCCTGTTAGAAAAAAATTTCTAACGGGGCGCTGCCCCGCATCCCGCAAGGGGGCTGCTAGCCCCCTTGACCCCCAGCCCGCTATCCGGGTAGCGGGACCCCCGTAAAAACTCTGCGTGGCTCCCGATATATCCAAACCCCCCCCTTTTCAAAACAAAACACACGTACACTGCACATTGAGTTCGCATGACCAGTTTAACCCGTTAATCGGAGGTTCCCTCGCCCCAAAGGCTAGGGGTAATTAACGGTAGCTTAGTCCGCGGCTGCCGGAGATTCGGATCCCCACAATCATTAAACCCCGGCCTACCCTAGACAGGGGGAATCTGTAGTACGCCCGACAAGCGTGCGCGTATTCCCATCTCAATGGGGTGACGAAAAACACCCTACAGATTCTGGCACGCCCGGTGGGACCAATCTCTCCTCCCATATTTCGGGTTAAAACGTTCATGTGAACTCAATCAATATACATATCGATTGCCTATACTGAAATGATGTTCTTTTTTTTTCCGTGCAGCAATCAACCTTCGACGACAATGTCTCCCTAGACGAATTCAGCTTCCAACATGACCCCGATTCCGTACGTGGTCAAGATCAACGCTCGTGTGGTTCTCCCTGCAAGCCTCAGTCGACAGTGGGAGGAACCGCCCCGCCAGTTTGGCTCCGTCGTCATCTACCCTGCCGGAAGCGCTCATCTGGTGGAAATCCCGGCGGAACAGGTGGTCAAGCTGGTCCCAAGGGGCAGGAGGCCGAATGTCGTGATCGCCAAGGTACCACAACCGAAACTCAAGACAGCGTGTGAACGATTCTCTGGTGCTCCAGCGGGGGGCAAGAACTCCGGTACAAAGGGCAACATCAAATGTTACGGACGAGCTCAGGTGATAACTCCAACAAATGCACAATCGAGCGTATCTCCAAAGCCCTCCATCGCCCGGTCTGCGGCGTCTTCCCAAAAAGCCGAAGTCTGCCAGGTGCTTAGAACAGAAAAGTTAAGGCAGAAGCGGCTCAGGTATCGAGCCAACAAGAGGGCCAGGGCTTCGGCCAAATGGAATCGTGTGAAGTTCCAAGTGCAGGTTTGCCCCGCGATGATGGCTGAGTCGGACGTAAGAATCAGCAATTCCTTCGAGCCTCTGAAGTGGGTTCAGAAAAATGCCATGACCGCCAGAATTAAGAAGACGGCGGTCCGAACAGTGCCACAAAGAGACGTGTCCCGGCCCCAACAGAAAAAGTATGACACTGTCTCTTCAAGAGTCTATCAAGCACTCTGTGCCGCACGAAAGTAGCGGGGCAAACCCAGAAAAGAAGCGCCAGCACCATTCAAGAACCTGGTTAGGCCAGCCACCTTCAATCGACTACCAGCTACCGAAACAAGGGGGTCAAGACAGCGATCCGTGAAATCAGCTACCAATGATAGAAAGACGGCCGGATATATCATCCATACGGTCTATATGGCGGGCGGACGCCCCAGCGACAACCTTCGCAGCAAAAGCAAGGATGGGGCCACCACATCCCAAGCCCAATCCAGCCTGAATGTGGTTGCCGCTTCCCAAGAACAGTCGCCTCCGTTGGATGAAGAAAACCCTCTCGAGGAGGAAGATGGGCAGAAAGACCTCTCGGTCCATGCAGAGTCAAGCTCGGACAGCGAGGAGGAGCCGACTTTCCGCCCCAGGACCGCAGAGCAAGAGTTGCTTCAAGAGCTTCGAAAACAGCTTAGGAGCAAGGATAAAGAGATGGCCAAGCTCTATTCGAAAATTGACGACCTAACAAACGTTGTGATGCAGCTTACGGCTCAAATTGCTCGAGCGCCTCCCAATCAAGCACAAGCCGCTACTAATCAGCCGGGTGATGACAATCCGAGGCAGCCAATGCCTGTTCCTTTGGGACCAAGACTGGTCGAGCCGCATGAAAGCCGGCCACATTCCGCTTCTGGGGACGCCTTGGCCCCAGATAGCACTATCCCGCTAACACAGGATCGGATAATGGATTTGGTCACCAGCAAGGTTAAAACATTGGTGGCCGAAGCTGAAGCTCAGAAAGAAATCGGCAGTAGTGGGCGGCCATACCCCGCGCAGTACGATCTGATTGAGTTCCCGAGCGGCTACGTCATTCCTAAGTTCGGAAGATTTGATGGAACGGGGAATGCAAATCAGCACGTCGCCCACTTCAAGGCATCGTGCGGAAATACAGGGGGCAATGACGCGCTCCTTCTTCGTCAGTTTGTCAACAGCCTAACCGGCGTCGCCTTCAACTGGTATGCGAGTATACCGGATGGGTCCGTCATTACCTTTGCCCAAATGGAGTCCCTGTTTCGGCAAAGGTTCATGAGTGTCAGTGATAAAATCTTCATTGCCGACCTTGTGAGGACCAAGCCGGGGAAGAATGAAAGCAACACCGACTTTATCGCCCGATGGCGTAATCTCACAGTCAAGTGCGAACCGCCGCTGGAGCAGGACCAGTCCGTCAGCCTTCTCATTGGGAAACTCAGCAATTGGATGGTCTCATTCTTGTGTATAGCGGGCCTCAAGACATTTCAGGAGCTAACCAAGAAAGTCCAAATGCTGGAACGCTCGAAGCAAGAGTCCCCGCCGGACTCTCAGAGAGACAAAACCTGGAAAAGCAAGCGGGACGACAACCGTAGAAGCGGGAGTTCCAGCAGTACCAATGTCTTCAATGCCTCCGACAACGAAGAAAAGCGAAGGGCGGGTGAATCCAAAACCAACCGGTCTCGAAAGCCATTGCTGGGAGGAGACGGTCCTTCCCTAGAGGAGAAGAAGAACAAGGTTTACTCTTTCAGAAGGGACAAGGTCCGTAAGATATTTAAAGATGCCTTGATCAACGGCCTACAATTGCCGGAGTCGAAAAGACCCCAAGAAGCAAAAATGACCGACAATCCTCTGTATTGCCCGTACCACCGAGTAGTGAGCCATGCGATCGAGGATTGCTATATCTTCAAAGACTGGGTCGAGAAGCAGTACAAGGCTGGAGAGATCGAGCTGTCCAAAAGTGTGTTGGTGAACAATCAAGTTGCAACCGCCAACTTTATACAGACAGAAGTTGAAGCCTTCTGGGAGCAGACAGCTGAACCCGCTGCCTTGAAAAAAGAAACTGACTCATCGCAGCCTCCGTGGAGTACGCACATATCTAATAAGACGAAGAAGATGCTAAAACTGCTTCAGAAAGAGCCCAGGATGGAATGGGAAAGACAGAAGAAGCCTACCAGTCCAGCTGCCAATGCGGCTCCTTCAGGCTCAAAATCCAAGAAGCTCAAGAAGAAGAAAAGTGCAGCTCGGCGGGAAAAAGAGTCTGCAGGGAGATCGACCATTCAAAAATATATCGATTCCCTCGAAGAATATGAACAAAAGGAAAGAACATTGATTCAATTGAAGGAGTTCTTCCCTGTATAAGCGGCTGAAATTCTGGAGGAGTTAGAAGAAGACTCCAATGAAGAAATCCCAGTAGTATCCTGCTATGCCATCCATCTTGGCAGCGACTCCGAGGATGGGCTCTGTTTTTCCGAAGAGGACGAGGAGCTCACCACAAAGGCCAATCAAATCCAGCTTAGAAGCGGCAGGGCTCTACCGCCAAATCAGGGCAACGCCCCAAAAGGGAAGGAAAAACAAGTCGCTAATGAAGAAGATGGCAGAGAACCGGTTGATGAAAACATAAGTCCTTCCTCAGTGGACTATAATGTCTTGGCACATCTCCGGAAGCTTCCGTCTCTCCTGAGCATCTACGACGCCTTGGTCCTATCTAAGGAGCTTAGAGATGTTCTTATTCACGCTCTACAAAACCCCGAGCGGTATCAGGATCACTTTGCAGAAATTAATATGAAAGAAGCTCAGCACGCTTTGCATGCCGCCGCAGTCACATTTAAGGATGAAGACTTGCTACTGGGAACGGCTGAGCATAATCGACCGCTTTACGTGACCGGGTACAGCGACGGAGATAGAATTAATCGCATATTGATTGATCCGGGGTCCTCAGTGAACATCATGAACTTGCGAACTCTGAAGAGTTTGTCAATGGACGTCCGACACCTGTCAAGGGAAAGGATTGTCATTCAAGGCTTCAACCAAAATTGCCAGCAAGTTCTGGGGTCTATAACTTTGCCAATCAAATTCGGGGATCTGCAAACTGAAGCTAAGATATACGTGATCGACGCCGACACGTCTTATAAGATTCTCTTGGGGCGGCCATGGCTCCACGATTATGGCATCATTCCGTCAACTCTTCATCAATGCATGAAGTATACTAAAAATGGCGAAGAAAGACGCATTGACGGAGACATCCAGCCGTTCGGTGTGCATGAAGTCCGATATGAAGATTCTCGGTACTTTATGAACCACCAAAATGCTAAGCCACAACTGACTGAGGATAGACCAGCCCCAAGACTCAAAAGCAAATCTGAGCCGGCTGTCACTTTCAAGAGCAAAAACACCCAAGTGCGCCCGCATTTCGGTAGCGGACACTGACGAGTCCGACGCTGGAAGCCCGTCCTCCCGTTAAAACTCGTCCTCGTTTCGGCAGCGATACAGACGAATCTGTTACTGAAGGCCCATCTAGCAGCAAAGTCCGCCCTCATCTTGGCAGCGACACTGAAGAGTCAGAGGAGGAGGACCTGTCGTGCAACAGCGGTGCAGATTGGACCCCCACGCAACAAGAGAAACTACGAGAGACCTTCGAAGTTGCAGAAGGGTCCCTAGCCGTTACAAGGGTACCAGAGCAGATGTACAAAGAGCTCGATGCGTTATCAGTCTCCACCGTGGACCAGCTGAAGACTTTCTACGTTCCCGGGAGGAATAGTGGACAGAAGGGCATCCTGTTTTATGGGTCAAACCCCGTTGCGCACCCGGACGATTTGTCTGTCGCGTGCCTTCCATATGAGAGAGGCATAAGAGCCGTCCTCAATCCCAGATACTATGCGCCCGAGATGCGGGAATACTTTAAGAAGTGCGGATGCCGGTTATATCAAACGGAGTCCGAAGCAAAGTTTTACGAAGGCCCTATGGCATCCGTCCCAAGTCCGAGCACTCATCGATGGACGAATTCCAGATAGACGGGGCATAGGCTACATTCAACCTGATTCCAAAGCGTGCTACACGGTCCATGTTGGCAAGGCCAGCGAAAGATCAAATGATGATGACGAGATAGCCGAGCCAGAAGAAAGAGCTCGAAGATGGCGGACAAGCAACCTTGACGAGCTAACCGAGATTGACTTAGGAACGCCCGATAATCCAAGGCCGACCTATATCAGCTCACTCTTGTCGGAGGAAATGAAAGAGCAGATAATTGCCCTGCTGCATGAGTTCGTCGACTGCTTCGCGTGGACGTACAAAGAAATGCCTGGCCTTTCCCCTGAAGTGGCCGTACATAAGTTGGCTATATCTCCTGATGCTAAGCCAGTCAAACAAGCTCCTCGAAGAATGAGAAGGGAACTAGAAGAAAAGGTCATCGAGGAAACTAAGAAGCTCATCGATGCCGGCTTCATTAGGGAAGAGAAATATGCAGACTGGATCGCATGCATAGTCCCAGTGAAGAAGAAAAATGGGCAGATCCGAGTTTGTGTCGATTTCAGGGACCTCAACAAGGCATGTCCTAAAGACGACTTCCCGCTACCGGTCATGGAAATGATGGTCGATGACACCTCAAATTACGAACTGTTCACCTTTATGGATGGCTCGTCTAGATATAATCAGATCAAGATGTCGCCTGAGGATGAGAAACACACAGCATTTCGAACCCCGATTGGAATATATTGCTACAAGGTGATGCCGTTCGGACTGAAGAACGCAGGTGCTACATATCAAAGGGCAATGACCAATATCTTCGATGACCTAATTCATAAAGTCGTCGAATGTTATGTTGATGATCTGGTCGTTAAGACTGAAACCAAGGCCGATCATATCCAGGATCTTAGGACCGTTCTCACCAGACTGAGGGAATTTGACCTGAAGATGAATCCTCTGAAATGCGCTTTTGGCGTGTCATCGGGAAAATTCCTGGGCTTCATAGTTCGACATCGAGGGATCGAAGTTGACCCATCAAAGATAAAGGCCATCATGGAGATGCCCCCTCCGAAGAGTCTGACGCAGCTAAGATCTTTTCAAGGCAAGCTTGCTTATATACGGAGGTTTATCTCAAATTTATCGGGGAAATGTAGGCCCTTCTCGAAGCTCATGAAGAAAGGAGCTCCTTTTATCTGGGATGCTGAATGTCAAGCAGCGTTCGAAAGCATCAAACGGTACTTGTTGCACCCTCCAGTGCTGGCCGCTCCCATTCCAAATAAACCGCTGATTCTCTACACTGCCGCGCTGGATGAGTCACTCGGTGCGCTCCTTGCCCAGAATAACGAGGAGGGAAAAGAAAATGCCCTCTACTACCTCAGTCGAACTCTAGTCGGGGCAGAACGCAACTATTCCCCAATTGAGAAGCAATGCCTGGCTCTGATATTTGCTGTAAAGAAGCTGAGGCACTATCTGCTTGCTCATCGGGTTATGCTGATCTCCAAGGTCGACCCGCTCAAACACTTGATTACCAGAGCGAGCCTAGCCGGCAGAATGGCAAGATGGGCTGTTATGCTACTCGAGTTTGACATAGTTTATACTCCCCAGAAAGCAGTAAAAGGGCAAGCTCTTGCAGAATTTCTCGCTGCTCATCCTATACCAGAGGGATCGCCGCTAAATTGTGAGTTACCCGACGAACAAGTGCTGCACCTCGAGGAAGACGAGCCATATTAGGAGCTCTACTTTGATGGGGCTTCATCAATAAGGAGCTCCGGCAGATCAAGCGTAGCGGAGGTAAAAGCGGGGATAGGATTGGTGTTCACCACGCCATCAATGGGAACCCTGCGGCGTTCTTTCGCTCTCACCGAGCCTCGGACAAACAATGAAGCTGAGTATGAAGCTCTGATAGCTGGTCTGGAGCTCGCCATAGAAATGGAAATCCGTCGGCTACGAGTTTACGGTGACTCCCAGCTCGTCGTCAACCAAGTAAGCGGCGATTATAAAATATACAAACCCGAGTTAGCTCGGTACAGACGCCGAGTGGTGGAACTCATGAAACGGTTCACTCACATTGAACTAATGAGAGTCCCTAGAGCGTTGAATGGGAAGGCTGACGTACTCGCTCGCTTAGCCAAGGAGCTGGCCGATCCTGACATGGACGAAATTCTGATCACAGTCAGAAGCCGACAAATTCTGCCCCCAGTCTCTCTACGAGAAGAGGAAAGCGCGGAACAGAAGAGCAGTCCTGCCGAAGAAGCTTCGATCATCCAAGACGAGCCCGATTGGAGAAAACCCTTCATAGAGTACCTACGATACGACAAGCTGCCCGAAGAAAAATCTGCGAGGATTCAGCTGAAGAAGAGAGCTCTCCGATACGTGTTTGTAAATGACACGCTATACCGCAGGTCATACGACCAACTCTGGCTCAGGTGCCTGTCATCGGCCGAAGCCCAAAAAGTCATGAAAGAAGTTCACTCCGGCATTTGCGGTGCTCACCAATCTGGCCCTAAGATGCGACTGCAAATTAAACGGCTTGGGTATTACTGGCCCACCATGATACGGGATTGCGGAGAGCATGCAAAGAAATGTTATATCTGCCAAATTCACGGTGATTTTATTCACAAGCATCCCAATCCATTGCATCCTACGGTGGCGTCGTGGCCCTTCGAAGTCTGGGGCACCGACATCGTTGGCCCAATTGATCCTCCATCATCCAAAGGCCACCAGTTCATACTGGCCGCGACAGATTACTTCTCCAGATGGGCTAAAGCTGTCCCGCTAAAAGAAGTCAAGACAAAAGATATTCTGACATTCTTCCAGCATAATATTCTATACCGCTTCGGTACACCAAGAAGGATCATTTCTGACAACGGGCCTTCTTTCAAGAGCTTCGATGTCTCAAGGTTCGCTACTCAGCACAAGATAGACTGGAGATATTCCTCCATCTATAATCCAAGAGCCAATGGGCTAGCCGAAGCCTTCAATAAGACTCTATGCAAGCTCCTGAGGAAAAATGCTTCAGCCAACAAGAGAGACTGGAATCTCAAACTTCACGAGGCGTTGTGGGCATATCGTACCACGCACCGTACTCCAACTCAGTCCACTCCATACTCATTGCTCTTCGGAGTGGAGACGGTCCTCCCCCTCGAAGTTGAAGTTCCAAGCTTAAGAATGGCCGTCCAACATGAGTTGACGGAGGAAGAAAACGTGCTCCTTCGACTTGAAGAACTCGATGCCCTCGAAGAAAAGAGGCTCGCGGTGCAGCAAAATCTGGAGCTATACCGAGCCCAAATGTCACGGGCCTATGACAAGATAACCCGTCTCCGCGCTTTCAAGAAAGGTGAATTGGTGTTGGTCCTCAAAAGACCGATCATCCCCAATCGACATGCCAAGGGAAAATTCGAGCCGAACTGGGAAGGACCATACGTCATCGAGAAAGTGTTCAACGGAGGATCCTACCAACTAATAAGTGCCGAGGGAGAAAGGCCCATGCCACCCATCAATGGCTGATATCTCAAGAAATACTACACATGAATGCTATAAGTCGCAGGCGAATTGAGCACATCAGCCCTACGGTCTGGATCAGACATCCTGCAAAACCGTATACAATCCACGGGCGTAAATGACCCCTATTTCTCCCAAATCCTGCCGGTGAGACTACTTTTAAAGTCCCACCAGCGGCAAAAAAAAAAAGAAAAAAGAAAGAAAAAGAAAAAAAAAGAAAAAAAAAAGAAGAAATAAACGGTATGTCCACAAGCAAAACGGGCACGGATGAAAACCCGAAAGGGCTCCGTGAGTAAAAACAGCAGGACTACCGGCGAGTCTGTGAAACCCCGAAAGGGCGCAAACTCGTGAAAAGAGATGAAATACACTCGCAAAGTCCTCTCGACCTTGTGAGGAGAAAACCCCTGCGTGAGATCCTTACGACTCACAATGGAGCAACACACTTAGGAATCCTTACGATTCCTAAGGAAAAAATACACCTGCGGGATCCTTACGACTCGTAGGGAGAAAATGCTTTATGGGACCCTCACGGCCCATAAAATTGAAAAGCCTTAGGTGGTAGGGACCCAAACCTGTCTCCTAAGCCATCGTTCCCCAACGGGCAACGGCAAATGATGAGTCGCTCCTGGCATTTCGCTTCAGTGTTAGCGGTGCTGATGCCGACCAAAAACTCAAATCCCAAGTCCTCCCAAGGCAAATGATGAGTTGCTCCTTGCATTATTCCAGTGCAGCAATGCTGATGCTAAACAAGATCCAAATTCCAAGTCCCCAACCCCAAAGTGGCGAATGATGAGTCGCTCCTGGCATTATTCCAGTGTAGCGATGCAGACGCCAACCAAATTCCAAATCCCATACCCCAACGGCGAATGATGAGTCGCTCCTGGTACCACATTCCAGTCCAGCGATGCAGACGCCAACAAAGCCCTGAAATTTTTCTGGCCCTACGGTCTGGATCATACATCCTGCAAAACCGTATACAATCCACGGGCGTAAAACAATCCTAACCTCTCCCAAGTCCTACCGGTGAGACCACATTCAAAGTCCCAAGAAAAAAAAAAAAAAAACCTCCCGGGGCAAATGATGAGTTGCTCCTGGCATTATACCAGTGCAGCAATGCAGATGCCAAACAAAAACCAAAATCCCAAAATCCTCTAAATGACAGATGATGATTCGCTCCTAGTACTATATTCCAGTATAGCGATGCTGATGTCAACCTAAATCAAAATCAACAAGTCAACTTTCACTCCGATACCGCAAAAAGCGAAGCAAGTCAGAATCCAATCTCGACGCCGCAAGAAGCGGAGCAAGTCAAGTCTACCCCTGACACTGCAAGAAGCAGAGCAAGTCAAATCAAGCACCGACCGTCCAAGTCGCAAAAAGGGCAGCATCGACCGTCCACGTCGCAAAAAGGGCAGAACCGACCGTCCAAGTCGCTAAAAGGGCAGCATCGACCGTCCAAGTCGCAAAAAGGGCAGCATCGACCGTCCACGTCGCAAAAAGGGCAGAACCGACCGTCCAAGTCGCTAAAAGGGCAGCACCGACCGTCCAAGTCGCAAAAAGGGCAGCATCGACCGTCCATGTCGCAAAAAGGGCAGAACCGACCGTCCAAGTCGCTAAAAGGGCAGCATCGACCGTCCAAGTCGCAAAAAGGGCAGCATCGACCGTCCACGTCGCAAAAAGGGCAGAATCGACCGTCCACGTCGCAAAAAGGGCAGAACCGACCGTCCAAGTCGCTAAAAGGGCAGCATCGACCGTCCAAGTCGCAAAAATGGCAGCATCGACCGTCCACGTCGCAAAAAGGGCAGAACCGACCGTCCCAGTCGCTAAAAGGGCAACACCGACCGTCCAAGTCGCAAAAAGGGCAGCATCGACCGTCCACGTCGCTAAAAGGGCAGCACCGACCGTCCAAGTCGCAAAAAGGGCAGCATCGACCGTCCACGTCGCTAAAAGGGCAGCACCGACCGTCCAAGTCGCAAAAAGGGCAGCACCGACCGTCCACGTCGCTAAAATGGCAGCATCGACCGTCCACGTCGCAAAAAGGGCAGAACCGACCGTCCACGTCGCTAAAATGGCAGCATCGACCGTCCACGTCGCTAAAATGGTAGAACCGACCGTCCACGTCGCAAAAAGGGCAGCATCGACCGTCCAAGTCGCAAAAAGGGTAACATTGACCGTCCATGTCATAAAAAGGGCAGCGCAGGATTCCTACAAAGCGGGAACCAAATCACTCCGGGCCAGGGAAACGTCTATCACGGACACTCCATCTCGGAGACATGTCAAGCAACGACCGTCCATGTCATAAAAAGGGCAGTGCTAGCTTCCCAAAAAGCGGGAACCAAATCAGGTCGCCTCCAAGTAAAAGAAGATCCATCAATTTCAAGCACACGACCCACATATGTGGTGTGCATGTATTGATGGGGGGCAATTTGTTGGGGTAAAAATTTACACCCCGGTTGACCAAGTCAAAATCAAAGTCAACCCCAAGCCAAGTGGGCCCAAGCCCAGATCCAGTGGGCCTATGCCCGGGTCGAGCCCGAACATGAAACGGCCGGCCTCCCCCCATGCCAAGATTAAAATTTTGTAATAAATAATTTTGTTGTATTTCTTTTGTTTTGTTTTATGGATAAATGTAAGAAAAATAGGCATAAAGCCAAATTTTTGTAAAGCCCATGGCTTATGTGCAAAAAGAAATGGCACATGAGCCATGGGATAGGCAAAATGCCATTTTGTGAAGCCCAAGGGGCTATGTGCAAAGTGTATAGCCTATAAAGGCAAAAGATGATGAAAATATCTAACAACTTTTTTCTCTCTCCAAAAAAAAAAGTTTCAGATCTGAGATCTTTCTTCCCTCTTCAAGGTTCCAAAACCTTCTTCTTTCCTTTGAATTAAATCAAGAGTTTTACTCTTCCTTTTTCAAAACTAAATAGTTTTCCACCACAAAACCCATAAAGGGGAACTCAGATCTTCCATTAGATCTCAAAAAGAAGAGATTTTTAGATCTCACATCCCTTGAGCCAGCCAACGGAGGAGGAAGAAGAAGAACCCATTTCCCCAACCAAAACATTTTCCCTTTTTTTCAGGAGTTTAACTCCACCAATTTCTCTTTCGAGGGTTTCTGGGGCTAAAAGCCCTCCTTTCCTCGCCGGCGCGCTAGCGCTCGAGCGCAAAGCGCCCACGTGCCGACACGTGGCGCACACGCTTGCGCTCCTGCGCGCCTGCGCTCCTGCGCGCAGCGCTCGTGCGCACCTGCGCACCTGCGCGCCTGCGCTCCAGCGCGCAGCGCTCGTGCACAAAGCGCCCACGTGGCGCGCGCGCTTGCGCACCAGCGCGATGCGCAAAGCGCCCACGTGCCGACACGTGGCGCGCGCGCTTGCGCACCTACGCGCTTGCGCTCCAGCACGCAGCGCTCATGCGCAAAGCGCCCACGTGCCGACACGTGGCACGCACGCGCTTGCGCTCCTGCGCGCAGCGCTCATGCGCAAAGCGCCCACATGCCGACACGTGGCGCGCTTGCGCCTGAGCGCACAGCACCTAAGCGCACAGCGTCCAAGGTGCTGCCCCACGCATCCTTTGGATGTCTTTTCCCCTTTATTTATATATATATATGTATATATATACATATGTATACAAATTTATACACACACGTACTCCACGACACTGTCCCTGTTAGAAAAAAATTTCTAACGGGGCGCTGCCCCGCATCCCGCAAGGGGGCTGCTAGCCCCCTTGACCCCCAGCCCGCTATCCGGGTAGCGGGACTCCCGTAAAAACTCTGCGTGGCTGCCGATATATCCAAACCCCCCCTTTTCAAAACAAAACACACGTACACTGCACATTGAGTTCGCATGACCAGTTTAACCCGTTAATCGGAGGTTCCCTCGCCCCAAAGGCTAGGGGTAATTAACGGTAGCTTAGTCCGCGGCTGCCGGAGATTCGGATCCCCATAATCATTAAACCCCGGCCTACCCTAGGCAGGGGGAATCTGTAGTACGCCCGACAAGCGTGCGCGTATTCCCATCTCAATGGGGTGACGAAAAACACCCTACAGTTACAATACTGTACTCTGTTTGAGTAATTTGGAGTTCTATATTTGATTTCCACTCGTTTGAATTCCACCTCACCCGATATTCTTGTTTCGTTGTCTATTCTATATCTTATTCTGATTCTTATTCCTTGTACCTTATATCGTCCTCAGATTTGTTGTTTCAGGACCATGACTTCCAACGACTTTTCTTCCAATTCTACTCCCCAGATTCATACCGTCGAGATTTTGAATGTACTGCAAGGCTTGAAGGAAGCCCAGGAGCGAACAAACGATCTTTTAGCTGAAGGACTAAGAAGGCAAATGGCTCAGGCACCAGCGGAAGGCTCCAATCATAAGAGAATCCCCGATAAGTAAAGAAGAGATGTGAAGATGAAGCGCCCATCTATTCCTCAGCAACAGAAGCAACGGAGAACTCAACGTTGTGGATACTGTAAGAGACCAGGACACCTTCAGAAAGACTGTCGCGGGGCTAAGGGGCAATGCCTGATTTGTGGATCCAACGAGCATCTTATCGATGGTTGCCCTCGAAGGAAAAAGCTGCAAGGAGGAGATTCGTCCACACTCTCCACAACTGCTAAGTGACTTGGTTATTTCGTAGTTCGAGCTTCGAGGATAGTACGGACCCAGCGCAGGATCCCACTCGCTTGACGAGAATGCAGCGGTCTAGATATCAACGAAGAATTATCACCTTTGCTGCTTTCAATAAAAATTTTGTCACTCTTAGTAAATGTTTCCTTTCGTCTAAAATCTTGTATCCGTTGAACGTTTAGTTTGAATGCAATAAAATTTTGAGTTGTGATGTATGTATCGTCCCCTTGCCACTCATTATCCTCATACTGCTTATTGCATCAGTATTCTAAATTTTGATATTCGGTCCTTACCTACCATATATTTTCCTTGTGCTCCATATCCTTGGTTATTCTCTTAGTGTGTTCCACTGTCTGATCATGACTCTTTCTTTTTGGGCCATGACCCACCCTGGAGCAGCGCCGCCTCTAGATGAGGACACACGGTCAGTCGTTTCCTTGGACTGCATGCTGGTGAGTTCAGATGACGAGATCAACGGCCCACAGGTTATTTTCGGAAACAACGATTCCGAGGACAAAGGAGTCGCAGCCCCAGAAGTCGACATGATCAGCGACTCTGAAGACGACCAGATAGAGAAAGATCCCGAGGAAGACCCGGTAGAAGAAAATCCAGGAGAGGAAGACCCTGAGGAGAATCTAATGGAAGGAAATCACGTGGAAGAAGATCCAGAAGAAGTGAATCATGTGGAAGCATACCATGATGAACAAGCTCCAGCCGAAGAAGAAGGACCAGGAGAAGAAGACCCCGTGGCAGAAGATCCTCCAGTGGCAATCTCTGCGAGGCGCTATGGAAATGGACGCCCCTGTCTCAGCACGCGAGCTTACCGTAATCTGTTGAACTTCCATAATCGCGACTGACTTGATTTATCTTTTGTGTCCTCTGGCCAAATAAATCTATGTATAGTTTAGGTCCATTTTTATCTTTCGAGTATGCCTTGTTGAAATTTTTCAACCTGTCACGCCCCGCTTCCCAGTGTACGGCGAAGTGGACGCGACGAGGTCCGCTACGTATGTACTCAGAAGTACATACGCTAAGCGTAGCTAAGCAATATAAAATAAATACACAAGAGATAAGAGTATAAAAAGAACAACAACTTTTATTTATTAACATTCTTTGTACAATGCATGAAAAAGGAAATACATCTGAATAAAAAAAAATGCCTAAACAGTAGCATAACAGAAAAAGTAAAGTACTGGAAAAAAAGTGTACAATGAAATTATACTGTTGGGTCTTCGGCAAATTGCTCCAAGTCTTCTTGGGTTGGTTCAACTTCTGCCGGGTCCAGGTCACCTGACGACATTCAAAGAAGAGAGAAACAGAATGTCGTCAGCGAACAGATCGCTCGGTAAGTCCCAAGAGTAAGAGGGAAGTAGAGAGGACAGAATAAGAAGATACATTTTTAAAATGTAAACTATTGTTGTAATATTATGTTAACGCTGTTGTTTGTAGCCTGGTACAGAAGAATGCCAGTGTATACGAGGGGAGTCTCACTTGCCAGAGACTAGGGCACGTGTAGTACAAGGAACCGTTATGCCACGGTACAACAGCAATAGGATTCAGGTTAGGTGTATTAATCTGACCACCTCGTGCCACCTTTAACACTTTCCGTACCAATCTACCCCTTAAACCCCGCGATGTCTTGTTTGTATTGTTATCTTGTAAAATTGTATTGATTGTAAGATTGATTAACTGACTGACCGAAACCATGATATCAGGAAACGGTTATAACCGTAGAGTCATGTAAATGGAATACTGGGAAACATGTAAAAGGAATATCCATGGTTCGGTTCAGTCAAGTTATATAGATTGTTAACTGGATTCAGGGATTCATGTGTTCACCTTGGGTTGGAATATGAAAGAATATAGACTGACTTGAATCATATTCAACTCAGAAATAGTCAGACTCTAACCCGAGTCAGACAATCAGAAATGTGAATCGAAGTCTTATAATTGCTAGGGTCCTTAGGGTAATTTATAAAACTTGTCGGGTTTTGTAAATCCGTATTTTAGAATAGAAAAGAGAGGTAGAAATTGGGGACTTACTCATGCATTATAATATATGTAAAAGTGTAATAGAATGGTTATAATGGGTGTTTTAACTCACATGAATTATAAGTTATGCTACTGACTTATATACTATGTATTATACTCAGACATACTGTTTCATATTAACTTGTGCTATACATTATTTAATTTATATATGAAACTACAGATTTTCCTTTCATGTTTGGTGATAGATGTTTAATAAAAACATTTAGCACAATATGTACTATTAATATAATTCCTAATGATAGTTTGTAGGGATACACATATTTATAAGTATGCAGCATGAGTGGAATTGAAATTCAGGAATAATCAAATAGATGGAAATGTGCTATCTCAAATTCTAATATTGTTCCTAACTTTTCACAATTTAGGCTAAGAGTCGAATGATTGCAGCGATATGGGATCAACGAAATGAATAGGAACATCAAACTACAAATTTGATTTTTAGACCATTATCTTTTGGCCGGTATGGATGATGATCAAGGTTCCAAAAGTTCATTGGAGGAGGAATTGGATGGCAGTAGGCAGATGAAGAACTCAAGCAACAGTATCAACAACTAAAATAGAAAAAAGAGTGTATCCATGTCCACAAAATAATCAAGGTAAAATGTTCTAAGAATGCCTATAGTAAAAGTGCAATGACCGCCTGGAATATAATTGAGTTTCATTACAAATATTTAATACTGGAATTGAACGACGAGGATCAATATTATCGGATGAGTGAAAAGGAACATAAATAGGGGACTTACTATTTAATGGGTCAGCGGTGCATGGCAACATGATGAGAAGAGGGGAAAAGGTGCATGGCAACATGATAAGAAGAGAAGAAAAAACGGGGAAAGTGAGAACGGAAAGAGAGAAGGACTTACAAGTTTGTAGAACCAAGGCCCATACATGGAAGTGATGCAACAAGCATATTCAGTAATAAGTAAACTAAAATTTTCTATCAAAACATCCCATGAACTCCAAATGGTCTTTTGGTACAGACAACTAAAGTCTGTCCCATTTACTTGGCTTCATACACTAATTCTTCTAGCATTTCCTCATAGGATTATTTCATTTAAAATTTATTTGTATAAATCCTTGAGGGAGGACAACCTAATAACAACTAAATGAGATGAGTAATAGACCTGGGATGTCATGATGACCTATGATCAAAGTGTGGATCTGACCATAAAAAGTTTTATACATAGCGGCAAATGTGCGTATCCTTGAGAAGCTAACTGGAAACTTTAGAGACGGTTTATTATGATGCAAGTAAACTAACATCTTAAGGATTTAAGATTTATAATAATATGTAATTTGAAAATATGCTAACTCGATAACAAACATATAAATGCATTTTCTTTTGACAGGCAGGACACAATTTAATTTATATAATCTCGACTTTTTAGTAACATATGAATAATATTACAAGAATGTACTGCCAACACATTGAGAAGAAGAATTAATTTGATAGACTACTCTAATTATATTTATCATTAATTTGTAGGACGAATTGAGGAAGCAGACGATGAGAGATAGGACCGAGACAGGGACTTACTTGCGAATTGAGACGTAAGGAAACTGCGAAACTTCATTGGGGCATTTCACCGAACACTTCTGGCGCAAAACTGAAACTTGGACAGAACGAAGATCCGGAGGCATGTATATAATCGTGTCGATCACGCGGTCTCGGGCATAGCCATGGGACCTCAATTCACGACTCGTGGTTGCGTCGTATGGACTTGTTGAAAATCGATGGTGTGGTTGTAAAATAAAAGAGGAGGCTTGGGGTTGTTGTTGCTGTTGCAGGGACCGAGATCCAAGCACTTGACGGCAATGACCTCGCTCGTGGGGACGAAGATGGCTCGATACACCGTCGCGCTGGTGCCGTAGCTGAACTCCTCCAAGAGCTTGTAAATATTCCGGCAACGCCGTGAAGCGGCTGCCCCTTTTGTCGTTGTCGTTGACGGATTGGTGGTGGTGTTGATGAAGGAGATGCCGACTAGGGGTGAGTTTTGAGGATGAAGGTGTGGTGAGAGGGAAGAGAGAGAGATGAATAGGAATAGAGTGGAGCTTGGTTTAAAGGAGGAAAAGGGTTCGGTTACGGGGAGGTGAATAGAGCGAGTGGAAGAGGAAAGGGAAAAGACAGAGAATGAGCAGTCTACGGCTATAATGGAGAAGGTGAACAGTGAAGGAATTTTGATGAATTAAAAATGAGAAGTGGCTGTTGGAATAGTGTGGGGTTTTGTTTAGATAAAAATTAGGCTTATGGGTTTGGATTTATTTTAAATAAGAATATAGATGGGTCTTGGCTGTGGTTTGTGTTTGGAATTTTTTTTTTTTTTTGAAATGGCATATTTGATTTAGATAACGAAACTTGGGTTTTGGGATTAAGATTTATAAAATAACGATAAATCAAAGACTTAAATATAAGGAAAAGAAATTTGGGCATGGAGTGATAAAATAGACATAAATAAATAATCTGTTTAAAAACAAAATATGAGGAAAATACCCCCAAACAAATAAATACAGTATTTTATTAAAAAAAATAGTACGGATGTATAAGGATTTTGAGGTCGTTACAGGAAAATAAATAACAATAAAGTTTCTGAGTGCGCAAATCTTTGAGTATAGATTCGCATGATGCATTGACTGGTTTCCCCTTGCCAATAACTTCCTTCCCTCCTGAGATTCATTACTATTCACCCCTGCATCTTGTCCTGACCTGACCCTAGCCTCTTCAACATTCAGATTAAGAGTACCATTTTCCAATCTTTTTGAATGGGCCGTATTCCACTGTAACCCATACCCTGGCTAGCCCTAGACATTTTTAGTACTATTTCCTATTACTACGATTACATTCAGTGACATTGTTATTCGAAAATTTAGTTTTCATTATTTTGTGTTTATCGAAAAATTGCGTGTTATTAACTACTTCCATTTTACTTATTCTGAACACCTTACTATTTGTCCCATTTTCAATAGCGCAAATATACGCCGCACATGCTATTTTGCTTTATTTTTCCTATTTCACCATATGGGTTCCTCAAGTTATTTTAAATTGTTTGATCGATATATTTACTCTAAAAATATTTTGGCCTATCGGCAAATCCTTCACTATTGCTTGTTATTGTTATTTTTCTAGTATTGTGCATATAGCTATCATTATAAATGGTGCATCTTTGTGCTTACTTAGGCCTATTATTTTAGTTGCGTTATTTCTTATAAATATATAGACCTTGGATTTTCAGCTAGCTGCTCTTGCGTAAATCATTATATAATAGTATTTGATTTTGTTGTCTTTCGCATTACCTTTATAACTTATTGTTCATTTTGAATTTCGAGAACAAAATTTTTTATAAGTGGGGTATGATATAATACCAAGTCCCTATGAATAATTATTGTATTTTAATAAATAAACATCCAAATATTTTTCTCAAATTTTCTACAAATTTTTCCAATTAATTTAAATTATAAATACCT
This sequence comes from Agapanthus africanus, assembly GCA_030015575.1. Lineage (NCBI taxonomy): Eukaryota > Viridiplantae > Streptophyta > Magnoliopsida > Asparagales > Amaryllidaceae > Agapanthus > Agapanthus africanus. Next base: position 787,882,244 of record CM057337.1, read on the forward strand.
TACCCTAATTTAATCTAATTCCTTTTATTTTCCTAAACTAAACCCAACCCAGCCCACACTCCCTCTCTCTTTTTTAATCCCTCCTCAGCCCCGGCCCAAGCCCATACCCGGCCCCAAGCTCCTGCTACCCGCTTCTTCCCCACTCCCCTTTTTCTTTTCCCGCTTCTTTCCTTCTCCTTCCCACGTCGCGCTCGTTCCCGAGCCCCCGCTCCACGTCGCGACCACGCCCCCTCTTCTCGCAACCGCCGCGACCCTCCCTCGACCTCTCTCTCTCTCTCTCCCCCCTCTCTCTCTCTCTCTCTCACGTCTCTCTCATCCTCACTCTCCCTCTCATTTCTCTACTTCTTTCCTCTCCCGCTCACTCACCCGAGCCCCCTTGGCCGCCTCACCACCAAGCCCTCTTGCTGCACCCACCTCCTTCCTCGTCATCCCAAGCCGAGCCCCTGAACCAATCACCTTCTTCATCTCTCCTTTTTCCCTCCACCTCTCTTTCAACACCAAACCCACTGCATCCCGCCGAGCTCCTCCGCCGACACCCTGCCGGCATCCCCATCTCCCCAACCTCGCTATCGTCGTCACCCTCTTCACTGCCTCACCTCCTTCTCCTCCTCCACACCCTCAACCCGAACCACCAACCAGAGCCCCCTCGCCTGCACACCCCTGAGCCCGAGCCTCCCTTCACCATCGACGACACCTCCGACCGCCTCCACGTCGTCGCCACCAACCTCTTCTTCACCTTCCTACCCCTCGCCATCACCACAGCAACCCACGCTTTCTTTCTCTCACCCCCGAGTTCCTTGGCCGACCACCCCACTGCACACCATCATCGCCGTCGCTGCCGCCTCTGTCGCTGACGGCCACCCTTGAGCAACAGACGGCCGCCTCCCTCTCAGCCTTCTGGAGACCCAACCACCGTACCTACCTCCACGCCCTTCACCATCGCTGCCTCTGCCACATTTGCCGAAGCTCTTAGCCATCGCTCGAGCCCTCTGCACCGTCGGACACGGCCTGCATGTTGACTAAACTCCTATCTGTCGACCACTCCAAGCCCCGAAGCCGAGCCGAGAGTTCCTCTTTACTTTGAGCCCAAGCTTGAGCCAAGATCGAAACTTTTATTGCTGTTGTGCTGTCCCTGAATCGTCGTTGCCGTGCCGCGTGCGTGTTGCGATCGCGCCATTGCCACTACCGTACCGTCGTCGATACTTCGTCAGGCAAGTATACTATTTGCTTCATGCTAATTTTATCTATTACAATTCAAATTACCAATAAGTTCCGTATATCCTTTTCATGCGAATCAATATAATGCAAGTGTTCGATGCAAAACCCGAATGGAAACCCCCCGTTAAATTGACGGAAAATGATCACATAGGATGGACCGAGTAATAACGAACGTCGTGTTATGATTTGGCTGGAAAATACGATCTTTAATGACGTCTTAGGCCTTTCGCTTTTAGACCAGTAAAAATGAAATTTTCCCGTACCTGAAACTCGTAAAAATCACAGTTAATTGGTTTCAAATTGGAATGTTGTGTTCGAGGGCTCATATCAAAGCCGACTCGACGACCTAGAACCCAATAAGAGTTTTAATCTGTTTTTATGCTAAAAAAGTGACGGAAACTGATTCGGAGTACGACTCTGGACTGCAGTCCAGAGTAGCTCTGGCTGTCGATTCTCGTTTTGTAATACTTTCACTCTACTGTATGAAAATGTTATAATGCGGAACCCTATACCATAGATAAGATAAATCTGTTAGCTAACCATTTAAAGTGGTTCCATTCTTTTTTACTGTCGTTTACTATTTAAATTACATTTTAAATCAACAGAATGTATAGCAGTCCCAAACGGGGACCGAACGTATACCTCTTTATTGTACAGTGCATAACTTCCAGCACGCTATGGATATTATCGATCCGTCTGGTGAGTTGGAAACCTAACTGATTACCCTAAGTATTGTTCACCTATAATATTGCCTAATTATGATCCCAACTAAGATTAAAATGTGTTACGAAACGGACTTCCAGTTCAAAAATTGGATTTCCAGCAGTGAACACTTAAAATAAAATGGCCATATCTAGCGAACCTGAAGCCCGATTGACGCGAAACCAATTTTGATGGATAGATAATTAAACGTACTGCCTACCCCTTTACGTTGTTTCTCTTAATTCTGCATGTATGATTTATAGTAAATTATGCAAGTGGTAGGACACTGACTGATGATATTCTATTCATATCGTAATCATTGTATTCCCATCATATCATGTAGATGTTGTTGCATTGATAACATAGTGATCGTGTATATTACCAATTGTTAGATATTAGTATTTGGATTGTGGCAAGTACGTTAGTATTAAATTGTGAATGAATAAGTGAAAGTGACACATACTTGTACACAATCCGCGGACCCGATTGATTTATTGCATTGTTGACGCCTATGGGACATATATAAGTGTAACCATAACTGGAATGGGACGGTTATGGAGCACTTATATTAGTGTCATAAGTAAGGCACCAAACACTGTCCATTTATCTTGAGTATCAGTCGAGACATGCTTGATGGAGATCCTGTCTCCAGTTCTCGCGTAGACTTGTCATGGACCGACTAGTATTTGAGTTTATGGTTGGTGTTTGATGTAGACCGCGGGGTGTGGGGTAGTTTGAGTGTGAGTTCAACGGAATCTCGGGAGTCCCATTGCTGGCATACACAGCGATTTTGGAGTTATATTGGTGATATTACTGATTATTAGCGAGCGATTCGGGCCCGTGTTCCCTTACCCCTGGGGCACTACCCTTGGATGGGGGTACTCACGAGTGGTTGACTCTCACACTTGGACTGACGATAGGTTTAGCGACCTAGACATTAAGACTTAAAGACTGATAGGTTTAGTGACATGCATTGATTACTGACTGATACACCTGCCTTACTGTTTACCCCATTTACTGTTTACCTGTACCGATTATTTCATGAGCGTCGTCATTATATATTTACTGTTTCATGTTCATCATCATTGCACGTGTTTATAATTGTATTTATATTTATTGCTATTGTGTCGCTCTGACGACCTAAGTATGCATGCTCAGAGTGAGAAGTGGATTTAGCTCGGACCAGGATCTGACGTACCCCGAGGACATTCCGGATATCTGGACCAGCGACTCAGAACTTTACTTCCTTGATCTCTATCTGGTTAGTGTTTTGTATTTGTTTTTATTTAGTGACTGCATTTCTCATTACCTGTGCATTGATTACTGATTACCACGTAAAGCTAGAAGCCGAAGTGTGATTACGGCATGATGTTTCCTCGACCGTGGGAGCATGGCTGGCCTTGTCAACCCCTCGTATTCCATATTTTGGGAAGCGGGGCGTGACAAAGTGGCTGAGGAATTGGGTGGCCAGCTCACCGAAGGTCGAGATGAAGCGTGGCATGAGTCCTCCGAACCAGTCCCGACCAGCCCGGATGAGGGTGGCGGGAAAAGCTCGGCATTGGGCCGTGTCGGAGTTATCCTGGAAGCCCATGCCCGCCGTAAAGGCGTCTAGATGGTCCTTCGGGTCGGATTTCCCGTCGAAGGGGGACAACTTGTGCGGTTTGTTCCTGGATGAGACGTGCTCGGTCAACAGTTCTTCTGTAAAGGGTTTCGTCAGCAAATCGGCGGAGTATCGAGTCCCTTCACCGAATGCTTGGCCATCCCGGTGTATGCCCTTGATTTTCTTCTCGAGGGCCTTGAGTCGGTGGTGGTAACCTGAGAATTCTGCACAGTTGGAGTAGTGATTATCCCCGCTCCGGATCTGTGCCAGTGTGCGGCTTCGATTCCGCTCTATCATATTTCGCAAATCCTCGGGCGAGGTCCTTCTCGAGTGGCCCCGGTGTTCATCATCATTCGCACGACCCTGGCAGGAGGGGAGGTATCGGTCATGCCTGGAAGCAGGTGAGCTGAGTGATACCTCCTCAGGGGGCGAGAACGCGCGGTGGGCATTGGAAGACGGCCCAGTCTTCCCTGGGACCGTGGCGTGGAGCTGTCCGGCGCCCAGTGGGTCATGGAATCAGTCGCCGCGTATGGGTTAAGGTGGCCGGAGTCGGCCCACTGGCGCTCAGTGGCGTTGTGACGAGGATGAGGTAGATCGAGGGCTTGAGCGTGTCCGTCCGGCCGTCCTTCGGCGGACGCCATTATCCTGGGAAGGGGGAACTGCGGCCTGGTGGATGTGCCCCGCTGCTTAGACGTGAACGAGGGCATCCACCAGCGATGTGAGCCTATCTATCTGAGCGGATAAGGCGCTGATGGCGTTAGGAGAGGGAAGCGAGCCGCTTCCGCCTCCGTTGTGGCGGCTCGTATTTGGATCGTTGTGGTCATCGCTCGCCATCGGATCGAGGGCGGAGGATCAACTTTTGTTGGTGGAACAAGATAAGTCTTTCGTTCCTACAGACGGCGCTAACTAATGGAGGCCTTGATCTCCTTCAAATGTTGTCCTCCGTCGATCTGTCACGAGCGTTGCTGGACGGTTGAGATTGGATTCGGAGGTTGCCTCCTTGAGTGTGTGGATCTCAATGGGTTGAGTTTGAGGTGGAAGCCAAGCTACCTGCAAAGAAGTCTCAGGGTTGGTGACCACCGTAGGACCCTCCGACGATCAAGTTTGCCGAGAAATTTGAACAGAGTAGCGGCTTATTGGGTTCAAGTTTCCTTACCTGGGTCGTCTGAGAGAGGGGTTTTATAGTGGTCACTCGGAGCGAGCATGCGCGAGATCTTCGCATCCGGTTACGTCCCTGACGTTACGCGTGCGAGAACGACGGGATCCCTTTATTAATGATGGGATACGCTCATTAATGGGGAGATGCGCCAGCATGGGACGCGGGACGTGGGGCGGCGGTTATCTCGCTTTGGCGAGATATATGGAGCCGTTACGGAGACGCTAGGGCTCTGCAATCTCGGTTGATCGGGGAAGTTTGAGGAAGCTCGGCACATCAGAGGCTCGGAGACGAGCGGAAGGCCGAGGAAGCTCAGCACGAGAGATGGCTCGGAGGCGAGCGAGGAGACTGAGGAAGCTCGGAGACGAGCTATTGGCAGTCTCCTATATGAAGGTGGAATGTCTTCAGGGAGGTCTCCCGAAAGGTCGAGTACGTCCACTGAGAAGGGGCCCCGGGGAATGTCCCCGATGCGGCTCATTTATTCCACTTCCGTAGAGTCCGGGACACGTCATCTGCCACGTGTCGTAATCTGAGAAGACACCACTTGTGAGCATCATCAGTACGAGATCTGGTTTAATAGCAAACAGGTTCAACTGTGCGTTCACATGGATTTTCATTTTTTTTTAAACCTATATTTCTGTAGAACAATACATGTTGAACTCCTACAATATAGATGCGGTTTTTGAACAGGATTTTCAGAGGATAAAGTTGTCCAGATACACTCACGTGTGTGGACAAAGTCAAAGATGATTATTAATTATCATTTTTTCTCTCTTGTCATTTCGCATCAATTCTTGACAGTCCATAAAAAAAATTGAAAAATATATGTACTGGTGCATATGAATACACAGTTCATAACTGAAAGTATTAAATAATGATTATACATGAACTTTTCCCATTAATTATTGTGTGTGGCCCCTTATTGGAAGTTGTTCGGAGGTTGTATGTGTTTTCGGGTCGGATAAAGTTTCGAACAACGATATATATGTGGCTAGCTAGTCTGTTAGAAGAGTTATCTGACATACACAGAATAATGTATCTCGTGTGTGTTAGAATTTTCTATTCAAAGTGAAGATTTATTATAGAAGAGAGGGGGCGGGGGCGGGGGCGGGGGCGGGGGCGGGGAGGGAGGGGTTGTTGATTTAGCCTCTCTCATCGATGGAGTTGTTCTTTTTAGGGTTAATATTTGTTAAAATAACATCCAATATAAATTGCAAATAAACACCATAAACTTCAATTGCAAGTAAAGTATGCAAACATTCAACATATTTAATATAATCCCACACTGCCGTCTTCACTACCAATTGTTTTTTTTTACTCTAAGTTAAAAAAAATGATGCATGGTACCGAAGTTTGAAACGAAAATCAAAATTTAAATTTAATAGTTTATTTGCAAGGGAGAAATATGATATATATTTAAATTTGTAATGCTCATTAAAATTTATTGTATGTTTCAGAGAAATCTGGATGAAGATCCTGCAGAATTCACGATTGATATTTTTTTAGCAAAAACAAGATATTCATCTTCCATGGTGTAAAATTAACCTAATTCTTCGTATGATTAAATCAACTTTCAAAGATGTATGGATTATATATGGTATGCTAGAGATAGAGCACATGATTTATTAATCATTTTGTTTTTAAAAAGGGAGATTTTTTTTTTGTCACATGCTAATTGGTTTATGGTGGGATAAAAGTAAAACTTTCATTTTTATACCGTCTTATATAGACAAGAAAGCAATCTTTTGTCTTTGAACGCCAAGTCAAAAGCGAGACGGTTTTCCCCTTTTCAAGCAAAAGCATGCATCTGATGGTAAATTAGATGTAACAAATGTTGAAACTAGTTGTAAAAGAAAAGGGATATCAATCTAGAATTATTATATTATGTTCAAATTATCTTACTTTACTCTTATTTTCACAAATGTTATGTCATATTTAGCTTAAAACTATATAATTGATAACAAAATTAAAAAACAAATTGAAATTTTAAATAATATATATTTTAGTAAGAGAAAAAAAATCCATACAACCTGTCTAGAAATTATTTCCATCCGTGCACTTTACTGAATTTTGTTGGCTTTACTATCGGCCGCCCATTTTTTTTTTGCATTTTCGAACGACCAACATATGTTTCACAGGAGAAATTCGACAAATTAGAGTTCTTCAATTCTTTGTTTATCGTTATCACACCATACATAATGATCTAAATTTCACTATATTATATTTCTACACTAATCAGAAACAGGTTTGCAATGTAAATTCCCTTCATACAAAGAGTTCGGTTTCAATTTTATTCAAGAAACTTAAAGGTATATAAAATACCAGTAAATGAATCAAATTATGAAAGTAAATAATCTGATACTTCCTCGAAATAAATCTTGAAACTCAAAGATGCAGACGTTATATAATTACATTCTTAGGAAAAAACCGCAACCCTTGAAACAAGAAGGAAAAAAAAATTAAGCAATAGCTAAGATGAACCAAACTTAAATAACAATAGGCCATGAAACTATTAACAAATGATACTAATAACAATAAATAACAATTAGTAGTTAATTAGAGAGATCGATAGGAGACTGGACCCAGGGGATCCACGAATTTGTCCCGAAAATGTTAATTTATGGCCACTTTCACTCCTGGATTCGAACCCGGCACTCTCTCAAAGAGAGAAAGTATCCCGTACCAACTAAGCTATTGCTCATAATTGGTTCAATCAGATAGGTTAATTTCAAGCGATCGTGATTGAAGGAGATAACATAAGACTATTATAATAGAAAGAGAAATTTCTAAACATTATTTATCTCAAAAACCCTTTCTCAAATAACCTCTTTCAAAAAATCTCTCACAAAATTACAAACTCTAAACAATGATCCTTTATATAGCCTACACATGATAAACCAAAGCTTTACAAACTAACTCTAACTTTATTTCTGATTTAAAACTCAAACTTAAATTCAGCCAACAGTTTAAATTTAAAACTTATTTACCTCCATCTCTAACATAAACTATTCCCAACTAGAATTGAATTATTATTATTTCCAACATCAAGGGGATATATAAGAATCGTACAACAATGATTGCATTTACTAAAACGTAAGAAATATATGCTTAATTAGTAAAGAAGTTTGATTTTGTTTGTATCATATTATAGACAATGGATAATCCAAATTAAAATAGGGCTTGTGCATATGTTTTCTAGTAAAACAAGAAAAAGTGAAAAAAAGTGAAAAAAAGAAAAATATATATACGCATCAAGTTTGTTAGATGTTGCAATCAAATCTTCACATACTTGTACCTGACGATATGAAATTAAAGAAGGAAATAACAAGCAAATTAATGGTAACAACTCTAGGGACCATGAACCCTTAAACAGCCATGTATATATAGACATGCTCACCCAAGTTGTATATTCAGTGACTAACCACTTCATACCATCCAATATCGCAATTAATCAACCGAATTTATCGTTAAAAGGGGTAGAAGAAAAGTTTGTTGATTCAAATAATCCGCCTTAACTTCAATATATTCTTATTCTATAATGTTAAAATATGAGATATTTGAATATACACTAGTATAAAGATGGCTTGTCCCAACGGATAATAAAATCCGGAGGGGCAATTTTATATGTCCCTATGGATTTATCCGTAGAGGCAAGTAATGCACCTACGAATTAGACCGTAGGAGTATATATAAATAAAAATTTGTTAAAATTTAACATATGCATTTGCCCCTACGGTGCCGCAAAATAAGGATATATATCCGTAAGGGCAAAGAGAAGAGGATTTTAAAAAGAATAAAAACCAAGAGGTTTATCCTCCCCGTTACGCACAGTACCCTAATTCCTAAAATTTCCCCCGTCACCTCCAACCTCCTCGTCGCCTCCCTCGTTGCATCCGACAAACTCGTCGTCTCCTCTCCCATCGCCACCTATGACCTCTCGTCGCCTCCTCCGACCTAGTCGTCTCCTTCCTCATCGTCTCTTTCGACCTCCAGCGCCGCCTCGATCACCTCCAGCGCCGCCTCGATCGTCACCGTCGAAATCCTTCTCGTCAACATCGAAATCCTCAACCGGTTAGTTAATTTATTCAATTTAAAATTTTATTTTCCTAAATTGAATTTAGTGGATAGGGCTTTAATTCAGGGATTTTGGATTGTGGTGGTGGTCGGTGGTGGTCGCTATTTAGGGTTGTTTGGGGATGTGGGTAGCGATGGTGGCTGTGGTGGGGATGTGGGTGGCTGTGGTGGATGGTGATAGCTAGTTGGGGTTTTTTGGGGATGCGGGTGGCGATGGTGGGGATGTGGGTGGCGGTGTGCTGGCTGTGGTGGCGGCTGTGGTGTTGGCTAGTTGGTATTGTTTGGAAATGTGGGTGGTGGTGGTGGTGGTGGTGGCTGTGGTGAGGATGTAGGTGGCGGTTTGGTGGCTGTGGTGGTGGATGTAGTGGGCGGCGGCGGCTGTGGTGGTGGGGAAACCCATCAGGGAAGGTCGACGAGGGAAGTCGACGGGGACCGGGTAGGTCGGGTGGGGCCGGGAAAAGTAATTTTAGATGAGATTGGTGGTGATAGTGAGGGGAAGAAGAAGATTGGTTGTGGGTTTGGCTTTGGTTTGTTTAGGGTTATGATCAGGGTTAAGGCTTATTTCCTCCAATCAGAGCAAAACTCTGTTTCAAAAATTCAAAATTTAAATTGAAGCGACGCTTCAGATCCTGTGCGCTGCGCGCCATGTGTCAAGCGCAGACGCGCTGGCGCCAGGTGCGCTGCGTCCTAAGCAGTGCACCCCCAATCAGAGCAAAACTCTGCTTCAAAATTCAAAATTTAAATTAAAGCAACGCTTCAGATTCTGCGCGCTGCGCACTGCGTGCCACGTGTCAAACACAGGTGCGCTAGTGCAGTTGCGCTGCGCTCTGCGTTGCGTGCCACGTGTCGAACGTAGGTGCGCTAGCTCAAGGTGTGCCAGCGCTCTGCGCTGCGTGCCACGTGTCGAACGTAGGTGCGCTAGCTCAAGGTGCGCCAGCATTGGAATTAAAAATTCCCCCACCGTCAGATCAAAAGATCTACTAATAATAAATTATCAATTAATCAGAACTAAAATTCTGTTATGGAAAGATTTTTCAATCTTATTAAAATAAGAAGATTATCTTCTGTAAAACAGGAGCCTTAGAAACAAAGATCCAACGGTGGGAAGTATTCCCAAATCAATCAGAGAAAGATCTCTTAAAACTGATTCAACAAATCAATTGGCCCTATATAAAGACCCCTAGACTTCAAGTCTAAAAGATACAGAAAAAAAGAGAGAGAGAAACCCTCTGCAAAAGAAGAGAAAGCTCTTAGAAAAAAGAAGATTTTTCTTCATCTTCAAGGTAAAAAGAACTATGTTCTTGAATAATAAAGATGGAACCATCCCGTAAAAAAAAGAACCATCTTCTAAAAATATCAGAAATCTAAGAAAAAGACCAAGGTCTTTAATAAAGAAGAAAAGATCAAAGATCTAATCATAAAATAATAAAAAGAAGTAAAATACTTCACTCACAGATCTTTTGATCTATAAAAGCAGAGCCTTTTATAAAAAAAAGAACTTTTGTTCTTGGATCTTAAGGCAAAGCCTCTTTTGAAGAACATAAATCTGTTCTTTAATCTTAAAATTGATCATAAGCGCTTTGCGCTATTAAAAAGTTTCATGTATTGTGCTTTTGCGCTTCTTGGACCGGCGCTCAGCGCCAAAACATGCCACGTGTCAACCATAGACACTAGTTGCGCTTTGCGCTTCTGAAACAGAACTCTGCGCTCGTGGGCTGGCGCTCAGCGCCAAGTGCCCCACGTGTCGCTCACTGGCGCGCCAACAGACTAGCGCAATGCACTCATAAACTAAAAGCACAATGCGCTAATAAACTAGCGCTTAGCGCTAAGCGCAACGCGTGTTCTCTTTGTTTGCGTTACCCGACAGAAGCGCAATACGCTCTTTGACTAGCGCAAAGCGCCTGGCGCACCACGTGGTGCACTGTCAGAACACACTTTGTTCTGATGAATGTTATGCATTCAGTTTAAGACAAAAAATGTCAGAGCCCAATGCTTAGCATTATTAAAAGGATAGAGCTCAAATAAAGGCCTAATGGCCAGAACAAAAATAAAATGTTAAACATTTTTAACTGGACTTAGCCCAATTCTGGCCATAAGTCCTCAACTTGTATTGAATTGAGCACATCTGCTCTGTTAACCAATTCACATCAGGTCAAGAGTACATCTCTTTACTCCTCTGATATCTGTCGTTGTAATCTCTCAACGTCTTCAGAGAGGTGACGGGTCCCGACAACCAAACACTCTACGGACTGTGGGGTCTTTAAACTCACGGACTATGACGTCCTTAACCTTGACTGTGAGGTCTTTAAACTCACGGAGTAAGACGTCCTTAACCTTGACTATGAGGTCTTTAAACTCACGGACTATGATGTCCTTAACCTTGACTGTGAGGTCTTTAAACATACGGACTATGATGTCCTTAACCTTGGACCGTAATGTCCTTAAACTAATCGACCACAATGTCATCAAACTAAACAATAGAGCCCAAATGCTCTCTTGTTGGATCTAAACGATCCCGTTAAGTTGGTCTTAGTCTAAAATTAGACTAACGTATCCTTAACAAATGTTTAAGTTGATCTTAGTCCCAAACGAGACTAACGTATCCTTAAACCAAATCCCCAAATCCAAATTTAAGAAGATACGGATTTGGACTAATCCACGTCCTACGGGCGACAATACAAATTAGTCTCTATATACAATCCACGGGCAACCAAAAACAAAACAAACACCCACGACACGAAGTGACCATCTGGAGAAGGAGACAGTTGTTACCGCGATACGGTAGCGTAATTAACTGCAGGGGCTTGCGCCTGCAGGGAAGAGCGTCCCCACAATCAAAAACCCCTCAAACGAGGGGGAATCTGACGAAGTCTGCTACATCGGCCGCATCCATTTAAACTTTCGATATATAGTGCCATAAATCAACTTGGCATTTTCGGAGAGGTGGACGGATAGCACCAATTAGCATCTGCCCCGAAATTCAGGCAAGATGTCCGTCGCGTCTCCGCCGCGTCTTTCAGAGGGGAACAGATTCTGGCACGTCCGGTGGGACCTTTTTCTCTTTCCACTCCACACTTCGTGTGTCGTGTTCGCGAACCAATCGCGGTTTGCTGATAGTTGCCCTTGGGTTCGAGGTACTAAGATTTGGCGTTTTGCTTGGTACAGAAAGCAAAGGATCAATGGCGTTCGCTTGTGCAAAATGTTCCAGCTGCAACTGCAACGTACGCTCCGCCTCATCCGGAGGAATAGCCTACGGGCCTCAAGCGGCTTCGCTGTTCACAGTGCCGGTGGACCAGGTGACTCAGGCCACTACTGGGTTGTTTTTCGGGACCATGCTCCCGCCAACGAGCTTCGCCGTTCCTGAGCCAACGCCGGAAGCTCTTAAGAAGTCGGTCTTTGATCAGCTTACAACTACCGCGGCCCCTTTCAACGGGTCACCCAGCTCCAGCACCTCGGTCTTCTCCAGATTGGGCCGAAATTCCTGTGGGCCCATGTTGAAGCCTGCAGTCCCAGAACAGGTTGTTCCGAAGGGGATAGCCATCCCTGCTCCTGAAGTCGTCAAGGCTGCTTCTCCTACCAAAGAGTCGGTCTTTACAAGACTGACTATTCCAGCTCCCGTTCCTGATCGAAGGTCTGTATTTGACAGATTGGATACCGCTACTCAAAAGATGTCAGTCTTCAAGTGGCTGGCACCAGCGGCGCCTCATCTGGACAGGGGGCAAGACAAAGCCATCCCCATCGCCGAACCAGCCCCAACAGCTCGACACGCTCGACGTCGCCACTGGCGCCGAGTAAGGAAGGCCGGGGAAACTCCCTCTCTGGGCTAACTCCACCGGCTCCAACGGTGGAAATTAATGCTGCTGTTCCAACCGGGAACAGTTTTGAGCTGCTGAACAAGGTGCGCAGGAATTCGCCTACCGCCGTATTAAAAAGATCTCCGCCGCCGGTGGAAACTGTCACAGAAATGAAGCCGGAATAGTCCCCTCAACGACTGTCTTCTGAAGTTTACAAAATCTGGCGATAAGTCCGAGAGTTGGTGGTTGATCAAGACTATCCCCGCTGGCAGAAGAAGTTGAAGGTCCGACAGGAAAAAAACCGTCCTGTTAAGCCATAAAAGACGATGGCTACTTGGGTCCCCACTGCAGCGGCCCCCTCAACTTCGACCGCTCATAAGAGGAGAAGGCCGGAGAAAATCCCCATGCCTTCGACAAATGTCAAAGGCAATGAGCCTAAACGCCCTAAGTCTGGGGGCATGGTGATGCATACCGTCTATATGGCATCCGGAAAAGAGGATAGCCGTATCTCCACAGGTCATCGACCGCTTACGCGATCCGTGACAAAAGCTCAAGAGCAGCAGCAGAAGATTCAGGAGATGATGACTGCGATGGCTGCACTCACCGGGCCAAAAGAAAGACCAGTGGCATCTTCGGAGCAACGCCATGAGCAAGAAACTGATGCCGAATTCTTTCGGAGAATACTTGAGAAGAAGGACAAAGAGGCTGCGGAACAGCAGCCAATATAAAACGAATGGCCCTGCTATTCTAAGATATGGTGGGCATGATGATCCAGCCGGATCCCTCAGCCGAAGATCCTCCAGTGATAATTGAAGATGATAGAGGATAAATATCAAACCCTCCGCCGGCTCTATCAGCAGCCAAGGAAGAGACCGTCTCCAAAGCTGCCCTAGATGATTACATCGCTCAGCAGATACGAGTTCACCAGGCGAATGAAGCGGCTGGGCAAATTGTTAAAACTGGGCGACCGTATCCAGGCCGGTATGATCAAATAAAATACCCGCCGGGATACACGATCCCCAAATTCCATGTGTACAAGGGGATAGGCAATCCTCACCAGCACGTCGCCCAGTTCAGGGCTCTTTGCGGCAACACCGGCGGCGATGATAAGCTCTTGCTTCGCCAATTCATCGGCAGCTTATCGGAGACGGCGTTCGAGTGGTACTCCAAACTTCCAAATGACCCTGTCAAAACTTTCGCGGAAATGGAGTTATTGTTCACCCAGCGATTCGCAAGTGCTGGTGAACGCACCCCAATAACGGCATTGATCAATGCCAGGGTGAAGCCGGGCGAGACATGGGTTCAGTACGCAATCCGATGGCGGAATCTGTGGTCTAAGTGCGAACAGCGCATCGAAGAACCACCAGCGGTGTGCATGTTCGTGGGCACCCTAGACCCTCATGCAACTATTTCACAGTTCATAATGTTCTTCAAACCGACTACGTTCCAGGCTTGAATCGACAAGTTAGCCCAGATGGATCAAATGGGTCATAGACCGTCTCCTCCGAAGCCGGAGCCGCGGAACGAAAAAGGTAAGGGGAAGACGACCTTCGTTGCAAATACCCAACAGCAGCCCGGTGCTCCAAGACTAACGGATCAATTGGAGGAGAGACGGCGCTATTATAATGAGAAAATGAAGCGCTCTTACTCATTCCCGCGGGATAAAATGAAGAGGCTGTTCGAACTAGCGATGCGCAACAGGCTTATCAATTTGCCGAATCCAAGGAGACCATCGCAACCCGGCGAAGTGAATAATCCCAATTATTGCCCTTACCACCAAACGGTGAGCCATCCAATCGAAGATTGCTTCGTCATTAAGGGATGGATCGAGGATCAGTACCTACAAGGCAAGTTTGCGCTGTCTGAGAAGTGGAAAGTAAACCCACCACAACCGCACACTCCTAAGAAGACGGATACACCGGGGGCAACGTGCTCTTTTGTTGAGGAAGCTCCATGGGAGGTGGCTCTTTCGGCCAAAACCAAAAGGATGCTGAATGAGCTCCAGACATGCCCGGCAATCAGGTGGAAGAATCCGCTAGAACCTCAGATCATCGAAGGGATGCTGAAGCCGCGCCCAACTCCAAAGATTGGTGGTGATAGCCAAAGTGCTCACACCCAGCCGTCGAAATCTTCGAAAAAGAAGAAGAAATCCAAAAAGCCCGTGAAGCCTGGTGACAAGCGCACGGACCTGCAGAAACAGATCGACGCGCTGGAAGAGTATAACCAGAAGGCGCGGACCCCAATCACGCTCCAAGAGTTCCTCAGCCACGTCCTTAAAGACGGAGATGATGGAGAAGACTCGTCGGATGAATCTGAAGATTACGTGGTAAGTTGCCATGTGATCTCTTACTCGTCGACAGACGAGGAAGAAGCACCTTGCACCAAAAGACTGGGGGCAGGGCCTGAACCAGAACTTCTGTGGCCGACAGACGAAATGATCGACGTCTTTCTAAATGAAATTCATCTAAAAAGTAAAGCTGATCGGGAACGTGAGATGGCTATACTTGAAAAGGCCAAACGCCGGTGACTGGACGAAAGAGTTGAGACAATTTCGCCGAATCAAAGCACATCTGCCGCGAACAAAAACAAGTTCAAGACGAGGAAAAGGTTTGCTAAAGCCATATCAATGGGGATGAAGCTACCATCCTCCGAAGCGAACGCTCTTAGTAAAGAAGAAACACATCCTAGCTACTGTCCATATCATCGAAAGATTTCGCACCCCACCGAAGAGTGCAATGCTTTTACAAGATGGTGGTAGGGATATGTTGCTTACCGGCAGCATTTCAAGCGGATGAAACACAAAACTCATCGGGAGCAAAGACATACGATCGAGGAGCGTAAAAGAATTGTCGGCAACTGTCGCATGGTCAACGCCGGGAGATCGCAAGTTCCCACCTTCGGAAGTGACTCCGACGAAGAGATGATTCTTGGCCCTCTCTTCAAAGAATCCGCCTCAGAAAAAGAGGAAGAGCCAAAGACCTGCGAAAATATTCAGCTGCGTAATCGTACGCTGCCCGAAAAGAATTTCGGACCCGCAAACAGGAAAGATAAGGGAAAAGAAAAGGTCTCTGAAGATATCGCCCTAGATGACCAAGTCATGAAAGAGCTGACCGCCAAGGACCCGCCAAATGAAAGTAAGGTGGACTACAACGTTCTGGCGCACTTGAGGAAGTTACCCTCGCAGCTCAGCACTCTCAACGCCCTTTTACTATCAAAAGAAGCAAGAGATTCATTGATCAAGGCGCTACAAGAGCCAGAGCAATTCCAAGCTTTCCTCGCCGAAGAAAGGATGAAGGACAAGCTAGAAGAAGTGCACACAGCCGATATCACCTTCGGCGACGAAGATCTCCTCCTTAAGACGTGCGAGCACAACCGTCCCCTTTATGTCTCTGGATACTGTCATGATATCAAGATAGGCAAAATCCTTGTTGACAATGGGTCTTCCGTCAATCTCCACAACGTGCGAGTGTTGAAGGAAATCTGCATGAGCGTTCAGCACCTCGCTCGTGATAAAATCACCATCTCCGGTTTTGACTCCCAGTCATCACGGACTTTCGGGTTCGTGATACTGACGTTGCGCTTCGGGCTACTTGTCACGGATATTAAATTTCACGTCATCGATGCCAAGACATGTTACAATGCTTTGCTCGACCGGCCTTGGTTACACGAGTACAATATCATCCCTTCTACACAACATCGGTGTATGAAATACTTTAAGGATGGTCTCGAGTATACCGTAACAGGAGAGCTGAACCCATTCTCCGTAAAAGAAGTCCGAAAGTATGAAGATGCTAAATACTTCTTACCAGACTTTGAAGACACAGAGAGATGTTATAAACCGGAGAACAAAGCTATCACCACCATTCCGGTCTTCGGGAGTGATACCGAGGAAGAGGAAGAGATAGTTATTCAGGGCCACCCCAGTATAACAAGCCGGGACCGTCCGCTCCTATGCTTATCTTCAGCAGCGACTCAGAAGATGAGGTCAACGCCATATTCTCTGCTCGGCCTTCAATTCAATCATTCGCTGATGAAGAGCAAAGTTTGCAAGTTGCTAAGGTTCCGCCCAAACATCATAAAGAACTAGACGCGCTTGATACCTACAGTGTGGAAGAGCTGCATACGTTCTATGTCCCTCTCAGGCGAGAAGGTGAAAAGGCGATCCTATTCTACCGATCCGGGGAAACTAAAGTGGAGAAGGAAATCTGGCACGGTGCGGATTCCACACTCGACAGGCTCCAGCCTATCCGTTTGCCCAGAGATTACACAGACGGACTAAGGAGACTCTTGAAACGCCAAGGTGTACCCCTTAAGAAAACTGCTCGACAAGCACGGTTCTATAACAGGATCTGGAACGTCCCTGGAACTCAGCGGAAATTGCCCAACGGGAAAATGGAAACGACCGGGCTTGGGTATGTTCAATCCAAAAAACGGGAGCTACTCCGCGACTGCTACGTCATACATGACTTTGATGAAGAGGGAGATGATTTTTGGGAAAATGCTAACCCTGAACCAGAAAAAGCTCCCGATATAAAAATGCCCAGTCTGTCGTTTGAAGAACAGATGGACAAGCTTATAAGGGAAGCGAGTCAAAAGGTTCGAGACGACCACAATCGCGAAATGGCCATCTACGAGAAAGCCAGGACGCAACGCCTTCTTCAACAGGCTGCGAAAAATGAAAATACTCCTCCCTGTCAACCCGTCATACAAAAGGCCCGACGCAGAGGCAAAAATAAATCAAAGAGCGGGAAAAGTGTTCGAGAGCGACAAAGTGGGACCAAGAAGCCACGCGATCAGGAATCGAGTAATCCAGATTCGTCTCTTATAAAGAAGATGAGTCGAGCATACTCTTTTCCTAAGAACAAAACACGGAAGATACTCGATCTCGCCATAAAACATCAACTGATTATACTCCCGGAGTCCAAGCACCCCGAGCAAGCAGGCGAAGTCTCTCATCCGGACTATTGCTCCTATCATAGGGCAATAGGACATCCTATTGAAGACTGCTTCACCTTCAAGAACTGGGTCGAAGATCAATATCGACAGGGCAGGTTCGTTCTATCCAGCAGTTGGAGGGTAACCCCGCCGCAAAGGCATAAACCCAAATCCACGAGGGTAGAACCAGATCAACGTCGGTCTTGGAAGTGAGCTCATACTTGTTGTTTACCCCAATCAGAGCAAAGCTCTGTTCAAATTCCGAGACGGGAGATGAAGCAACGCTTCATCTTCCCCCAATCAGAGCAAAGCTCTGCTTTGAAAATTTAAATTTTAATAAATGAAGCAACGCTTCAAAATTCTTTGCGCTGCGTGCAACGCGCCGCGTGTCAAGCGCAGACACATCAGCGCAGCGCCCGAAACAGCGTACCCAATCAGAGCAAAGCTCTATTTAAACTAAAATTAAAGGAAGTAACGCTTCAGTTGCGCAGGCACTGCGCTGCGCGACACGTGTCAGCGCAGATGCGCTAGTGTAGTTGCGCTGCGATGTGCGCTGCGCGACACGTGTCAGCGTAGATGCGCTAGCGCAGTTACGCAGCGCGACACGTGTCAGCGCGGTTGCGCTGCGCGACACGTGTCAGCGCAGACGTGTCAGCGCGGTTGCGCTGCGCTGTGCGCTGCGCGACACGTGTTGGGGCATCTGCACCAAACAGAATTAAAATTCTAAAGAAATCTTTTCTGTTCTTATTAAAACAAGAAAATTTTCTTCTGTAAAACAGAAGCCCTTGGATCAAAGATCCAACAGTGGGGAAAATTCCCCAAATCACTCAGAGAAATATCTCTTTAAACAAATTTAACTAATTTATGGGCACTATAAAAAGGACCCTAGACCTCAATTCAAAATCATGAACATTTTCTCGAAAAATCAAGAAGCTTCAAACAGAGAGAACTCTGAGAAAAATTCCAAGAAAAAGGTAAAAACCTTCACAAAAAAAAAGAAGAAATTTCTTCTAATAGATCATTGATCTAAAAACCAGATCAATGATCTTCATATAAAAACAGTGCTTTGCACTACTCATGAACCACTGTTTTTTTAAAACAAGAAGAAACAAAAATAAAAAAAATAAAAAATATAGTGCTTTGCACTTTTATGAACCTTTGGTTCTTGAGAATCTAAAAGATTCTCAAATTTAGAGTGCTTTGCACTTGCAAACTGCGCTATTGCGCTCTTGGGAGAGCGCCACGTGTCAACATCTGAGCTACTTGCGCTATGCGCCTTAAGATAGAGCTTTGCTCTCTGTAATTGGCGCAACTCACCAGAGTGCGCCACGTGTCAGCAGCGCAGCGCACTAGCGCAACGCACTAGCACAGCACACTGCGCCTGCGCGACACGTGTCAACACTACAAGCGCTTGCGCTCTCTAATTGGCGCAAAGCGCCTGACAAATGCAATACATTTCTTAAAGGGCCAGGCCCAAATCAAAAAGACCTAATAGGCCTAAATAAATTGCAAAGCAATAAAAGGGCAGAGTCCAATTTAAATTGGTACCCTGCATCATTCATAAATGAGCAAAGCCCAAGATGAATTGATGCTTTGCATCCTTTATGGGTAGAGCCCAAATAAAAATAAAAAGAGATGCAAATCAAAAGCAAATAAAATGTTGAACATTTTTCAATTGGACTTAGCCCAATCGTGGCCGTAAGTCCTCAAGCTAAATTGACTGAGCAAAATTACTCTCCTAAATCAATTTATCTCCGGTTCGAGGGTACATCTCCGAACTCCTCTGACATCTATCGTTGTAATCCTTCAACGACGTCAGAGAGGCGACGGGTCCCAACGACCACACATGAATATGGACTGCGGGGTCCTTAAACTCGTGGACCGAAATGTTCTTAAACTAATGTTGGACCGAAACGTCCTTAAACTAATAGCGGAACGCCATATCCCTAAACTGGAATATAGACCACCACGTCCATAAACTGGAATGCGGACCACCACGTCCCTAAGCTGGAATGCGGACCACCATGTCCCTAAACTGGAATATGGACCGCGATGTCCTTAAACTACCAATGGACCACCACGTCCCTAAACTGGAACAATGGAGCCTCGAAATGCTCCTTTGCCGGATCTAAACGATCCCGTTTAAGTTGATCTTAGCCCCCAAACCTGGCTAACGTATCCTTAAACATTCAAATGGACCATAAAACTCCAAATCAACTTCGGCTCAAGAGTACATCTCTGAACTCCTCTGACACATGTCGTTGTAATCCTTCAACGTCGTCAGAGAGGTGACGGGTCCCGACGGCCATATATTAAATGGACCACTACGTCCTTAAACTGGAAATGGATCTAGACGATCCCGTTAAGTTGATCTTAGTCTCAAATCAGACTAACGTATCCTTAACGAACGTTTAAGTTGATCTTAGCCTCAATACGGCTAACGTGTCCTTAGACTAAAAACACCAAACCCAAATCTAAGTAAATACGGATTTGGACTAATCCACGTCCTACGGGCGACGGCATTACTCAGTCTCCGTATACAATCCACGGGCAACCACAAACAAAACAAACACACACGACACGAAGTGAAATTCTGGAGAAGGAGAAAGTAGCTGCCGCGATGCGGTAGCGTAATTAACTGCAGGGGCTTGCGCCTGCAGGGAAGAGCGTCCCCACAATCAAAAACCCCTCAAGCGAGGGGGAATCTGATGAAGTTTGCTACATCGGCCGCATCCGTCCAAATCTCCGATACACGGTACCATAAATCAACTTGGTATCTTCGGAGAGTTAGACGGATAAAACAAAATAGCATCTGCCCCGAATCTCAGGCTAGACGTTCAGTCTCGGTCGCCGTTCGGAGGGGAACTGATTCTGGCACGCCCGGTGGGACCTTTTCCTCTTTCCACTCCACACTTCATGTGTCGTCTTCGCGAACCAATCGCGGTTTGTTAACGGTTGCCTTTGGATTTCAAGTTTGCTAAGATTTGGTCTCTTGCTCGGTGCAGAAGAGAAGTCAAGCATCGATGGCCTCAACTTGTTCGAAGTGCTCCAACTGCAGCTGCAGCTCGCGTCCGGCCTCAACTGGGGGCATAACCTACGGGCCCCAAATGGCCTCTTTGTTCACCATGCCCATGGAGCAGATTACTCAAGCCACCACGGGGCTATTTTTCGGAACTATGCTTCCGCCAACAAGCTTCAGCACCCTCGTGCCCATACAAGAAGCTTCTAAGAAGTCGGTCTTCGATCGACTTTCAGTTCCTGCGGCCCCTCCCAACGGGTCGCCCAACACCGGTGCCTCGGTCTTCTCCAAACTGGGCCAAAACTCCTGTGAGCCCACAATGAAGCTTGCAGTCCCGGAAAGGGTTATTCCAAAAAGAGTAGCCAAACCTGCTCCTGAAGTCGTCAAGGCGGCTTCTTCTGCTAAGAGATCGGTCTTTACAAGATTGACCGTCCCAACTCCCACTCCTACTCTTGCTGCTCAAAAGACATCAGTCTTCAATAGGCTGACACCAGCAACCACCCCACACCTAAACAGGGGGCAAGAAGAAGCTGTTTCTGTCTCTGAACCAATACCGACGACTCGTCGCGCCCGACGACGCCACTGGCGCCGGATAAGGAGGGCCGGAGGCAACTCCCCTTCTGGGATGACTCCGCCAACTCCGACGGTGGAAGTTAACGCTGCTGTTCCAACCGGGAACAGCTTTGAGCTGTTGAATAGGATACGCAGAAACTCGCAAACTGCGGTCCTTAAAAGATCTCCTCCACCGGTAGAAACCGCCGTGAAAGCAGAAAAGCCGGAGCAGCCTCTTCAATCGCTGTCCTCCAGGATCTATAAGACATGGCGACGAGTCCGAGAATCTGTCATTGATCCTAACTTCTCCCGCCAACAGAAGAATTCGAAAGGTCGGCAAGAAGAAAATCCCCCGGTCAAGCAACGAAAGGTGACAACCGCTTGGGTGCCCAAAGCAACGGCCCCTTCAACTTCTACGGCCCATAAGAGAAGGAGGCCAGAGAAAGTCCCTACACCTGCAGTAAATACTAAAGGAGGTGAACCTAAACGCCCTAGGTCTGGGGCATTGTAGTTCATACCGTCTGTATGTCGTCTGGTAAAGAGGACAACCGCATATCAACAGGTCATAGACCACACACGAGGTCAGTGACCAAGGCTCAGGAGCAGCAGCAGAAGCTCCAAGAGATGATGAACACTATGGCCGAACTTACAGGGCCAAAAGAAACCCCTGAAACGGACGAGCGTCAAGAACAAGAAACTGACGCTGAATTCCTTCGTCGCGTACAGGAGAAGAAGGATAAAGAAGCTGCGGAACAGGCAGCCAACATAAAGAAAATGGCCCTCCTGTTCCAGGATATGGTGGGTATGATGATTCAATAAGATCCACCTGCTGAAGATCCCCCGATCATCCTTAAAGACGATAGGGGAGAGACGTCGAATCCTCCGCCAGCTCTGTCAGCAGCTAAAGAAGAGACAATCTCCAAAGCTGATCTGGACGAATACATAGCTCAGCAGATCCGGGTCCATCAAGCGACGGAAGCAGCGGGTCAGGTCGTAAAAACAGGGCGGCCATATCCAAGTTGGTACGACCAAATCAAGTACCCACCCGGTTACACAATTCCTAAGTTCCATGTCTACAAGGGGACTGGCAATCCCCACCAGCATGTTGCCCAGTTCAGGGCACTCTGCGGCAACACCGGCGGTGACGACAAGCTGTTACTTCGCCAGTTCGTTGGTAGCTTGTCAGATACGGCGTTCGAGTGGTATTCCGAGCTCCCGAATGACTCTATCAAAATCTTTGCTGAAATGGAACTGCTGTTTTCCCAACGTTTCGCGAGTGCTAGCGAGCGTACCCCGATGACGACACTGATTAACGCCAGGGTAAAGCCAGGCGAGACGTGGGTTCAGTACGCTATACGATGGCGGAACTTATGGTCGAAGTGCGAGCAGCGCATTGAAGAAGCTCCTGCAGTGGGTATGTTTGTGGGAACCCTCGATCCACAAGCAACCATCTCGCAGTTTATGATGTTTTTCAAGCCGACTACCTTCCAGGCCTTGATTGACAAGCTAGCACAGATGGATCAGATGGGCCATAAACCTCATCTTCCAAAGCCGGACTCCCGAAATGAAAAGGGGAAGGGAAAAGTGATCGTTGTCGCTAATACTCAACAACAACCGAGCGACTCGAAGCTGGTTGCTCATCAAAATAATGTGCGTCCGTACTTAACCCTTGAGGAGAGGCGAAGACGTTCTTACTCCTTTCCCCACGATAAAACGAGGAGGTTATTCGAACTGGCGTTGCGCAACCTACTCATAAATCTGCCGGATCCAAAATGCTCGTTATAACCAAGTGACGTCAACGAGCCCAACTACTGTCCTTATCATCGAGTATTGGGTCATCCGATCGAGAATTGCTACGTTTTCAAAAATTGGCTTGAAAACCAGTACCGACATGGCAAGTTCGCGTTATCTGACAAATGAAAGATGAATCCCCCACAGCCCCACACATCTAAAGGGACGAATACGCCGGGGGCAACATACTCCGTCGTTGAAGAAACTACTTGGGAAGTTGTATTATCAACCAAGACAAAGAGGATGCTGAACGACCTTCAGACATGCCCAGCGATCAAGTGGAAGAACCCGTTGGAACCACAGGTCATTGAAGGGATGTTGAAGCCACGTCCAACCCCAAAGACCGATGGTGGTGGCTCAAGCACTCACAACCAACCGTCAAAACCCTTGAAGAAGAAGAAAAAGAAGTCAAAGAAGCCCGTGAAGCCCGGCAACAAGCGTACGGACCTACAAAAACAAATTGACGCGCTGGAGGAATACAACCAGAAGGCACGGACTCCCATTACATTCCAAGAGTTTCTTAACCACGTCTTTCAAGAGGAAGGTGAGGGAGAAAGCTCGTCAGATGAATCTGAAGAATGCGTGGCGAGCTGTCATATGATTTCCCATTCGTTCATGAACGATGAGGAGACTTCTTGTACTGAAACGCTGGGGGCAGATACCGAATCAAAATTTCTGAGGCCATCGGATGAAGTAATTGACGCATTCCTTAATGAAGCTCGGTTGAAAAGTAAAACTGATCAAGAACGCGAGAATGCCATATTGGAAAGGGCCAAGCGCCAGCGACTTGATGAAAGAGCTGAGATACTCCCGCTGGAACAAAACACCTCCGCTGCCGACAAAAGCCAATTCAAGATGAGGAAAAAGTTTGCTAAGGCCATATCAATGGGCATAAAGCTACCATCCTCTGAAGGAAACATCACCGGTGAAGTGGAAACGCACCCCTCCTATTGCTTATATCATCAGAAGGTTTCGCACCCCACTCAAGAGTGCAAAGCTTTCGATAAATTGTGGAAAGGGTATGTAGCTCATCGACAACACTTTAAACGGGAAAAGCGTAAAACTCGTCGGGAACAAAGAAATACGACCGGAGAGCTTAAAAGAACTACCGGCGATTGTCACGTGGTTAACACCGGCGGGTCACAAGTGCCTACATTTGGGAGCTATTCTGATGAGGAGCTGGAACTTGCCCCTCTCTTTAAAGAATCCACTTCGGGAAAAGAAGAAGAGCCAAAGGTCTGCGAAAATATCCGGCTGCGGAATCGGACGCTGCCTGAAAAGAACCTCGGACCCTTAAACAGAAAAGATAAAGGGAAAGAAAAGGTCTCTGAAGATATCGTCTTAGATGACCAAGTGGTGGAAGAGCTAGCCGCCAAGGACCCGCCGAAGAAGAATAAAGTGGATTACAACGTCTTAGCGCATCTGAGGAAGCTGCCCTCACAGCTCAGCATTCTTGACGCTCTTTTGCTATCAAAGGAGGCGAGAGATTCGTTAATTAAGGCACTCCAAGATCCGGAACAATTCCAAGCATGCCTGGCCGAGGAAAAGATGAAGGATGAATTGGAGGAAGTGCATACGGCCGATGTCACTTTCGGCGACGAGGACCTTCTCCTTGGGACGTGCGAACACAATCGCCCCCTCTATGTCTCAGGATACTGTCACGATATAAAGATAGGCAAAATCCTGATCAACAATGGATCCTCCGTTAATCTCCTCAATGTACAGGTCTTAAAAAAAATCTGCATGAGCGTCCAGCACCTTGCTCGTGACAAGATCACCATCTCCGGGTTCGACTCCCAGTCATCAAGAACTCCTGGGTCTGTGATACTGACGCTACACTTCGGGCTACTCGTCACGGACATTAAGTTCCACGTCATAGACGCCAAGACATGCTACAACGCTTTGCTCGGCCGACCATAGTTACACGAATACAACATCATCCCTTCTACACAACATCAGTGTATGAAGTATTTTAAGGATGGTTTCGAGTATACCGTGACGGGAGAACTGAACCCGTTCTCTGTGAACGAGGTCCGCAAATACGAAGATGCCAAATACTTCTTACCGGATTTCGAAGATACGGAGAAGTGTCACAAGCCGGAGAATAAAGCTAATGCTACCATCCCTGTCTTCGGCAGTGATACCGAGGAGGAAGAGGAGATAGTGTATTCGGGTCCGCCCCAACACAACAAGCCAGGACCGTCCGCTCCTACGTTGATCTTTGGTAGCGACTCGGAAGATGAGATCCATGTTGTATTCTCTGCTCGACCTTCAATACGAAAGTCCGCTGACGAAGAACAAAGTCTACAAGTCGCCATGGTGCCGCTTAAACACCATAAAGAACTAGACGCACTTAATATTCACAATGTAGAAGAGCTGCAAACGTTCTATATCCCTCCCAGGAGAGAAAGCGAGAAAGCAGTTCTGTTCTACCGCTCTGAAGAAACCAAGGTGGAGAAAGAAATCTGGCATGGCGCAGATCCTACGCTGGACAGACTTCAACCCATCCGTCTACCAAGATATTATACGGAAGGTTTAAAAAAGCTGCTGAAACGCCAGGGGATATCCTTCAAACAGACCGTTCGAAAAGCCAAGTTCTACGACAAAGTCTGGAACATTCCTGGGACTCAACGCAAGCTGCCTAATGGGAGGATGGAGACGATCGGGCTCGGATACATTCGCTCCAAGAAACGAGAGCTGCTCCGCGACTGTTACGTCGTACATGACTTCAATGAAGAAGCAGATGCGCAACGGGAGGACATCAATCCTGAACCAGTAAAAGTTCCTGATGCAAAAGTGCCCAGTCCGTCGTTTGAAGAACAAATGGACAGGCTTATAAGGGAAGCTGGTCAAAAAGTCTGAGATGATCACAACCGTGAAATGGCCATCTACGAGAAAGCCAAAACGCAACGCCTCCTCCAACAGGCCGTCAAAGATGAAAGTGCCGCCCCCTGTCAACCTGTTATAAAAAGGGCTCAACGCAAAGGCAGAAACAAGTCGAAAGGCCAAAAAGACAGTCAACAGCAAGAAAGCGGGGTAAGAAGCCACGCAAGCGGGAGTTGAGCGTTATTGATCTGTCCCTCATGAAGAAAATGGGTCGAGCATACTCGTTTTCTCGGGACAAGACGAAGAAGATACTTGATCTTGCTCTAAAACATCAGATGCTCACACTGCCGGAGTCCAAGCACCCCGAACAAGCAAGCGAAGTCTCTGACCCAAACTATTTCTTTTACTATCGAGTAATATGACACCCGCTCGAAGACTGGTTCACCTTTAAGAATTGGGTCGAAGATCAGTACCAGCTCGGTAAGTTCGCTCTGTCTGACAACTGGAGGGTAACGCCGCCACAGAAGCACGAACCCAAAGCCACGAGAACAGAACCAACTCCACATTGGGATTGGAAGCGGATTCGCACTTGTCACATGATAACAATATTAAAAGATGGGTCCTAGAACACGGATAATCTTCCCTGGTGCTTCGAAAACAGCAATGATGAGGTGATCTCAGAATTTCCGCCAGCTCCGAAAAAACTGGAGGATGGAATACATACCACTGCAGATAACCTCAAGAAAATTGAGTTGGGGACGCGAAACGACCCGCGACCGACATTTGTCAGCGAGCTGCTATCTGAAGAAAGGGTGGCTGCGTTAAAAGACGTTCTTGTACAGCATAGAGATTGCTTCGCATGGAACTATTCCGAAATGCCGGGACTAGATCCAGAAATTGCTGTGCACAGATTGGCGATATCCCCGGACATCAAGCCAGTCAAACAGGCGCCGAGGAGAATGCGGCTCGAGCTTGAGATGAGCATCAACGCCGAGGTCAAAAAGCTAATCGACTCTGGCTTTATACAGGAGGTTCAATATCCGGAATGGATCGCCAATATCGTCCCGGTGATGAAGAAAAATGGGACAGTGCGCATATGCGTAGACTTCCGGGATCTCAATAAAGCTTGCCCGAAAGACAATTTCCCAGTACCAGTCACCGAACTGATGATAGACAAAACGTCCACTCATGAGGTTTTCTCCTTTATGGACGGCTCGTCAGGATATAATCAGATAAAGATGCATCCCGAAGACCGAAAGCATACCGCTTTCAGGACCCCTCTAGGGATATTTTTTTACAAGGTGATGCCTTTAGGTTTGAAGAACGCCGGTGCCACTTACTAAAGAGCCATGACGAAGATCTTCGATGACCTTATACATGAAATCGTCGAGTGCTATATCGACGACCTCGTGGTTAAGAGCAAATCATACGAAGAACATCTCGAGCATCTAAAGACTGTATTTCAACACCTTCGGCAATACAATTTGAAGATGAACCCTCTCAAGTGTGCATTCAGAGTTTCCTCGGGCAAATTCCTGGGATTCATCGTCCGACACCGAGGTATCGAAATAGATCCGTCTAAAACCAAGGCGATCATGGAAATGCCTCCGCCGAGAACTCTCAAACAGTTGCGGTCTCTCCAAGGAAAGCTCGCATATATTCGGCGATTTATAGCCAACCTCTCTGGCAAGTGCCGCCCTTACAGTCACCTGATGAAGAAGGGAACTCCATTCGTCTGGGATCAAAAATGCCAGGGCGCGCTGGACGAAATTAAACAGTACCTGCAGAACCCGCCAGTGTTGGCTGCTCTGGTTAAGGGAAAACCATTCATTCTTTATACAACCGCCCTCGAAGGTTCCTTAGGCGCATTACAGGCACAAGAGAACGATCAAGGGAAAGAAAGAGCACTCTATTACTTAAGTCGAGTTCTGCTGGGGGCAGAAAGCAACTACTCTCCCATTGAAAAACATTGCCTGGCGTTGATTTTTGCGATAACAAAGCTTAGACACTATGCGTTGGCGCATGAAGTCCGTCTTATTTCAAAGGTGGACCCCCTTAAATACTTGATGTCGAAGGCCATGTTGACGGGACGACTTGCTAAATGGGCCCTGCTCTTGATGGAGTTCTCGATAACATATCAACCTCTCAAGGCAGTGAAAGGCCAGGCCATCGCCGACTTCCTCGCTGAGCACCCGATACCTGCCGACTCTCCTTTAAACTGCGATCTTCCAGACGAACATGCGTTTGATGCGATCGACGGTGATAACACCCGATGGGAGCTTTATTTCGACGGAGCATCTTTCGTGAAGAAGCGCAAACAAAGTACCCCTATAATCAAATCGAGGATAGGACTCATCTTTGTAACTCCACCAGGAGGGATAATGCGCTTTGCTTTCTCCCTGACGGAGCCGAGGACGAATAACGAAGCCGAATATGAAGCCTTGATAGCAGGCCTCGAGATCGCCATCGACATGGGAATTGAAAACCTCCTCATATATGGAGATTCCCAGCTAGTCGTTAGTCAAGTAAACGGCGACTACCAAACGTGCAAACCAGAGTTGGTAAAGTACGGCGAAAAGGTGCAGCAACTGTTGACCAAAATTCCTTCCTATACTTTGGAGAACATACCGCGTGCGAAAAACAGTAAAGCAGACGCATTGGCCAAACTTGCTAAAGAACTGGCTGACGAGAACCTCGATGACGTTAGAATCGTGGTACAAAGCCGTCGGGTGCTTGCCCCAGCGGAAATACCTCCGGAATCATCCGAAGAAAAGAGAGAGACTGAGCAAATGGCTCTGCAAATAAAAGACCGGGAAAAGGCTGTGGATTGGAGGGAAGTCTTCGTAGACTACTTTAAGTCCCACCGATTGCCTGAAGAAGCGTCCATAAGACATCAGCTCATGAAACGAGCTCTGTATTTCGCCTTCGTCAATGATACTCTGTACAAGAGGTCGTTTGATTCTCTGTGGCTGAGATGCTTAGGACCTGACGAAGCGAAAAGAGTCATCCAGGAAGTTCATGACGGACTCTGCGGTTCTCACCAAGCGGGCCCAAAGATGAAGTTGAAGATCAAACGGATGGGCTACTATTGGCCCACGATGATCCAGGACTGCCTCGAACATGCGAAGCAATGCCACTCATGCCAAATTCATGGGGACTTCATCCATCTGCATCTGAATCCACTACATCCAACGGTGACTAGCTAGCCATTCGAAATGTGGGGGACTGATATAGTCGGCCCCATCGAACCAGCATCGTCTAGAGGACATCGTTTCATCCTAGCGACGACTGACTACTTCTCTAAGTGGGCAGAAGCGGTACCGCTGAGGGAAGTGAAGACGGAGAATATCCTCCATTTCTTCAAGACGCATGTCATATATCGATTTGGAACTTCACGACGGATCATCTCCGATAACGGGCCAGCCTACAGAAGTCACAAAATCAGTCGCTTCGCGCAACAACATAATATAGACTGGAGATATTCCTCAGTTTATAATCCGCGAGCTAACGGTCTAGCTGAGGCCTTCAACAAGACCTTGACGAAAATCATAAAGAAAACGGTGTCCCGAAATAAGAAAGACTGGCACGAGAGACTGCAAGAGGCTCTTTGGGCGTATCGAACTACGTTCAAGACGGCCACAAACACAACGCCGTACGTGTTGGTATTTGGGACGGAAGCAGTACTCCCCCTCGAGATAGAGTTACCCTCTCTACGAGTGGCAGTCCACTACGAGCTGACGGACGAAGAAAATGCTCACCTTCGGTCTGAGGAGCTTGACGCCCTTGAAGAAACACGGCTCATAGCACAACAAAATCTGGAAGCTTATAAAGCAAAGATGACACGCTCATATGAAAGATTAACCCGACCAAGGACGTTCCACCAAGGCGAACTCGTGCTAATGGTCAAAAGGCCTATGATTCCCAATCGCGCCAAGCGGGGAAAATTCGAACCAAACTATGAAGGCCCGTACATTATAGATAAGGTCTACCATTGTGGGGCCTATCTACTCATGGACATGCACGGTGAAAGGCCTTTCAGGCCAATAAACGGTCGCTTCCTAAAGAAATACTATGCTTAATGAGCTACAGCCTAGGTCAATGGTAGATGACGACGACTATGTCCGCTCGCTATCTTCCTAAGCTCAAGCTTTATAAGCAGTAGCCAGCCTTCTCCATGACGGACCAAAACGTCCTTAAACTAATAGCACACCGAAACGTCTTTAAACTACTACCGCAGCATCTTTTAGGCTAACGAGATATAAAAAAACATATAAAAATAAAAAAAAATGGTATGTCCATAAGCAAAAAGGGCACGGATGAAAACCCGAAAGGGCTCCGTGAGTAAAAACAGCAGGGCTACCGGCGAGTGTTCGTGAAAACCCGAAAGGGCGCGACGTCGTAAGAAATATATATAAATAAAAAGAATAAAAAAAAGCGGTACGTCCATAAGCAAAATGGGCACGGATGAAAACCCGAAAGGGCTCCATGAGTAAAAACAGCAGGGCTACCGGCGAGTGTTTGTGAAAACCTGAAAGGGCGCAACCTCGTTAAAGGACACTTATAGGGTCCTCTCGACCTTGTAAGGAGAAACCACCCGCGTGAGATCCTTACGACTCACAAGCGAGCAACACACTTAGGGATCCCCACGATTCCTAAGGAGAAAATACACTTGCGAGATCCTCACGACTCGTAGGGAGAACTCTCTTATGGGACCCTCACGGCTCATAAGAGTTGAAAGTCTTAAGTTACAGAGACCTAAACCTGTGCTTAAGCAACCCCCACAACTTCCGATATTGCCCTACAAGTGGTTCAATACTGACCCTTGTATACAATCCACGGGCGCGAATAAACATTTCCCTGACCAAGTCCCATCTGTGACTGGGGATATGTTCGCATGGTGAACAACTCTTGTAAATCCTCTCGATTTATGAGGAGAAAACCCTCCTGTAGGATCCTTACGACTTACAGAGGAAACGAACACTTAGGAATCCTCACGGTTCCTAAGGAGAAAATACACTTACAAGATCCTCACGACTTGTAGGAAGAAATACCTTTGTGGGACCCTTACGGCTCATGAAGTCAAAAGCCTTAGTCGGCGGGACCTTAACCCTGTTCGCTAAGCCACCTTTGTTCGACACCGACGGAGGCAAATGATGATTCGCTCCTGGCAATATCCCAGTTGTAGCGGTGTTGATGCCAAAATTGACGTCTAATTGCAGGTTTACGGTGAAAAGCCAATAGGCCGCACATGCATACGAAATAGCCGAAATGATAGGGCAACTTGCAATAAAAAGCAGCAAGTGAAAATGTATGCATGAAAAATAGCCGAAATGATAGGGCAACTTGCAATAAAAAGCAGCAAGTGAAAATGTATGCATGAAAAATAGCCGAAATGATTGGGCAACTCGCAATAAAAAAGCAGCGAGTAAAAATAAAAATAGCCGAAATGATTGGGCAACTCGCAATAAAAAGCAGCGAGTAAAAATAAAATAAACAGCCGAAATGATTGGGCACCCCGAAAAATAGCAGAAATGATTGGGCAATTGCGACCTTCGCGATATAAAAGCTGAAATGATAGAGCATCGCGGAAATGAAACAAAAAAAAAGAAATGATAAAACTTTGGCCCTACAGTTAAGATCACATCGATCCCTGTATACAATCCAAGGGCGTAAACAAAGAGGGAACAATACTTTCCCAACAGGATCCGCCAGAAGACAAAGCCAAATCTCGACGGTTCAGTCCAACTCTGAAGAAACCAGTGTCTTCAGCAGATACCTCACCCCAAGGAAACAAATAATCCTTGGCGCTAGGGAAACAAATAATCCTTAGCAAATTCCTCGACTCACGGATACAAACACTCCTTGACGAGAGCCTCCTGATCCGCGTCGACTCGCAGAGCCACCAGTGCCTCCGTGGGAAATTCTCGACTCGTTTCAAACCCCAAGGAAACAAATAATCCTTGGCGCTAGGGAAACAAATAATCCTTAGCAAATTCCTCGACTCACGGATACAAACACTCCTTGACGAGAGCCTCCTGATCCGCGTTGACTCGCAGAGCCACCAGTGCCTCCATGGGAAATTCTCGACTCGTTTCAAACCCCAAAGAAACAAATAATCCTTGGCGCTAGGGAAACAAATAATCCTTAGCAAATTCCTCGACTCACGGATACAAACACTCCTTGACGAGAGCCTTCTGATCCGCGTCGACTCGCAGAGCAACCAGTGCCTCCGTGGGAAATTCTCGACTCATTTCAAACCCCAAGGAACAAATAATCCTTGGCGCTAGGGAAACATATAATCCCTAGCAAACACCTCAACTCACGGATACAAACACTCCTTGACGAGAGCCTCCTGATTCGCGTTGACTCGCAGAGCAACCAGTGCCTCCGTGGGAAATTCTCGACTCGTTTCAAACCCCAAGGAAACAAATAATCCTTGGCGCTAGGGAAACAAATAATCCCTAGCAAACTCCTCGACTCACGGATACAAACACTCCTTGACGAGAGCCTCCTGATTCTCGTCGGCTCGCAGAGAAACCAGTGTCTCCACGGGAAAATTCCCGATTCGTCTCAACTTACAAGATAAAGCCTCAGGCAGCAGGGACTAAAAAAAAAACTTGCTTCCTGAACAATGGGACCCTGCAAGTCGATCTGAACGGTCTCTTGCATACTATCCACGGGTCTCACTCTCCAAAGTCAAGTTTCGACAAGGAGGGAAACAACCGCTTACGAGTCCTCTCGACTCGTAAGAGGTAAAAATTTTCTTACAGGATCCTTACTACCTATAAGAGAAAACACACTTAGGAATCCTCACGACTCCTAAGGAGAAAAACTCACCTATGAGATCCTCTCGATCCGTAAGGAGGAAAATCCCTATGAGACCCTCATGGCTTATAGAGTTGAAAAGTCTTAGGCAGCAGATCTGAACCTACGGCCTAAGCCATCGCTGTTTCTTGAGAGGGTCGGGATACTCGCTCTAATCATCCGTCAACTATGGTTATTAAGACAGCCTGCTAACAATAAAAGAAAGAAGGAAATGACAGAAAGAACATCCGATTTACATTTGACCAAGCGTTCGAGACGCACTCATTTATACATGGGCGGAAGACTCAGGACGAGAAATAAGACAAGCTGAAATACAAAAAAAAGGGTTTCCATTCATATTGCTAAAATTCTTACAATCATAAAAGCAATGAATAAGAAACATTATTCAAATTATTACAACGGTATAACCTCGGATCCGGGGCACGGATTGAGGAATTCAAAAGTAAGGTCATCCAGAGTTCTTCTGGCCTTTCTAATTATTCTTATGCGCAGCCTCTCGCGCTCCTGTATGTCAAGATCCTCGGCAAGCCCTCCCGGCCTTCGATAAGCAGCAACTATCGTTGTCTGCTGGAAGATTTGATGTAGGATGTCAATGAGGCTGTCCCGCCGTTTCTTCGAGATCGGCCCGTCAAGTACACTGAATGCACCTTGTCTTCGGCATCATCCAGCGCATTGAGCGGTAGGGCCTCGTGAAGACCCGGAAGTGCTCTCCATATTGCTCCCAGCACGACTTTCAAGAGAGCCGAACGACGAGGAAGCAGCCAACCACCGCTTGCGTTCAGACGACCCATGACCTCTGCACATTGAGCGTCTGTAAACTCCTGGTTTTGTTGACGACCCTGTGCACGGATATCATCATAGGTGATGAACTCGTGCAAACTGTATAGACGCACCGCCATTATGCCTGGAGGAAATACCACAGGAAGATTAGCGATAGAAGAAAAAATAATATACACAGAGGGCTAAATTTCTCGAGAGCAAAGCTCTGTTCAGGGATTAGAACCCATGAACAAAGGCTCTGCAGATCTATAAGTTTTTTGAGAGTGAAGCTCTGTTTATGAAACCCCAATGGGGATCTCGTTAGATCAAAAGATCTGTGAGAGCAAAGCTCTTTGGTTGAGATTAATTTAAATTAATTTGATTTACATTAATTTTACCTAAAGTTTCTAACTTTGAAAATGAGCAAAGCTCTGCTGGTGAACCCCCGAAGGGATTTTCTTTAGATCAGAAGATCTATGAGAGCAAAGCTCTGTTGGTTAAGATTAATTAAAATTAATTTAATCTAAGAATCAATTTTACCTAAAGTTTTTCTAAAAACTTTGGAAAGGAGAGCAGGGCTCTGGAGTTCTTGAAGGCAAGAGCAAAGCTCTAAAGTTTTTTGAAAATAAAAATCTGAAAGATGATAAGCATCTGTGGGGGACCAAAGGTCCTATTTATAGGTATCAAGTGCCCTTTCAACTTCCAAAAGTTGCCACGGCGGTTGGAATTCCGCCACTGTTGCGCTCACGTTTGGGGCCACGTAAGCGCAACGGTGGAGGGGCATTTGTTTACCCCAATCAGAGCAAAGCTCTGTTCAAATTCCGAGGCGAGAGATGAAGCAACGCTTCATCTTCCCCCAATCAGAGCAAAGCTCTGCTTTGAAAATTTAAACTTTAATAAATGAAGCAACGCTTCAAAATTCTTTGCGCTGCGTGCAACGCGCCGCGTGTCAAGCGCAGACACATCAGCGCAGTGCCCGAAACAGCGCTCCCAATCAGAGCAAAGCTCTATTTAAACTAAAATTAAAGGAAGCAACGCTTCAGTTGCGCAGGTACTGCGCTGCGCGACACGTGTCAGCGCAGTTGCGCTGCGCTGTGCGCTGCGCGACACGTGTCAGCGCAGATGCGCTAGCGCAGTTGCGTTGCGCTGTGCGCTGTACGACACGTGTCACGCGCTGGGGCATCTGCGCCAAACAGAATTAAAATTCTAAAGAAATCTTTTCTGTTCTTGTTAAAACAAGAAGATTTTCTTCTGTAAAACAGAAGCCCTTGGATCAAAGATCCAACAGTGGGGAAAATTCCCCAAATCACTCAGAGAAAGATCTCTTTAAACAAATTTAACTAATTTATGGGCACTATAAAAAGGACCCTAGATCTCAATTCAAAATCATGAACATTTTCTTGAAAAATCAAGAAGCTTCAAACAGAGAACTCTGAGAAAAATTCCAAGGAAAAGGTAAAAACCTTCACAAAAAAAAAGAAGAAATTTCTTCTAATAGATCATTGATCTAAAATCCAGATCAATGATCTTCATATAAAAACTGTGCTTTGCACTACTCATGAACCATTGTTTCTTTAAAACAAGAAGAAACAAAAAAATAAAAAATAAAAAATATAGTGCTTTGCACTTTTATGAACCTTTGGTTCTTGAGAATCTAAAAGATTCTCAAATTTAGAGTGCTTTGCACTTGCAAACTGCGCTGTTGCGCTCTTGGGAGAGCGCCACGTGTCAACATCTGAGCTACTTGCGCTATGCGCCTTAAGATAGAGCTTTGCTCTCTGTAATTGGCGCAACTCACCAGAGTGCGCCACGTGTCAGCAGTGCAGCGCACTAGCGCAGCGCACTGCTCCTGCGCGACACGTGTCAACACTACAAGCGCTTGCGCTCTCTAATTGGCGCAAAGCGCCTGACAAATGCAATGCATTTCTTAAAGGGCCAGGCCCAAATCAAAAAGACCTAATAGGCCTAAATAAATTGCAAAGCAATAAAAGGGCAGAGTCCAATTTAAATTGGTGCCCTGCATCATTCATAAATGAGCAAAGCCCAAGATGAATTGATGCTTTGCATCCTTTATGGGTAGAGCCCAAATAAAAATAAAAAGAGATGCAAATCAAAAGCAAATAAAATGTTGAACATTTTTCAATTGGACTTAGCCCAATCGTGGCCGTAAGTCCTCAAGCTAAATTGACTGAGCAAAATTGCTCTCCTAAATCAATTTATCTCCGGTTCGAGGGTACATCTCCGAACTCCTCTGACATCTATCATTTTAATCCTTCAACGACGTCAGAGAGGCGACGGGTCCCAACGACCACACATGAATATGAACTGCGGGGTCCTTAAACTCGTGGACCGAAACGTCCTTAAATTAATAGCGGACCACCATGTCCCTAAACTGGAATATAGACCACCACGTCCCTAAACTGGAATGCGGACCACCACGTCCCTAAACTGGAATGCGGACCACCATGTCCCTAAACTGGAATATGGACCGCGATATCCTTAAACAACCAATGGACCACCACGTCCCTAAACTGGAACAATGGAGCCTTGAAATGCTCCTTTTCCGGATCTAAACGATCCCGTTTAAGTTGATCTTAGCCCCCAAACCTGGCTAACGTATCCTTAAACATTCAAATGGACCATAAAACTCCAAATCAACTTCGGCTCAAGAGTACATCTCTGAACTCCTCTGACACATGTCGTTGTAATCCTTCAACGTCGTCAGAGAGGTGACGGGTCCCGACGGCCATATATTAAATGGACCACTACGTCCTTAAACTGGAAATGGATCTAGACGATCCCGTTAAGTTGATCTTAGTCTCAAATCAGACTAACGTATCCTTAACGAACGTTTAAGTTGATCTTAGCCTCAATACGGCTAACGTGTCCTTAGACTAAAAACACCAAACCCAAATCTAAGTAAATACGGATTTGGACTAATCCACGTCCTACGGGCGACGGCATTACTCAGTCTCCGTATACAATCCACGGGCAACCACAAACAAAACAAACACACACGACACGAAGTGAAATTCTGGAGAAGGAGAAAGTAGCTGCCGCGATGCGGTAGCGTAATTAACTGCAGGGGCTTGCGCCTGCAGGGAAGAGCGTCCCCACAATCAAAAACCCCTCAAGCGAGGGGGAATCTGACGAAGTTTGCTACATCGGCCGCATCCGTCCAAATCTCCGATACACGGTGCCATAAATCAACTTGGCATCTTCGGAGAGGTAGACGGATAAAACCAAATAGCATCTGCCTCGAATCTCAGGCTAGACATTCAGTCTCGGCAGCCGTTCGGAGGGGAACACTTGTCACGTGATAACGTTATCAGAAGAAGACCCCGACGGTATGGATAATCTCCCCGGTGCTTCGAAAACAATGATGACGAGATGATCTCAGAGTTTCCACCGGCGCCGAAAGAGCTGGAAGATGGAATACATACCACTGCAGATGAGCTCAAGAAAATTGATTTGGGGACGGCAAGTGACCCGCGGCCGACGTTCGTCAGCGAATTGCTGTCTGAAGAAAGGGTGGCTACACTAAAGGACGTGCTCATGCAGCATAAAGATTGCTTCGCATGGAATTATTCCGAGATGCCAGGACTAGATCCAGAGATTGCTGTCCATAAATTGGCAATATCCCCGGATGCCAAGCCAATCAAACAAGCACCGAGAAGAATGCGGCTCGAGCTTGAGATGAGCATCAATACCGAGGTCAAAAAGCTAATCGACTCTGGCTTCATCCAAGAGGTTCAGTACCCTGACCGGATCGCCAACATCGTCCCAGTCATAAAGAAAAATGGGACAGTACGCATATGCGTGGACTTTCGGGATCTCAATAAAGCCTGTCCAAAGGACGACTTCCCAGTACCAATCACTGAGCTGATGATAGATAACACATCCACTCACGAAGTCTTCTCCTTCATGGACGGCTCGTCAGGATTCAATCAGATAAAAATGCATCCCGAAGACCAGAAGCACACTGCTTTCCGGACCACTTTGGGTATATTCTGCTACAAGGTGATGCCCTTCGGTCTGCTACAAGGTGATGCCCTTCGGTCTAAAGAACGCCGGTGCCACCTATCAGAGGGCTATGATGAAGATCTTCGATGACCTCATACATGAAGTCGTTGAATGCTATATCGATGACCTCGTGGTGAAAAGCAAATCATACGAGGAACATCTAGAGCATCTGAAGATCGTGTTTCAACGCCTTCGGCAATACAACTTGAAGATGAACCCTCTCAAATGCGCGTTCAGAGTTTCCTCAGGCAAGTTCCTAGGATTCATTGTCCGACACCGAGGCATCGAGATAGATCCGTCAAAAATCGAGGCAATTATGGAAATGTCCCCACCGAGGACTCTCAAGCAATTGCGGTCTCTCCAAGGGAAGCTCGTG
Organism: Agapanthus africanus; assembly: GCA_030015575.1. NCBI lineage: Eukaryota > Viridiplantae > Streptophyta > Magnoliopsida > Asparagales > Amaryllidaceae > Agapanthus > Agapanthus africanus. The sequence goes on from CM057337.1 coordinate 787,919,894, forward strand.
TATATCCGGCGATTCATAGCCAATCTCTTAGGCAAGTGCCGTCCTTACAATCACCTGATGAAGAAAGGAACCCCGTTCGTCTGGGATCACAAATGCCAAAGCGCACTGGACGAAATCTAGCAATACCTGCAGAATCCGCCAGTACTGGCCGCTTCGGTCAAGGGAAAACCTTTCATTCAGTATACAACCGCCCTTGAAGGTTCCTTAGGCGCATTATGGGCACAGGAGAACGACCAAGGAAAGGAGAGAGTGCTCTACTATTTGAGTCGAGTTCTGCTGGGGGCAGAAAGTAATTATTCTCTCATCGAAAAACACTGCCTGGCATTAATCTTCACGATAACGAAGCTCAGGCACTATGCATTGGCGCATGACGTCCGTCTCATATCGAAGATGGATCCTCTCAAATATTTGATATCAAAGGTCATATTGACGGGGCGGCTCGCTAAATGGGCCTTGCTCTTGATGGAATTCTCAATAACGTATCAGCCTCTTAAGGTAGTGAAGGGACAAGCTATCGCCGACTTCCTTGCTGAGCATCCGATACCTGCCGATTCTCCCTTGAACTGCGAATTGCCAGACGAACATGCGTTTGACACGATCGACAGAAGTGATACCCGATGGGAACTTTACTTCGATGGAGCGTCTTCCATGAAGAAGCGCAAGCAAAGCACCCCCATAATCAAATCAGGGGTATGCCTCATTTTCGTAACTCCACAAGGAGGGATAATGCGCTTTGCCTTCTCCTTAACAGAGCCGAGGACAAACAATGAAGCCGAATACGAAGCTTTGATAGCAGGTCTCGAGATCACCATTGACATGGTGATTGAAAACCTCTTCATATACGGAGATTCCCAACTGGTCGTTAGTCAAGTAAATGACGACTATCAAACGTGCAAACCAGAACTGGTGAAGTACGGCGAGAGGGTACAGCAACTGCTGACCCAAATACCTTCCTACACCTTGGAAAGCATACCACGTGCGGAAAATAGCAAGGCGGATGCATTAGCCAAGCTCGCTAAAGAACTGGCTGACGAAAACCTCGATGACGTGAGGATCGTTGTTCAAAGCCGTCGAGTCCTCGCACCAGCAGAAATATTTCCAGAGACGTCCGAGGAAAAGGGAATGACCAAGCCAGCGGCTCTACAAATAAAAGACTAAGAAAAGGTTGAAAATTGGAGAGAAGTCTTTATATACTACTTCAAATCCCGTCGAACGCCTGAAGATGCGTCCTCAAAACATCAGCTCATGAAGCGAGCCCTATCTTTCGCCTTCGTCAATGATACCCTGTATAAGAGATCATTTGACTCTTTATGGCTAAGATGCCTGGGACCTGAAGAGACAAAAAGAGTCGTCCAAGAAACTTACGATGGACTCTGTGGTTCTCACCAAGACGGGCCGAAGATGAAACTGAAAATCAAACGGATGGGTTATTATTGGCCCACGATGATCCAAGACTGCCTCGAATACGCGAAGCAGTGCCACTCGTGCCAGATTCACGGGGACTTCATCCATCAGCATCCGAATCCGCTACATCTGACAGTGGCTAGCTGGCCGTTCGAAATGTGGGGGACTGACATAATCAGCCCCATCGAACCAGCATCGTCCAGAGGACATCGGTTCATTTTGGCGACAACTGATTACTTCTCTAAATGGGCAGAAGCAGTACCGCTGAGGGAAGTGAAGACAGAGAATATCCTCCATTTTTTCAAGACACACGTCATTTATCGGTTTGGCACTCCGCGGCGGATTATCTCCGATAACGGACCAGCCTACAGAAGCCACAAGATCAGCCGCTTCGCACAACAGCATAACATAGACTGGAGATACTCCTCAGTCTATAATCCTCGAGCTAACGGTCTGGCTGAGGCTTTTAACAAGACCTTGACGAAGATCGTGAAAAAGATGACGTCCCGGAATAAGAAGGACTGGCACGAGAGACTGCATGAAGCTCTCTGGGCGTACCGGACTACATTCAAAACGGCCACGAACACAACGCCGTACGCATTGGTATTCGGTACAAAAGAGGTACTCCCCCTCGAGATAGAGCTACCCTCTCTACGAATGGAAGTTTATTACGAACTGACGGACGAAGAGAATGCTCACCTTCGGCTTGAGGAGCTCGACGCCCTTGACGAAACCCGCCTCATAGCGCAACAAAATCTGGAGGCTTATAAAGCAAAGATGATGCGCTCATACGAGAGATTGACTAGGCCGAGAACATTCCGCTAAGGCAAACTCGTGCTAGTGGTTAAAAGACCTATGATCCCCAATCGCACCAAGCGGGGGAAATTCGAGCCAAACTATGAAGGCCCGTACATCATAGACAAGGTCTACCAGGGTGGAGCCTATCTACTCATGGACATGCTTGGCGAAAGGCCCTTCAGGCCAATAAATGGTCGCTTCCTGAAGAAATACTATGCCTAACGAGTCACGGCCTAGGTCAATGATAGATGACGACGACTATGTCCGCTCGCTATCTTTCTAAGCTTAAAATCTGTAAGTAGTAATCGGCTTCCTTAACAGCGGACCGAAATGTCCTTAAACTAATATCGGACCGAAACGTTCTTAAACTAACAACGGACCAAAACGTTCTTAAACTAACGACGGACTGAAACGTTCTTAAAACTAACAACGGACCACTATGTCCTAAAACTAGCTGTTGACCGAGATGTCGATAAACTACGGTGGATTGCAGCATCCCAAAGCTGATATATAAAAAAAAGGAATAAAAAAAGAGAAAAAAAGAAAACGGTATGTCCATAAGAAAAATAGGCACGGATGAAAACCCTAAAGGGCTCCGTGGGTAAAAACAGCAGGGCTACCAGCGAGTTTTGTGAAAACCCGAAAGGGGGCAATTTCGTTAAAAGACACTTGCAAGGTCCTTTCGACTTTGTAAGAAGAAACCACCTGCGTGAGATCCTTACGACTCACAAGGGAGCAACATACTTAGGGATCCCCACGATCCCTAGAGAGAAATTACACTTGCGAGATCCTCACGACTCGTAAGAAAAACTCTCTTATGGGACCCTCACGGCTCATAAGATTCAAAAGTCTTAAGCAACAGGGATCTGAACCTATTCTTAAGTAGCCCCTACAACCTCCAATATTGTCCTACAAGCGGCTCAATACTGACCCTTGTATATAATCCACGGGCACGAATAAACATTTCCCTAACGAAGTCCCATCCGTGACTAAGGATATGTCTATATGGTGAACAACCCTTGTAAGTTCTCTCGATTTATAAGGAGAAAACCCTCTTGTAAGATCCTTACGACTTACAGGAGAACATACACTTAGGAGTCCTCATGACTCCTAAGGAGAAAACGCACCTATGAGATCCTCACTACTTGTAGGGAGAAATACCTTCATGAGACCCTTACGGCTCATGAAGTCAAAAGCCTTAGTCGATAGGATCCTAACCCTGTTTACTAAGCCACCTTTGTTTGACATCGATAGAGGCAAATGATGATTCGCTCCTGGCAATATCCCAGTAGTAGCGGTGCTGATGCTGAAATCGGTGTCTAATTCCAAGCTTGCAGCGAAAAGCCAGCAAGCCACACATGCATACGAAATAGCCGAAATGATGGGGCAACTTGCAGACAAAATTAGCAAGTAAAAATATATGCATGCAAAATAGCCGAAATGATTGGGCAACTCGCAATAAAAAGCAGCGAGTAAAAATAAAAAAATAGCCGAAATGATTGGGCACCGCGAAAAATAGCCGAAATGAGTGGGCAATCACGACCTTCGTGATATAAAAGCTGAAATGATAGAGTATCGCGGAAAGAAATAAAAAAATGAATGAAATTTATGCCCTACAGGTGATATCATGTCAATCCCTGTATACAATCTAGGGGCGCAAACAAAGAAGGAATCACACCCTTCCTCCCCAAGCTTCATCAGAAGGAGAGGACAAATCTCAATGGTTCATAGACAACCTAGAGATCATCTCAACATTCGTCTTATTACAACGGACACAATATCAAGCAAAGCGGAACAGCGGCAACTCCCAGTTCCATGACTCGGCGGTGTACAGATGACCGAGAGTTAAACTCCGACTCCGTGAAATGCGGATAAAGTCAACCCTTCCTGGTCCTCGCAGAGCACGGCAATGACTCCGTGTGAAGCATCCAGAGCGGAGCCTGGTCCTCGCAGAACACGGCAGTGAACCCGTGGGAAGCATCCAGAGCAAAATTCCTGGCTACGTGGAACGCGGATTATATCACTCCTGACCCCGTGGGAAACGTCCAGAGCGGATCCTGGTCCTCGCAGAGCACGGCAATGATCCCGTGTGAAGCATCCAGAGTGGAGCCTGGTCCTTGCAGAACACGGCAGTGAACCCGTGGGAAGCATCCAGAGGAAAATTCCTGGCTACGTGGAACGCGGATTATGTCACTCCTGACCCCATGGGAAACGTCCAGAGCGGATCTTGGTCCTCGCAGAGCACGGCAATGACCCCGTGTGAAGCATCCAGAGCGGAGCCTGGTCCTCGCCGAATACGGCAGTGAACCCATGGGAAGCATCAAGAGCAAAATTCCTGGCTACGTGGAACGCGGATTATGTCACTCCTGACCCCACGGGAAACGTTCAGAGTGGATCCTGGTCCTCGCAGAGTACGGTAATGACCCCGTGTGAAGCATCCAGAGCGGAGCCTAGTCTTTGCCGAACACGGCAGTGAACCCGTGGGAAGCATCCAGAGCAAAATTCTTGGTTACGTGGAACACGGATTATGTCACTCCTGACCCTGTAGGAAATGTCCAGAGCGGATCCTGGTCCTCCCAGAGCACGGCAATGACCCCGTGTGAAGCATCCAGAGCGGAGCCTGGTCCACGCCGAACACGGCAGTGAACCCGTAGGAAGCATCCAGAGCAAAATTCCTGGCTACGTGGAACGCGGATTATATCACTCCTGACCCCGTAGAAAACGTCCAGAGCAGATCTTGGTCCTCACAGAGCGCGGCAATGACCCCGTGTGAAGCATCCAGAGCAAAAATTGGACTGTGAGGTCCTTAAACTCACGGACTATGATGTCCTTAACCTCGACCATGATGTCTTAAAACTAACATTGGACTGTGAGGTCCTTAAACTCATGGACTATGATGTCTTTAACCTTGACCGTAATGTCTTTAAACTAACATCGGACTGTGGGGTCCTTAAACCCACGGACTATGATGTCCTTAACCTCGACCGTGATGTCTTAAAACTAACATTGGGCTGTGAGGTCCTTAAAACTCGTGGACTATGATGTCCTTAACCTCGACCGTGATGTCTTAAAACTAAACAACGGACTATGGAGTCCTTAAATCCACGGACTATAATGTCCTTAACCTCGACCGCGAGGTCTTTAAACTACGGTATCCTGGAAAACGTCCATGTTCCCCTCCGAAAGACGGCGCACAAGACTGCGATGTCCTGACGCTGAGATTTGGGGCAGATGCTATTTGGTTTTATCCGTCCACCTCTCCGAAGATGCCAAGTTGATTTATGGCACCGTGTATCGGAGGATTAGACGGATGTGGCCGATGTAGCAGACTTCATCAGATTCCCCCTCGCTTGAGGGGTTTTTGTTTGTGGGGACGCTCTTCCCTGCAGGCGCAAGCCCCTGCAGTTAATTACGCTACCGCATCGCGGTAGCAACTTTCTCCTTCTCCAGAATTTCACTTCGTGTCGTGTGTGTTTGTTTTGTTTGTGGTTGCCCGTGGATTATATACGGAGACTGAGTAATGCCGTCGCCTGTAGGACGTGGATTAGTCCAAATCCGTATTTACTTAGATTTGGGTTTGGTGTTTTTAGTTTAAGGATACGTTAGCTGCTTTGCGGCTAAGATCAACTTAAACGTTCGTTAAGGATACGATAGTCCTGTTTGAGACTAAGATCAACTTAACGTGATAATCCATTTAATATTTGGCCATCGGGACTCGTCACCTCTCTAACGTCGTTGAAGGATTACAACGGCAGATGTCAGAGGAGTTCAGAGATGTACCCTTGAACCAAGGTTGATTTGGAGTTTTATAGTCCGTTTGAATGTTTAAGAATACGTTAGCCGTGTTTGGGGGCTAAGATCAACTTAAACGGGATCGTTTAGATCCGGCAAAAGAGCATTTGGAGGCTCTATTGTTCCAGTTTAGGGACGTAGTGGTCCATAGGTAGTTTAGGGACATTGCGGTCCATATTCCAGTTTAGGGACATGGTTGTCCGCATTCCAGTTTAGGGACGTGGTGGTCCGTCATTAGTTTAAGGACATTTCGGTCCATTATTAGTTTAAGGACGTTTCGGTCCATCGCCAGTTTAAGGACGTAGTGGTCCATCATTAGTTTAAGGACGTTTCAGTCCAATGTTGGTTTAAGGACGTTTCGGTCCATGAGTTTAAGGACCCCGCAGTCCATATTGATGTATGTGGTCGTCGGGACCCGTCACCTCTCTGACGACGTTGAATGATTACAACGACATGTGTCAGAGGAGCTCGGAGATATACCCTCGAACCGGATGTAAATTGATTTAGAGAGCAGCCGTGCTCAGTCAATTTAATTTGAGGACTTATGGCCACGACTGGGCTAAGTTCAGTTTTGTCTTTGGCTTATTGGACCTGTGCTAGGGCCTTGCCCCTTCACTGCATTATTTTTCTTTGTTTTGGTTGGGCTCTGCCCTTTTATTAATGATGCAGAGCATCTATTTAATTAGGCCTGCTTGGTCTTTTAATTTGGGCCTGGCCCTTTAGGAAATGCCTTGCATTTATCAGGCACTTTGCGCCAATCAGAGAGCGCAAGCGCTTGTAGTATTGACACGTGTCGCAAGCGCAGTACGCTGCGCTAGTGCACTGCGCTTGCGCTGCTAACACGTGGTGCACTCTGGTGAGTTGCGCCAATTACAGAGAAAAAAGCTCTATCTCAAAGCGCATAGCGCAAATGGTTCAGATACTGACACGTGGCGCTCTCAGGTGGCTTGCGCCAACCCGGGAGCGCAACAATGTAGATCTCCAAGTGCAAGGCACTATAAATTTGAGAATCCTTTAGATTTTAGGACCAATGGTTCATAATCAGAAGTGCAAAGCACTGTTTGCTTTCTTGATCTAATTTAGATCAAAGAAAATAAGTCTCTCTTGTTTTTCTTATCTCAGAGAACCAAAGGTTCATAAAAAGTGCAAAGCACTGTTTTTATTTGTTTTTTATTTAAGGTCCTTGATCTTGTTTTTAGATCGATAATCTGTTCACAAGAGAATTTTCTCTTTTTCTAAAGGCTTTTTACCTTTTTTGTTCTTGAGGATTTCTCTCCAATTCTTCAGAGCTCTCTCTCTGTTTAATTTCTCCCAAAATGATGATCCTCCTTTTGAATTGAGGTCTAGGGCCCTTTTTATAGTGCCCATAAATTAGTTAAATTTGTTAAAGAGATCTTTCTCTGAGTGATTTGGGGAATTTTCCCCACCGTTGGATCTTTGATCCAAGGGCTTCTGTTTTACAGAAGAAAATCTTCTTGTTTTAACAAGAACAGAAAGATTTCTTAGAATTTTAATTCTGTTTGACGCAAACGCTCCAGAGCGTGACACGTGTCACACAGCGCACAGCGCAGCGCAGCTGCGCTTGCGCAGCTGCGTTGACACGTGTCGCGCAGCACACAGCGCAGCGCTGCTGCGCTTGCGCAACTGCGCTGACACGTGTCGCGCAGCGCTTGCGTAAAAGCGACTGCGCTAACACGTGTCGCGCAGCGCAGCGCTTGCGCAACTGAAGTTTTGCTTCTATTTTGTTTTTATAGAGCTTTGCTCTTGATGGAGTGCGCTACCTTGGGCGATGCGCTCCCTGCGTTGGTGTGTCTGATTTTGACATGCGGCACTCTGTGCGCAGCGCAGGGGATCTAAAGCGTTGCTTCATTTATTTTAATTTTAATTTTCAATACAGAGCTTTGCTCTGATTGGGGAAACAGAGGCGTTGCTTCGTTTCCCGCCTTGGAATTTGAACAGAGCTTTTCTCTGATTGGGGTAAACAAATGCCCCCCCACCGTTGCGCTTACGTGGCCTTCCAAACGTGAGCGCAGCGGTGGCAGAATCCCAACCATCGCGGTAACTCTTGGGAGTTGAAAGGATATTTGATGCCTATAAATAGGACCTTTGGTCCTTTAGATGATCTTCATCTTCACAATTTTACTTTCAGAACTCAGAGCCCTGCTCTCTTGTTTAAACACTTTTAAAAGTTCAACTTTAGAGAATTTTTAGGTAAAAAATATTAATTTTGATTAAATTAAATTAATTTTAAGAGTTTTGCTCTCAATAAATCCCTGATCTAAAGAAGACCCATTTAGGGTTTCACTTAGCAGAGCTTTGCTCTAAGGGGGTTTAAAGAGAACTAAAGGGAACCCTATTAGGGTTCCATTAACAGAGCTCTGTTCTCTAAAAGATTTTCCTTGGATTTTCTTAATTAATGAAGCTTTGCTCCTTCCAAATCATATAGAAGAACTCTTAAGAGTTCTTCATGGCATTTGATACTATTTTTATTATTATATCATTTTTTCCCCAGAGCAGAGCTCTCAATGTTCTTAGGGAATTTTCCTCAAATTCTCCTCATAACTGATTTTGACTGGTGTCACTCCTGTCTGCAGAGTATTGCTCTCGAGGAGTTTAACTTTTAACTTTCTGTATTTTCTTATTTGTTAATCTCCCTGTACTATTTTCTTCAGGTATTATGGCGGTGCGTCTATACAGCTTGCACGAGTTCATCACTTATGAGGATATCCGTGTACAGGGCCGTCAATAGAACCAGGAGTTTACGGACGCCCAGTGTGCGGAGGTCATGGGTCGCCTCAACGCAAGTGGTGGTTGGCTGCTTCCTCGTCGTTCAGCTCTCTTAAAAGTCGTGCTGGGAGCAATATGGAGAGCACTTCCAGGGTTTCACGAGGCCCTACCGCTCAATGCGCTGGATGATCCTGAAGATAAGGTGCATTCAGTGTACCTGACGAGGCTGATCTCGAAGAAACGGCGGGACAGCCTCATCGACATCCTACATCAAATTTTTCAGCAGACGACGATAGTTGCTGCTTACCGAAGGCCGGATGGGCTTGCCGAGGATTTTGACACACGGGAGCGCGAGAGGTTGCGCAAAAGAATAATCAAAAAGGCCAGACGAACTCTGGACGGCCTTACTTTTGAATTCCTCAATCCGTGCCCCGGATTTGAGGTTATACCTTTGTAAACATTATAATAATGTGATTGTTTATTTCTCCGTGATTGTAAGAACCCCTTTTTTTATGATATGAATAGAAAATTTCCATTTCAGCTTGTCTTATTCCTTGTTCTGAACCGTTTGCACATGCATAAATAAGTATGTCTTGAACGCTTAATCAAATGTAAATCGAATGTTATTTCTGTCACTCTCTTATTATCAGCATGCTGTCTTGATAAACTTAATTTCTCCAAGAGATAGCGATGGCTTAGGCCGCAGGTTTAGATCTGCCACCTAAGACTTTTCAATTCTATGAGCCGTGAGGGTCTCATAGAGACTTTTCTCCCTACGGATCGAGAGGATCTCGTAGGTGTTTTTTTTTTCTCCTTAGGAATCGTGAGGATTCCTAAGTGTGGTTTTCTCTTATAAGTCGTAAGGATCTCACAAGAGAAATTATTCCCTTGCGAGTCGTGAGGACCCGCAAGTGATGGGTGAAGTTGTCCTTATCCGCATTTCACGGAGTCAGGAGTTGCTCTGGATGCTTCCCACGGGTTCAATGCCGTGTTCCGCGAGGACCAGGCTCCGCTCTGGATGTTTCGCACTGGTTCACTGCCGTGCTCTGTGAGGACCAGGATCCGCTCTGGACATTTTCCACGGGGTCAGGATTGACATAAGCCTCTTTCCATGTAGTCAGGCATTTTTTGCTCTAGATGCTTCCCACGGGTTCACTGCCGTGTTCGGCGAGGACCAGGATCCGCTCTGGATGTCTTCCACGGGGTTAGGATTGACATGAGCCGCTTTCCACGTACCAGGAATTTTTGCTCTGGATGTTTCACACGGGGTCAGGATTGACATAAGCCGCGTTCCACGTAGCCAGGAATTTTTTGCTCTGGATATTTCACACGGGGTCAGGATTGACATAAGCCGCGTTCCACGTAGCCAGGAATTTTTGCTCTAGATGCTTCCCACGGGTTCACTGCCGTGTTCGACGAGGACTAGGTTCCGCTCTGGATGCTTCACATGGGTTCATTGCCGTGCTCTGCGAGGACCAGGATCCGCTCTGGACGTTTTCCACGGGGTCAGGATTGACATGAGCCGCTTTCCACGTACCAGGAATTTTTGCTCTGGATGTTTCACACGGGGTCAGGATTGACATAAGCCGCGTTCCACGTAGCCAGGAATTTTTTTTGCTCTGGATGTTTCACACGGGGTCAGGATTGACATAAGCCGCGTTCCACGTAGCCAGGAATTTTTGCTTTAGATGCTTCCCACGGGTTCACTGCCGTGTTTGGCGAGGACTAGGCTCCACTCTGGATGCTTCGCACTGGTTCACTGCCGTGTTCGGGGAGAACCAGGATCCGCTCTGGACGTTTTCCACGGGGTCAGGATTGACATGAGCCACTTTCCACGTAGCCAGGAATTTTTTGCTCTAGATGTTTCACATGGGGTCAGGATTGACATAAGCCACGTTCCACGTAGCCAGGAATTTTTTTGCTCTGGATGTTTCACACGAGGTCAGGATTGACATAAGCCGCGTTCCACGTAGCCAGGAATTTTTGCTCTAGATGCTTCCCACGGGTTCACTGTCGTGTTTGGCGAGGACTAGGCTCCACTCTGGATGCTTCGCACGGGTTCACTGCCGTGTTCGGCGAGGACCGGGATCCGCTCTGGACGTTTTTCACGGGGTCAGGATTGACATAAGCCGCTTTCCACGTAGCCAGGAATTTTTGCTCTAGATGCTTCCCACGGGTTCACTGCCGTGTTCGGCGAGGACTAGGTTCTGCTCTGGATGCTTCGCACGGGTTCACTGCCGTGCTCTGCGAGGACCAGGATCCGCTCTGGACGTTTTCCACGGGGTCAGGATTGACATAAGCCGCTTTCCACGTATCCCGGAATTTTTTTGCTCTGGATGTTTCACACGGGGTCAGGATTGACATAAGCCGCGTTCCACGTAGCCAGGAATTTTTGCTCTAGATGCTTCCCACGGGTTCACTGCCGTGTTTGGCAAGGACTAGGTTCCGCTCTGGATGCTTCGCACGGGTTCACTGCCGTGCTCTGCGAGGACCAGGATCCGCTCTGGACGTTTTCCACGGGGTCAGGATTGACATAAGCCGCTTTCTACGTAGCCAGGAATTTTTGCTCTAGATGTTTCATACGGGGTCAGGATTGACATAAGCCGCGTTCCACGTAGCCAGAAATTTTTGCTCTAGATGCTTCCCACAGGTTCACTGCCATGTTTGGCGAGGACTAGGCTCCACTCTGGATGCTTCGCACGGGTTCACTGTCGTGTTCGGCGAGGACCAGGATCCGCTCTGGACGTTTTCCACGGGGTCAGGATTGACATGAGCCGCTTTCCACGTAGCCAGGAATTTTTTGCTCTGGATGTTTCACACGGGGTCAGGATTGACATAAGCCGCGTTCCACGTAGCCATGAATTTTTTTACTCTGGATGTTTCACACGGGGTCAGGATTGACATAAGCCGCGTTCCACGTAGCCAGGAATTTTTGCTATAGATGCTTCCCACGGGTTCACTGCCGTGTTTGGCGAGGACTAGGCTCCACTCTGGATGCTTCGCACGGGTTCACTGCCGTGTTCGGCGAGAACCAGGATCCGCTTGGACGTTTTCCACGAGGTCAAGATTGACATAAGCCGCTTTCCACGTAGCCAGGAATTTTTGCTCTAGATGCTTCCCACGGGTTCACTGCCGTGTTCGGCGAGGACTAGGTTCTGCTCTGGATGCTTCGCACGGGTTCACTGCCGTGCTCTGCGAGGACCAGGATCCACTCTGGACATTTTCCACGGGGTCAGGATTGACATAAGCCGCTTTCCACGTAGTCAGGAATTTTTTTGCTCTGGATGTTTCACACGGGGTCAGGATTGACGTAAGCCGCGTTCCACGTAGCAAGGAATTTTTGCTCTAGATGCTTCCCACGGGTTCACTGTCGTGTTCGGCGAGGACTAGGTTCCACTCTGGATGCTTCGCACGGGTTCACTGCCGTGCTCTGCGAGGACCAAGATCCGCTCTGGACGTTTTCCACAGGGTCAGGATTGACATAAGCCGCTTTCTATGTAACCAGGAATTTTTGCTCTGGATGTTTCACACGGGGTCAGGATTGACATAAGCCGCGTTCCACGTAGCCAAGAATTTTTGCTCTAGATGCTTCCCACGGGTTCACTGCCGTGTTTGGCGAGGACTAGGCTCCACTCTGGATGCTTCGCACGGGTTCACTGCCGTGTTCGGCGAGGACCAGGATCCGCTCTGGACGTTTTCCACGGGGTCAGGATTGACATGAGCCGCTTTCCACGTAGCCAGGAATTTTTTGCTCTGGATATTTCATATGGGGTCAGGATTGACATAAGCCGCGTTCCACGTAGCCAGGAATTTTTACTTTAGATGATTCCCACGGGTTCACTGCCGTGTTCGGCGAGGACTAGGTTCCGCTCTGGATGCTTCGCACGGGTTCACTGCCGTGCTCTGCGAGGACCAGGATCCGCTCTGGACGTTTTCCACGGGGTCAGGATTGACATAAGCCGCTTTCTACGTAGCCAGGAATTTTTGCTCTGGATGTTTCACACGGGGTCAGGATTGACATAAGCCGCGTTCCACGTAGCCAGGAATTTTTTTTTTATTGTATCCGTATCTAATGGAATGAGGGTTTGACTCTGGGTGATTTGTATATCGCCGAGCCATGGAACTGGGAGTTGCCGCTGTTCCGCTTCGCTTGAAGTTGTATCCGTTGTTACGAGACGAGTGTTGAGATGGCCTCTAGGTCATTTGCGACCCGTCGAGATTTGACTTCTTCTTATGATGAAACCTGGGAGAGGAGTATGATCCTTTCTTTGTTTACGCCCTTGGACTGTATACAGGGTTTGATGTAACATCACTTGTAGGGCATAAATTTCATTTTTCATTTTGTTTCTTTTTCCGCGATGCTCTATCATTTCAGCTTTTATATCGCGAAGGTCGCGATTGCCCTATCATTTCGGCTATTTTTCGTGGTGCCCTATTATTTCGGCTATTTATTTTATTTTTACTCGCTGCTTTTTATTGCGAGTTGCCCCATCATTTCGGCTATTTCATGCATACATTCTTACTTGCTGATTTTTATTGCAAGTTGCCCCATCATTTCGGCTATTTCGTATGCATGTGCGGCTCACTGGCTTTTTACCGTGAATCTGAAATTAGACACCGATTTCGGCATCAGCACCGCTACTACTGGGACATTGCCAGGAGCGAATCATCATCTGCCTCTGTCGATGTCGAACAAAGGTGGCTTAGCGAACAGGATTAGGGTCCTGTTGACTAAGGCTTTTAACTTTATGAGCCGTAAGGGTCTCGCAAAGGTATTTCTCCCTACAAGTCGTGAGGATCTTGTAGGTGTATTTTCTCCTAAGGAATCGTGAGGATTCCTAAGTGTCCGTTTCCTCTGTAAGTCGTAAGGATTTTACAGGAGGGTTTTCTCCTCATAAATCGAGAGGATTTACAAGGGTTGTTCACCATGCGAACATATCCCCAGTCAGGGATGAGACTTGGTTAGGGAAATGCTTATTTGCGCCCGTGGATTGTATACAAGGGTCAATATTGAACCACTTATAGGGCACAATTTCGGAAGTTGTGGGGGTTGCTTAAGCACAGCTTTAGGTCTCTGTAACTTAAGACTTTCAACTCTTATGAGCCGTGAGGGTCCCATAAGAGAGTTCTCCTTACGAGTCGTGAGGATCTCGCAAGTGTATTTTCTCCTTAGGAATCGTGGGGATCCCTAAGTGTGTCGCTCCCTTGTGAGTCGTAAGGATCTCACGCGGGTGGTTTCTCCTTACAAGGTCGAGAGGACCCTATAAGTGTCCTTTAACGAGGTTGCGCCCTTTCAGGTTTTCACAAACACTCGCCGGTAGCCCTGCTGTTTTTACTCACGGAGCCCTTTCGGGTTTTCATCCGTGCCCATTTCGTTTATGGACGTACCGCTTTTTTTTTATTCTTTTTATTTTTATATATTTTTTACGAGGTCGCGCCCTTTCGGGTTTTCACGAACACTCGCCGGTAGCCCTGCTGTTTTTACTCACGGAGCCCTTTCGGGTTTTCATCCGTGCCCATTTTGCTTATGGACATACCTTTTTTTTTTAGCGTCAGCCTGAGGATACTGCGGTAGTAGTTTTAAGGACGTTTCGGTCCGCTTACAAGTTTTAGGACATTGCGGTCCATCATTAGTTTAAGGACGTTTCGGTCCGCCGTTAGTTTAAGGACGTTTCGGTCCGTCGTCGCCGTATTTGAGGCGAACATCTAGTTTATTGACTTTTCGGTCCCTGGGGTTTTCCCTATGACTGTACATGATGCCCCCGGCGTATCCATCTTTCTCGGAGCGTGCGGTTGTGGCGGGTTCACCTTCCAGTTTTCGGACAACGCGAACTTGCCTTGTTGGTATTGATCTTCAACCCAGTTTTTTAAGACGTAGCAATTCTCGATCAGGTGACCCAGTACTCGGTGATAGGGACAGTAGTCGGGCTCATTGACGTCATTTGGTCGCGACGGACGTTTTGGCTCCGGCAGATTTATGAGTCGGTTGCGCAACGCCAGCTCGAACAGTCCCCTTGTTTTATCTTGCGGAAACGAGTAAGGACGTTTCAACCTCTCTTCGAGGGACGGGCGTGGTCGCAAATTATTTTGGCGAACAACCGGTCTAGGGCCACTCGATTGCTATTGAATGTTGGCCTCGAGGGCTGTTTTTTCCTTTCCTTTATCTTTTGTGCTCGATCCTTTATTTGCGGGGCCGAGATTTTTTTTTCGAGCAGCGTGCGATTGCACGGCTGAACGTTCTCGCAACTCCTCAATTCTTTCATTTTTGAAATAGATTCCTTGAGGAGATGGTTGAGGGCAGCTTCTTCCTCAGAGTCACTTCCAAAGGTGATAATTTGTGATCCTTTGGAGTCGGCTATATGACAGTCGGCGGCGGCTCCTTTGCGCTCATCTATCGCATTTTTTCGACGTCTACGAGCTTCACATTTTGTCCCGTCGAAGTGTTGCTTTCGAGCGACATACCCTTGCCACCAACAGTTAAAGGATTCACAGTCTTCAGTAGGATGTATGATCTTCTGATGATATAAGCAGAAGTTAGGATGCGTTTCTACTCCACCGAAAGCATTTTCTTCAGAGGGCGGTAGCTTCATTCCCGCTGATAGGGCTTTGGCGAACCTTTTCCTCGTCTTGAATTTGTTTTTATCTGCAGTGGATGGCTTTTGATTTGACGGGAGTGTCTTGGCTTTTTCCAGTATGGTCATCTCACGCTCTTGATTGGCTTTTGCTTTCAGACGAATTTCATTTAAGAAGATATCGATCAACTCGTCTGATGGCCGTAGAATTTCCGGCTCAGGGTTCGCACTTGGTTTCTTGGCGTGAGGAGCCTCTTCATCATCCGCCAGTGAATGAGAGATCACATGACAAGTCGCTACGTAGTCTTCGGATTCGTCTGATGAGTTTTCCCCATCGTTTTCGTCCTTGACAAAAGAACAAGCTGCCCCCATCATGTCCGTCTTCTTTGGAGTGTGCGGCTGGGGTGGATTTACCTTCCACTTTTCAGATAGGGCAAACTTGCCTTGTAGGTATTGATCTTCAATCCATCCCTTGAAGATGAAGCAATCCTCAATCGGATGGCTTGCCGTTTGATGATAGGGGCAATAATTGGGTTATTCGCCTCGTTGGGTTGTGGCGGTTGCCTTGGATTCGGCAAGTTGATAAGCCTGTTGCGCATAGCCAGCTCGAACAGCTTCTTCGTCTTATCCCGCGGGAATGAGTAGGGGCGCCTCATTTTCTCAATATAGAACCGCCGTCTCTCTCCCGATTGATCTGCTAGCTTTGGGGTGCTGGGTTGTTGATGAGCATTCGCAACGAAGGTTGTCTTCCCTTTACCCTTGTCGTTCTGCGGTTCTGGCTTTGGGGGAGAAGGTCTGTGACCCATTTGATCCATCTGGGCCAGCTTGTCGATCAAAGCCTGGAATGTGGTCGGCTTAAAGAACATCATGAACTGTGAGATAGTGGCATGAGGGTCTAGGGTACCCACGAACATGCCCACCACGGGCGCTTCTTCAATGCGTTGTTCGCATTTTGACCACAAGTTTCGCCAGCGTATAGCGTACTGAACCCACGTCTTGCCCGGCCTTACCCTGGCATTAATCAATGCTGATATCGAGGCCCGTTCGCTGGCGCTCGCGAATCGCTGAGTGAATAGCAACTCCATTTCAGTGAACGTCTTGACAGAATCATTCGGGAGTTCGGAATATCATTCGAACGTTGTATCTGACAAGCTGCCGATGTATTGGCGAAGCATCAATTTGTCATCGCCTCCAGTATTGCCGCATAAGGCCCTGAATTGAGCGATATGCTGATGCGGATTCCCTGTCCCTTTATATATGTGGAACTTAGGTATTGTATAACCCGGCGGGTATTGTATCTGATCGTACCAGCCCGGATATAGTCGCCCTGTTTTTACAAGCTGACCAGTTGCTTCAGTCGCCTGATGAACCCGGATCTGTTGAGCTATGTATTCGTCTAGGTCAGCTTTGGAGATTACCTCCTCCTTGGCTGTTGACAGTGCCGGTGGAGGATTTGACGTTTCTCCCCTATCGTCTTCCAGGACAACCGGAGGATCTTCAGCAGGAGGGTTCTGCTGAATCATCATCCCTACCATATCTTGGAAGAGAAGCGCCATTTGTTTTATATTAGCCGCTTGCTCTGCGGCTTCTTTGTCCTTCTTTTCGAGAACTCTACGTAGGTAATCAGCGTCAGTTTCTTGTTCATGACGCTGCTCCGATGATGCCTCTGAGCTTTCTCTTGGCTCTGTAAGTGCGGCCATTGCAGTCATCATCTCCTGAAGCTTTTGCTGCTGCACCTGAGCTTTGGTCACGGATCGGGTAAGTGGTCGGTGACCCGTCGAAGCACGGCTTTTCTCCTTTCCAGAAGCCATATAAACAGTGTGCACCACCATGCCATCAGACTTGGGGCGTTTGTGCCCATCACTTTTATGGTTCGCCTTGTTCACAGGGGCTTTTTGTGGCCTCCTTTTCTTTTGAGTGATTGACATTGAAGGTGTCGTTGCAGTGGACACTCGAGTAACCGTTGCTTCTTTCGACCTGGTAGAGTAGTCTTCCTCCTGCCGAACCTTCGTCTTTTTCTGTCAGCGGAGATAGTTTTCATCAATCACTGACTCTTGGACCTGTCGCCAGACCTTGTAAATTTTAAAGGACAGCCGTTGAGGGGGCTGCTCTAGCTTCTTCTCTGAAGTATTCTCCACAGGTGAAGGAGTTCGTTTCAACATCGCAGTAGGAGAGTTTCTGCACACCGTATTCAGTAATTCAAAGCTGTTCCTGGTTGGAACAGCAGCATCGATCCCCACCATCGGAGCTGGTGTAGTAAATCCAGAGGGGGAGTTACCCCCAGCCTTCCTCACTCGTCACCAATGGCGACGTCGAGCATGACGAGCCGTTGGGACTGGCTCGGAAATAGAGACGTCTTCTTTTCGCCCTTTGTCCGGTTGAGGCGCTGCTGGTGTTAATCTCTCAAAGACTAAGGTTGTCCTTTGACGGATGATATTCAACCTGTCGAAGACAGATCCTCGAGCAGGTGCAGGAGCAGGAATAGTCAGTCTTGAAAAGACTGACTCTTTGACAGGGAAAGTCGCCTTGACGACTTCTGGAGCAGCGGCTATCGCCTTCCTTAGGACAGTCACCTTGGGATTCACAGGCTTCTTGGTGGGCCCTTCAGAGTTTTGATCCAGCCTAGCAAAGATAGAGGCTGTTGGCTTGGTAATGGACGACCCGTTGACAGGGGCCGTCGCAGCAGTGAGCCGGTCGAAGACCGACTTCTTGTTCACTTCCGGTGCAGGTATTGGCATAGGGAAGCTTGAAGGCAGGATCATGGTCCCGAAAAATAGGCCGGTGGTGGCCTGGGTCACCTGTTTAACCGGCAAAGCAAGGAAGGAGGCCGCTTGGGGCCCATATGCTACACCTCCGGGGGAGGTGGAGCGTTCGTTGCAGTGGCACTTCGAGTTGTTGGTACATTTAGAGGCCATTGATGCTTGAGTTCTGCGCCAGGCAAAAGACAAAATCTTAGTAACTTAAAATCCAAAGGCAACCATTAACAAACCGCGATTCGTTCGCGAAGACGACACACGAAGTGTGGAGTGGAAAGAGGAAAAGGTCCCACCGAGCGTGCCAGAATCTGTTCCCCTCCGAAAGACGGCGCACAAGACTGCGATGTCCTGACGCTGAGATTCAGGGCAGATGCTATTTGGTTTTATCCGTCCACCTCTCCGAAGATGCCAAGTTGATTTATGGCACCGTGTATCGGAAGTTTAGACGGATACGGCCGATATAGCAGACTTCGTCAGATTCTCCCTCGCTTGAGGGGTTTTTGATTGTGGGGACGCTCTTCCCTGCAGGCGCAAGCCCCTGCAGTTAATTACGCTACCGCATCGCGGTAGCAACTTTCTCCTTCTCCAGAATTTCACTTCGTGTCGTGTGTGTTTGTTTTGTTTGTGGTTGCCCGTGGATTGTATACGGAGACTGAGTAATGCCGTCGCCCGTAGGACGTGGATTAGTCCAAATCCGTATTTACTTAGATTTGGGTTTGGTGTTTTTAGTTTAAGGATACGTTAGCCGCGTTGCGGCTAAGATCAACTTAAACGTTCGTTAAGGATACGATAGTCCTGTTTGAGACTAAGATCAACTTAACGTGATAATCCATTTAATATCTGGCCATCGGGACTCGTCACCTCTCTAATGTCGTTGAAGGATTACAACGGCAGATGTCAGAGGAGTTCAAAGATGTACCCTTGAACCAAGGTTGATTTGGAGTTTTATAGTCCGTTTGAATGTTTAAGGATACGTTAGCCGTGTTTGGAGGCTAAGATCAACTTAAACGGGATCGTTTAGATCCGGCAAAAGTGCATTTGGAGGCTCTATTGTTCCAGTTTAGGGACATTGCGGTCCATATTCCAGTTTAGGGACATGGTGGTCCACATTCCAGTTTAGGGACGTGGTGGTCCGTCATTAGTTTAAGGACGTTTCGGTCCATTATTAGTTTAAGCACGTTTCGGTCCATCGCCAGTTTAAGGACGTAGTGGTCCATCATTAGTTTAAGGACGTTTCAGTCCAATGTTAGTTTAAGGACGTTTCGGTCCACGAGTTTAAGGACCCCGCAGTCCATATTGATGTGTGTGGTCGTCAGGACCCGTCACCTCTCTGACGACGTTGAATGATTACAACGACATGTGTCAGAGGAGCTTGGAGATGTACCCTCGAACCGGATGTAAATTGATTTAGAGAGCAGCCGTGCTCAGTCAATTTAATTTGAGGACTTATGGCCACGACTGGGCTAAGTTCAATTTTGTTTTTGGCTTATTGGACCTGTGTTAGGGCCTTGCCCCTTCACTGCATTATTTTTCTTTGTTTTGGTTGGGCTCTGCCCTTTTATAAATGATGCAGAGCATCTATTTAATTAGGCATGCTTGGTCTTTTAATTTGGGCATGGCCCTTTAGGAAATGCCTTGCATTTATCAGGCACTTTGCGCCAATCAGAGAGCGCAAGCGCTTGTAGTATTGACACGTGTCGCGCAAGCGCAGTGCGCTGCGCTTGCGCTGCTGACACGTGGTGCACTCTGGTGAGTTGCGCCAATTACAGAGAGCAAAGCTCTATCTCAAAGCGCATAGCGCAAATGGTTCAGATGCTGACATGTGGCGCTCTCAGGTGGTTTGCGCCAACCCAGGAGCGCAACAGTGCAGATCTCCAAGTGCAAGGCACTATAAATTTGAGAATCCTTTAGATTCTAGAACCAATGATTCATAATCAGAAGTGCAAAGCACTGTTTGCTTTCTTGATCTAATTTAGATCAAAGAAAATAAGTCTCTCTTGTTTTTCTTATCTCAGAGAACCAAAGGTTCATAAAAAGTGCAAAGCACTGTTTTTATTTGTTTTTTATTTAAGGTCCTTGATCTTGTTTTTATATCGATGATCTGTTCACAAGAGAATTTTCTCTTTTTCTAAAGTCTTTTTACCTTTTTTGTTCTTGAGGATTTCTCTCCAATTCGTCAGAGCTCTCTCTCTGTTTAATTTCTCCCAAAATGATGATCCTCCTTTTGAATTGAGGTCTAGGGCCCTTTTTATAGTGCCCATAAATTAGTTAAATTTGTTAAAGAGATCTTTCTCTGAGTGATTTGGGGAATTTTCCCCACCGTTGGATCTTTGATCAAAGGGCTTCTGTTTTACAGAAGAAAATCTTCTTGTTTTAACAAGAACAGAAAGATTTCTTAGAATTTTAATTCTGTTTGGCGCAAACCCTCCTGAGCGTAACACGTGTCACGCAGCGCACAGCGCAGCGCAGCTGTGCTTGCACATCTGCGCTGACACGTGTCGCGCAGCGCTGCTGCGATTGCGCAACTGCGCTGACACGTGTCGCGCGGCGCAGGGCTTGCGCAAAAGCGACTGCGCTGACACGTGTCGCGGAGCGCAGCGCTTGCGCAACTGAAGCTTTGCTTCTATTTTGTTTTTAATAGAGCTTTGCTCTTGATGGAGTGCGCTACCTTGGGCGCTGCGCTCCCTGCGCTAGTGTGTCTGATTTTGATACGTGGCGCTCTGTGCGCAGCGCAGGGGATCTGAAGCGTTGCTTCATTTATTTTAATTTTAATTTTCAATACAGAGCTTTGCTCTGATTGGGGAAACAGAGGCATTGCTTCGTTTCCCGCCTTGGAATTTGAACAGAGCTTTGCTCTGATTGGGGTAAACAGTCCAGAGCGGAGTCTGGTCCTCGCAGAATACGGCAGTGAACCCGTGGGAAGCATCCAGAGCAACCCCTGACTTCGTGAAATGCGGATGAAGACAACTTCATCCATCACTTGCGGGTCCTCACAACTCGTAAGAGAGTAAATTCTCTTGTGAGATCTTTACGACTTTCAAGAGAAAACACACTTAGGAATCCTCACGATTCTTAAGGAGAAATTACACCTACGGGATCCTCTCGACCGGTAGGGAGAAAATTCTTTATGAGACCCTCATGGTTCGTAAAGTTGAAAAGTCTTAGGTGACAGATCCTAACCCTGTTTTCTAAGCCATCACTACCTTACAAAGAGCACAAGATTGACAGCTATATACTATCTACAGACCGCACTTGCTAAAATCACATGGCAAACAACACAGCAAGAAAGAAGAACGCAGAGAGATGACACAAGACATTACAAAGAACGTGTATTTTTTATTCATGAATTCGATTGGGTACAAAATATATCATATGAAAGAATAAAAGAACAAATACATTTTATTCAAAATTACAAATGGTACAAAAAATGTTATTGAGAGGAAAGCGCTTTCAATAATCCAATCAGTCGCTCGCGCACTTCCCTCAGCCCCTCTTCCTGATTAGCTGCCGCAGCCAACTCCGCTTCAACCTGGGCTCGCTACTGCAAATAAGACGAAAGTTGTTCCTTGACGGCCCGCTGAGCTGCTTCACGATCTTATGCATCCCGCTCGACGACGTCGAGCTTCTGCCTCAATGTTAACCCATCAGAAATACATCGCAGAAGGCCTTCGAAGATAACTTTCAACTGGGCAGCATTCGCATCAACCTCAGCATGCAGTCGAACAGACTCGCTTGAAGTTTCTTTACATTCCCTCTGCTTTAAAGCCACTTCTTGTTCAAGATGGCGGAAGTAAGAAGTGCTCTTCTCGATCCACGTAGCCCATTGAGTGCTTATAGCCAGAATCTCAGGTGCGGGATGCCTAAGCTCAAGCTCATGCAAGCAAGCCTCGATTTCCCTGCAGCGATTAACCCAAGACTCAACGACGCCCTCACCATAAAAGTTCATGAGCGTCACCAGTATAGGGTTAACCTCTGCGGCAAAATCTGCAGCAGATGTGGGAATCTCCGCGTCAAACTCCTCGATATATTCGCTCAGCATGCATAGACTGGTCATAGCACCTTTGGATAATGGACGCCTAGAAAAAGGCCCTACCGGCATTATAATGCGAGACTCGAATGGGGCTAGAGTCGCTATGATTGCTGCAAAATAGATCATAATCAGATGTCGGCTTAGGAAATAAAGAAAATACGCAAAAAGTAGAATCTACTATACCGGCTGCAACAGGGGGCAGAGCTGGGAGTACTGGTGGCGCAACGACGGCCTCGTCCCCCCTTCAATTCGTAAGGCTACAAGCAATATGAAGAAGAGTTAGCAGTAATGCGACTGCCCGTTAAAGAAAATGACGTCGTTTAGAGAAAATACTCACCGATACCGGCAGGTGGACTAATCTCTGACAAGAAGGAGAAGTGTGGGTGCAGCACCTGATACAGGTGATCAAAAAGGACTTCTGCAAGGACGCAATATTGCAACGTCAGTACGTAGGTTATACAGCTTAAAAATAAGACTGATGAGTCATCAATCCGCACCTTCCAACATCTGAGATGGTATGAGAGAGGGTAGAGGAGATGCCACCGTCAAGGCGGTAGCTGATGGCACTGCCTCTGGTAGTGCGATATCAGCACTAGCCGCACCTGCATTAGAAACAAGATAAACCCTGTCAGGAAAGATTGCAGAATAAAAAGAAGGGCGGTGAACTAAATTTTACCTGATGAGTCGCCAGCCGGAGCCGTGACGAGGGCGTCACTTGATACAACGGCGGCGTCTCCCTCCTCATTCGGGGTGGTCTCACCTCCCGTCGTCTCATCCCCTGACTCCACGAGAGCCGTCGTCACGCTCGCGACGCCAGGAGATGGCAAAGAACCATAGGCGGGAAGAGCGGTGCCCGACTCTTGAGAAAGAGTGGCCATCTCGGGCCCAGCAATTGTACCCGTTTCGCTCGCCACCACCTCGAGCTCAGTGATTGTAGCCGTCTCATCCACTGCTGCCTTAGGCTCGGCCGTGGTAGTCGTCTCACCAGCCGCTACTTCGGGCTCGGCAGTGGTAGCTATCTCGGGTATAGCGATCATGACTGTCTCGTCAACCACTACCTCGGGCCCAGCAATTGCGGCCACATCTCCTACCGCCGCCCTGGGTTCAGCAGCTACCTCCTCCACCGCACCCTCAGGCTCAGCGGTCGCCACCATTTCTTCGGTAAGGCTCGGCCCTGCAAGACAAGATATATGAGAACTGATTGTTTAAAACTTTGACAACGGAACCTCACGGCACATTACCTGGAGTTGATTTACCGTTTGCTTCCCGAGCCGCATGTGCCGCCCGTCTATAAATAGTAGACAAGGCGACCGGAGACTCCTCTGAAGGAGTAGCAGCAGGGGCAGTGGCGCTTGAACCTGCTCCCGCAGCTAAAGCAGCACTGCGCACCCTTGCTGCGTGCCTCAGGCGCTTCCTTTCCTCCCGAGCCGTCAAAACAGACCTTTTAGAAGCCTCCTTCAATAGGACATTATCGTCCACATCCAGGGTTACCTCTGGAGCCTCCAAGGCTTCCGTCATTGTTTTTTTAAGTAAGGTCTCTTTCGGCAGTGCCGAAGAGGCCGGGACTTCGGTAGCTGGCTCGGGGAGAATTTCCGCATCAGCTTGTGGGATAGGCATTGTGGTCTCTGTGATAAGACAAAGAGAGGGCCAGATTACTCATAAGAAACGGGAGCAGAAACATGGCGAACCAAAATGTACCGAGGCCTAAGGATGCTCGAAGTCGTTCCTCTTCCTCAAAAATCTAGAAAGAAGCAGCGAGAGCTTCTTCGGTAGAAATGCCTATTAAAGAATGAAAAGCGTCAGTAAAAAAAAAATAATACAAGTATGATGCAATGGCGAAAAATACAACTAAAGATTACCTGATCACGCAAGGATAGCCAACCTCTCTTCGCGTCTTGCCAATCGCTCGGACGCTGCAATGGCAGCCGCCGGATCAGTATCATCTGGCGGCATGAATAAGCCCTCATTTGTACCATACTCGCTCAAGCCCTCACTATAAGGAGCATGAGGCTCCTGGACAAGTACCACGTCAAGAGAAAAGAGCGACTTTTTCTTTTTCTGAGAGTGAGCTCCGGTCGCAGCCAACACTAGCTTGCGCTTAGTGGCCACCTTAGGACGGCGAGTCCCGATATCCGAGCCCACGTCAGATTCGGGTGAAGCTATGTTTACCATCTCCACAGGAGCACGGGGCACCGATGGCACGTCCACCGTCTCCACAGGATCATGAGGAAATCCACGCGTGGGGCTTAGCATACGTGGAGGCTCAACTGCAATGGCCTCTCTTAGCGGAGGGGGCACAGCGATCCGTCGCCTTAAAGGGATGTTGTGATCGCTGGCAAGGGGCGCACTCTTGCGATCTAGCAGCAGCTGCCTCTCTTCCCTGATGACAGCACCCATCGCGTGTTGATACCAGGCTCCATATACGTTAAGGGCCCTCGGGATGCAACTTGGCTCGCTAATGAAGAAGTGGGAGCCCGTATTCAAGCGCATAAAGTGATGCAGCGCACCCCGTATTCCCTCTCTGGTGGCAGCAGGTTCTTCCAAGAACGCCTCCAGTGGGACCCCCTGGTTATAACTTAGTTGCTGGGCAAAATGATGGGGGTTGTATCTCATAAAAAGCACCGTATCATTTTGCCTGAATATGAGGAAGCCCGGCCTGATGGAGTATAGATGTAGAATCTCCCAGGCTTTCAACACGGAGGCCCCGTCCTTAAAAGTGTCGCGCAATGTCAGCACCGTCTTGGAAGTTTCCTGCCCGATTGCCAGGACTTTGTCCGTGAAAGACATACCAGCCCCGACCGTGCGCGGACGAAGAAGCAAGCCCCTAGCTTCCCGTTGAGACGGATTCACGATCGACGCGTCAACCAGTCGCATAATTCGCGGGAGCTTCCATTTCTCGTAAAATGAGGGTCTTTTATGAATACCAAATATCCCGAGCACGTGCATTTCCATCCACGAAGTAAAGTAGTGCATCGGGAAGTTGGCAGCTTGCACCCCCAGTTCAGTTGTATCCGCCGCTACTGTAACAACCCTAATTTTCTTATACACCTTTTTCCTATACAAATTTTTAAATTAAATTTTTTCAAAATTCATAAAGGAGTATTTTAACCTGAGCACAATATATATGTAATTGTTTTGTTTTTAAATAACTCCATTTTTAGTGTACATAAAATTGTTTTAAAATTTAAAGTACACTTGGGGTATTTAATGTTGCTGTTACCACTTTAAGTAATTATTTTCCCACAATAATTACAAGAAGGAGCTTGTAGCTCATTGGTAACACCTTGCACTTCTGAACCAAGCCACCAGAGTTCAAATCCCCTGCCCCACATTATTTTTAGATTATTTTTGTTTTAAATTTCTTGGAAGCCCAACAGTCTACAGGCCATAACTCCCAAAACTTGAACTGAACCCTAAAATCTAAAAATACCAGAGTGTACGTCAGGAGACCCCCCACCCACTGGAACCCCGACTCGGGCCGGCGCCGCCGGCCGGACTCGGCCACACGGCCGAGTCGTCAAAATGAAAAATGTAGCTCTTGGCATTCCTAACTCCCCTGCACACACCATTTACTTGGATCGGTTCCCGAGAGTTAAATACACCCCATTTACTATAATTTTAATGATTTTTCTATAATTTTTACAATTTTTTTTAATTAAAAACCTTTCACCTACCCTACCCTAGCCTACCCTATAAATACACCCCCTACCCTCTATCCTTTCATCCCAAAACCCTAGGCTCACTCTCTCAAAAATTTCCAAGAAGTGTGTACTTTGAAATCAAGTTCACGGCGAAGCTCCGACGAAATTCCGGCGGGAATTCCGGCGACGTTTTTAGAAACAACCGGCGACGAAGCAACGCCTCGGCAACTCCCTTAGTTCCACCTACACTCCTTTGCCTAATCGAAACCCGTAAGTCCCATTCTATCCCCCTTTCTATTTCTCTAAAATACGAAATTACGAAACCCGACGGAATCGGAACAAATCCGATTTCCGACTCGGTTTTTTATAAAATTTCACTTCTAACCAATACATTCATGCCTAAACATTTTTATCTTGACTATTAAACTTTTAAAAATCAATTTGAACAAGTTTTCTCACATGAAATGATAACCTTTCCAATTTATCGTATTTTTCACTTTAATACCATCATATTTCGATTTCACATTTAACCCTTTAATTTTGCTACACATTTAAAGTAGAGCATGAGGTAATGACCTACCTCCACATACACGCAAATACAACCCTAAACGATATCATCAAAACTTAGAATACAATAAAAACAATACTTTCATTTAAATACCACATTCTTAATAAAATCAATTCTAAAAGTTTAGCTTTGATACACTTTTTAATACCTATCATTAGGAAAACACGATAAGTTGTGGACATTGATCGTTTATCTAAACCTAACTTTGTGGTGTCTAGGTTAGGCAAGTGAGCAAAAGTAACTTTAAAGGGCCCGTCTCACGATTCGTGAGCGGATCCCTCCTTCCTCACTTGTACTTACCTGGTCATAATTGGTGGTGAAGAGCCGATTTGAGGCTTCTAATGACTTGTCGTTTAGACCCTTTAGAAATAGGCTAGTTGGCTTAGCAAACCCTAGAATCTAAAATACGGAAAATTACACTTTGCAAATAAATAGCTTTTACTTTATAAAACCGTTTTCTAAAGGATTAGTATTTTACAATCTTTGCAAAGTGCCGCTATAACCCATCTTTGGGAAACCCGTTCAGGATTGTGCGGTTTATCGCGCACTCTCGGGCTAGTAGTGCGAGATTCAGACCTCCGCAAGGAGCATTCGGTCTCGAAAGGTTTAAAATATGACATCTTAAGAAAATGAGATTTTTAGAATATAAAATATTTATTAAAATTATTTTTGTATAAACATATATATATCTATCATTTAAATACCTATTTTATTATAATATAAATTTTCCACATTTTCCTAAAAAAATCACAAGAATAAATTTTACACTAAAATACCATGAACTTCAAATAAATCAATATTACAGATAAATACCCTTATTTATAAAACTATAATATTTTCACTAGAAATGTCACAACATAAAATCCACCCTCATTACAACTCTAAAGACGAACAATAAATACTTGAGGTGTATTTTGAAAAGTATATAAAAGTATTTTTACATAAAACCCCCTCAAGTTTATAAATTACCCTAAGGACCTTAGCAATTATAAGACTTCGATTCACATTTCTGATTGTCTGACTCGGGTTTGAGTCTGATTAATCTGACTTGAATATGATTCAAGTCAATCTATAATCTACAAGATTCCAATTCAATATGAACACATGAATCCATGAATACAATTATCAATTTATACAACTTGACTGAACCGAACCATGGATATATATATTCCTTTTACATGATTCTCAGTATTCCATTTACATGACTCTACGGTTATAACCGTTTCTTGATATCATGGTTTCGGTCAGTTAGTCAATCACTCATACAATTAATATAATTTTACAAGATAACAATACAAACAAGACATCGTGGGGTTTAAGGGGTAGATTGGTACGGAAGGTGTTAAAAGTGGCACGAGACGGTCAGATTTAAGACACCTAACATGAATCCAATTGCCGTTGTTCCAGGCCTTCTAACGGAGCCTTGTACTCTATATTCCGTTTACCCTGGTCTCTAGCATATAGAGACCCTTCTCGTATACACTGGCATTCTTCTGTACCAAGCTACAAACAACAGCGCTAATACAACATTACAACAATACAATACAACTGTAAAAGCTACTCTCTCTCTCCTACTCTTTGTCTATTTCTTCCCTATCTTTGGGACTTACCGAGCGACCTGTTCGCTGACGACATTCTATTTCTTTCTTCTTTGAATGTCGTCAGGTGGTTTGGACCCAGCGGAGATCAAGCCATCGCAAGAAGACTTGGAGCAGTTTGCTGAAGACCCTGCACTTTAGTTTCATTGTACACTTTTCCTCTCTATACTTTTCATTTCCTGTTATGCCACTGTTTAGGCATCTTTTTATTTCGGTTGTATTTCCTTTCATGTATTGTATAAAGAATGTTAATAAATAAAAGTTGCTGTTCTTTTTTATTTCTTGTCTCTTGTGTATTTATTTTATATTGCTTAGATACGCTTAGCGTATGTACTTCTGAGTATATACGTAGCGGGCCTCGTACCGTCCCCTTCTCCGTACACCGGGAAGCGGGACGTGACAGCCATGCTAAGACCATGGTACAGGTGGGCCAGCCCGGCAATCCCGATTGCCACTTGTATTCCGGCCACCATTCGATGTGCTGGGTAGAAGACGGACGGACTCATATAGCGAGAGTGCATGGGGAGCGCGAACCAACACAACCATAGCCCGAGAAACCCGAGAAAGAAAGTCTCCTCGTCAGTGCCCGGAGCGGCTATTTCTGACAAAGGGATGATCGCGGCATCGGGAAGATAAAATCCCTCTGATCATCTTCCAACACTGGTCGACGGTCCAAGCCAAAACCAAAAGGGTCGTCGAGCTTGGCAAACATTTCACCCCGTTGCGATAAAATCTCCGGGCGAAGAAACCGGGCAATGAAGTCTTTGAAGCTGACCCCTCGGCCTCCGGATTCCAAGAAGAGGCTCTCATACATGTTGAGCACCTTTATCAGACTAGGAAACTGGTGCTGAATAGCGTTCTCCGGCATTAGGCCCATCACCACCGGCTTGGTGGCAAAAACGTATTCATCCGGAGGAAGCAGCTCCTCATAGTGCTCCCCCCTCACCAGCAGACCGGAAATCTCAGCAAATTCTTCTAAGGGGATGGAGACTTCTCTGTCCAGTAGAAGAAAGGTATGGGTTGGGATGTTCCATTGCTCCAAGAACGCCTTAATCCACCATGTCGGAGGAGCAGAATATTGGAATAATGAAGCGTAAACCGCAGGACATAGGCCGAGCTTCAGCAAGTGCGTTTTCTTCACCGACAAAATGTACCTGGCCCACTTCAAATAACCGGCCGAATGTCGCGGAGTCAACCCGATGTTGTAAGGTTGTCCCCAAGGGCGCGACTCGCCCTGGCATATGCACCACCCCAAGGTATCCAAAGCTGCCGGCGGCTGCATGGGTATAGCGGCAATCGAAGGTTGAAAAAGACCCTCCGAAGTCCAATTGACAACCTCCACGGCGTAGTTCACCGGGGGTACATCTGCATACAAAATCGATGAGATCGGCTCCGACGGCGTCGCACAAAAGAAGCTTCGGCAACCTTTGATAATCTGGTCGTACCACCTACCCCACAGGTGAAGTTTTTTGTGTTCCGGGTCATGGTCTCTAATGAGCGCGAGAACCTCCCGGTCCACCGGTGCCTCACGGAATCCTCCCTCTGAGCGGAAAAACGGGAAAGAAAGATCGGAAGACATGTCGCCTGCGAGAAAGAACGGAATTCAATTATCAGTATTGTAATTTAATTTTAAAATCCCGACGCTCGGCACTTTAAAATTTGTACCACACTGCAATGCAGTGGAAAGGGGACCAAAGGTGGACCCACAAAATCCAGATGACAATGCATCAATTAATAAAACAGCCTCATCATTGGATGAGACTGTCAATTAAGGAGGAAATCCTTAGAGAATTTTCTCATTGAATGAGAAATCCCTCGGGAAAAAGAGAAAATCTCCCTTTGAGAGTAAAGCTCTATAACAGAGTGACACTTGTCACACTCTGATCATGAAGGAATAAAATTCCTTAAAGAGCCTAGATCTGTAATGATGATGGAAAATCCATCAAAGATTAATTAAAATTAATTCTTTAGAATTAAAAATTCTGGGATCTTCAAGATCCATGAAAAAACTCTTAAGAATTCTTCATCAAAGATCAAAAGATCTACATATTATCAAAAGAGCAGAGCTTTAATTCATGGGCTAAGAAACCCCAAGAAAAGATCTCTTTAGATCTATGGGTTCATGAGAGCAAGGCTCTATTAATGAAACCCTAAAAGGGTTTTCTTTAGATCAAAAATCTATGAAGAGCAAGGCTCTGTTAATGGGTAAAAACCCTAATTTATTAAAAAAATTAATTTTACCTAAGATTGGAAAAAGTTCTGACTTTTGAAAGTTCATAACTAAAGAGCAAGGCTCTGAATAAAATTCTTAAGAAGAAGATGGAAATCATCTAAGAGACCAAAGGTCCTATTTATAGGCAACGAACCGCCGCCTCAACTTCTGAGTTGATCCAAGGGCTCAGATGTTGCCACCGCTGCACTCACGTGTGCGCCACGTGAGCGCAACGGTGGGAGGGCATTTGTTTCCCCCAATCAGAGCAAAGCTCTGTTTCAAAAATTCAAAATTTAAATTGAAGCGACGCTTCAGATTCTGTGCGCTGCGCGCCACGTGTCAAGCGCAGACGCACTGGCGCCAGGTGCGCTGCGCCCTAGGCAGCGCACCCTCAATCAGAGCAAAGCTCTGCTTCAAAATTCAAAATTTAAATTGAAACAACGCTTCAGATTCTGCGTGCTGCGCGCCATGTGTCAAACACAAGTGTGCTAGAAAAGTTGCGTTGCGCTCTGCGCTGCGTGCCACGTGTCAAACACGGGTGCGCTAGCGCAGTTACTCTGCGCACTACGTGTCGAACTTAGGTGCGCTAGCTCAAGGTGCGCCAGCGCTGGAATTAAAAATTCCCCCACCGTCAGATCAAAAGATCTACTAATAATAAATTATTAATTAATCAGAACTAAAATTCTGTTATGGAAAGATTTTTCAATCTTATTAAAACAAGAAGATTATCTTCTGTAAAACAGGAGCCTTAGAATCAAAGATCCAACGGTGGGAAGTATTCCCAAATCAATCAGAGAAAAATCTCTTAAAACAGATTCAACAAATCAATTGGCCATATATAAAGGCCCCTAGACTTCAAGTCTAAAAGATACAGAAAAAAAGATAGAGAAGAACCCTTTGCAAAAGAAGAAAAAGCTCTTAGAAAAAAGAAGATTTTTCTTCATCTTCAAGATAAAAAGAACTATGTTCTTGAATAATAGAGATGGAACCATCCCCTAAAAAGAAGAACCATCTTCAAAAAAGATCAGAGATCTAAGAAAAAGACCAAGGTCTTTAATAAAGAAGAAAAGATCAAAGATCTAATTATAAAATAATAAAAAGAAGTAAAATACTTCACTCACAGATCTTTTGATCTATAAAGGCAGAGCCTTTTATAAAAACAAGAACTTTTGTTCTTGGATCTTGAGGCAAAGCCTCCTTTGAAGAACATAAATCTATTCTTTAATCTTAAAATTGATCATAAGCGCTTTGCGCTATTAAAAAGTTTCATGTATTGCGCTTTTGCGCTTCTTGGACCGGCGCTCAGCGCCAAAACATGCCACGTGTCAACCATAGACACTACTTGTGCTTTACGCTTCTGAAACAGAGCTCTGCGCTCGTGGGCTGGCGCTCAGCGCCAAGTACCCCACGTGTCGCTCACTGGCGAGGTAACAGACTAGCGCAATGCGCAAATAAACTAAAAGCGCAATGCGCTAACAAACTAGCGCTAAGCGCGACACGTGTCCTCTTCGTGCGTGTTACCTGACAGAAGCGCAATGCGCTCTTTGACTAGCGCAAAGCGCCTGGGGCACCACGTGGCGCACTGTCAGAACACACTTTGTTCTGATGAATGCTATGCATTCAGTATAAGACAAAAAATGTCATAGCCCAATGCTTAGAATTATTAAAAGGGCAGAGCCCAAATAAAGGCCTAATGGCCAGAACAAAAATAAAATGTTAAACATTTTTAACTGGACTTAGCCCAATTCTGGCCATAAGTCCTCAACTTGTATTGAACTGAGCACATCTGCTCTGTCAACCAATTTACATTGGTTCGAGGGTACATCTCTTTACTCCTCTGATATCTGTCGTTGTAATCCCTCAACGTCTTCAGAGAGGTGACGGGTCCCGACAACCAAACACTCTACGGACTGTGGGGTCCTTAAACTCACGGACTATGACGTCTTTAACCTTGACTGTGAGGTCTTTAAACTTACGGACTATGACGTCCTTAATCTTGACTGTGAGGTCTTTAAACTCACGGACTATGACGTCCTTAACCTTGACAGTGAGGTCTTTAAACTCACGGACTATGATGTCCTTAACCTTAGACCGTAATGTCCTTAAACTAATCGACCGCAATGTACTTAAACTAAACAATAGAGCCCAAATGCTCTCTTGTTGGATCTAAATGACCCCGTTAAGTTGATCTTAGTTTAAAATTAGACTAACGTATCATTAACAAACGTTTAAGTTGATCTTAGTCCCAAACGAGACCAACGTATCCTTAAACCCAACCCCCAAACCCAAATCTAAGAAGGTACGGATTTGGACTAATCCACGACCTACGGGCGACAACACAAATTAGTCTCCGTATACAATCCACGGGCAACCAAAAACAAAACAAATACCCACGACACGAAGTGACCATCTGGAGAAGGAGAAAGTTGTTACCGCGATGCGGTAACGTAATTAACTGCTGAGGCTTGCGCCTGTAGAGAAGAGCGTCCCCACAATCAAAAACCCCTCAAACGAGGGGGAATCTGACGAAGTCTGCTACATCGGCCGCATCCGTTTAAACCTTCGATATATGGTGCCATAAATCAACTTGGCATCTTCGGAGAGGTGGATGGATAGCACCAATTAGCATCTGCTCCGAAATTCAGGCTAGACGTCCGCCACGTCTCCGCCGCGTCTTTCGGAGGGGAACAAGGCTAATGATTAGAGGTAGGTTTAGGATTATGGTTAGGATCCGGGTTAGGTTTAGGGTTTAGTAGAAAAAATGGCTTAGGATAGTTCATTGAGGAATTTATTGGGGGTTAAGATTAATTAGGTCTAAAGTTAGGGTAAAGGGTAGTTCATTGATATGTGTGTGTATGTGTTTCTGATAATGTTGATGATGGTGATGTGTGTGTATGAGAGAGAGAGAGAGATAATGTTGATGATATGTGTGTTTATGTATATTTGTGATAATGATGATGATGATCTCTCATAGAAAATAAGGCCAAACCCTAATTTTAAACTTAACACCAGAACTAAATCCAAAATCTTAAACTTAACACCAGAACCAAATCCAAAATCTTAAATTTGATTAAGAAAACCCTTAACTTTGAAAAACTTTACCCTAAACTAAAAACTTCAAACCCTTAAAATTGAAACGTAAACGTAAAACCAATTCAAATTAAATCTTATAATAAGTGTATATATGATAATCGATAATAATATGAAATTTTCATATGTTCATCGATAGTCATATATGAAAGTCAAAGCGCGCCTTAGTCCCCGTCTATCGGTTAACATACGTTCGATATTCGTCATGACATAAAACTATACGAAGGTTGTTAAATATCGGACTGTATTGTTCGGTGCTAACAACCGTCGTGTAGTTTATATGACGAGAAGATTCAATCGTATGATAACCGATAGATTTGTTCAGTTTGGACAAGTTAGGATTGTATAAAGCAAACACCTGCATTCACTTGTGTTTTCATTCGTTTCGATTTATTTCATCGGTACTTTTCTGCTGGTTCTCTGTGTACAAAAATAGATTAGATGTTCATTTCAATATTGTTTCACAGTATTGAAATGATTATCTATTCTATTACAGTGTACTCGGAGAACAGCGGGGAGGTGCAGCCGAAATTTTCTCGAAACGAATGAAAAAACAAGCGAATTGGTGTCTACTCTATACATTCTTAATGGGATAGAAACCTTACCCCCGACAGTCGAAACACACACATACAACACGAATACACAACACACACACACACACACACAAAGCACATACACACTAACAAACCTACACCTAAGCGAAATCATAAATTGAAACACACATAAACAGAATATAACTCATACTTGGGTATCTTCAAACATAACTTTGTTAATAGATAATTTATCTTTTTCAACGACAAACTTGGCCTTACGGATTTTTTTCTTTGTCAATAACCATCTCGTTCTTAGATTTCTCAATATAGTCACCATAAAAAACCAACTTCCAAAACTTACAATTTATATATTATACAGTCTAACATGGCCCATGAGGACATCAGAGTTAAGGACTGGATGTATGTGGATTAGCAACAACGCATGCAATCTAAATTTGTCGCAGGAGTTGCTGCTTTCATTGAATTTGCACGCACACATAATAAGATCGTGTTAGAGAAGATTCTCTGTCCATGTGATAGATGTGGGAATAAGTTCTGGTAGAAGGTAGAGATCGTAGAGCTTCATATCGTTAAACATGGTTTTACTAGACTTTATACAAATTGGCTATATTACAGAAAAGGAGAAGAAGAAGGCAGTAATGCGGCAGTAGAAGAAGGAGAAGACGGTAATGCGGAGGAAGAAGAAGAAGAAGACGATAACTTCTTTCCAGGAGAAAAAATAGAGAATATGGTAGAGGCTGCTCTCGGTGATAGTAATCCTATTGAAGAAGACATTCCTTCCGGTTAAGGACCGCGTACGGATAAATATGAAAAGTTCATGAAGGATACTAGAAGACCAATTTATGAGAATGTAAAATATTCCACCCTATCATGCTTCGTCCAACTTTTCCAGATTAAGTGCCTAGATGGATGGAGCAACAAGTCATTCACGATACTTCTGAAGTTTTTGAAAGATTCTATACCCCTGAGAAATAACGTGCCTGAGAGCTGGTACGAAGCTCAGAAAATGATGTCTGATTTGGGTCTGAACTATGAGAAGATCCATGCATGTTCCAAAAATTGCGTGTTGTACCGGAAAGAGAATTCGGATTTGAAAGAGTGTCTAATATACGGAGAGGTCAGGTATAAACCGAAAGAATCTGATAAGAAGCCTGATATACCTATCAAGATAGCACGATACTTTCCCATAACACAGAGGCTATTCAAGTGCAAGAAAACAGCGGATGTAATGATTTGGCATCACCGTGCTGCTCCAAGCGAAAATGGAAAAATGAGTCATCCAAGAGATTTACCAGTATGGAAGGATTTCGATAGCAGGAACCAAATATTCAATAGTGATCCTCGTAATGTCAGGCTCGGACTGGCTAATGATGGCTTCTACCCGTTCAACTATATGGCTGATAGCCACAGCATATAGCCTATTGTAATGATTCTTTATAATCTGTCGTCTTGGTTGGCTATGGATCAATCCTACTTTATGATACCTCTTCTTATTGACGGACCAAACTCACCGAAAAACAATATCGATGTTTATCTCCTGTTGGGGTCAAAAATTATACCCCGGTTGACCAAGTCAAAATCAAAATCAACGTCATGCCAAGTGGGCCCAAACCCAGGTCAAAGGGACCGGCCCCATGACAAAAGGAATGAAACCATAAATTGGTTTAATGTAATTCTTTTATACATATATATATATATAGAAATAAATACATGTAAAATAGGCAAAAAGCCAAAATTTTGTAAATCCCATGGCTTGTATGCAAAAAGAGATAAACACATAAGGCATGAGGTAGCACAAGTGCCATTTGGCAAAGCTCAAGAGGCTATATGTAAAGTGTGTAGCTTATAAAGGCAAACATGATGAAGAAATCAACAAGACTTTTCGTTCTCTCAAATTCTAGGGTTTGTATCTCCTTTTCCTTTCTCAAGATTCTAAACCTTCTTTCTTTTTTTGAATTAAATCAAGAATTCAATCTCTCTTTTTTCAAAAAGAAACTGTTTTTCACCATAAAACCCTTAAAAGGGAACTCGGATCTTTCATCAAATCCCCAAAAAGGGGAGATTTTTGAGTTTCACCCCTCTTTTTCTTCAAGATTTAGCCAACGGAGAGGAGGAAGAAGGAGACCATTTTCCAAATATCCCATTTCGGGAAGATCCAAGGCTCAAAAGAAGATCCAGGGATAAAGGGAAGAAGACAGGGGGTCCCCTCTGACCATCTTCAAACATTTCTAGGAGTTTAACTCCATTCAAGAACTGTTGGAGTTTAACTCCATAAACAAAATCCTTTTTAGGAGTTTAACTCCAAATCTATACATAATCTCTATTAGGAGTTCAACTCCAAAGCCCCCTTGGGAGTTCAACTCCCAGTCTAGGGGCTAAGCCCATTTTCCGCTAGTGTTTCCAGCGGTTGCGTGCTGCGCACGTAACCCGCGGGCGTCCAGCGGTCACGTGCCGCGTACGTGACCAGCGGGCGCTCGGCGCCCACGTACACCTCATGTGACCCACGGGCGCTCAGCGGTCGCGTGCAGGGCATGTGACCCACGGGCACCCAGTGTCCAGCGGTTGCGTGCAGGGCACGTGACCCGTAGGCGCCCAACGCCCACGCGCCCGGCACGCGACCGCCAGGCACGTGACCCGCGGGCGCCTAGCGCCCACGCACCAGGCACGTGACCCGCGGGCTTCTAGCGCCCACGTACCATACACGCGTCTTTAAGACACTCCTCACCCATCATTTTCGATGCACTCCGCATCCAAAACACGTCCCCCGTTGGAAAAAAAATTCTAACGGGGCGCTGCCCCGCACCCCGCAAGGGGGCTGTTAGCCTCCTTGACCCCCAGCCCGCTATCCGGGTAGAGGCCCCCCCGTAAACTCTGCGAAGCCCCCGATATATCTAAGACCCTTCAAAACACAACACACGTACACTGCACATTGAGTTCGCATGACCGGTTTGATCCGTCAATCGGAGGTTCTCTCGCTCCAAAGGCGAGGGGTAATTAACGACAGCTTAGTCCGCGGTTGCCGGAGATTCGGATCCCCACAATCAATAAACCCCAGCCTACTCTAGGCAGGGGGAATCTGTAATGCGCATGACAAGCAACGTGTATTCCCATCTCAATGGAGTGACGAAAAACACCCTACATCTCCGACCTCTGATCGATGAGTTAAAATCTTTATTCATTGATGGTGTAGAGACTTACAATATAAACACGGATATAACCTTCATAATACTTGCAGCTTTAATGTGGATATTGATTTAGAATGTTATATTATAGATATACACACATTTTTTTGCAATTATTTATATAATCAATTTTTTATTGTCTAGTTATAGGTGGTGCCTCCACATCCCGGACAGAAGTCACCACCGCATCTGCAGGTATGTTTATATATACTATATTTTATGCATATTGATTTAGAATGTTATATTATATATATACAGGTATTCTTTTTGCAATTACTTATATAATCTATTTTTAATTGTCTAATTGTAGGTGGTGCATCCACATCTGGCACAGAGGCCACTCCCGCCACTTCCGTACCCTCCGCACAGTATGCAGGTTAGTATTCTTAAATATAATTTTTTTTCGTAAAAGCGACGATGACTTGGACACAGCAGCATATCCAAAGGGCCCAAATGCAAATGATTTAAACTCTCAATTAGTTTTACCTTTTTTGTGGATGCAGTCAGTCTTTATTTTTATAAAAATTATTTTTTACATTTTACATATCCTCTAAGAATAACTATGCAATTTCATGTAATTTTATCGTCAATATTTAATTTTTAGTTGGAAGGGATGCGTCCACGTCCGGGCCACCGGCTGTTCCTCACCGAAGGAACTATCGTCCCGCTCGTGCTGCTGCCCGGGCCCGGGCTCGTGCTGCTGCCCGGGCCCAGGCTCGTGCTGCTGTCACTCAAGGTATATATCGCATTTCAATTTTTGTTAATTCTTGATTTCTAAATATCGTTTAGTCTTGATATTACTTGTCTTGATATTTCTTATAGATGCAGAGCATCCCTACCCCAAGAGAGGGACTCGAAGGCCGAATCAACCCCACAGGCTGAGGCACGATAGAGCTAGAGTGGAGGCACTATTCTCCCTCTTCTTTACTTCCGATTATCGCTATACCGGCGATTATGCCGAAAGGTTCGGCCGGTATATGGGGGATGAGAGCCGCATCCAAAAGAAGTATCATCTTCACGTTGAGTGGGGCAATCAGCATCGGCGTTTCTTTGCCCTCTTCTGGGATCAGGCTCGGATATTAATATATATTTTCATTTAACTTATAAAAAAAATATTATTATTCAACACTTATAATTTAAATATATTATTTTCTTGTATTTGCAGTTGGATTACGAATTTTAGTCTGTACCCGACCCTGATCACCCTGACAGAGTGCTCGATCTTCACGTTCTTTACCTGGGCCTAATGAAGAACATGCAATCTAAGGTCCGATATAATAGGAAGGAGCTGAAGATCGATTGCTACATGCTATGGCTGGCGACCCCCGAGGCGGTGAGAGCGGCTGTTAGTGATATATGCCCTAGAGGCCATTATTGTATCATACTGGATTGTATATTACTTAATGGGAGCTTTGGATATACACGGATATAGTAACAGTCTTGCTTAAAATGGTAGTATACTACCTAGTTTGTTTCTACCTCAATATATGTATGTGTTTTGTTAGAGATAGTGCACTCAGAGTCAATTATTGGATCACAGGCACGTGATTGCAATGATTGAGGGAGGACCTATCCCGGTAGGACAGTCTTACTCGAGATGATAGTATGCTATCTGGTTTACCTTTATCATCGTGTACTGCTTTAGGTGACATGACATG
This sequence comes from Agapanthus africanus, assembly GCA_030015575.1. Classification (NCBI taxonomy): domain Eukaryota; kingdom Viridiplantae; phylum Streptophyta; class Magnoliopsida; order Asparagales; family Amaryllidaceae; genus Agapanthus; species Agapanthus africanus. The sequence goes on from CM057337.1 coordinate 787,958,476, forward strand.
TCGCTATTGCACGTTGATAGAGCCCCTAGGATTCTTGCTTGACTACCGGCAGTATGAGGGCGATCATATACGTGGGAGCTGGTAGTCTATAAGCGCATCCTTAAAAGGTCCCTAGTCGTAGGAGTTTCGAGACAGGGCATCGAAACTCCAGAGTAGACTAGTGTATACAGTCGAGACCCCGATGAGGGGCGGTGGCCGGTCTCACAAGCCACTGGTGTCAGTTGGTTCACTTAAGATGTATACAGGTGCTCATTGGGTTATGAGTACACCGGACAGGACTCGCCGGGAACATGCTAGTTGGTCTTATACCTGACGTCAGATAGCAGTTCCCAGGTGACATGTGTACAGGTTAGTTCATCGACCTGGGGATCGTCATTTTTCTCGTGTGAGTTCCCACTGTGCTTTGATTACTACCCTACCACGGCTCAAAGGAGTCGTGCAAACAGGTTTTAGTTGGGTACAGTCCCGAGCCACATGGAGGCAGTGAGCGGATCTTCGGGGGTTCGTCTCTCCCGGTATTGGGGGTGAGGTCGCGCTGTGTCTAGGAGAGCCATTACACGAAGTCCTTGGCCAAGGCAGGAGATTTACTGGTAGGTATTCCAGTAGTATCTCAGGGTGTTCTGGGCTACACTCCGACACGACTTGTACCGCTTTTGGGGGTCTGACTTTTGCCCACCCCCTAGGCCCGACATGCGATGCTCATAGACAAACGGACCGGACTGTACGGATATTGTCACTGACAGGCTCAGTAGGGTGTCAGGATGAGTTCGCTCATCGACGTCCCTTTTAGTCAATAGCTGGTGGCCCGTCACGTATTGGCTTATACCTCTGACGTGCTAGTGGTTAAATCCATAGCCATAGTATTGACGAGTCTTTAGAGTCCACCACACTTTCAGTTACTCAAGCTTTCGGGCGAAACGCTGTAGAGGCCGTATGGAGATATGGCAGGGTCCGATCAGATACGTGCGGTATTGCACGGATCAGGATCGGACGGTTTGTACTAGAGGCCGTATGGTTATATGGCAGCGTTCGATCAGATACATGCGGTATTGCACGGATCAGGATCGGACGGATATTACTAGCCGGCTTTGGCTTAAGCCGGTCCTAGTTTAGTACAGTGTAGATTTTGTCTCATTGCATTTGTATCCGGAAGGAATACAGATGCGGGTGTGTATGCACAGTATCGGGGTTTTCCTGTAATTTATTACGGGACCAGTTTTCTGGAGTTGCCAGTTTGCATTCCGTTCCGGCCGGTTTTTCTTTGTTCTTTCCCGGCCGGACTTTTCTGATGGAGGGGGTTATTTGCAGTTTTGCAAATAACACTTTGTGGAGGACTTATTTGCATAAGGTTTGATATGATAAGCATCTTTGCTTTTCATGCATTTATGAGATTTGATGAGATTAGAAATGAAGTGAGGTTTGATGTTGATTTAGTGATGATTATGTTTTAGGATGTGGTCACCACTTTTGCTTCCTACACTCACCTCCCTTCTTGTTTCATATTGTTTTCCTCCACCATTTCAAAAGATGAGAGATGATTATTCATGGTTGAGAAAAGAAAGAGAGAAGAAGAAAAGAGAAGAAGAGAGCTTCATCTTCATCCATGAGAGTTTTCATTAAGAAAAGTGAGAAGAAAAAGAGAGAAGAAGGAGAGAGCTTCATCTTCATCTTTGAGAGAGTATATCATTCTTCATCTCATTCCATTGCTAGAAAATTGAAAGCACCAATTTTCTATACACCATTCCTCCATCTATGGCAACCAACCCCAAAGTGAGACATACACTCTACACTATATTCCTACAGCAATTCTTGGACGCGTCGATTCGCCAGCTTCGCGCCCGAGTTGCCTCGGTATTGAGGTGGGAGCCCGTAAAAGCTACAGGCGATGTGGTGCCCTTCCGGCGAGGAGGCGACGACCGGAGTTCCCGCGAGGAGATCGGAGTGGAGATGAAGACCGGAGGACTCGGATCAGTCGGTACATCTCTAACCCATCCTCTTGTTAGCTTAGACTAGTTTAATGGTTACGATCCGGGTGTTTTGTGCGCGGTGGTGCCGGTTTGCAAAGTCCGCAAAATTAAAGTTTATCACCGTTTCCGCATTTGGCCGTCTGATTGACGGCCGGGGCGCCGCCGTGCACTTACAGTGGTATCAGAGCCTCGCCATTAACATAGTCTAGCTTTGTTTAATGTGTTTTACGTTTCCGATCGAACAAAATCCCGAAAACGCGTATTTCAAGCACATCAGTTTCTGTCGAATTTTTTTTGAGTCCAAAAATTTTTCAGGTTGTCTCAGAGTGATGTGCACGGAATTAGAAGCATACTGTAAAAATTTGGTACCATGAACCCACCATTCCACCGCGGAAGAGCGGCCAAACCCCTACTTGGGCCGCGCTTCCGCGGCAATGTTTACTGTTCATGCCCCCAAAAATTTGCAGAATGTTCCTGAGTTTAAAATGTGCTTTCTGGAACATTAAAATTGGGCCCATATTTTCTGTAACTGCTACAGTATTGTTTTGGGGGCCCACTTGTTAATTTTTGATCAATCGGAAAATTTTAAACACATTTTTCACAGTATTTACATTATATCTGCGACCGTGAATGTCACTTGATCGGTAAATCCTGTCTAACTGCTATAGCCCGGTTAGACGGATTTGCGAACGTGACTTTCACGTTGATGTTCTGTGTTTTGCTGTGATGTTGCGGATCGGTCGTGGGGGATAGCCTGGATGCAATACTAGTACAGTGCTGTTGTATTATGTACATTTGATATTGCGGGACGAGCGTCCGACATGTGGACTGCCGTCACTGCCTGTTTATATTATTCTTTTGGGGCACGACCTGGTTGCGGTCGATGTACCCGTTGTATGTATATTTTACTTTCTGTTCTAGGATTACCCCGCGGAGGGGTGCACGGATAGCCGGGTTCTAGAAGGCAACAAGCCCGCATCTCATGGCATTGGGACGGAGGGGGCTTCACTCCAGGATTGGCTGGCTATTCGCCGCACTCGTAGGGGGTATAGGATTTCATTGCACAGGCTATCCACACGACCAGGGGAACGTCGGGTTTCAGTAGTGGCTCTGTGAAACCCGAGGATCCCAGATATCTGTATTGTTCTGTGATGCTGTACATTTCTGTGATGTTGCATTTTATTCACGCCTTGAGCGATATACTATATATTGGTATATATATTAGTAGATGCTGTATATGTTTTTCATCCGCGCTAGTCCAGTCCCCGCTCTGCCGTTAGTTAGCTAACCTAACGGGTGATGACGGGACCCAGTGGCGAATGCAGATGGCATATACGTACGTCAGTATATTTTCGTTCTTTGTGGTGTGATCAATTGATGGGACTGCGTTGATTCGGATCAATGCAAGTTAAACAAACCTATTCTGATGTTGCTGGAACACTTTTCAAAAAGCTGTTATTGCAAGGACGTTCACTTTTGTTTTGCATCGTGGTATTCATTTGGAATATCCTGCTCCTCAGTCGACGAGGCAAGGGCCGAGATCCCTTCACCGGGAGTGACCCCTTGGACAGAAGTTTGCGTCAGGGCATTAACTTCACTATAGCCGATTACTTTTGCTTTGCACAGTGATATTCGGTTATGAATATCCAGCACCCCATTCTACGGGGAAAGAGCCGAGATCCCTTCACCGGGAGTGACCTCTTTAGTAAAGGTTTTCATCACTATATTTTCTAAAAAGCTATCCGTTCCTTCAACGATATCAAGTTCATTACGTTAAAGGTTTTCGCCAGAAACCATTCGTAGCCCTCCGTCGTTTCAGACGGGTAGCACGTAGTATTCATGCTATGTTTGTTGACCTTCGTCAAGGCATAGTGCATGGTAGCTGCTTGTTGCCTTTCTGCTGCATAGATAGATGTGTTGGTTTGGGACAGTCGTATAGCCTTGTTGACCTTCGTCAAGGGCTTGTACGGGTGGGTTCAAATTAACCTGGACAATGACGGGTAGAACTTGACATGTGACTTATGATTTGTTGACCTTCGTCAAGGTCATAAGAGCATGGGGTAAAAATCACATCGGGAGTTTCAAAAGTACTGAAACTTGCCAGATATGCGCATACCTTCTGGAGTGTGATACCGTGAGCGGATTCCGTCACGTTATCATGCGATGAGAGTTGGATCCCGATTCCCACTGATGAGTTGGTTTACTCCTCGGGTGATCCCGACTAATTCTTCTTTCAGGTTTGGAGGAGAATTTGAGGTACAGTGGGAGGTTTCCTGATTAGAAAAAGCGATAACCATTCTGATCTAGGTTAGAGTGCACGCTGAGTGTTTCTTTTCTCTCTCTCTTTGGCAGCGACCTTTGACCCGACCCTAAGACTATGACTCAGTGACCAAGTTGACCGAACCTACTTAACACTGGCTTTTGGATTGTCAGAGTTGCAGACCTCATTGCCACTCCTACTTTTACCCTTTTCTCCAGGACACCCCGTATTACTACGAACGTCCACTTCCATTGGACAAAACCATCGTATGGTTATATACGAACTCGAAGGACTTCGAGGATGGTTTCTGCTTCTGGAGAAAACGGATAGGATTATTCAGTTGTCTTTTCTTTTCACCTTCTCTCAGGCTGCGAGTACTCCTTGGTTTAGGAGTAGTACACCCATTACGCAAATTGGATAGTCTTCTTCCAAACCATAGGCTGGTGCCGACCGGTAGGGAATGAAGAAAACCAGTTAGCCTAAACGGTGTACAGAAGGTATTAAGTTCAGACAAAGAAAGGGATTAGTAAGAGGGCAAAGTAAATTGCGACTGCTATTCACGACCAAACCAAGTATTTCTTCGCCAATCCTAAATCACCTTTGCATTTCTCCAGGACACTCCGTATCACTACGAAGATCCTATTTTATTGGATAATCCATCGTATGGTTATATACGAACTCGAAAGGAACTTGTTCCAGTTCGGGGATGGATCCTGGTTCAGGAGAAATAGGAATAAAGTACATTCAGGTGTCTTTTATCTTCACCTTCTCTCGCATTACGAGTGCTCCTAGGATTAGGACAGTACACCCTTTATGCTTTTTGGATAGTCTTCTTCCAAACCATAGGCTGGTGCCGAACGGTAGGGAAAGAAGAAAACCACTTGGCCTAAAGGGGTGTACAGAAGGTAATGACTAAAGACATATGAAGGGATTTGGAGAGGTGGCAAAGAATTATACGGTTACAGTTGTGAATCTGGATAAATGGATAAGGCATTACTAAGAATACCAGGATACCCCAACGAAACATTTCAATGTTTCAGTTTCACTGTGTACTGTTAATGGAAAACTGATTTCCCGATTAGACACTTACTCCAGGGTATGTATTTACCAGGTTGGATTCTCACATCTGTATGGTTTTACAGATGATGAGTGGGAGTAAGTTATTGGGAATTGGGTGATCATCCTTATTATATCGGGATTCGTTGTAATCGGTGATATTTGAGGAGATCACCTGGGCTGTTTGCCGGTCGGCAAATATTTGGTTTTGAATATCCGCTGTTGTGCACCAATTTCAAATTGATATATCTGTACGTCTATTTTCATAGAGTGAGATATACCTTTTGATATTATGTCGATGACATTTACCTATATCAGTGGATGGTTAGGTAAGGAGCATTAAACAGCGGTGTAATTCTTCTTAACCATAAGTACAGTTTTCAACCTACGACACACAGTGAAAGAGTTGTTAGACTCAGCGGACTTATACAGAGTATTGTATGTTGTCCAGTGTCCATTAGGACAGAGGGGTTGGTCCTCATACTATATTCTATTTACTTTTGACTTCTCTAGTTCTTAGACATGTGTTTCGTAGAAACACAGGGTCTAAGTTTTGAGGAGTTATAGGTATTTGAATAGAGTAGAGAACCAGGTGTAGCAAGTATCGGGATTCTTCAAAGTGATCGAAGATGTAGATACTTGTGTATGGTATTCAGTTGATAGTAATGATAAAGAGAAATTGCTTCTCTTTCAGGTTACTCATAATTGGAAGCATTCCTAAGATTGAGTAACGCTGATCGGCCTCCTTCCATTTAGTTGACATGCACTGGAGATAGCTGCATGATTTGAATCTGGTTCAATTAAATCAGTGCCTCTGGTTCTATATTGGATATAGTACAGTTCATATCTTAACATTGTTAAGGTACGGGGAGTTGTCCGGCTTATGATTAAAACCAGACACTGGACAACTCAAGACACGTTTCTGTAATGGCTGTTTGTGGGTTGACCCAGGCTATGACGAGGGTTGACTTTCTACCATCTGGCAGATCAATAGAAATATTGTTCTAGACTCGCCACAGTTTATTAAAAATGGATTTTTTCAAAAACAGTAGTGGGAGTATGGTAGAACTGGAAGTGATTCCAGAACCACAAACGATTACTGAAGATTTCATAGGAACCTAAAGATTCAATTTGATTTGACATTCCATTGGCCACTCCGCAGATAAGGTGGGTAACTTCAGGCACCCGAGAGGTACTCCGGTAGCCTCAAGGACGGTGACAGGGAAGTTCTTGTTTACCCACACTTGCCATTGTTGTTGTTCCAGGCTGCGAGACCCGGCAGGAGGATGAGTATAGCGTCGTTCTAAACTAGCTTTAGAAATGCACGTCTATATGACTCTGCCAGAGGGTTGTCGTAGTCAGTAGGAGCAGCGGAAGCATTGGTGGACATCAGGCTTATGTCTATTTATAGACTAAAGCAGATGTAGCGGAGATAGATCATCTATTTCTGATGTGACAGTCATAGGTCTGACGTCTTCAGAATAGGGGATGGATCTGTTCAGAAGGTAGTAGGAAGTGATATTCCTATACTACGATCGGTTATACTTTGGTCGTCACACAGTGTTTTCTCCACAAGGGACTTGGACATTATATCAGACATACTGGTTACTAGATCTATGGTTTTAGATCTAGATTTGGGTGGTTTCCCAATCAGGGTACTTTGACAGCATTCTAAGAGTATTTAGAATGGACGACTCCTGGCACGGTAGTGTACCTGCAGGTGATGGAGTCACCCTCTCTAAAGGTGTCTTATAGACTAAAGTAGAGAGGGATGCGCATGATTGGCAGATCACTTGCTTAGGCAATTGAGTCAATCATGAGATGTCAAGTACCACACCAGATGTTGTTCTTGCACTAGATGCAATAAGTTGATATTGATCCAATCCTGGAGGAACAGTCGGAAGCAGTTTTAGAACATAAGTGGCTGTTCTAGGGATATGATAACGAAAGCCCCATTCGGGAAACAGTTATCATTCCAGGCTTCCAAGGTGACATGGATGACAAGGAGGTTGTCAGAGTTATAGTTTTCCTTCTGACGAGGGGCAGTATTTTGGACAGGTGGTCCAAGGCAATACTGAGGGTGGCATGGCGCAGGAAACTGATTAAGTTCAGTTGACGATACAGTCTAAAGAAGTTTGGATTTGGAGTTCATTTATGAGCTAGGTCCCATCAGACATCCAGACATTCTAAGACAGGTATTGCTCATTTCGGGAGATGGCTTTTCTCCGCGAACATGAGATATAGAGAGACATAGAAAGAAACAGCAGAGCGGATCCACTCACTAAGACTATTCCTCGAACGCAATAGCTTCGCAAACGAGCTTTGTGAAACTGACAAGTAGAGGAGTTGGGTGTTCGGTATCACACGGGCTGTGAGTATGCGACATCGCAATAATTAGCCTTGAGTGCAAGTGGGAGATTGTTGGAGATAGTGCCCTCAGAGTCAATTATTGGATCACAGGCACGTGATTACAATGATTGAGGGAGGACCTATCCCGGTAGGACAGTCTTACTCGAGATGATAGTATGCTATCTGGTTTACCTTTATCATCGTGTACTGCTTTAGGTGACATGACATGTCGCTATTGCACGTTGATAGAGCCCCTAGGATTCTTGCTTGACTACCGGCAGTATGAGGGCGATCATATACGTGGGAGCTGGTAGTCTATAAGCGCATCCTTAAAAGGTCCCTAGTCGTAGGAGTTTCGAGACAGGGCATCGAAACTCCAGAGTAGACTAGTGTATACAGTCGAGACCCCGACGAGGGGCGGTGGCCGGTCTCACAAGCCACTGGTGTCAGTTGGTTCACTTAAGATGTATACAGGTGCTCATTGGGTTATGAGTACACCGGACAGGACTCGCCGGGAACATGCTAGTTGGTCTTATACCTGACGTCAGATAGCAGTTCCCAGGTGACATGTGTACAGGTTAGTTCATCGACCTGGGGATCGTCATTTTTCTCGTGTGAGTTCCCACTGTGCTTTGATTACTACCCTACCACGGCTCAAAGGAGTCGTGCAAACAGGTTTTAGTTGGGTACAGTCCCGAGCCACATGGAGGCAGTGAGCGGATCTTCGGGGGTTCGTCTCTCCCGGTATTGGGGGTGAGGTCGCGCTGTGTCTAGGAGAGCCATTACACGAAGTCCTTGGCCAAGGCAGGAGATTTACTGGTAGGTATTCCAGTAGTATCTCAGGGTGTTCTGGGCTACACTCCGACACGACTTGTACCGCTTTTGGGGGTCTGACTTTTGCCCACCCCCTAGGCCCGACATGCGATGCTCATAGACGAACGGACCGGACTGTACGGATATTGTCACTGACAGGCTCAGTAGGGTGTCAGGATGAGTTCGCTCATCGACGTCCCTTTTAGTCAATAGCTGGTGGCCCGTCACGTATTGGCTTATACCTCTGACGTGCTAGTGGTTAAATCCATAGCCATAGTATTGACGAGTCTTTAGAGTCCACCACACTTTCAGTTACTCAAGCTTTCGGGCGAAACGCTGTAGAGGCCGTATGGAGATATGGCAGGGTCCGATCAGATACGTGCGGTATTGCACGGATCAGGATCGGACGGTTTGTACTAGAGGCCGTATGGTTATATGGCAGCGTTCGATCAGATACGTGCGGTATTGTACGGATCAGGATCGGACGGATATTACTAGCCGGCTTTGGCTTAAGCCGGTCCTAGTTTAGTACAGTGTAGATTTTGTCTCATTGCATTTGTATCCGGAAGGAATACAGATGCGGGTGTGTATGCACAGTATCGGGGTTTTCCTGTAATTTATTACGGGACCAGTTTTCTGGAGTTGCCAGTTTGCATTCCGTTCCGGCCGGTTTTTCTTTGTTCTTTCCCGGCCGGACTTTTCTGATGGAGGGGGTTATTTGCAGTTTTGCAAATAACACTTTGTGGAGGACTTATTTGCATAAGGTTTGATATGATAAGCATCTTTGCTTTTCATGCATTTATGAGATTTGATGAGATTAGAAATGAAGTGAGGTTTGATGTTGATTTAGTGATGATTATGTTTTAGGATGTGGTCACCACTTTTGCTTCCTACACTCACCTCCCTTCTTGCTTCATATTGTTTTCCTCCACCATTTCAAAAGATGAGAGATGATTATTCATGGTTGAGAAAAGAAAGAGAGAAGAAGAAAAGAGAAGAAGAGAGCTTCATCTTCATCCATGAGAGTTTTCATTAAGAAAAGTGAGAAGAAAAAGAGAGAAGAAGGAGAGAGCTTCATCTTCATCTTTGAGAGAGTATATCATTCTTCATCTCATTCCATTGCTAGAAAATTGAAAGCACCAATTTTCTATACACCATTCCTCCATCTATGGCAACCAACCCCAAAGTGAGACATACACTCTACACTATATTCCTACAGCAATTCTTGGACGCGTCGATTCGCCAGCTTCGCGCCCGAGTTGCCTCGGTATTGAGGTGGGAGCCCGTAAAAGCTACAGGCGATGTGGTGCCCTTCCGGCGAGGAGGCGACGACCGGAGTTCCCGCGAGGAGATCGGAGTGGAGATGAAGACCGGAGGACTCGGATCAGTCGGTACATCTCTAACCCATCCTCTTGTTAGCTTAGACTAGTTTAATGGTTACGATCCGGGTGTTTTGTGCGCGGTGGTGCCGGTTTGCAAAGTCCGCAAAATTAAAGTTTATCACCGTTTCCGCATTTGGCCGTCTGATTGACGGCCGGGGCGCCGCTGTGCACTTACATGTTTCTTTTAGCATATTGCTTATACATATTGGTAGAGCCCTTAAGATCTTTGCTTGATTACCAGCGTTGTGATGGCAGTCACACTAGTGGAGACTTGGTAGTCTATAAGCACATCCTATACAGCTCCCTAGTCGTTGGATTATTAAGACGGGGCATCGATACTCCGGAATAGACTAGTGCATACGCTTTTCATCCCAGCAGGGGAGATGGTCTGTCCCACAGCCATTAGTACGTCGTACTGGAGATAGTATGCAGGTGCTCATTAGGTTATGAGTACACTGGACAGGACTCGACGGGAACTGTTGGTGGGTATTATACCTATCGTCGGGTAGCAGTTCCCAGGTGACATGAGTACAGCTTAGTCCGTTGACTTGACACTGCTACTTCGCATCGAGTGTGTTCCCACTGTACTTTGATTACTACCCTACCACGGCTCAAAGGAGTCGTGGAAACAGGTAGTAGTTGGGTACAGTCCCAAAGCACTTGGAGGCAGTGGCGGTTAGATAGGATTCGTCTCTCCCAGTATTGGGGGTTGATATCGTGCTGTGTTCGGAAGGCCATTACATAAAGTCCTTGGCCAAGGCAAGCGAGATTTACTGGTAGGTATTCCAGTAGTTTTTCAGGGTGTATTGGGCTACTCTCCGGCACGACTTATACCGTTATTAGGGGTCTGACGTTTACCGCCCCCTAGGCCCGATATGCGATACTCTTAGACGAACAGACCGGACTGTACAGAGATTGTCACATTCAGGCTCAGTAGAAGTTCGGATGAGTTTTTCTCATCGGCCTTCTTATCGACATCTACCTGGGGACCATTATGTGCAGCTAGTATCACTTGTGACCTGTGGTTAAACCCACTGCCAACTTAGTGTCGAGTCTTTAGAGTCCCACATAGAGAGTTTCCCTGCACTGGGCAAAAGGTGTAGAGGCCGTATGGTTTTATGGCAGGGCTTCGATCACTTACGTACACTTGTGCGCGTATGATGTTCGGGTGAATAATACTAGTGGGCTTTGGTTTAAGCCGGATCCTAGTATTATATTGATGGATCTGTTTCATCTCTTTGTATTCGTGTTTCTCGGAACACGAATGCGGGTATGTATATACGGATGTGAGGAGCACAGAAGGAGACACCTCATTAGGGTTTTGACAATTTACTTGATTAAAACAATTATGAGGTGGAGGGAAGTATTTGTTATTTTTGTAAATGATAATTGTGACATGGCTACTAGTTTTGACTACTTGACTTTATTTGACCTTTTGACTTGGCTTGACCACTTGATTTGGGTTGGCTATTTGACTTAGATATTTTGTGGCACTATATATTTTTTTGTGAGATATTTTCTTGCCATGAGAGTTGTCAAGTCAAGGGAGCCATCACATTTTCATTATGCATTATCATTTGTAAAAATACTTTCTCTTTTCTCAAGTGAGCTCTCATGCTAGCTCTTCTTCTTCTTCCTCACTAGAAAACCCTTAAGGTCTCATGAGTTGAGTAAATTAGGGTTTCAAGAGACAAATAAATCCATCTTCATACTCTACATCACCTAGGACATCAAGTTTGGCAAGCTTGTTGCCCTAGTTACCTCGGTTTTGAGGTGGAGCTCAGACTATAGACTCTCGGGTGGATCGTCTTCGGCTCGGGGAGGCCGTGGAGGTTACTACGGTCCGGATCGATCCTTAGAGCCTACGTAGACGAGGAGGACAGCGATGAAGTCCCGAAGGACATGTATCATGGGGTATAACTTCGTATCCGAGTAGTTAAACCTCAAGTGGTTTGCTAGCTAAAGTTTATGAACGATCCTTGGTTCTAGTCGGTGTTGCGAAGCTCGTAAAAAATCATTTTTGCAAATTCCGCCTTCCCCCGAACACATGGGGTCCGCGACATCGACATACAGTGGTATCAGAGCCTCTCATAAACCTTAGATAGCTTGTAGCGATATTAGAATTCTGCCGGTTTTTGTCGCGCAAAAACTGCCGAAAAAACAGTTTTCAAAAGTGAAGTTTTGAGTTGTTTGCACAGCCCGCGGGCTCACAGTTTGAACCGAGAAGCCATGGGGTGGAGCGTACGCACCTCGGGGACCCTCCGGGGGAACCGAACGGCTGGGCCCACTCCCCAAGACCACCACAAGGTTGTCTTGGCGGTGGGGACCCGAAACTGCCCCACCTTGGGCAGTTCAGGTCTGCCTCATCCCCTGGCCACTTCGTGGTGGCCTCGGGGGTGGGGTGTTTCCCCCAATCAGAGCAAAACTCTGTTTGAATTTCAAAATTCAAAAATTGAAGCAACGCTTCAGATCCTTTGCGCAGCGCGCTGCGCGCCACGTGTCAAAAGCAGACACGCCAGCACCAGGAGCGCTGCGCCCTAGACAGCGCACCCCCAATCAGAGCAAAGCTCTGTTTCAAAATTTAAATTTAAAAAAAAAATCGAAGCAACGCTTCAGATCCCTTGCGCTCTGCACTGCGCGCCACGTGTCAAACGCAGGCGCGCTAGCGCAGGCGCGCTAGCGCAGTTGCGCTGCGCTCTGCGCTGCGGGCCACGTGTCAAACGCACGCGCGCAAGCGCCAATTGCCCCAGCGCTGGAATTTAAAGAATTCCCCACCGTTAGATCAAAGATCTAATAATAATAATAAATTATTAATTAATCAGAATTAAAATTCTGTTCTAGAAAGATCTTTCCAATCTTATTAAAATAAGAAGATTATCTTCTGTAAAACAGAAGCCCTAGGATCAAAAGATCCAACGGTAGGGAAATATCCCCAAATCAATCAGAGAAAGATCTCTTCAACTAACTTAACAAATCAGTTGGACCTATATAAAGGCCCCAAGACCTCAAGTCTGAGATAGAGAGAACCCTCTGCAAACTTTGAGTGAAGAACTGAAAGAGAAAGAAAGGCACGCCTTTGAAGAAAGAAGATCATTTTCTTCATCTTTAAAGGTAAAGAATTATATTCTTGAAGAACAGAGATGAAATCATCCCATTAAAAAAGAAGAACCATCTTCTAAAATGATCAAAGATCTAAGAACAAGATCAAGGTCTTCAATAAAAAAGAAAAAAAGATCAAAAAGATCTAATTATAAAAGATTTAAAGAAGTAATTTACTTCATTCACAGATCTTTTGATCTATAAAGGAAGAGCCTTTTGATAAGAATAAGAACTTTGGTTCTTGAATCTTGAGGCAAAGCCTCTTTTAAGAGAACAAAAAACTTGTTCTTTGATCTTAATTTGATCAAAATGCGCTCTGCGCTATTGGACAATGCCTTGCACTCTTGAATTGCGCCTTTGCGCTTATTGGATTGGCGCACAGCGCTAGAACGCGCCACGTGTCAACCACAGAACAATTTGCGCCTTGCGCTTCTAAAAATAGCGCACTGTGCTCTTGGACTGGCGCACAGCGCCAGAGCGCGCCACGTATCATTCACTGGCGCGCCCATAAACTGGCGCAGCGCACTCAGAAAGCGCAGTGCGCTAACAGACTTGTGGTTAGCGCTGAGCGTGACACGTGTCACCTTCGCATGCGCTAGCGTAATGCACTCTTTGATTAGCACAAAGCGCCTGACAAGCCACGTGGCGCACTATCAGACCACTATTTTGCCCCTGATAAATGCTATGCATTATAAAAAAAATGGGGCAGAGCCCAAATAATGGCCTAATAGGCAGAACATAAATAAAAATATTAAACATTTTTAACTGGACTTAGCCCAATTCTGGCCATAAGTCCTCAATTTAAATTGAACTGAGCTCATCTGCTCTTCCAATCAATTTACACCCGGTTCGAGGGTACATCTCTTTACTCCTCTGATATCTGTCGTTGTAATCCTTCAACGTCGTCAGAGAGGTGACGGGTCCCGACAACAACACATTACTACGGACTGTGGGGTCCTTAAACTCACGGACTATGATGTCCTTAACCTCGACCGTGATGTCTTAAAACTAATACCGGACTATGGGATCCTTAAACTCATGGACTATGACATCCTTAACCTCGACCGTGATGTCTTAAAACTAACGTCGGACTGTGGAGTCCTTAAATCCACGGACTATGATGTCCTTAACCTCGACCGTGACGTCTTAAAACTAATACCGGACTGTGAGGTCCTTAAACTCACGGACTATGATGTCCTTAACCTTGACCGCGATGTCTTAAAACTAATATCGGATCGCAATGTCATTAAACTAAACAATAGAGCCCAATTGCTCTCTTGTCGGATCTAAACGATCTCGTTAAGCTGATCTTAGTCTAAAATTAGACTAACGTGTCCTTAACAAACGTTTAAGTTGATCTTAGCCTCAAATAAGGCTAACGTATCCTTAAACACAACCCCCCAAACCCAAATCTAAGAAAGATACGGATTTGGACTAGTCCACGCCCTACGGGCGACAACATAACTTAGTCTCCGTATACAATCCACGGGCAACCGAATACAAAACAAACACCCACGACACGAAGTGACCATCTGGAGAAGGAGAAAGTTGTTACCGTAATGCGGTAGTGTAATTAACTGCAGGGGCTTGCGCCTGCAGGGAAGAGCGTCCCCACAATCAAAAAACCCTCAAACGAGGGGGAATCTGACGAAGTCTGCTACATCGGCCGCATCCGTTTAAATCTTCGATACACAGTGCCATAAATCAACTTGGCATCTTCGGAGAGGTGGACGGATAGCACCAATTAGCATCTGCCCCCAGATTCAGGCAAGACGTTAAGTCTTCCCAGCATCCGGCGGTAAACATGGGGTACCCCCTTTACACCCCCCGACTCCAAGTTAATTTCATGCTCTAACTTGCCGCGAAGGTTCGGGTGCATTTCGTTTTGATTCGGACTTCCGAATTGGCTCAAAACTATCGGTTTTGGAACTTTAGCTCACTGGATTTTCATGTCTTGGAAAATTATTTAAGTTTGCTAATTGTGTGTGGAATTCTAATGTCGTAGTTACTTTTCAAGCTTTCTGATGTATATATGTGTTTGGAAACGTTGACTTGCTATACGTCGATTAGTCGGGGTTGCACATATCTGTGATGTTATGATGGTTTGTGTATATGAACTTGTTGGATCGTAATGGATGAATAGCCGGGGATGTGAGATGAGGGTTTTCATTCTTTCATTCGATGTAAATTTGTAAAGTGATGTAATATTATTTTTGCGGGGCACATCCGGGTTGAGGTTGTAACCACCGTTTTATTATTTCTTTTACTGTTTTTGCTCCTTGGATAGACCTAAGGTGGGGTGCAAAAACTACCGGGTAGTTTGAAGTGCTGATTGATTCGTTTCTCGTTGTATGTCGGTATTTAGAAAATTGTATAAGAATCACAACCAAAAATATTTGACCGCAATCAATAACGGTGTCAGATTGTAGCGCATTAGTGAGTACGGATCGTCCACAGCGATTGAGCGATTCGTTCGTATTTTGTTTTGTTTGAATCGAAACTTTAATAGAAAAGAAATGCAAAATGATTCAAGATTTTTATCGATGAGGTTCAAGTATCACTATTCTAATCAAGAATCAAGAAAACGATAAACATCAAGAATCAAGTATCGATAGAATTCCAATCACTTTAGGTTTCAAGATTTGAACTAAAGCTCGTAGGAATCGATTAGATCGAAGATGTGATGAAGATTCAAGAATACGATTTCTTATCCATTAACAAGTTGATGCTAAATCGATGTAGATTCATCGAGGATCAAGGATCTTGCAAAGAATTAGGGTTCCTCATCCTATCCTTTATCCTTTCGATGAATCACATTCACTAGTTAGCTTCTTGAAAATCCAATGATCGATTGTTGATCTCTAGATCGTGCGAAAACAATTAAGAATGCATTTCGCATTGATCTAGATCATCAATCATTCAATTTTCAAGAATTTACAATTGCTATAAGACTTAAGAAAACGTTTAAAGATTCATCAACATCATCTTTCTACAATCGTCTCGATTCCTCCACGAGCGGAGTTTATTCGCGCATCATCACAAAGAATACATTCAAGAATTGAATACGAATCATAATGCTCGAATTGAAATAAAAGCAAGTTTAAAGAATCTTCACCTTTATTTATTCCACAAATTGTTACACATTGCTCAAGAGACTACAAGAATTTGAGAAGGAACAAAATTGTCGAATTTAGCGTTGCATCGGCTCCTTGAGTCGTGGATCGGCTTGGATCTCGTGCTCTGATGAATGCCGGCTTCGCCTCTAAAGGATGGTTGAAGACTTGCTTTGCTTGAACTCCATGGATCTTGAATTTGGTGTTGCTAGATTGATTGGATTAGGGTTAGGGTTTGGAACACAAGTTTTGTCACTAAACTTGTGGGAGAAATGGGGAAGATGAAGGTTGAAGAAGAATGATTAGCTTTCAACAACCAAAGATTGATTAAGGATTGATTAGCCTTCAACAAGTGAGCCTTGGGGTCTATTTATAGGTTTTCCAAACCCTAGCTTTAGGAATTCAAATTTGAGTTTTCCCTCCAAAAGTTGGTTAGAGGAAGAGGTTTCTAGAAGTAGTTAGTTAGGGGATTAGCTTCTAACCTAAGCTAGGAGGTTAGGGGGAAGGTTCTAGGTCCTTAATGGAGTTTAGGTGAAGCTTGTTAAGGAAGCTAAGAGTGTTTAGTTAGGAATCCCAATGGCTTGCTGATCTGGCAGAATGTTCGAGAGACATCTGGAAAATGTAGTAGCTTGATGAAGTGTACACACTGAGGTAGAAGTTATAGTGCTGAAATGAAGTGCTGACGTGTCCAAGACGCCGTGGATCCGCGGCGCAAGCTGGCTCCTGCCGCGGATCCGCGGCTCTTTAGGAGAACTAGGGCTTGATCTTTTCTGTGTTGCTTTGTTATGTCTTCAAGTGTACTCTCTGATATGTTGAATCTCTTAATGCCCTTTAGATCATTACCAGATTCCAAATCCTTGAGTTGGCGTATTCTTTAGCAGCACTGTTGTGTAATTTTGACCATTCTTCTGGAATTCCCAGCACGGACTTCGAAACACAAGTTGCGCAATATAGGAATGATGCCATGCTATGAAATGCAATCAATTTCCCTAGAAATGCCGGTTTTAAAGTCTAACACATGTAATCTGATATTTAACGACTGTTTTGCTAATATGTGCTAAATGAATGCCGAACACTTCTAGATGAGTGCAAATGATCAGGAAATTGCTGGTTAAAAGATGCAGTATTTTCGACTGATCAAATTCCCCCAAATTTATTTTCGATCGTCTCGAGCGAACTTTTTATTAAAAAGAAAAGGAGAAAATAAAAAAAAGAAAAACTAACTAGCACACTTTCGTAGGCAACACGATTGCACTGAGCACGTGCAACAAGCCTTTAAACTTCTAGGTGTCCCTAGTAGGAGGAGTGTTGTCTCCTGAGGGTTTTCAGCGGATTGCACCCACAAAATCCAATAATAAAAGGAAGATCATGAATATTACATTTAAAGAAAAGAATTGTAAAAGAAAAGCCTTGAAAATTAGGGTTTCCAACTAAGCTAGCTTTTCGGTTGTCATGAGCCCTATTTTAATGGTAATGAAAAACTGTCAGAAATCACGTCCTCCCTCAATAAAACATCGTCCTATTCTTCATTCCTATCTTTCTTCCAAACATCGATCATATAACCCTGCGTGTGTGTAAAGGACATCCCTACACCCGGAGAATTCAATTCAAGCTATCATACTCTTGCCCATCAGCCTCAGTACTTTTTAATTAATGAATATTAGAAGAGATTGCTCACACACTTTCATGCGACCGTTAATACTTCTTGAGGTACTAACCGACCGATTACTCATGTGCTTGCTTATTTAGTGTATTTTCCTCGTCTTGCACCACCTCAGGCATAGCAGTGACTCCCAGACCAGTTGGCCTTAGGGCACTAAGTGAAGAGGCACTCTGGCTATATATTTTTTTTATAGCCCTCGGTGATAACAAAACCAGTGTCCATTTTTCTCACCACTTAAAATTTTTTTTTTTCACTTTCTTTTATTTCCTTCATACATCGGCTTTAAGACAAGAGCATTTCAAGGTATCCTCTACTATCCCAGACTTCAAGACGTGTGTAAGTGCGAATAGCAGGGTAGCAACGTTCAAAATGTTTGGCTTCCAGAATAGAAACTATTTTTCAGACTTAGTTTTATCCTCAGATTAGTGACTTCCTTCATCTTACTAACCCTTGGGACAACGGCTCATAACTACTTATTACTAGTTCGTATAAGAAAACTTCTAATTTTCTTAGTTTTCTTAAAATTTTCTAATCTCATGAATGTAATTGTTCACTATCTAAACTTTTATTATCTTATTTATATACAAAAAATGTTTAAATATTAAAATATTTTTATATTTTGAAAATTTTTAATTTTTATGGATTTTGAAAATTTTTAAATTTTTATAAGTTTTTAAAGAAATGTTTTGTGCTTATGCAAATGATATGCAAATGATGCAAAAATAAGCACAAACCTCCCCCAAACTTGTTTTCAACAGTGTCCTCACTGTTACCAACCGCTATACCTACAAAAACCTGTAAGCCTGGGGGGAATTATTAGTGGGGGCAAAATATATAAGTGAAGAACTTCCCCCAAACTTATTCTTTTCACTCACCTCCGTCCAAAAGATGATGCAGTGATATATATGACATGAAGGTGAGACGGAGGAATTTTAATCCAAATAAAATGGCTCCTGTAAGAACAGGAGCTCCTCCGTGGGGTCAGTGGAAAAATACGGCTTTAGTCTATGTCCATTCACTTTGAAAAATGTGCCGTTTTTAACATTTTCTGCTTCTACTGCCCCATGCGGGTATACGACCGCACAACAAAAGGTCCCTTCCACCGAGATCGAAGCTTACCCGCGTGAAGGTGTAATCGTGAATCATAAAGAATAACTTGTTGACCTGGTGAAAATGTTTTCCTCAAAATGTTTTTATCGTGAAAAACCTTAGTCCTATTCTTTATGATTACAGCATTATCATAAGCTTCATCGCGGAGTTCACTTAGCTCATTTATTTGCAGCTTCCGAAAGTTGCAGGCTTGGTTTAGGTCAAAGTTGATTTTCTTAATTGCCCACAATACTTTATACTCAATCTCGACGGGTAAGTAACATGCCTTCCCGAACACTATCCTATATGGAGACATCCCTAGGTCGGTTTTATATACAGTTCTGAATGCCCAAAGAGCATCCGTCAGTTTGGTCGACTAATCTTTTCTATTCTTAGCAACAGTCTTCTCCAGGATTAGTTTGATCTTTCTATTCGAAATCTCAGCCTGTCCGCTCGTTTGGGGATGATAGGGTATAGAAAGTCTGTGGTTAATTGCGTATTTCCGCATCAGAGTCTCGAAAGACCTGTTGCAGAAATGTGTCCCATTATCGCTAATGATAGCGCGTGGGTGTCCAAATTGCGAAAAGATATTCTCTTTTAAGAACTTAATGACAACTTTCTTGTCATTAGTGCGACATGGAATGGCTTCAACCCACTTTGAGACGTAATCAACCGCCAGCAGTATGTATAAATTCCCAAAGAAGTTGGGAAAGGGACCCATAAAGGCAATGCCCCAAACATCGAAAATTTCAACAACCAAGATGGGTTGCTGAGGCATTTCATTTCTCCGGGAAATTCTACCCGTGTACTGACATTGTGTACAGGTTTTGCAATGCTCAAATGCGTCCTTGAATAAGGTCGGCCAATAAAAACCACATTGCAAAACCTTCTCCGCCGTCTTTTTAGGACCGAAGTGACCCCCACAGGCCTGATCATGACAAAAAGAAAGAACACTCTTGAACTCTTCTTTCGGGACACACCGGCGAATGATCTGATCAGGACAATACTTAAACAAATATGGATCATCGCAGTAAAAGTGTTTTACTTGGGATAGAAAACGGTATTTGTCCTGTTTTGACCAATCGCTGGGTATAAGTCCCGTGACAAGATAGTTCACAATATCCCTGAACCAAGGTTCATTGGATACGCTCAAGAGTTGTTCGTCCGGAAACGAACCATTGATCGGCAGGGTCATAGGGGAAGAAGAGATGCGTGAAAGATGGTCGGCCACAACGTTTTCACATCCTTTCTTATCTTTGATAACAAGATCAAATTCTTGTAATAGAAGGATCCAACGTATTAGTCTACCTTTTGCATCTTTCTTCGCCAAAAGATGTTTCAAGGCGGAATGGTCTGTGTACACAATTATTGGTGAGCCAATCAAGTAAGGACTGAATTTTTCTAGTGCAAATACAACCGCCAAAAGTTCTTTTTCGGTAGTTGTATAGTTGATTTGTGCATCATTCAGGGTTTTACTCGCATAATAGATCACGTGTTGCATCTTATCAATGTGCTGTCCTAAGACTGCACCTACTACAAAGTCGGATGCATCACACATCAGTTCAAATGGGTAGTCCCAATCTGGAGACGATAGAACGGAGGCTGTAGTGAGGGAGTGTTTTAGTGAGTCGAAAGCTGCCTCACAATCCGAGTCAAAGTGGAAGGTCGTATCCTTGGCCAGGAGAAGAGTTAAAGGTCTAGCAATTTTGCTAAAATCCTTAATGAATCTCCTATAAAAGCCCGCATGGCCAAGAAATGATCGAATGTCCTTGACGCTTTTGGGATGAGGAAGGTTTTGAATGACATCTATCTTAGCTCTGTCAACCTCAATGCCTTTCTATGAAATAACATGTCCAAGCACAATTCCCTCTTGGACCATGAAATGGCATTTTCCCCAGTTCAAGGTTAAGTTCTTCTCTTTGCAACGAGTAAGAACAGCGTCAAGATTCGAAAGGCAATCAGAAAAAGAATCTCCAAAAATCGAGAAGTCGTCCATAAAAATCTCCAAGAAATTCTCTACCATATCAAAGAATATCCCCATCATACACTGCTGAAAGGTAGCGGGAGCATTGCATAGCCCAAAGGGCATGCGTCTATAAGCAAATGTGCCAAAAGGACAAGTAAAAGTGGTTTTATTTTGATCCTTTTTGGCTATGGGGACCTGATTGTAGCCAGAGTATCCGTCCATAAAGCAATAATACTCACGTCCAGCTAAGCGCTCCAGCATCTGATCAATGAAAGGTAGAGGAAAGTGGTCTTTCCTCGTGGCGGCATTGAGTTTTCGGTAATCAATACATACACGCCACCCAGTTTGGACGCGTGTCTGAATCAACTCATTCGCCTCATTGGTAATAACAGTGATGCCAGATTTCTTAGGGATGACATGTATTGGACTCACCCATTGGCTATCGGAGATTGGGTATATAATACCATTATCTAGGCATTTGACGATCTCTTTCATCACCGCTTCCTTCATGACGGGGTTTAACCGTCTCTGTGGTTCTCGGGTTGGTCTGGCATCATCCATCACATGTATATGATGTTCAACAATCAAAGGACTGATCCCTTTGATGTCCGCCATAGTCCAATCAAACGCCTCTCTATTAGATTTCAATACCGATAAAAGTGCATGCTCTTGCTCTGATGCTAGAGAAGCGGATATGATAACCGGTAAAGACTCATTCTCACCTAAATAAGCATATTTAAGATGAGAAGGTAAAATTTTGAGATCTAATACGGGCGGAGAAATGATAGAAGGAGGGATCATCGAGTGATTTTTGGAGTCACAAAGAAGCTCATAGCCTATGAAAGATACAGACTCGGGTGGTGAAAAGTCAGGAGTGTCGGACTCAAGTGTAGGAAAAGTGTCCTCACTAAGATCATGTGTAATATCAAACAGAGATGTGGTAATGTCATCGAGATCTGTAAAGCAAAGTTCCTCAGCTCCGCAACTTTCGGGAGCGATCTCGTGGACAGAGCACACATCTAGAATATGAGCAGAGGGTTCTGATGGCTGACTTCCAACTTTGTAGATATTTAATTCAGTGGTCATATTTCCAAATGATAAGTTCATTGAACCATTTCTACAGTTAATAACAGCGTTGGAAGTGGCAAGGAAAGGTCGACCCAGAATCACCGGAATTTGGCCCCGGGGGTTTGCTACAGGCTGTGTATCAAGTACAATGAAGTCTACAGGGAATACAAATTCCCCGACCTTTATCAACACATTCTCTAGTTCACCCCTTGGTTTGGTGATTGAACGGTCTGCCATTTGGAGAGTGCAGTGAGCAGGTTTCAACTCTCCAATCCCTAATTGCTCATATACAGAATATGGAAGTAAGTTAACACTTGCGCCAAGGTCTAAAAGAGCACGATTTATGTTTTTACCCCCAATAGAAATCGATATGGTAGGACATCCCGAGTCCTTACATTTCTTTGGCAGCTGTGGGATAAAAGCAGTGCTAATGTTATTAGACATGAAGACCTTCTTCGGCACTTGAGTCTTTCTCTTCCTAGTGCACAAGTCCTTAAGAATTTTCGCATAAGCGGGGACTTGTTGAATCGCATCTAGGAGAAGGATATTGATGTTAACCTGTTTGAACATTTCCATAATTTTCTCCATATGTGGACTCGTTTTGTTACCCCTTAACCGATTCGGGTAAGGATCTTTCGCAATAAGCGCTGGGTCCATCATAGGAGAAGGAAGAGGGGGTAGACGTGATCCCAAAAGAGGAGTGGGGATCGTCTGTGGAGAACTAGAAGGGCTATACTGAGGTGTCGAGCCTAGTGGGAAATGGAGAATAGGCTCGCGAGAAGGTGGTGGAGTAGAAGAACAAGGATCAGAAGGAGAAGTGTGTGTGTGTGGAAAGGTCTCAGCCGGGGTGTTGATATGATTTCCAATATCATCAACTTCTTCCCCAACATGGTTATTCAGCACTCTTCCTGATCTCAACGTTGTGATGGCATTTACATTGTAATGCCCAGGGTTCGGTAGGGGTTGAGAAGGAAGTTTCCCTTTTTCTCTCGCACTCATTTCGGCTTTAAGTCGTGCGATTTCAGCTTCCATCGATCTGATACTCTCAGCTTGGGACGCTGAGTTTTTCTTTATTTCACTGACGAAAGATCTAACCTCAGCCTAAACCTCTATGAAATTTGACAAAAGTGATTTCATGGTTTGAGAGAATTCGTCAGAACAGGACAACTGCATAGGATTGACTGTGCAGGAGTGTTGACCTGGTTTTGGAAATTTTGTGACTGGTAGGGGTGCTGAGTGAGTTGAAGTGGTTGCTGTTGTGGTGGAAGAGCCCTTTGAAAATTATTTTGTCTTGGAACCGTGTTTTGAGATTATTGTTGATTCCAAGCAAAATTCGGGTGATTCTTCCAACCCTGATTGTACATGGAAGAATATGGATCGTTTCTAGGTCTTTGAAATGCGGCATTAGTATGCTCGTGACCTTGAAACGCAGAGTTTAATGGACATTCTTCTGTTAAGTGAGAAGGATCAGAACAGCACCCACATACAGTTTTTGGGAGCAACATTGGGTTTAGGGAGGCTGCTGCAAATTTGTGTTCCATAGCTTCGAGCTTCTTTTGCATTGCTGCCATCTCAGCTCAAACACCTATGGACACATCTATTTGGTGTACGCCACCCCTATTCAATGGTTGGGTTCCACTCTCCCACTGTAGTGATTTTTCAGCGAACTCTTCTAAAAATTTCCACGCTTCCCCATCATCCTTAGTCATAAAAGTACCTTGACACATGTTTTCAAGGTTCTGTTTAGTGTTTGGGTTAATGCCCTCATATATGATTCGGCATAGATCCGATCTCGGGATGCCGTGATGAGGACATTGAACCAATAGATCCTTGAAACGTTCAAAGCATTTAGAGAATGGTTCAGCAGGAAGCTGGGTAAATTGATTCAGTTCGCTACGAATTCGAGCTGTCTTTTGCATTAGGTAAAATTTCTTAAGGAATGCCGCGACGAATTCTTCCCAATTCGTAATAGAGTGTGCGGTAGTGTTATATAGCCACTTCTCGGCTATATCGCACAAAGTAAATGGAAGAAGTCGTAGACGCATAGCATCCACTGAAAGTTGTGACGTACCCATCATTGCGCATACGTTTTCAAATTTGGTGATGAAAACGTATGCGTCCTCAGACTCGAGACCGTGGAATTTGGGTAGAAGGTTGATATATTGGGGCTTAATCTCAAAGTTATCCCCGTTGGCTGGTGGTGTGGATAAGCAGGTCGAAAGAGGACCTCGAATAGGATATCACCTCTCTTGGAGAGAGATGTGGGGTAGATTCTGCGCACCAACGGATGGCGGCAGATTAGTGGAAAAGAAGTTCGATGGAGTCGGATCCATCGGTGTGGGTGTGGTGGTGGGTAAAGGAAAGGTAAATGTAGAAATATCGACTTCGGAGTCGATAGGAGAGACGCGGACTAAACGGGCACTAGAATCCCGTGTCCAGCCTATCTTGCACTAAAAAGGGTTAGTACAAGTGGCAGCGTGGCTTATAATTAAGGGAATGAATGAATGCGGTGTTTGCTTTGAAAAAGGGACGGATTTTTGAAAAAATGATGCGAGCACAACAAATGCAGCAGGCAATACCCTAAAATCTAGTGGTCACCTAGGTCCGGCTCTAGACCGCTCCTAACTGCCAAAAGACAAGTTGCAGGATAGAATCCTCCACTGCCTCTTTGTCCCCCTGTGGCCAGGTAAGTGCCAGGTAAGTGGGAAGGTATTCCACTACGTAAGTAGTGGGCCTAATTAATAACCACTAGCCTTCGACACACTTGCCTTAGACACCACAAGAAACGCGGATAAGCAATGAATTACCCACGGCCTTCTTCTGTCCTAAGTGAGCGCGACGGTCCTTAGAGTCATCTCTAGTTATTTTTTAGTTAATGTAGGTCAATGCGGATGCAAGTTTTATGATTTTTAGGGCCTAGGAAGGGTAATGAACTCCCCACCTAATTTGGATTTGGCCGTGCCCTTTAATATCCGTATTAGAATGCAAACAACCAAGAAACAAAAAACACGCACAATTTTAATTTGCTTTTTGCGGCGCTGCGATTTTTGCAAAGAAGCCTGCAGATATTTGTTAATTGGAGCAGAGATAGAAGAAGATAAGAAAGTTAGGAGCTACCTGAGAAAAATTGGCAAAGAGATCCCTTCACAGGGGTGCGGAACCGCCGCAAATGCTTCCTTATACCGCGGAATCGCGGCCGTTGGTGCTGCTCTCTGCACCAAAATTCAACAGCAAGCTTCGGTTCACTCCTTCAGCTCTCTGGAATTTTCCAAAAATTATTTCAATTGCACAGCAAGCTCCAGATCTCCTTGCAACAAATCACAACAAATTGTTTAGATTTTTGCGCGAATTTTGATCTCAAAAATGTAATGGAATAAATCTTTCAATTCAAATTTCAATATAGAACGAATTAGCGCGCGATCCCCGGCAACGGCGCCATTTGATTGATTCGTTTCTCGTTGTGTGTCGGTATTTAGAAAATTGTATAAGAATCACAACCAAAAATATTTGACCGCAATCAATAACGGTGTCGGATTGTAGCGCATTAGTGAGTGCGGATCGTCCACAGGGATTGAGCGATTCGTTCGTATTTTGTTTTGTTTGAATCGAAACTTTAATAGAAAAGAAATGCAAAATGATTCAAGATTTTTATCAATGAGGTTCAAGTATCACTATTCTAATCAAGAATCAAGAAAATGATAAACATCAAGAATCAAGTATCGATAGAATTCCAATCACTTTAGGTTTCAAGATTTGAAGTAAAGCTCGTAGAAATCGATTAGATCGAAGATGTGATGAAGATTCAAGAATACGATTTCTTATCCATTAACAAGTTGATGCTAAATCGATGTAGATTCATCGAGGATCAAGGATCTTGCGAAGAATTAGGGTTCCTCATCCTATCCTTTATCCTTTCGATGAATCACATTCATTAGTTAGCTTCTTGAAAATCCAATGATCGATTGTTGATCTCTAGATCGTGCAAAAACAATCAAGAATGCATTTCGCATTGATCTAGATCATCGATCATTCAATTTTCAAGAATTTACAATTGCTATAAGACTTAAGAAAACGTTTAAAGATTCATCAACATCATCTTTCTACAATCGTCTCGATTCCTCCACGAGCGGAGTTTATTCGCGCATCATCACAAAGAATACATTCAAGAATTGAATACAAATCATAATGCTCGAATTGAAATAAAAGCAAGTTTAAAGAATCTTCACCTTTATTTATTCCACAAATTGTTACACATTGCTTAAGAGACTACAAGAATTTGAGAAGGAACAAAATTGTCGAATTTAGCATTGCATCGGCTCCTTGAGTCGTAGATCGGCTTGGATCTCGTGCTCCGATGAATGCCGGCTTCGCCTCTAAAGGATAGTTGAAGACTTGCTTTGCTTGAACTCCATGGATCTTGAATTTGGTGTTGCTAGATTGATTGGATAAGGGTTAGGGTTTGGAACACAAGTTTTGTCACTAAACTTGTAGGAGAAATGGGGAAGATGAAGGTTGAAGAAGAATGATTAGCTTTCAACAACCAAAGATTGATTAAGGATTGATTAGCCTTCAACAAGTGAGCCTTGGGGTCTATTTATAGGTTTTCCAAACCCTAGCTTTAGGAATTCAAATTTGAGTTTTCCCTCCAAAAGTTAGTTAGAGGAAGAGGTTTCTAGAAGTAGTTAGTTAGGGGATTAGCTTCTACCCTCAGCTAGGAGATTAGGGGGAAGGTTCTAGGTCCTTAATGGAGTTTAGGTGAAGCTTGTTAAGGAAGCTAAGAGTGTTTAGTTAGGAATCCCAATGGCTTGGTGATCTGGCAGAATGTTCGAGAGACATCTGGAAAATGTAGTAGCTTGATGAAGTGTGCACACTGATGTAGAAGTTATAGTGCTGAAATGAGGTGCTGACGTGTCCAAGACGCCGCGGATCCGCGGCGCAAGCTGGCTCCTGCCGCGGATCCGCGGCTCTTTAGGAGAACTAGGGCTTGATCTTTTCTGTGTTGCTTTGTTATGTCTTCAAGTGTACTCTCTGATATGTTGAATCTCTTAATGCCCTTTAGATCATTACCAGATTCCAAATCCTTGAGTTGGCGTATTCTTTAGCAGCACTGTTGTGTAATTTTGACCATTCTTCTGGAATTCCCTGCACGGACTTCGAAACACAAGTTGCGCAATATAGGAATGATGACATGCTATGAAATGCAGTCAATTTTCCTAGAAATGCCGGTTTTAAAGTCTAACACATGTAATCTGATATTTAATGACTGTTTTGCTAATATGTGCTAAATGAATGCCGAACACTTCTAGATGAGTGCAAATGATCGGGAAATTGCTGGTTAAAAGATGCAGTATTTTCGACTGATCAAGTGCCGAGTGGCCTACTCACTTTGTTGAGAGAGGTTGCTTCACTTCGGGTATTTGGCGGGTAGTTTGCTGCACCCGTAGGGGTCTAGGGTAGGATTTGGCTATTCATCACGACTGTGGAATCCGTTTTTCGTTACAGGCTCAAACGAAACGCGGAATTCCTAGTATATCCAATGTGTTCATCTGTGATCTGGAATGCCTATCATTGCGTCTGACGAATGGATATTATTATATATATTATATAATAGACGTTGCTTATGTTTTGCATCCGTACTAGTCCAGCCCCCGCTCTGTCGTTAGTTAAGTAACCTAACGGGTGATGACGGGGTCTCGTGGCGAATGCGGATAGTATAAGCGTATGTTGTATTTTCGTTGTTTTCTGCAATGGTAGGTTAATTGATGGGACAATATTACATTAATGGAAAACAAACAAACCAAAGCTGAATCGTTGGAACAAATTTTAAAAACCACTCGGTTATTTTAAAATAGGAGACTTTTAAATGCGGAGCTTAAACCACTCCTTTTAAAAGTTATCAGGTTCCTTCGATTATATCAAGTTCATTACGTTCACGGTTTCGCCAAAACCATCCGTAGCCCTCCGTCATTTTATATGAATATTCAATAGTATTCAAGCTATGTTTGTTGACCTTCGTCAAGGCATAGTGATTGGTAGCTGCTAGGTGTTCATATGTAGCATAGATAGATGCGTTGGTTTGGGACAGTCGTATTAACTTGTTGACCTTCGTCAAGGGTATATAAGAGTGGGTTCAAATTAACCTGGACAATGATGGGTAGAACTTGACATGTGACTTATGATTTGTTGACCTTCATCAAGGTCATAAAAGCATGGGGCAAAAATCCACATCGGGAGTTTCTAAAGAAACTGAAACTTGCTAGTGCTGCATACCATTTAGAGTTTGATAATGTTGGTAGGATTCCTTCAGCATTATCATATAATGATATTTGGATCCCGATCCTACTGTGAGTATCCGCTACTCCTCGGGACATTTTTCACTTAACGATCAATGCTATAAACCAAGTAGGTGTCTAGAACAGTGTTATTGGGGCTACGCCTCCAAGGAAAAGAGGTTATTTAATTAAGGAACTTCATGAAAGCGTCGTAAAACCTCCCTCGAAGTATCGACACTAGCCTAGCTGAACAGTTAAGCAAGTATTGTACGGTGAGATTAATCCTGACTAATTCATCTTTTATGGTTTGAGGAAGGATTCGAGAAACAGTGGGAGCCATCCTGTTTAGATAAATTAAAAACCAATCTAAACTTGCAAGAGCATCATCCTGAGTGTATTCTTCTCTCTCTCCTAAATTGCAGCGACCAGGTGACCAGATTAGGTTACAGATAGATAATAAAATGACTGAGTTATACTATAATGACTGGCAAAGGTTTGTCCAGATGCCCATTACATATGACAAGTTAGACCACCTCATTCCTACTCAAGCCCCCGCCGTCCCAGATCCAGTTTCCACCGTCGCGGATAAGGATATCCGTAAGACAAGGGAAAAAGACTGTGCGAATTCCAAGTGCCTCGTGTTGGCCTCAGTTGATGGTGTATACCAGAGGCAGCACGGGAAGATGGACTTAGTTTCCATCTTCCTCCATAACAATGTTTTATATGGAGAGCAATCTCGTATCGCAAGATATAATACCTCGAAGGAATTGCTTCAAGCGAGATTGGCTATCGGATCATCTATAGGGGACCACGTCCTTACAATGATTAGCTATATTAAAGAGCTCACGGACCTGGAGACCACGTTGGAGAACGAGTCATATGCTGACTTGATTCTAAAGTCCCTACCTCCTACTTACGCTTAAGGGAAGAAAATTATACTTCCAGGGAAAAGGCACCCTGAAGGAAACCAGGGAGACACCCGCTCTGCTTATTGGGGAATCTTCCTCTTCTGGATCTATAGTGGATGCTAAGGGTGAGAAGAAGAAGACCTCCACAAAACCGATGGGCGGTATCAGTAAGGTAGAGGGACAGGGAAGGGCAAAAGTTTCGGGGTTAACAGTAGGGAGGGAGGGATGTTTGTATTGTTACGGGAAAGGGCATTGGCAGAAGGGATGCAGGGCTTGGAAAGCCAGAATCCAGGATCCGAAGTATGTTATGGCTTCGACTTCGGGTGTGTTAATGATTGGAAATAGTCTGTTAATTAACTCTACTTTCTGGGTACAAGATACCGGATCAGGATCTCATATCTGTAATTCATTACAGGCTTTGAGAAACCGTAGAGTTATCAGGACAGGTGATATGACTCTCAAGGTTGCTAACGGAATGAGCGTGGAAGCTGTATCCGTAGGGTATATCATCTAGAATTGACAAGTGGGCAGATATTGATTCTACGTAACTGTTTGTGTGTACCAAGTCTAGTTTATAAGCGATGTGGTTCACATCCACCTAAATCAAAGTCTGATTGGGTCAGATACACTAGAGGACAGTATATATTGAATCAAGCTCAGGTTTTCAAACGTCCAGAACACACTTTAAAAGAAAGTCTCCAGAATTAAATAAAACTTTCTTATGACATTATAGACAGGGTCACATCAATGAAACACGGCTGTCAAAGTTACATAGAGAGAGATATTTGGATCTGTTCGAATATCAGTCTTATATAACTTATCAATCTTGTCTCATAGGAAAGATGACAAAGTCTCCGTTCACTGAGCACAGAGTAAGAGCAAGCGAGCTCTTGGGACCCATACACAGCGACGTGTATAGTCCAATATCTACAGATGCACGAGTGATTATTCCTATTTCATTACTTTTACGGATAATTTCTCTAGATTAGGACATGTCTTCTAATGAAGCATAAATCCGAGACCCTTTGAAAAATTCCAAGAATATAAGAATGATATGGAAAAACAAACAGACAAAAGTATCAAGACACTGAGATCTGATCGATGTGGTGAATACTTAAATTGCCGAGTTCTTGGATTACCTAAAAGAAAATAAAATTCTTTCTCAGCTTACTCCTCCATACACATCACAACACAAAGGTGTATAGGTTAGACGGAACAGAACCCTATTGGATATTGTTCATTCCATGATGAGTAACGCTGAGTTGCCGCGATCCTTCTGAAGTTATGCACTAGAATAAGCTGCATATCTTTTGAATAAGGTTCCCACCAAGACTGTGCCTACCACACCATATCAGATGTGGAGTGGGAAGAAACCCTATCTTCAGTATCTGAAGATATAGGGATGTCCAGCTTTCGTCAAAAAGCAGTATGGGGACAAGCTCGAGGCACACTCAGTACTGTGTAGGTTTGTGAGATACCCAAAAAACTTTAGGGGGTATCTTTCTTATTACGCAGAGGAATAAAAGGTTTTTGTTCCTCGTCATGCCCATTTTTTAGAAAATCAATTTTTTGTAAAAAGAAATAGTGGGAGCGCAATAGAAGTGGAAGAAATTCCAGAACCACAAACTATTGCTGAAAGTATGGTAGAACCAGAGGTTTCAAAAGAACCGGACATGCCCACGCCAATCCGCAGGACTAGTAGGCAGTCTCATCCGCCCGAGAGATACTACGGTTTTCTCATAGACGGGGATAGAGATGATTGCATCATTGACAATGATAAGCCAACTAGCTTCCAGTAAGCCATTCAGAGCGGTGACTCGGTAAAATGGCTGGATGCAATACGGACCGAAATGGAGTCCATGTACACTAACAAAGTATGCACTTTGAACATTTCTCCAGAAGGGGTAAAACCCGTAGGCTGCAAATAGATCTTCACAAAGATGATTGGTGTAGATGGATAGGTTGAAACCTATAAAGCTAGACTTATTGCAAAAAGTTTTCGTCAAAGACCTGGTTTGGACCATGATGAAACTTTTTCTCCAGTGTCTATGCTCAAATCCATTTGGATCCTTCTTACCATTGCTGCCTTCCAAGATTTTGAGATCCGGCAGATGAATGTAGAGACGGCTTTTCTAAATGGTAATTTGGAAGAGTGCGTCTATATGGATCAGCAAAAAGGTTTCAATCAGAGTGGGAGCAGCGGGAAAATGTGCAAGTTGTTTAAGTCCATTTATGGACTAAAGCAGGCATCGCGGAGTTAGAACATCTGTTTTTATTGAGACGGTCAAAGAATTCGACTTTATCAAAAATCCAGATGAACCATGCATTTATAGTAAGATTGTAGCAAGAACTGTGGAATTCCTCGTTGAGTACGTGGATGACATTCTCTTGATAGAAAATGATATTCCTATGCTACAATCAGTCAAAGGATTCTTGTCACAGAGCTTCTTCATGAAAAACCTGGGTGATACCAACTACATTCTGGGGATCCAGATCTATCGCGATAGATCAAAGAGGATGGTGGGACTTTTACAGTCAAGGTACAACAACACCATACTGAAAATATTTAGTATGGACAATTCTAAGCGCGGTAGTCTACCGGCTTGTCACGGAATCACCCTCTCCAAAGAGATGTCTTCCAAGACTGATTTGGAAAGGGCTCGCATGTCGATTATACCCTACGCTTCTGCGGTAGGCTCTATAATGTATACGATATTGTGTACCAGACCAGATATAGCTTACGCACTAAGCGTGGTAAGCCGGTATCATTCAAACCCAGGAGAGAAGCACTGGGAAGCAGTAAAGAACATTCCCATGTGCCTGAGAAGGACTAAGGAGATGTTCTTGGTGTATGGCGGAAAAGGACCTCCAGATCGAGGCCTTTGCTAACTCCGGCTTCCAAAGTGATAAGAATGACTCTAAGTCCATGTCAGGTTATGGCTTTACCCTCGGTGGAGGGGCGGTCTGTTGGAAGAGCTCCAAGCAGGACACCGTTGCAAACTCGATGATGGAAACGGAGTAGTTCGTTGCATAAGACGCCGCAAAAGAGGCAGTCTGGATATGGAAGTTCTTAATTGAACTTCAGGTGGTTCCTTCCATTGTTGGTCCAATACTTTGGTATTGTGACAACAATGGCGCTATAGCTTTAGGGAAGGAACCCAGGTCCCATCAGAGATCCAGACATATCTTGAGGTGGTACCAACTGATCAGGGAGATCGTTGATCCCCAAAGGGATCGAGGTGAGGAGAGTGGATACGGAGAACAACACTGCAGATCCACTCACAGAGGCCATCCCTCAGACAGTGTTCGAGAGGCTATTCGAGATCTTCGGTCTGCGATGTGCCAGTATATGGCCTTAGTGCAAGTGGGAGATTGTTAGTGATATATGTCCTAGAGGCCATTATTGTATCATACTGGATTGTATATTACTTAATGGGAGCTTGGGATATACACGGATATAGTAACAGTCTTGCTCAAAATGGTAGTATGCTACCTGGTTTGTTTCTACCTCAATATGTGCATGTGTTTCTTTTAGCATATCACTTATACAAATTGGTAGAGCCCTTAGGATCTTTGCTTGATTACCAAAGTTGTGATGGCAGTCACACTAGTGGTGGCTGGGTAGTCTATAAGCACACCCTATACAGGTCCCTAGTCGAATGATTATCGAGACGGGGCATCGATACTCCGGAGTAGACTAGTTTATACGCTTCTCATCCCAGCAGGGGAGACGGTCTGTCCCACAGCCATTAGTACGTCGTACATGAGATAGTATGCAAGTGCTCATTAGGTTATGAGTACACTGGACAGGACTCGTCGGGTGTAACAACCCTAAATTTCATGTACAACCTTTTGTAGAAATTTTTCAAAATATACAGAAAAGGGTATTTTTTCCTGAGCACAAGATATAAATTTGATTTGCTTTTTAATAGCAAGAAAGAACTTGTAGCTCATTGGTAATACCTTGCACTGCTGAACCAAGGCACCAGAGTTCAAATCCCTTACCCCACATTATTTTTAATATTGTTTTATTTTGAACTTTTAGAATACCAAGAGTCTACACGTGCTAAACCCGTAAAACCCCACTACACACTAAAAACAAACTGGACTAGAGGGAAGCTCAAGAGACGACGGACCCATCCCGACCGACCCCGGCCTGACTCGGCCGGCCGAACTCTGCCGGACCGCCGAGTCCCAAAAACAAAAATCGTGTCTTTTTTCTTTCCCATCATCCCTGTATAGTTTAATTCTCCTGCACATTTCCAGAGCCCCTTTAAATCACATTAAACCCAATTTTTATTACATTTTAATACATTTTTCTCACACCTCTTCACCTAACCCTAAACCCTAGCCTTACCCTATAAATACAACTCCTAGACACACACCCCTCACTCCAAAAATTCTGATCAAAACTCTCAAGAAATCCTTAGAAATAGTAGTGTGCAATTGAAGTTAGCAAAAGGCGAAAGCTCCGGCGAAATTCCGATGACAACCCTAGGAGATCCCGGCGACGAAACGACGCACCGGCGCCTCCTACCGCTTCCTCTCTCTCTTTTCTAAGCTTTAAAACCATAAGTCCCCGTCCCTCTTCTCTAATCTTGTTCTAAAAATACGAAATTTCAAAACTCGACGGAATCGGAGTTAAACCGATTTTCGATTCGGTTCTTTCTAAAAATCCAACATTTTCTTAAATACAATCACACAAAATACTTACATGTTGACTATTAATCATTCATAAACATGTTGAACAAGTTTCATGATAATCTAATTCATTTTGTAACTTTTATCGTACTTTTTCACTAAAATACCCTGTAATTTCATTTCGATATTAAACCATCACAATCTTGCTATATCTTTAAGTAGATCATGAGGTAATGACCTACCTCCTCACAACACTCATATGCAACATAGCACAATACTTTCGGGTACCTAAAATAAAGGAAAACGAAACATTTCAAATGAATACCATGAATTAATAAAACCGTTTTCTAAAAGATTAAGTATTTTACAAATCTTTGCAAAGCGCCGCTACAATCCATTTGGGAAACCCGACTAGGATGATACGGATTATCGCACATCTCTGGGCTTAGTAGTGCGAGATGCAGACCTCCGCAAGGAGCATTCGGTCTCGAAAGATTTAAAATACAAATATCTTAAGAAAATGAGATTTCTAGAAATATAATATATATAAAAATTATTTTTATATAAATATATATATATATGTATCTTTAAAATATCTATTTTTGTGGTAATATAAATATTCCAACTTTTCCTAAAATCACAAGAATCACTTTATATTAAAATACCATGAATTCCATACAAGTTCAATATTACAATTACATACCTTATATTATGAAATTAGGTTATTTTCATTAGAAATATCACAAATATAAAATATACATTTATTACAACTCTAAAAACGATAATTAAACACTTGGGGTGTATTTTGAAAATTATACAAAAAGTATTTTTACATAAAACCCCCTCAAGTTCTATAAATTACCCTAAAGACCCTAGTAAATATAGGTTTAAGCGGGACCAATCTCTTGAGCCTCAAGGAGCCGTAGATATGGGTGCTTACCTATCTAAGGTAGACAACTTAACAAAGGTGTTATTAATACGGTAATCGTCTTTGAAAAAGAGACAAATCCTGCCGACCATGTGCGGTTACCGATAATATCAAACAATCAGGACTTCAATTTTTTTTCTAATTGTTCCGACTCAGACTGAGTCTCATAAATAATCTGACTTGAATATGATTCAAGTACAATCTACAATCTACAATCCAACATGAATCCATGAATACACATATTCAATCTACTCAATCTGTATTGACTGAACCGAACCATGGATATACTTCTATTTACATGATTCTCCAGTTACATCCATTTACTGATATCATGGTTTCGGTAAGTCATCCATTTATACAATTCAATTACAAGACAATACAATACAAATAAGATATCGCGGGGTTTAAGGGGTAGATTGGTACGGAAGGTGTTAGAAGTGGCACGAGACTGTAAGATTTAATACACCTAACCTATATTCCGTTGCTGTTGTACCGTGGTATAAACGGTTCCTCGTACTATACGTGCCTCTAGTCTCTGGGATATAGAGACTCCTCTCGTATACACTGGCATCCTTCTGTACCAAGCTACAAACAACAGCGTTAACACCAAATAATCATATAGTAAAACTTTAAAAGCTATCTTCTCTTTCTGTCTATTATATTTCTCCCTTATCTTTGGGACTTACCGAGCGATTATTCGCTGACGACATTCCTTCTCTTTTTTCTTTGGAATGTTGTCAGGTGATCTGGACACTCAGGAGATCGAGCCTACTAGTGAGGACTTGGACCAGCTTTCCTACGACCCAGAGCTCTAGCTTCATTGTACACATTTTTATTTCAATACTTTTCATTTCTGTTATGCCACTGTTTAGGCATTGATTTCATTCAGTTGTATTTACTTTTCCATGTATTGTAAAAAGAATGTGAATAAATAAAGTTGCTGTTTTATTATATCTTGTCTCTTGTGCATTTATATTTATATTGTTTAGATACGCTTAGCGTATTTACTTCACAGTAAATACGTAGCGGCCTCGTCGCGTCCTCTGCCCGTACACTGGGAAGCGGGGCGTGACAGGTTTTGTTGGTGGCCAATGCAGGTCAGAGCTGTATAAAACTCTACCATGCAGTTCTGTTCTGTGTGAACAACTTAAGCAATATAACACAAGAATCAGCAACTAAAACATTCTTTACAATTCATATTTCTTGAATCTTATCATTCCATATACTTTGAATCTGTCCTAACTTAAATTTTTCTTTCAAGGTTATGGATTCCCCGAACAACACCAGCACCAACTTCAACAACACACCTCCACCACTACCACTCACACCTGCCGTCCCTGCTCCGCTCAACGAGCAAATGGTTCTTCTTGAGGCAATCCGCAACCTCCTAGAGGGACAACAGCAGCTCTTGAACCGTCCCGAGGCAGAAGCACCTGGGGTGAAGCAATTCAGGGCTTTGCACCCCAAACAGTTCTCAGGAAAGGGGAGCCCACTGGATGCTGAGGAATGGGCTCAGAGTATCGAAGATGATCTGGCAGCGGCACAAGTGCCAGAAATAGCTTGGGTTCATGTTGCAAAATTACAGCTCATGGACAATGCACGGAACTGGTGGAAGGCAGAAGAAAGCCGTCTTGAACAACCCATCGAATGGAAGACTTTCCGCGACATGTTCGACGCTAAGTACTTCCCTGAGACTGCCAGGTTCGACATGGAACAGCAGTTCATTCATCTGCAACAAGGTTCAATGTGGACCAAGTCGGTAGATGAATATGACACTGAGTTCACCATGCTTAGTCGATTTTCGGTACACCTGATACCGACGGATGAGATCAGATCCCGTCGATTTCAACAAGGATTAGATTCGGAGATCCAGGCTGCACTGGCCACATGAGATTTTCTGACTCATGAATCGGCTCTGAAAGCTGCCCGCCGTTATGAGGCAGTGGTAAAGGCGAGGGGCAGACCTCAGTTTACAGGAGTTAAGTACCCTGTCAACCAGATGACAAGAGGAGCCTCTTCCAGGCCATCGTTCGAACCTAGGAGAACTGAAGAAATCAATAACCAGTCAAGTCTAAATTTCTACTACTACTGCAGGAGAGAGGGACACTTGTAGAAAGACTTTAGGCGCGCAAAAGGCCTATGTATAGTTTGTGGCGCGTCCAATCACGGAATTGGAAACTGTCCTTATAGACGCAACCAAGCTCACACACCCACCAACTACCCGCAGCAGCCAGCTATCCAGGCTCCTGCACCTCGTTTTGCACTCCCTGCTCCACCACCTGCACAGTCTACTCGCCAATTCCAACAGGTAATGAGGAACATACCTCGAGGACAGAGAGACATGCCCCAAGGACAGAGGAATGTGCCTCCAGCTAGAAGGAACGTGCCACGGCGACAGGCTTACACCTTAGCAACCGTAGAACCTGAGACTGTGAACCAAGGTAACCCTGGTAACTCCCTCACATTCCTTTCAACTTTGACCAAAACTTTTGCAATCTTTCTTTCTTCTAAATATTTTCATACACTACCAATATTTCTGTCACCAAACTTTCTTTGAATCTGTTGCACATTCCTTTTACAAATTTCGAGGATGAAATTTTTATAAGGAAGGTAGAATGTAACAACCCTAAATTTCATGTACAACCTTCTGTACAAATTTTTCAAAATATACAGAAAGGGGTATTTTTGCCTGAGCACAAGATATAAGTTTGATTTGCTTTTTAATAGGAAGAAGGAGCTTGTAGCTCATTGGTAATACCTTGCACTGCTGAACCAAGCCACCAGAGTTCAAATCCCTTACCCTACATTATTTTTAATATTGTTTTATTTTGAACTTTTAGAATACCAAGAGTCTACACGTGCTAAACCCGTAAAACCCCACTACACACTAAAAACAAACTGGACCAGGGGGAAACTCAAGAGACAACGGACCCATCCCGACCGACCCCGGCCTGACTCGGCCCGAGTCGGCCGGCGACTCAGCCGACTCGGCCGGGCCGCCGAGTCCCCAAAACAAAAATCGTTTCTTTTTGCCTTCCCATCATCCTTGTATAGTTTAATTCTCTTGCACATTTCCAGAGCCCCTTTAAATCACATTAAACCCAATTTTTATTACATTTTAATACATTTTTCTCACACCTCTTCACCTAACCCTAAACCATAGCCTTGCCCTATAAATACAACCCCTAGACACACCCCCTCACTCTAAAAATTCTGATCAAAACTCTCAAGAAATCCCTAGAAATATTAGTGTGCAATTGAAGTTAGCAAAAGGAGAAAGCTCTGGCGAAATTCCGACGACAACCCTAGAAGCTCCCGGCAACGAAACGACGCACCGGCGCCTCCTACCGCTTCCTCTCTCTCTTTTTTAAGCTCTAAAACTGTAAGTCCCCCTCCCTCTTCTCTAATCTTGTTCTAAAAATACGAAATTTCAAAACCCGACGAAATCGGAGTTAAACCGATTTCCGATTCGGTTCTTTCTAAAAATCCAACATTTTCTTAAATACAATCACACAAAATCCTTACATGTTGACTATTAATCATTCATAAACATGTTGAACAAGTTTCATGACAATCTAATTCATTTTGTAACTTTTATCGTACTTTTTCACTAAAATACCCTGTAGTTTCATTTCGACATTAAACCATCACAATCTTACTATACCTTTAAGTAGATCACGAGGTAATGACCTATCTCCTCAAAACACTCATATGCAACATAGCACAATACTTTCGGGTACCTAGAATAAAGGAAAACGAAACATTTCAAATAAATACCATGAATTAATAAAACCGTTTTCTAAAAGATTAAGTATTTTACAAATCTTTGCAAAGCGCCGCTATAACTCATTTGGGGAACCTGACTGGGATGGTGCCGATTATCGCACATCCCTGGGCTTAGTAGTGCGAGATGCAGACCTCCGCAAGGAGCATTCGGTCTCGAAAGATTTAAAATACAAATATCTTAAGAAAATGAGATTTCTAGAAATATAATATATATAAAAATTATTTTTATATAAATATATATATATGTGTATCTTTAAAATATCTATTTTTGTGGTAATATAAATATTCCAACTTTTCCTAAAATCACAAGAATCACTTTACATTGAAATACCATGAATTCCATACAAGTTCAATATTACAATTAAATACCTTATATTATGAAATTAGGTTATTTTCACTAGAAATATCACAAATATAAAATATACATTTATTACAACTCTAAAGACGATAATTAAACACTTGGGGTGTATTTTGAAAATTATACAAAAAGTATTTTTACATAAAACCCCCTCAAGTTCTATAAATTACCCTAAAGACCCTAGTAAATATAGGTTTAAGCGGGACCAATCTCTTGAGCCTCAGGGAGCCGGAGATATGGGTGCTTGCCTATCTAAGGTAGATAACTTAACAAAGGTGTTATCAATACGGTAATCGTCTTTGAAAAAGACACAAATCCTGCCGCCCATGTGCAGCGGTTACCGATAACATCAAACAATCAGGACTTCAATTTCTTTTCTAATTGTTCTGACTCAGACTGAGTCTCATAAATAATCTGACTTGAATATGATTCAAGTACAATCTACAATTTACAATCCAACATGAATCCATGAATACATATATTCAATCTATTCAATCTGTATTGACTGAACCGAACCATGGATATTCTTCCATTTACATGATTCTCCAGTTACATCCATTTACTGATATCATAGTTTTGGCAAGTCGTCCATTTATACAATTCAATTATAAGACAATACAATACAAACAAGATATCGCGGGGTTTAAGGGGTAGATTGGTACGGAAGGTGTTAGAAGTGGCACGAGACTGTAAGATTTAATACACCTAACCTATATTCCGTTGCTGTTATACCGTGGCATAAACGGTTTCTTGTACTACACGTGCCTCTAGTCTCTGGCATATAGAGACTCCTCTCGTATACACTGGCATGTTTCTGTACCAAGCTATAAACAACAGTGTTAACACCAAATACTCATATAATACAACTTTAAAAGCTATCTTCTCTTTCTGTCTATTCTATTTCTCCCTTATCTTTGGCACTTACCGAACGATTGTTCGCTGACGACATTCCTTCTCTTTCTTCTTTGGAATGTTGTTAGGTGATCTGGACACTCAGGAGATCGAGCATACTAGTGAGGATTTGGACCAGCTTTCCTACGACCTAGAGCTCTAGCTTCATTATACATATTTTTATTTCAGTACTTTTCATTTCTGTTATGCCACTGTTGTAACAACCGAGTCCAATTCTACAAATTTCAGTTATCGTATGTATGGTGTGTGGTATTTATTTCATTTGTCTTGCTTGATTGTTGCTAGTTATAAATTAACCCCGACAATTCAAATTCTGCATATAACAATTTTAAGTCATCTAAAATTAAATTAAAAATACTTGACATGGCCTGCTCGACACCCTAACCCTGTGGTAGCGTCCTTGCATCGTGTTCTCATCTCATTCAGTGAAACGGACGTGTTTGGATGGCTACGCGCACGTGCGTGCGTCCATTCTTGGGGGTATGCTTTTTAATTATAAAATCCTTCATTTTAATTTTTGGAACCCGCCAATAATTTTCATTTTTCAAATTCAAAATTTTGGACTCGACACGGGCACAATTCGGAAATGTTTTGCATTTCGCTTAATCCTATTTATTTAAATCTTTTAAATCAGATAAAATATTTCACAGCCTAGTATAGATTTTTATACCAACGAGACTATATTTTAAAAACCCAGTGAATCTTTTATTTTTTTCCCTAACTGTTCCCTCACCCAATCAAAACCTTCCATTTCTTTTATCCCGGCCCTACAAATTCTCTCTCCCCTTTTCTATCATCATCCAATATCTTTTCCAGCCAATCAAAGAATTTCCTTAGAAGCCCCGGGCCCCACGTCTCCCTCTCTCTCTCTCCCTTTCTCTATCTCCCTCTCTCTCTCTTTCTCTCTCCTCTCGCACACTTTCTCACAGATCTCGCGATTACTGTAGGTTCCTCGATTCCCGTCACCGCCTTCAAGTTCTCGTCACCTCCCTTCTGCGTTTCCTCCTCCTCCTTCTTCTTCTGTTCTTCTTTAAAACCCGTGCACGAGAAAACAAGTGAAACCTATCCAACCTCTCGTCACCTCCTCAAACCCTAACCCTATTCCTACTCCACACCACCGTCTCCTCTCCATCTGAGTCTCCCTCTCTTCTTCTCCCCGAGCCGAGCCGCTCTCCCCTGCACGCACACCCGAGAGGGAATCAAGAACCCAACATTGCCTCCCATTACCGCCGAGTTCCCCTTCTCGTCGTCACCGTCTCCCTCTTCCTTTGTTCTTGTCCTCTGCTTTCCCCGAGCACCTAACCCTGCAACCCTAGCAGAAACCCTAGCCCGAGTCATCCCTGCGACGTGAACCTTGTCACCTTGCCGTTGATCTCGCCGGCGATCCCGCTCCGACGACTTCCAACCCTGCAACCAACCTAGAAACCCCAGTGAGCACCTCTTCTCTCTCGGTCTTTCTTCTCCTTCTTCCCATGCTTTTTCTTTTAAGTTTCTTTCTGTTTTAAAAATATAAACAGATAGGGAAATACCTCTGTTGATCGCCGGAGTTACATCGACGCCGTCGACACCTCGCAACTTCCTTCTTAACCACAGTAAGTCTCCTCTCCTTTCTTTTCAGTCGTCTCTTTTCTTTTCCGTACATCTTTTCCGATATACATTTTTACTGTTCTCGTGTTTTGCCGGAATCCGACCGTGCCGACGAAGTTTCCCGACGACCCAGCGAGGACCTGCGACCCGTGTGACTCCACTGTTCGTCGTTTGGGTTCATTCCGTATACCGTGCGCGCGTCGCGACTTTTCCCCGCCGACGCGTAACGTTCCGTTTTCCGTATCGCGACCCGTTGAGGCAAGTAAAACTTGCTACATGCTACTTAATTTATTATGTATACAGTTTATGGCACATTAAACCCGTAGTCTAACCTTAGTGCCATGATTTTTCCTTTTTCATGCTCGACGTCGTGTTATATTATTTTATTTTTTTCAAACTTGAAACCTACCGTGTGTATTTACTTTATAAAACCTAATAACCACATTTATATGTTTTAATCATATTTTAACTATTGACATAGCCTATGGTATTTTTCTATAGTTTTAATCCATCGGACACTCGTGTGCATTTAAACCTGTTTTAACGGTGGTTTCATCCATTGAACCTATTTATAGACCATTGCATCCCTGGAATTTCTTAGTAATTGTTAACATGATTTAACGGCCATAATTGTCATACTGTATTCGTATAATGTGGAAACCATCTCTGAAACACAAACTGATAACTGTACAGCTAATTAATTAAAT
Organism: Agapanthus africanus; assembly: GCA_030015575.1. Classification (NCBI taxonomy): domain Eukaryota; kingdom Viridiplantae; phylum Streptophyta; class Magnoliopsida; order Asparagales; family Amaryllidaceae; genus Agapanthus; species Agapanthus africanus. The sequence continues at coordinate 788,000,400 of CM057337.1, forward strand.
CTGTTTTATTGCTTAACTTATTGCTTAGATTGTATTGTTGATAACCATGCTTGATTATTTATAACCATGATTATGCTAGCTGTTTTTGAGTACCCACATGTTACCTTTTACACCCTGGCCTGACTTGCTACACACATATTGATTGACCCGACATGGTACCGTACACTACTTGACTTGACCTGATGTACCATGGCTTGACCCGTTACCTGATCTTGTGTCTAATGCCAACAAACTTGACATGTAGTCCTCACGGACCGTTCCTGTAGTCTATCCAGACAAACCTGCTCTTACCCGATCCTGTGTTGGCATTAGTTCGTGATTACTGAATACCTGACTTGACATACATAACTTGGGGTATGGGGAAATCAATGATGAAACCTGACTTGTAACTCAACAGTTCGATACCTGTTCTGATCAGTCTTACGGGCTAGGCCAGCCCCGGAGTGATGATGCTGACATCACTCATCTGTTCTTGCTACCTTTTACTGCCTAGTGGCACGTCTCGGATTCAGCCCGAGAATCTTGACCGTGGTCCCGGGCACGCACGGGATACTATTGAGTTATATCGATAATTCATCAAATTGATTTCAAAGATTTTAGAGTAGAAAACTCAATAGAACAATTTAGTTTACTCACTGCACACTACCCTGCACTGCCTGATTTATATTACTGTTACATCTGCTTTTCATTCATGTTCATATTTGCATTGCCTTTTACCCTGTTCATATTTTATCACTTGATGACATGACGCGCTGACGTCTGGGTTTTGCATGGCCCAGATTCCGTACCTTTGCTGCAGTCCGAGCAGGAGTACTTTAGCCAGCAGGCTGAGCTGTGAGGTGTCAACAGTAGTTAGTTCTTTTATTTTCTGCATTTTATTCCTGATGTGAGCCCGTATTATGGGACATACATTCCAGTTATTTTGTATTGGATCTTTACTTCCGCACTTTTATTATTCTTGACTCATGTTATCTTGGCTTATGGACATGTTTTAGATAGTTTTATTTTGTTCTTGATATCTCTACAGCCGTAATGTGACTGTGGATGGATACTTCCTACCCACAGGTAGCATGGTTGGCTATGTCACGTGCCCAATTTAGCGTACTCTGGGAAGCGGGGCGTGACAACTGTTTAGGTATTGCTTTCATTCAGTTGTATTTACTTTTCCATGTATTGTAAAAATAATGTGAATAAATAAAGTTGTTATTTTATTATATCTTGTCTCTTGTGCATTTATATTTATATTACTTAGATACGCTTAGCGTATTTACTTCACAGTAAATGCGTAGCGGCCTCGTCCCGTTCTCTGCCCGTACACTGGGAAGCGGGACGTGACATCAGGAACTGTTGGTGCGTATTATACCTATCGTCGGGTAGCAGTTCCCAGGTGACATGAGTACAGCTTAGTCCGTCGACTTGACACTGCTACTTCGCCTCGAGTGTGTTCTCACTGTACTTTGATTACTACCCTACCATGGCTCAAAGGAGTCGTGTAAACAGGTAGTAGTTGGGTGCAGTCCCGAAGCACTTGGAGCCAGTGGCGGTTAGATAGGATTCGTCTCTCCCGGTATTGGGGGTTAATATCACGCTGTGTTCTGAAGGCCATTACACAAAGTCCTTGGCCAAGGCAAGCGAGATTTACTGGTAGGTATTCCAGTAGTTTCTCAGGGTGTATTAGGTTACTCTCCGGCACGACTTATACCGCTATTAGGGGTCTGACGTTTACCGCCCCGCTAGACCCGATATGCGATACTCTTAGACGAACAGACCGGAATATACAGAGATTGTCACATTCAGGCTCAGTAGGAGTTCGGATGGGTTTTCCTCATCGGCCTTCTTATCGACATCTACCTGGAGACCGTTATGTGCAGCTAGTACCGCTTGCGGCCTGTGGTTAAACCCACTGCTAGCGTAGTGTCGAGTCTTTAGAGTCCCACACAGAGAGTTTTCCTGCACTGGGCAAAACGTGTAGAGGCCGTATGGTTTTACGGCAGGGCTTCGATCACTTACGTACACTTGTGCGCGTATGATGTTCGGGCGAATAATACTAGTGGGCTTTGGTTTAAGCCGGATCCTAGTATTATATTGATGGATCTGTTTCGTCTCTTTGTATTCGTGTTTCTTGGAACACGAATGCAGGTATGTATATACGGATGTAAGGAGCACAGAAGGAGACACCTCATTAGGATTTTGACCATTTACTTGATTAAAACAATTATGAAGTGGAGGAAAGTATTTGTTATTTTTGTAAATGATAATTGTGACATGGCTACTAATTTTGACTACTTGACTTTGTTTGACCTTTTAACTTGGCTTGACCACTTGACTTGGGTTGACTATTTGACTTAGATATTTTGTGACACTAGATATTTTTTTGTGAGATATTTTCTTGCCATGAGAGTTGTCAAATCAAGGGAGCCATCACATTTTCATTATACATTATCATTTGTAAAAATACTTTTTCTTTCCTCAAGTGAGCTCTCATGCTGGCTCTTCTTCTTCTTCCTCACTAGAAAACCCTTAAGGTCTCATGAGTTGAGTAAATGAGGGTTTCAAGAGACAAATAAATCCATCTTCATACTCTACATCACCTAGGACATCAAGTTTGGCAAGCTTGTTGCCCTAGTTATCTCGGTTTTGAGGTGGAGCTCGGACTATAGATTCTCGGGTGGATCGTCTTCGACTCGAGGAGGCCGTGGAGGTTATTACGGTCCGGATCGATTCTTGGAGCCTACGTAGACGAGGAGGACAGCGATGAAGACCCGAAGGACATGTATCGTGAGGTATAACTTCGTATCCGAGTAGTTAAATCTCAATTAGTTTGCTAGCTAAAGTTTATGAATGATCCTTGGTTCTAGTCGGTGTTGCGAAGCTCGTAAAAAATCATTTTTGCAAATTCCATCTCCCCGCGAACACGTGGGGTGCGCGACATCGACTTACAGTGGCTATCCTATATTCTGTGGCCTTTGCCAAAGTCGACATAGATACATGGCATCTTTTGTGCCGGTATTATGAGTCTGAGCGCAAACAGATTTGAAATTTAAATGTAATTCATTATTTAGTATATAATATATTTTTTGTGTTGCTTAATTAGAAAACTAAATCTGATTGTGTTGTGCAGAAACATGCCGATCAAAACAAGAAGAATAGAAAGTCGGCGAAGAGGGGCCGCCCTACTTACACAGGTGGCTCGAGAAACATTACACATACTATGGAGGTATCGGTAAATTACAATAGATCTATTTTGATATAATGCAATATTAAGAGTTATTTTATAATATATGTAAAATTTTGGCCAATTGCAGAGAGCTCAGACCCTGGCGCAGGGTGCTACACCAAGCGTATTGACCGCGTATCTTGTCGTCCACGGCACCTCGACAGATCCCGCCATGGGTGAGCTTCGATTTCCCGACACTGTTACCCAGGAGTATTGCTTAAGTGTTAATATTTATTCTAATTCGAATGAATTTTTTTTGATAAGTTCAAATTTAAATGATATACTTATGTTTTAATGGTTAACGTGGGTGTAGGAATGGGTGGTGGAGCAGGCGGAGGCATCAGGGATCCATTTCAGTGGACAGACCGATCCGATCATACTGACCCCAGTCCTAGACACCGCACACGGAAGGCACTACAGAGGTTGGGAGGGAGGCCGGGGACTTGGACCTAGTAGGACCCATATGAGGTCTCCACTCCGGCGGTTACTTCCCTTACCCCCCGTGAGCGACGTCTGGAACATGATGTTGCCACATTGAAGACCACCGTCGAGGAGTTGAAGGAAATGTTGGTACGTATATTACTTATTAGTAAAATATTATATCATATTATAAATTGTAGCATATGCAATATTAGTAGCCTGAGCTTATTTGGTTTTAGACTTAAGTTTGATTAATCAGACTTACATAAAACTATCTAATTAAGCCGAACTCTATAATCATAACTTTGCCACATCTTTCTTTATTTCGGAGTTTAAAAAGTCATGATTATCCAAACTCAAAACTTGAGAAGAAAACAATGCTTTGTAAATTAGATAACTCCAAAACCAAGTATCCAATGAAAACTAAACAATTAAAGAGATATACGGGCTTACAAGTTAGAGTAAGCATCATTTCCACCCCCCCTTAAAATAAACCACGGTATTCCAAACTAAATACCCAAACTAGGGCTAAGTCCTTAAATATTCTTAGATTGGGGCAAAAAAGCATAACCCTGAATGTGTGGAATTTCAACATATATAAATTCTCATACATGACATATGAATTTCAACAGAACATGTGGAATCTCAACAAAGCATAAATAAATTCGCGGTTCTGCAATAATCCGATAATCATACGAATTCGACTAAAATCTAATACACCATTCTTACTCGTTTATTACACAAACGCAAAATTTTACAGATTCGACAGGCTGCTTCGACTGCAGCTCCACATGCCTCTCTTCTGGCTGCGGCTCCGCAAAAGCCACTATCTTAACTGCGGCTACGCAGGCCACTCCTATAGCTCCACAGCCCACTCAGGCTCCTGCATAGACTACTCAGACTCCTGCACAGACCGTTCCTTTATTAGTCGAGTTTTTGATGACCCAGAGCTTCACCGAGGAGCAGATGCGTCAGATTATGGCGTTTATTAGAGGTGGAGGAGCAGGACCGAGTTAGGATATGTTTATTTATATTTTTTAGGATGGATGTACTTATTTGATACCTATTGTATGTTTTGGACGATATCGGTGGTTGTTTGGATGTTTACGATGATTTTAGATTGATTTTGTATTCTGTTTGTTTATTTCTTTTATATATTATGCGTGAGATATTGTTTATGAATATTTTTGTATTGGGTTGTATGATATATATATTATTGTGCACAGGGTGGGGAAAAAACGGAAAGCTCCTTTTAAAAAAAACTGATATAATGTTCCTACGGATTAATCCGTAGGGAAAACAGTTGCCCCAGGTTTTGCCCCTACATATTTATTCGTAGGGACAAAATATCAGAATTTCTAATATTTTATCCATATGGACTCGGTAATATGGGCAAAACTTGTCCCTACGGAGAAATCCGTATGGACATTTAGAAGGCCCTACGTATAACTCTGTAAAGACAATTATTTTATTTTATAAACAGATAAAATTTAAAAAATTATGTCCCTACGGAATAATCCGTAGGGCTAACTGTCCCTACGGATTTCACCGTAGGAGCAATATTTACTACGTAGGGGCATGTTCATGGCAAAGACTTGCACCTGCGACTTTTGGATCTACGGAGATATTTTATGTCCATACGGATTATTCCGTAGAGGCTACAGTTCGCCCTTACGGCTATATCCGTAGGGACAAGTGGATATTTTAGTAGTGATAACTGTATTAGATACTATAGTTATCATAAATCAGATAAGTTTTGATTTATGTTATTAAGATTATGATTAGTGTGTAAGATTGATAGAATTGTTAATTATCAGTTAGTTATGTTTTGAGGTGTATAAATTGAGATAATTTATCTCTTAATAAAATTAATTGAGTTTATTGTTTTCTTATCATATAACATAAAAATATATGTCCTGTGTTTTGTATGTACGTAGAAGAAGCTAGATATATTCTAATCATGTAATATCTTTATGAGCGATATTATATATGTAGTGATGTGCATGCACAATACCATTGTTGAGCATATGAATAATAAAATAAACCAATCTTTGAACATACATGGTTACGTTCTTTTTAAAAAAATATTATCTGGCATGTTGCTTACAAAGTGATCTGGAGTAATTTCTTGACTTGCTAACCCTACGGTTCCACAACCGATCAGCCCTTTGAGGCATAGTCGTCTAAAAAGCTGTTCAAACGGAACTGCATGCATGCCACATGAAAGGATTATGCTTGAACAAATATGAGAAATAAATTGAAAAGAAGCAGAACTCAGTTGTCGCCCAGAATTAATGTTGATACTTTGACCATTTAAAGGGGCATGAAGTGGAAGCAGAATTACTTGGCCTTACAGTACAATCTTGATACATGCATGCAGACGAGATATATGGCTGTTCCAAGAAAGTACCCTGAAAAGTTCCGGCTACCATTGAAGCTGCAAAAACCAAATCAAAATAAAATAAACCAATAAGAACCATTCTAAAGGAATGGCTGTATACGTACGGCAAGGTAACCTGCTTTCACCATTGATATTTACATTGGTTGCGATGGGGCTTAATAAGATGATTGAGAGGTATTTGGAGATAAAGGGGATTGGAGACAAAAAGATGGAGGCGGTAAGCTTGCAATACGCTGATGGCACACTATTGTTTGACGAGAGGGATGTTGGTCAAGCAATCATGATGAAATGACTACTGCATCTGTTCGAAGCTTGGTCCGGCTTAAAGATCAATTATTTTAATAGTGTGATCATCATGTTAGGGGAAATGAGGAAGAAGCATGAACTTATACTGACATTTTTGGATGTAAACTAGAGCGCCTACATGTAAAGTATCTTAGATTGCCACTAAGAACGGGAGTGTTGACAAAGAGAGAGATATTGGGGACCGGTGATCGATAAATTTGAGAAAAGACTAGAAGGATGGAAAGGAAAGTTGTTATCAATTGGGGGGAGGATGATCCTGCTTAACGTAGTTCTTGCTGCTCTACCTAGTTATTTCATGGGATAATTTTTGAAATACCGATGTGGGTCGAAAAGAAGATAGACAAAATTAGACGCAACTTTCAATGGAGGGGCAGTAATATTGGTCAAAAAGGATACCCGTTGGTAAAATGGAAAATGGTGTATACACCTAAAGATTTTGGAAGACTTGGTATCACAAGCATTCGAGAGATGAACCAAGCACTACTCACTAAGTGGTGGTGAAAGTTGTATGATGATGACCCAAAACGATGGTCAGAGTTGGTGAGGGGCTCATACTTCAAGCAAGACATTCTGAGGGGGAAGAAATTAAAAGAACAAAACCTCGAAGCTGGCTTTCTGGGAAGGTATATCAAAGGTGCGGGGTATTTTCTTCGCCAGGGCGACATTCACTATAGTTGATCGAAGCAGCATTAACTTTTGGAAAAATACAATTGACATGGAGACACAACATTGAGATTTCGACACCAAGGTTATATAATATAACAAGGGATTGAAATAAACGGGTTTTGGGCTATTGGAATGGACGTATTTGGCGATTGAGTTTCGAACTTGTCTTGAATAGAGTGGAGAGAGAGGAACTTGAGGAGTTGAAAGGTTCCTTCGTAATTGGACGCCGGTGGCCGATAGAAAAGATGTAGTTAAATGGCAGTTGGATGTAAAAGGAATGTTTACTATGAAGTCGCTTTATAAAATCATTAATGGAGGGGGTAGGATGGGTGGAATGCAAAAGTTCCTCATAAGGTTAAGATCTTCGGTTGGCTAACTAAGAGGCGGTGCTATTCTAAGTAGGGATAATCTCATGCGTAGAAATTGACAAGGGACTTTAGAGTGCGACATGTGCAGGTGTGCGGATGAGAGTGTCTACCATCTTTTTTCTGGCTGCTCGATGGCCAAAGATATTTGGGGGAAATTTTTGTGCCCTTAGCGGTATTCTCCTGTTGCCGCCTTCCATTGAAGACCTCTGGGAGACTTGAAGTATCCGGGCGGTTAAATCCTGCATTAGAAGAGGATGGGTTTTTATTGTGTTGGGTATTTGGAGTGAGAGGAATGATAGTATTTTTTTTGGGGGGGGGGGGGGGGGGGGGCATGCTCTTATCTACAAGATCTCGAATACTTTGAATAATTGGTTATCGTTCTCCACAGATACTACCCGGGTGAAGATCAGGAAGTTCCTTCCTCAGGCGAGAGACTTAGCACAGCATGGTATCAGGGGATGAGGGGAGCGGCGCTGGCTGAGCAGACGACGACAACGAGGAGTGATGGAGCGTTTAGCGCTTGGTGGAAAATACAAAATCTGCACAGTGGGGTGTTTTTTGGCTATTGTTGCTAGATGCTACCTTTCGGTGTAAACCTGTTATTTGGCACTACCAGCGGGAATGTTTTATGTAGACACTATTTTCTAATTTGGAGGATAACTGTAATATTGGTGTACTCGTGGTCATTAATCTCTCTTTAATGATATTTGGATGGCTAATTATCCACCTATTTTCTCAAAAAAATCAGAACCATTCTAATCGGGGGAGGGGGCCCGGACATTTACTGCTGTAAATGAGAACCAATGCTTCTATTCTTTTCTCTCCATTTTTGAATGCAACGGGAGACCAAGTAGTCACCAACCCTAATTCAAACCCTTGAAACATTGCTGTCCTCGACCACCAACGAAATCAACAAGGTCAATTATTAATGTGCCTTCTTTATGTTTATAGAATTCCCAAATAGTTTTTGAAAATTTAGGTTTTTATTTTGCAGCTTGCAGTCATATTTGTCCATAACCTGTTGGAATTCAAGTGGATTGTGTTGGGTTTATTATATTCATATTAGAAATTCACAATCGTTAACAATAATTATAGGTAATCTAGAGATACGTGTAACTTTCCTTTGTGGAAGGAATATATATGTTGTAGTTATTTCATGATACCAGATTGGGATCGAAACTAGTTTAAAGTTGAAGCTGGAGCTCTATAAACTTAATGAGTGATAAGAGATGAATTGAATTTTGGGTTCAATGTGCTTTGACCATGTGCCGCTGATGAGTTAAAAATATAATACTGGATACAAAATGCAACCTGGAATAATAAATAAGAAAAGAATAGTGAGCATTTAGTGTTTTCTTCAATTATTTCATCTCTAGTAGCATAATGCAACCAAAGTGGGCCCGTGACGCTTCCAATTTCAATTTCAAGAAAAATGCAACAAAAAAAAATATGTAAAAACCGATCAATAAACCCTCTTAATTCTTATATTTTGCTTTTCCAGGCAAGTGAGTTGTTAATACAAACGGCTAGAGTGACTTATATACCGACTATGGTGGTGACAAGATATCCTCTGGAATTTCTAGATTGAAATTAATAGTCAGCATAAAACAAATAAGGAAAAACATACAGTGAGAAAAGTCACACGAATTCATAAGAAAACCTTAATAAAGTCAGCATCAGCGCAGCTAAAACATCTGAAACTTGGCCTCGTAGTTAGAATGGTCGAGTCATGATGGGGTTTTATCTATTTCCGATATAGCGTACCGCGTTAGTATTTAACAGAGAAAACACTAAGTGATCACAATATGGCAACCAAAGGCTAACAAATAAGTATAATTAAGCATACTTTTCGCATAGCATCGTGTTAACAAATTAAAGCAGCGGCTGAGGCTTTATGTTAACTAAGGAATCTCGCAGGTGAATAAATACACAAGATATGTCGGTAACACTAAATGACATGACAACAACAAGAACAAAACTTTCTTGATAATTTCTCCATTCAGCTCTGGTAAGGAATTAATGTTCCCTGTATTCCATAAGCACTACATCAATAGAATGTAAAATTGGATGAAAGAACAACTGCAGAAATGGCAAAGTGAATAGAAATATACCAATATGAATACTTTCCCGCTGAGCAATTCGCTTCTTCCTCTTCCTTCCTTCGACACTTCCTTCGTTACGACGTCGACTTCTATGTATTTGTTCTCCAGGCACATACTGAACCCAATCAAAAGGTCCTGCAGTGTTCATCACATTGTTAATACCAGGATTTCAAAGCGTTCATCACATTGTTAATACAAATCAAACATGTAATGACAATCGTTATCTTCTCTTTTTTTTTTGGTCGCTCGCTAAAAATGTATGAGATGGGGTCAGAAAGTGCAAAATAACAATGATATAGCTAGCTACGCCGCCAGTTATCTAGAATTAATTCCTTCTCACGATACACCTACGTTTCATGTGACTGAAGGCAATTCCACCAAGAAAAATATAGGCATGGACAATACATAATTCAACGCTCAATAATATATATCATTAGAATAAATTATTATTGCAAGCCAACTAATCCCAAGGAAACCACATTATATCAGACTTCGATCCACATGCACTTCCAAGTTCGGACATAAATGAAAATTGGATTTTGCAATTTAGTAACAAATTTGTCGCTTATCATTTCTATTTTTACCTAAAATTTTTTGAAACAAACCCCGACCTAGGGGATCGGAGGCTGGCCCTCTTTCTCCGAGGTTTAGTCCCCGGCCGTCTCCTCAGGAACGGAGTGTACTCCATCAAGCTTCCTACGATGAAACCCCGACTCGAAGTCGTGAAACTTCAAATGATATTGTTGTATAAACATCGATTGAGGGACATGCATGTTTCCTTCCTAGGGTAGTTTCCAACGAGTTAACAATGAACGGGGGCTTCAACAAATTTCTAGACTAGTTGCAGATTCAGAAACGAGGGTTTGGTGTTGTGAGAAGGAGTTTTGAGAGGTTCCATGCAACTAAAATTGGAAACGTGTGGGCCTATTTTCGCAACTGGGTACGGTTTCCAAAACATCGGTTTTCCTGGTGTTTCATGCTAATAGTTGGTTGGACAACCACGGCTACAAATAAGGGTTGCTCATACGGATAAATCCGTAGGAGCAAACCACTGCCCCTACGGCTATATTCGTAGGGGCACAAAAATTCACCGTAGGTGCACACGCCGCAGGTGCAAATCTTAGCCTTAAACATGCCCCTACGAAATAATACTTGCCCCTACGGCTTAATGCATAGGTCCATGTGTACCTACGGATTACACCGTAGGACCAAAATATTTATTTAATTTATCAGTTTATAAAATAAAATAGTTACCTCTCCGGATAACTCCGTAGGGAATGCATAGGTCCATATTTATGTCCCTACGAATAAATGTGTAGGGGCAAAATATCACGTATTCTGATATTTTGTCCCTACGGATAAATGTGTAGGTTAAAGTTTATGTCCCTACAGATCAATCCGTAGGAACAAGGCTATCACCTGTTATTGAGTCCATAGGGGCATAATATCAGGTATCCTGATATTTTGTCCCTACGGATAAATATGTAGGGGCAAACTTAGACCCTACGGATTAAACTGTAGGTGCAACATTTGTCCCTACGCCCTGTACAGAATAATATATACATCATATATGAAAGTAATCAACAAGCAGAATATATACCGCAGTATTCATAATCAACATCTCACGCATAATATATAAAAGAAATCAACAAACAGAATACGATATCAATCTAAATCAATATGAACACGCAAACACCACCAATATCGTCCAAAATATATACAATATGTATCATATAAGTAAATACATATTTAAAATATAAAAATCAAAAAGCTACCCTAGCTCGGTCCAACTCCACCTCTGATAATCGCCATAATTTGGCGCATCTGCTCCTTAGATAAATCCTGAGTTAACAACTCGAGCAATGCGGACTGTGCGGAAGTCTGAGCGGGCTGTGGAGCTGTAGGAGTGGTCTGCACAACCGCAGCCGAGATAGTGGCTTGTGGAGAGTCTGAGCGGGCTGTGGAGCTGTAGGGGTGGTCTGCGCAACCGCAGCCGAGGTAGTGGCTTGCGGAGCCGCAGCCGAAGGATATGCATATGGAGCCGCAGCCGAAAGATATGCATGTGGAGCCTCAGCCGAACTACCCTGCCGCGTCTGTTCAGTTTTGTGTGTAATAAACGAGTAAGAACTGTGTATTAGTCGAATTCGTATCATTATCAGGTTATTACGAAACCCCAATCTATGAATACTTAGAGACTTAGGCCTCGTTTGGATATCTAGTTTGGAAAACCATAGTTTATTTTAATTAGACAGTTCTATGTATGTATGACTAATCAAAGCTAATAAGCTCAGGCAACGTACTAATATTGGATATGTTGCTATTTATAATATGATATAATATTTTACTATTAAGAGTATACATATCATCATCTCCTTCAACTCCTGGACGGTGGCCTTCAAGGTGTCAAGTTCTTGCTCTAGACGTCGCTCACGGGAGATAGAGGAAGTAACCGTCGGAGTGGAGTTCAACCTCATATGGGCCCTGCTAGGACCCAGTCCTCGGCCTCTCTCCCAACCTCCGTAGTGCCCTCCGTGTGCGGCGTCTAAGACTGGGGTCAGCAGCATCGGATCATTCTATCTAGTAAAATCGATCCTCGATGCCTCCGCCTGCTCAACCACCCGCTCCTACACCCATATTAACCAGTAAAATATAAGTATATCATTTAAATTTGAACTTTTCAAAACAAAAATTTCAAATAGGGGTTGAATAAATATTAACACTTACGCAATACTCCTGAGTAGCGGTGTCAGGGTATTGAAGCTCGCCCGTGGCGGGATCTGTCGAGGTGCCGTGGACGGCAAGATACGCGGACAGCACGCTTGGTGTACCACCCTGCGCCAGGGTCTGAGCTCTCTGCAATTCGCAAAAAAATTACATATATTATAAAATAACTCTTAATATTACATTATATCACAGTAGGTCTATTGTAATTTACCGATAACTCCATGGCACGAGTAATATTCCTCGAGCCACCTGTATAAGTGGGACGACCCCTCTTCGTCGACTTCCTATTCTCTTTATTTTGATCCGCCTGTTTCTGCACAACACATTCAGATTTAGTTTTCTAATTAAGCAACACAAAAAAAATAAATATATACTAAATAATGAATTACATTTAAAATACATACCTGTTTGCGCTGAGAGTCGAAATATTGGCACAATAGAGGTCATGTATCTATGTTGACTCTCGCAAAGGCCGGAGTATGTAGGAGGGCCGCTCTCTATGCCTTGGGAGTCGCCATCCACAGGGAATAGCAGTCAATCTTCAGCTCGTTCCTATTGTATCAGACCTTTAATTGTATGTTCTTCATCAGGTCATGGTACAGAGCGTGAAGATCGAGCACCCTCCCAGGGTGATCATGGTCGGGTACAGGCTGAAAATCGTAATCCAACTGCAAATACAAAAAAAAACAATGTTATTAAATTGCAAGTGTTAATAATAAATATATTGGATAAATCAAATGAAAATATATATTAATAACCGAGCCTGATCCTAGAAGAGGGCGAATGAGCGCTGGTGCCGGTCGCCCCACTCAACGTGAAGTGGATACTTCTTCACGAGGCGGCTCTCATGCCCCATATACCGGCCGAACCTCTCGGCATAATCGTCGGTATAGCGATAATCAGGGGTAAAGAAGAGGGGGAATGTTGCCTCCCCCCTAGCTCTGTCGGGCCTCAGCCTGTGGGACTGATTCGGGCCTCGAGTCCCCCTCTCGGGATGGGGATGCCCTGCGTCTACAAGAAATATCAAGACAATCAATATTAAGACAAAGTGGTATTGAGAAATCAAGATTTAACGAAAATTGAAGTGTGATATATACCTCCGGCGACAAAAGCACGAGCCTAGGCCCAGGCAGCAGCACGAGCGGGACGATAATTCCTCCGGTGAGGAACAGCCGGTGACCCAGACGTGGATGCATCTCCAACTAGAAAATAAATATCGATAAAATTACATAAAGTTCATGTTTATTCTTAAAGGATATGTAAAATAAATAAATATTTTATATTTATTCATACAAACCTGCAGACTGAGTGGAGAGTATGGAAGTGACGGGAGTGTCCCCTACACCAGACGTGGACGCACCACCTATAATTAGACAATCAAACATTGACTATATAAGTAATTGCAAAAAGAATGTGTATATCAATAATATAACATTCTAAATCAACATGTATACACTATAGGATATATAAACATACCCGCAGATGCGGTGATGGGCTCTGCCGGAGATGTGGAGGCACCACTTACAGCCCGAGATGTAAGTACGTAATAGCAAAAAGAATGTATGTATATTTATGATATAGCATTTTAAATCAATATACATGCACTATATGATATATAAATATATCTGGAGGTGCGGGAGTGGCCTCTATCCCTGATGTGGACGCATCACCAACAACTAAACAATCAAACATTGACAATGTAAGTAATTTTGACATGAATATGCATGTATATCTATAATATTACATTCAAAATGAATATGCGTGCGATATACCTGGAGGTGAGGCAAAGTCCACACGGAAGGAGGCATCTGAAGGGGTCTCCGATCGGGGTGCAAGAACGGCCCTCTGAAGCTCCCTACGCAGCTCTCCGAGCAGCAGAACCGCTCTGCCTCTGCCTATGCCGGTGCAGTTGGTGGAGCTCCTGCCGCCCACTCGCTGTTCCCGTCATCGTCATCAAATCTAAATAAAACGGTCCGTGGATGCATTAGACAATCATTACAAACATTGACTATATATGTATAGATCGTAAAATGTGAAGTAATAATATAATATTACTGATAATCTTTTTCGTTTCGTGGATGTATCAGACATATCTACTTGGATTTCATCATCGATATCATTTCTAACCCACGTAACTTCATGATCAGCCGAAGACAACCCATCTTTCGAAACAGACGGTCGGAGTACTCTAAGTCTTCTCTCTTCTTCATCCTCATCGCTGTCATCGAATTCTGGGACATCGTAAACATCCCTGGATTTCCAACGGCATACGAAACTCCATCCCGGATGCTTCAAACACTGTGAGTAGTATACTTGGAACGCTTGGTTCGGAAAGATAAACGGATCTTCCTGACCGTAAAATCGAAGTGTGTTCACACTGGTCAATCCATATTCATCTTTCCAAGTCCCAAAATTGCTTCTCCACCTGTCCGTATCGGTTCGCGTATCGTACCAAGTACACTGGAATATATAAAAGGGTTCTGATCGTCCGGATAGTGGATGCCGAGTATACAATTTAAGTATCCATAATAATCACACTATCCGATCCTACCGTCGCAATCCCACTATTCTAAATGGTTCTAGATGTTTCTATATTCTTAACTTCAAATTTGTATCCAAGGACACCGAATCTTTATAATATGCAACCTCCATACTAGGATACTGAGCTAAACATCTTGAATCACTCTCTAATGATGCAGACAAGTTCGGATCATGGATCTAACAAAACAAATTTTACGATAAATACATAACGATATAAGTTTAGATTAAAACCGATAGTAATAACATGTAATTCGAATAACTTACATGATCTGCAACCCAATCGCAAAAATTATCCTGATGATATTTTTCCAATCGTTCATCGTTCCAATCAGGATGCCCCTCACGTACCTCGTTAAAATGAATTCTGTTCTCGACAATAAATTATGATATTAATATTATATCATTTCATACACACACAAACACAAATATAACAATTAATCCAAAAAACTTACTTTCTAATTTTTTCAAGATATGCGCTATTGAGGAGGATAAACCGGTATATCTTGTTGATAAATATAGTGTCTACCCTCTTATAATCGGCTTTACCATATGGCCCGTCCTGAATTCTTCGAGGCCGGTTAAGTCTCGTCGTAATGTTCTCGTCCAGATAGCAGGAACAAAATGTGGTTGCTTCATCTAGAAGATAACCTTGCATGATAGAACCCTCTGGTCGATTTCTACTGCGTATATATTTTTTAAGAGTGTGGAGATACATAAAGAAAAATATGTTAAATAAATAAATACGGGCATATAGGACAACAATAATTTTACAAATTGCGCAAAACGAAAAATTCCACGTACCTCTCGACGGGATACATCCATCGATATTGTACCGGTCCGGCTAACTTAGCCTCAGTTGCAAGATGAAACCGTCAGGTGTATTATGATATCGAAGAATGACGGTGGAAAAATACGCTCAAACTTGCAAAGTATCAACGCAATAGAATTTTCTAGTTTCTCTAGTATCACAACATCCAGTGTTTTAGCGCATAATTCTCTGAAAAAACAATATAGGTCATTGATTACTAGACCAACCGATTCGGGAAGGGAAGTCCTGAGGGCTAATGGGAGAAGGTGCTCCATAATAACATGGTGATCATGACTTTTCAGCCCATCGATCTTGCCTTTCACAATTTTTATATTCTTGCTGAATGATCCTGAGAAACCTGTGGGAACTTTCAAATTATGCAACGTCTGCAGGAATCTTTTCTTCTCCGGTTGTGACATATGATACGCGGTATTGGGAAGAACAAACTTGCCTGGTTTACCCGCTATCGGTTTAGGATGCAATTCACTTCTAATTTCCCAGTCCTGTAGATCCATCCGGGCATTGAGATTGTCTTTCGATTTCCCATCTTTACAAAGAAGCAAGTTGAGTACATGCTCGGATACTCTCTTCTCTGTGTGCATGACGTCCAGACAATGATGCACTAAATTTGTTGACCAGTACGGAAGCTCGAAGAAAATGCTTAACTTGTTCCAGAATGGTGGTTTGACCTGTTTTGTCATATCCATCCCGAAGGTCACATTATTGTAACTATCCCACTGAGCAGTCACGTTCTCTCCGGATAATGGGGCTGGAGGTCCAAGAAACTCCTGATGACCATCAAAGTGAACATCGTCTAACCTGTAGGGGTGGTCTAGAGGCAGGAAACGTCGATGTCCGCAATAACAAACCTTCCTGCTAAAATTCAAGAATTTCGATGTTGTATGTTGATGGCAATAAAGACATGCTTTGTGACTATGTACAGACCAACCTGATAGTATTCCATACGCAGGAAAGTCATTAATTGTCCATATTAAAGCCGCACGCAGTATGGAGGTTGTATTTGTGTTTGCATCGTAAGTCTCTACACCATCAATGAATAAAGATTTTAACTCCTTGATCAGAGGTCGGGGATAGACGTCGATATTGTTTCCCGGTGAGTTTGGTCCGTCGATAAGAAGAGGCATCATAAAGTATGATTGGTCCATAGCCAACCAAGACGACGGATTATAAACTATCATTACAACGGGCCATGTGCTGTGGCTTCCAGCCATATAGTTGAATGGGCAGAAGCCATCACTAGCGAGTCCGAGCCTGACATTGCGAGGATCTCTACTGAATATTTCGTACATCCTATCGAAATCCTTCCATACCGGTGAATCTCTTGGATGACTCATTTTTCCATCTTTACTTGCAGGAGCACGGTGATGCCAAATCATTGTCTTGGCCGTTTTCTTGCACCTGAATAGCCTCTGTAGCCTCTGTGTTATGGGAAAGTATCGTGCTATCTTGACAGGTATATCGGGAATCTTATCAGAATCTTTTGATTTATACCTGGCCTCTCCGCATGTTGGACACTCTTTCAAATCTGAATTCTCTTTCCTGCACAACACGCAATTTTTAGGACATACTTGAATCTTCTCACATTTCAGACCCAAATCAGATATCATCTTCTGGGCTCCATACTAGCTGTTGGGCACGTTATTTCTCGGGAGTATAGAATCTTTCAAGAACGAAAAAAGTATTGTGAATGACTTGTTGCTCCATCCATTTAGGCACTTAATCTGGAAAAGTTGGACGAACCATGAGAGGGTGGAATACTTTGCATTCTCATAAATTGGTTTTCTAGTATCATTCATGAAATTTTCGTACTTATCCACACGCGGTCTTTGACCGGAAGGAATGTCATCTTCGTACGAATAGATTCACCTAGGGCAGCCTCTACCATATCCTCCATTTCTTCTCCTGAAAAGAAATTACCGTCTTCTTCTTCTGCCGCATTACCGTCTTCTTCTTCTGCCGCATTACTGGTTTCTCCTTCTTCTTCTGCCACATTACTATATTCTTCTCCTTCCCCATGATATAGCCAAATTGTATAAAGTCTAGTAAAATCATGTTTAACGATATGAAGCTCTGCAAATTCTACCTTCTGCCGGTACTTATTCTCACATCTATCGCACGGGCAGAGAATCTTTTCTATCATGATCTTATTATGTGTGCTTGCAAATTCAATAAAAGCAGCAACTCCTGCGACAAACTTAGGTTGCATACGTTGTAGCCAATCCACATACATCTAGTCCTTAACTCTGACGTATTCATGGGTCATATTAGACTGTATAACATATAAATTGTAGGTTATGATGACTATATTGAGGAATCTAAGAACGGGATGGTTACCGACAAAGGAGAAAATCCGTAAATTGTGTGCGCGTTTGTCGTTGAAAAGAATAAATTATCGATAATCAAAGTTGGATTTGAGAATACCCATGTATGGGTTGTATTCTGTATATGTGTGTTTCAATTTATAATTTCGCTTAAGTGTAGAGTTGTTAGTGTGTATGTGCGGTGTGTGCGTTTGTTGTGTATTCGTGTTGTATGTGTGTGTTTCGGCTGTTGGGGGTAAGGTTTCTATCATATTGAGAATGTATAGAGCAGACACCCATTCGCTTGTGTTTTCAACCGTTTCGAGTAAATTTCGGCAGCACCTCCCCGCTGTTCTCCGAGTACACTGTAATAGAATAGATAATCATTTCAAAACTGTGAAAAAACGTTGAAATGAACATCTAATCTATCTTTGTACACGGAGAACCAGCGGAAAAGTACCGACGAAATAACTCGAAACGGATGAAAACACAAGTGAATGCAGGTGTTTGCTTTATACATTCCTAACTTGTCCATACGGGACAAATCTATCGGTTATCATACGATTGAATCTTCTCGTCACATAGACTACACGACGGTTGTTAGTATCGAGCTATACCGTCCGATATTTAACAACCTTCGTATAGTTTTATATCACGACGAATATCGAACGTATGTTAACCGATAGACGGGGACTAAGTGGCGCTTTGAGTTTCATATATGAGTATCGATGAGAATATAAAAGTTTCATATTATCATCGAGTATCATATATTGGTTTTAACTTGAACATTTAACATGAATAGGTTTTACGTTTACGTTTCGTTATTAAGGGTTCGAAATTTCAAGTTTAGGGTAAATTTTTCTTGCGTTTACGGTAAAGTTGTGCGTTTACGTTATCATCGAGTGTCTTACTGAATGAACTAGTGAACCCTAAAACCTAACCCTAAATAACCCAAATTAACCTAATTAATTACAATTAAACATAATCGTTACCCTAACAAAAATTATCTCTAATTAACCCAAACTTAACCCAATTTACTCAAATTAACCTAATTAACCCTAATCAACCCAAACCTAACCCAAATTAACCTAATTAACCCTAATCAACACCCTAATCTTTTCAAATTATCACTAAAAAGAAATGAAAAAGGAGAACAGAACCCTAACCCCTAACCCTAACCCTAACCCTCCCAACCCCAACTGAACCCTAACCCCAACCCCAACCCAACCCCCAACCCAAACCGAACCCTAACCCCAACCCCAACCCCAACCCCAACCGAACCCTAACCCCCTACCCTAAACTGAACCCCGATGCCTAACCCTAATCCTCACTCCTATCCGAACCCTGAACACTGAACCCTAGCCTTAATATTATCAAAATTATAAATAAAAGCATTATTAGAAGTAAAAATTTGAGATTCACTAACCTCTAACGGGCGGTGGAGGAGACGATGGAGGAGACCGGTGGTCGACGACGCAATCGGGGACGAGTCGCGGGCGGTGGCGACGAGGAAGTCGACGAGGAAGTTTTGGGAACGTTCGAGGGCGGTGGCGAGCGCGGGCGGAAGGCGGTGGCAACAAGGCGCGGGAGATTGTCGACGAGGCGCGGGAGAGTGAGAGAGAGAATTTTTGGGAACAACGAGGCTTTTCTCTGTGCTTTTTTTTTATTAATAACCCATATATATGCCCCTACGGACTTATCCGTAGGGCCTTCGTTTGCGGCTCCGTAGGGCCAAAGGGCAAATTATGTTTTAATATTTGTAAATTAAAACGTATGGCACCGTAGGGACAACCATTGAAACCTACGGAGTAATCCGTAGGGGCAATAAAATGTTGTCCATACCTTTATCCGTAGGGGCAACCCCTTATTGTAGTAGTGAACTAATATAATGTTTGCGAAACAGTGATTCAAATAAAGAAAAAGCTAAAATAAAGTTTCCGAAATCGTGATTTTTTAAAACTTTGGAGAGCTTGAGACCCCGTTTTTCTAAACTCCAAAAAAAGTGGAGTTTCAGAAAGTCCCGCCGTTTCTTTTTATTATCTCCCGTGCATTTAAATGTAAGTTAATTCAAACAAAACCTTGTTTTTATCATTTCAATCATAGGTACATTAGGATGACCGCTCAATTAGTTAACCAAAACTATACCTGTGAAAAACCTAGACAAATTGAATATTACAGTAGTACGTATGTGGGACACATGACAAGTGACACCATTTCATTGGCGGAATTTGGAAGGAATAAATTGCAAAAGGAAATATAGACACCGATCGGTTTTGACAAGAGGAGGCTTCAAGATGTTCTACGGCAGTTGATGGGGAATGCCCTTTTTGTAAGGTATTAAGAAGCATTTGTTTATAATTAAATAAAAAGCCGTTATTGGGATCTCTATCTTAAAAAAGTCGTTTCAACAATAGCAAAACTTATATATTCCTCTTTATATAATCAATCATACGCCAACCAAGCAAGAAGGAAGAGAAGAAAGGAAAGAAAAAAAGAAAGGCGAAGAAAGGAATAGAAACCAAGAGAGGAGAAGCGGTAGCGTGATCGTCAACAGAAATCCCCAATCTCATCTCATCTCTAAATTATTTTTAACTCACACACGAAACCCTAACCCTAAACAAACTAACCCCAAACGTTTCGAACTTAGAACGGAAAATCGTTTTGTTCAGTTTCATCGCGAACTGGCAAGGTATCATCTTTTCTCCCGTTCGTTTTGATCTCAATTTTAGATAAATTTATCAATTTATCACTGATTTCTTAGATAATCATTCGTCGTTGATGGATAACTCAAGGAATTTGCTGTTGAGTCCTATCTTTTTAATGCTCTGATTGTGTGTAGATCAACTATAGTTTACAATTTTTGGCACATGAAATTTATGTATTTCGACAGGTTTTATGTATTTTGATATTCGGTTGTTTTTTTATTAAATTTTTTGGTAGGATATTCGAACAGGTCGCGTGTTCTGGGATTTTTGATGATGGTTGTTTATCATGTTGGGTCGCTTAGTGGTATTGTGAAATTGTGGATACTGGTATAAATTATCTTGTGAAGACTTTTGTTGAGAATCGAAATTTTTTGTGGAGTTAATTGGTCGATTGTTGTGTGCAAATTGCTTACAAGAATTTTTCAATAGTCAAAACTATGTACTTCCAGATACAGTCGATGCTCTTTTATACCAAGCATGAGAGTTGATGTATTATGGTCCCCTACAAATGTGAATTACTAGCTATGGTGCTTTGAATCTCTATACTTTTGTCTCAGATATATCATCTCTCAACACCCATATCTGGCAATTAATAACCATTCTACATCTACATGTTTGGGATAGGTTTCTTAGAAGGAAAATGTTTCGTTTTGTTCCCAAGCGCGTGCGTGCGCACACGTGTTTCTTTCTTGGACAGCATCTTGATCTTGTACCTTGTTGTTTTGAAATTCTCCATCTCCCTCAATCAACTCTGTGGAATAGCATTGACTTAGGACGCCCCCCTCCCCCAGCATGCACACACACAAAAATAAAAAATAAAAATCCCCTCCTATTATTTCCCCTCTCTCTCAGGGAAGCTCTTAATAGATCATAAACCCATATGAGAATTACACCTGCTATAATTAATTTACAGGGTTGGTTTCCTCTCCAGGCTCTCTTTTTATTGCTTGAATACTTGAACTCGTGATCTCTTTATCACAATTCTCATGCCCTACCAACTTAGGAGCCCCCACCCCACGCCCAAACAAAAAAAATAGAAAAAGAAAAAGAAAAAGAAAAAGAAAGTTAGGTGGCAAAATTTTGTTGACCCTTTGATGGACCAAATTGTCGACTTTTTTCTCTGATAGAAGTTAATTTGTTCTACTAATACACGGTTTACACATAGAGAAGAGCGCGAGTGCTAAAGCTAACGACAACTACCTTACATTCCTTTACGAGAAGTAAAGGAAAAAAGCGAAGCCAGGCTTATGAATGTTCCTGTTTTATGTTTTCTACCTTTCCTTCTGATAGCATGTGAACCTCTAATTTCCTTTTTCTATCTTCTTATAGTCTCTTTTTCGGGGGGATACTTGTTACGCTCTATTTGTTTGGCTTCTTGTCTGTAGATCACATACACATATGTTTAACTCAGTTACCCAAATTTTGTTTCTATATACGAGACAGGTGAATATTTAGCCCTCTTCATTTAGGGGAAAAGACAACTAATTGCAGCTTATTCTTTCTTACAGATCTGACTTCTTATCCTTCGGAGTACTTCATATTTTCTTTGACTTACCATTAGGTTTCAGGCTTTGTCTCATTTACAAGTTTTTTTTAATACTGGCTGTATTCACTGTATTTAGATTTGTGATATTGAACAATAAATTTGGAACCATGAGATAGAGTTGGAGAATTTGGTTTTGTTACTTCTACAGTAATGAGGTATTTTATTAATATACAAGATAAAACCTTCAATAATTTTATCTTCCTAAGATGGCTTCATGCTCATAAATTTGGAGGTCTTTTTATTTTGTATGACTGTATACAGATGAGCATTCTAGTTCCGTAACTTGTCTATTAGAGTTCTTGGTAGATATTACAAAGCATTCATATCAACCATGTGATATTAAGCAATCATATTGATCCATTTTCACTCATCTTTAGGATTCCAAGCCCTATACAGAAGTCAATTTACCCCTTTTGTGAGCACTACTTGAAATTACAATCCTGTTCCATTTATTTCTTGCAGTTGCCTCTGTGTAAGGAGCTGTTCTAGCATGTTCCCTTCCCCTCCCTTTATGATAATCTTTTAATGATGTATCTTACTGTTATGTATTTTAAGATTTTTTGGCATAAGCTACTATCTTTTGAATCCCCAACTTTGACCTGTAATACAGACGAAGTAGCTGCAACTTGAACTTGATGTATAGCGATTATTTCTTGGAAATTTGATTTTTTTAATAAATATCTCAAACACTTCTATGTTGTTTTCCAATTTCTCATTGACCCTATTTGGGTTTTATTAGACATGCAATCAGTTATTGACTCACTTTTTTCTCTCACAGTTGTATTTCCAGCTTGTCAAGAGGAGCAAAAGTATTGGTTGGATCTGAGGATATTCGACCATCTGTCAGTCTCACCATATAGATCGTCAACCAATTGACTTCTTGTCCATAAAGGAAAAAAAGTAACCAGAGTTGGTATATTGTAAGTACCTACAAAGCTCAGTTACACCTCTATTTGCTTCATATTATGATTTCAAGCTGACCTTATTACTGGTATTAGTACTAAATTTTAGTCTATATTGATACTAGGTTACAAATTTGATATCTGCCTTGAACAATTTTTTCTGTAAACGAGTTATAGATAGCCTGTAATGTGCTCTATTTGGGGTCTTTTCGTGGAAACTATGTCTCAGGATGAATGCCCTTCTATAGAGGACCTTGTCCTATTTTGGTCTCCTCCTGATCTTAATATTTCATCTTGGAGTTGATAATCAGTTGCTTAAATTAGTATCTTGGTCCCTTTCCTATCTATAACATTCTAGGCTTGCTCCATGCTGTTTATTTGCATAACTTGATTTTGTGAGGGATTAACATTGGGTTGAGAAACTAAGTTTGATTTTCCATTGGATCATTCTTAGCATGAAGTTGTGATCCATAATCCATAGCCGACCTTATATTGATGGTAATTGGCTTGTTTGATGATGATGATGCTTGCACAGTGGTGACCGTCCTTTTGCTCAACTTTATACAGCTTTTCCATCTCTGATATAGTTTTTAATTTTGTTTGGCAATCTCTGTTGAACAAATATTCTAGAGGCAGATTACATAGGGTTGAACCTTTTATTGTAGATGCCAAAATCTGTCGCTTCTTTGTTCATTTCTACTCTTTATCTTCTTCTTCTTCTAGTGGCAATACTCCATCTTAACATTATAACCCATTATTGCAAAGCTACTGTAGAGTGTTTTTCGTCACCCTATTGAGATAGGAATACGTGCGCTTGTCAGGCGTGGACAGATTCCCCCTATTCAGGATAGGCTGGGGTTTATTAATTGTGAGGATCCGAATCTCTGGCAGCCGCGGATCAAGCTGCCGTTAATTACCCCTCGCTCTTAGAGCGAAGAAACCTCCGATTGACGGGTCAAAGTAGTCATGCGAACTCAATGTGAAGTGTCGGTGTTTAAAAGCAATGCAGAAAGGTATGTTTATTTCATTTATCCTTTTTGCGACGAGATTTATTTTTTATTCAAAGAAACACGTTTTTTTATTAAAAAAATGTTTTATTTTATTTATTTTTTATATTTATTTATTTTATTATTATTTTTTATTTTATAAGAGGAAAAAAAGTAAAATCCCCCTCCCGCTCACCTGAGGGGAAGGAGGGGCTTCCACTAAGTGGGAGCCTCCCCTCACGTAGGGAGAATGGGGCTCCCACCAAGTGGGAGCTTCCCCCTCACGTGAAATGGAGCAGGGGCTCCTACTTAGTGGGAGCCTCCCCCTCACGTGGGAAGTGGAGGGTGCCAACGGCCTTCGGAGTACGAGCGTGGACCGGAAAGAGGGCTAAGCTCTCGGATATGAAGTTAAAACTCCAAAAAAACAAACAAATAGGGGGAAGCTTCCCTCCCACTCACGTGAGAGGGAGGAGGGGCTCCCACTAAGTGGGAACCTCCCCTTCACGTGCAGGGGAGTGGGAAGCTCCCACTTAGTGGGAGGGAGCTCGAGAGGGAACAGGGGCTCCCACTTAGTGGGATCCTCCCCCTCACATGAGGGGGAAAGCTCCCACTCCGTCATGTGAGGGGGCAGCTCTCACCCCCTCACGTGGGGGAAGGAAACCTCTCAATGGGCTCCAAAAGACCTTTTTTGTGGAGTCAACTCCAAAAGATTTTAATTGGAGTTAAACTCCTAAAAAATAATTTTATTTGGAGTTAAACCCCTAAAAAACAATTTTATTTGGAGTTAAACTCCTAAAAGTTCTTGTATGGAGTTAAACTCCAAAAGATTTTACGTGGAGTTAAACTCCCCAAAAGTTTTTGTATTGCGGGGTTCAACTCCAAAAGAATTTTTATTTGGAATCAAACTCCCAAAAGAATTTTTATTGCAGAGTTAAACACTAAAAAAAATCTTAAATGGAATTGAACTCTCAAGAGAATTTGTATTTTGGAGTTAAACTCCCAAAACAATTTTATTTGGAGTTAAACTCCAAAAAGATTTTATTTTGGAGTTGAACTTTTAAAAAGATTTTTATTTGAAAAGAAGACCAAAAGGGAGTTTCTTGAAATTTCAAGATCTATGTCTTGGATGATGGGAAAGAGATCTCTTTCTTTTCTTTGAGCCTTGGATCCGTCCCAAGGCGTGGTTTTTTTTAAGGATGAGTCTTCTTCTTCCTTTTTTTGGATCTTAGATAAGGATGGTGAGATTTAAAATCACCCATTCTAGGGATTTGACGGGATATTTGGACTCCCTTCCAAAGGTTTTATGGTGGAAAATTATTTCCTTTTAAGAAAACAAGAGTAAAACTCTTAATTTAATTGAAAAAAGGAGGCTATGAACCTTGAAGGAGGGACAAAACCCTATATTGATATGGAAGGAATCTTGTTTGTTATCATTCATCATGATACTTTATATAGGCTTTACATTTTACATATAGCCCCTTGGGCTTTTCAAAATGGCACATGTGCCTTTTCTATGCCATGTGCTTTTTTTTCTTTTTGTACATAAGCCATATGCTTTTACATAATTTGGGTTTGTTGCACATTTTACTATATTTATTCATAAAAAATTACATTAAGTCTATTTATGTTTTAACAATTATTCCTTTGGTATGGGGAGCCGGCTTTTTCATGCTTAGGCTCGACCTGGACATAGGTCCACTTGTTTGGACTTGGGTTCAGGCTTGGGCCCACTTGGTTTGGGGTTGACTTTGATTTTGACCTGGTCAACTGGAATGTAATTTTTGACCCCAACAAAGTGTCCCCATTAATAAATGCACACCGCGTGTATGGGTTGTTGTGTGCATGAAATTGATGGACCTTGTTCTATATAGGGATTGATTTGGTTTGGTTCCCTGCGAAGAGTCGGTGCTGCCATTTTAGCGACGTGGAAGGTCGATACTGCTATTTTTGTGATGTGGATGGTCGTTGCTGCCATTTTTGCGGCGTGGACGGTTGGTGCTGCCATTTTTGCGGCGTAGACTGTCGGTGCTGCCATTTTTGCGACGTGGACGGCCATTTTTGCGGCGTAGACGGTCGGTGTTGCCATTTTTGCGACGTGGACGGTGGATGGTCGGTGCTGCAATTTTTGCGACGTGGGCGGTTGGTGCTGCCGTTTTAGCGACGTGGACGGTCGGTGCTGCCGTTTTAGCGACGTGGACGGTTGATGACTTACTCCGCTTTCTGCGGTGTTTGGATTTGATTTGACTTGCTCCGCTTTCTGCGATGTCGGGATTTGATTTGTTTTGAGAGTTCCTTACCCATCCAGTGGGACTTTTGAGCTTGGAAGCGCTGTCGGATGGGACGTTGATTTAATCTGTTTGATTTTTGCTTTGTTTGGCAGGACTTTTGAATTTGAGAGGAATTTGGAATTTGGATTTTGTTTGGCATCAGCATTACTGCACTGGAATAATGCCAGGAGCAACTCATCATTTGCCCCGGGGACTTGGGATTTGGTTTTTGGGTCGGCATCAGCACCGCTAACATTGATACGTAGTGCCCGAAGCGACTAGTCATTTACTTTTGGGAAAACTTAGGATTTGAGTTTTGGGTCGGCATCAACACTGCTAACATTGCGACTCATCATTTGCCTTTAGGGAAAACTTAGGATTTAGGTTTTGGGTCGGCATCAGCACCGCTAACACTGAAATATAATACCAGAAACGACTCATCATTTGCCTTTGCCAGTTAGTGGAGCGATGGCTTAGGAGACAGGTTTAGGTCCCTATCACCTAATGCTTTTCAATTTTATGAGCCGTAAGGGTCTCATAAAAGCCTTTCCTCCTCACGAGTCGAGGAGATCTCGCAGGTGTATGTTCTCCTTAGAAATCGTGAGGATTCCTAAGTGTGTTGCTCCTTTATGAGTCGTAAGGATCTCACGCGGAAATTTTCTCCTCACAAGACCGAGAGGACTTTGCGAGTGTATTTCCTCTTTTTTCATGAGTTTGCCTCCCTTCGGGTTTTCACAAACTTGCCGACAGTCCTGCTGTTTTTACTCATGGAGTCCTTTCGGGTTTTTCATCCGTGCCCATTTGCTTGTGGACATACCGGTTTTTTCATCGGCGGTAGGACATGGGAGAGATAGGGGTCATTTGTGCCCGTGGATTGTATACGGTTTTACAGGATGTATGATCCAGACCGTAGGGCCAGTGTGCTTGATCCGTCTGAGACCTGGAGCATTCATGTGTAGTATTTTTTGAGGTATCGGCCGTTGATGGGTGGCATGGGCCTTTCTCCCTCGTCCCTTATTAGTTGGTAGTATCCTCCGTCGAACACTTTCTCGATGACGTATGACCCTTCCTAATTTGGCTCAAATTTTCCTTTGGCATGTCGATTGGGGATGACCGGTCTTTTGAGGACCAACGCCAATGCGCCTTTCTTGAAAGCATGGAGACGGGTCATCTTATCATAGGCCCCGTAACATTTGGGCTAGGTACAGCTCCAGATTTTGCTGTACTGCGAGCCTCTTTTCCTTGAGTGCATGGAGCTCCTCGAGCCGAAGGAGTGCGTTTTCTTCTTTCGTCAGATTGTACTAGACATCCATCCTTATGCTTGGAACTTCGATTTCGAGAGGGAGTATTGCCTCCACTCCGAAGAGCAGCGAATATGGAGTGGGCTGCGTTGGAGTGCGGTGCGTGATACGATATGCCCACAACGCCTCATGGAGCTTCAGATCCCAGGCTCGTTTATTGGCTGAGGCATTTTTTCTTAGGAGCTTGCATAGAGTTTTGTTGAAGGTTTCGGCTAACCCATTCGCTCTTGGATTATAAATGGAAGAATATCTCCAGTCTATCTTATATTGAGTAGCGAATCTTGAGACTTTGAAATTCTTAAAAGAAGTCTCGTTGTCGGATGTGATTCTTCTCGGCGTACTAAAGCGATATAAAACATTATGCCGAAAGAATTTCAAAATATCTTCTGTCTTAACTTCTTTTAGCGAGACAGTTTCAGCCCATCTGGAGAAGTAGTCCATCACGGCTAATATGAACCGGTGTCGTTTGGATGACGGAGGATCGATCAGGCCAATTACGTTGGTGCCCCAAATTTCGAAGGGCCGGGACGCCACGGTAGGGTGCAGCGGATTGGGATGTTTGTGAATGAAGTCACCGTGATTTTGGCATAGATGACATTTCTTTGCATACACTTCGCAATCCTTTATCATGGTAGGCCAGTAATATCTAAGCCGTTTGATTTGAAGCCGTATTTTGGGGACGGATTTGTGAGCTCCACAGACGCCCGAGTGAATTTCTTTCATAATTTCTTAAGTTTCGGCCGAGGACAGTCACCTGAGCCAAAGCTGGTCGTACGACCTGAGCTATAGTGTGTCATTCACAAACATATATCGGAGAGCTCCCTCTTCAACCGAACCCTCGCGAATTTTTCCTCAGGTAGCTTGTGTTATATCAGAGATATTCTACGAAGGGTTCTCTCCAATCTGGCACGTCCCTGACGACCTGAGCTTTTTCTGCATGACCGTTTTGTTCTATGATTTATTCTTCTCGTAGAAAGACGGGAGGCAGGATTTGCCAGCTTCTGACTGTGATCAGAATTTCATCCATGTCAGGATCAGACAGCTCCTTGGCTAGGAGAACGAGTACGTCGGCTTTTCCGTTTAGCGCCCTGGGAACTCTCGTCAGTTTAATGTGGGTGAAACGCTTCATGAGCTCCACCACTCAGTCTCTGTATCGAGCTAATGCGGACATATATATCTTGTATTCGCCGCTTACTTGGCTGACAACTAGTTGGGAATCGCCGTAGACACGCAGCTGAGAGATCTACATTTCTATGGCGAGCTCCAGACCAGCTATCAGAGCTTCATACTCAGTCTTGTTGTTTGTGTAAGGCTCGGTAAGAGCGAAAGAACGTCGCAGGGTTCCTC
This sequence comes from Agapanthus africanus, assembly GCA_030015575.1. Taxonomy (NCBI): domain Eukaryota; kingdom Viridiplantae; phylum Streptophyta; class Magnoliopsida; order Asparagales; family Amaryllidaceae; genus Agapanthus; species Agapanthus africanus. Next base: position 788,029,328 of record CM057337.1, read on the forward strand.
CCGATGGTGTGATGAACACCAATTTTATTCCTGCTTTTATTTGCGGAATGCTTGATTTGCTGGAGGTCCTTATTGATGATGCTCCATCGAAATAGAGCTCCCAGCATGGCTCGTCATCTTCGAAGTGTAGCACTTGTTCGTTCATCCATCCATTTTGCTTCGTCCACTTAAGTGCCCTCCTACTGGATGAGATACTCCATGTATGTGCATCACCCTCGCTTTTTCTCTCTGCTAGCTAAAATTTGAATTGGTTTCGGAAGCAATTGACCCTCCCTGGTGGTCTCTAGTAAATCAATGAGAGTGACGCTGTCCTGACTCTTCCTTTCCGTCAAGCGCTGTAGTCTTTGAGTTGAGAGACATGAAAAACAGGATGCACTTTGGAACCCAAAGGTAACTGAAGTCGATATGCAACTTTACCCACTTTTTCCATGACTTTATATGGGCCATAATACCCCGGAGAGAGTTTGGTGACACGTCGAAATTCAACTGAACTTTGTCGATAAGGTTGTAGCCTTAAGTAAACCATATCACCCACCATATCACCCACTTGGAATTCGCGATCCGTGCGCTTTAAATCCGCGAGCCTCTTCATCCTGCTTTGAGCAAGGTCTAAATTCTCCTTCAATATCTTCAGAACAACATCTCGATCCAAGAGTGCTTGTTGTACTTCTTCAACTGCGCTTGTACCCTTAACATATGATAACAATCTTGGCGGGTCAATGCCATACAAGACGCGAAATGGAGAGAAGCCCGTCGAAACATTTCGATTGGTGTTGTGCCAATACTCCGCTAATGAGAGCCAGCGACACCATTGTACGGGCTGCAACCCAGCAAAGCACCGCAAGTTGTTTTCTAAGCTCCAATTAACCACCTCGGATTGATCATCTGTTTGAGGGTGGTAAGCCGATGACTTCTTTAATTGGACACCTTGGATGTTGAAAACTTCTTGTCAAAATTTACTGGTGAACACCTTGTCAAGCCATGCAACTTGAAAACATGGTCAGTGAATAGACGTGCCACAATTGAAGCGATGAAGGGGTGTTTTAGGGCCATGAAATGTGCATACTTTGAGAGCCTATCGACAACCACCATAATAGTATCTCTGCTCTCAGATTTAGGAAGACCTTCAATAAAATCCATGCTAATATCTAACCACACCCGAGAAGGAATTGGAAGTGGCTGGAGCAATCCTGACGGCTTTTCGTTAATCAGCTTAACACGGTGACATACATCACATTTTTTGATGTAGTCAACCATAAAGTCTTGTTGTTTAGGCCAAAAGAAATCACGAGAAACTCGATGAAGAGTTTGGTGGACGCCAGCGTGACCCCCTATAGGGCCATTATGCATTGCTTCAGGGGCATCTTGTTGAGCCGATGAAGTGGCAGATAACACTAAACGACCTTGATATTACAACACTCCATCTTTAATAGAGTACTTGGATGAGTCAAGTGCTCCTCCATCCTGATAGCGCCGCAATAGCTCTTGTAAATCAGGATCTGAATTGTATGCCTCTTAGATCTAGTCGAACCAGGTTGGGACAATAGATGATAGAGCGTAGCATTCTCGTCAAGAGAAGGCATCAGCGGCACAATTCAAGGAACCTTTTTTAAATTCCACGACGAAGTCATACCCAAGAAGCTTTGCCATCCAATGTTGTTGAGACGAAGCCACGAAAAGCCTTCACAGTTGGCGGGAGCGGTCATACTTGTATGCAGCTAATGCTCGGAAGATATGACATGGCCCAAATATTCTACCTCTCGACACGCCAACCTGCACTTTGAATCTTTTGCATGCAAATGATGTTACCGTAGCAACTCAAGGGTGATCCGTAAGTGAAATACATGCTCATCTAAGCTTTTGCTATAGACGGGTATATCATAAAAAATACGAGTATAAATTTTCGTAAATAAGGACGAAACACCTCATTCATTAATGCTTGAAAAGTAGAGGGGGCGTTGGAGGGGCCAGATCCGTAAGTGAAATACATGCTCATCTAAGCTTTTGCTATAGACGGGTATATCATAAAAAATACGAGTATAAATTTTCGTAAATAAGGACGAAACACCTCATTCATTAATGCTTGAAAAGTAGAGGGGGCGTTGGAGGGGCCAAATGTCATTACCAAAAATTCATAATGGCCTTCATGTGTTCGAAAGACTGTTTTGTGAACATCTTCGAAGGCGATCCGAATTTGGTGATATCCCGAACGAAGATCCAACTTGAAGAATATGGTGGTGCCACACAATTCATCAAAAAAAATCATCCACTACTGGAATAGGGAATCTATCCTTGATGGTGAGAGCATTCAGTGCTCTGTAATCAACACATAATCGCCATGTCCCATCACTCTTTTGGACAAGAAGAACCGGTGATGAATATGTGCTCTGACTACGTTGAATGCCATCGTTCAATATTTGTTCTATTTGTCTTTCAATTTCAGACTTTTGAAAGTGAGCATAGCTATACGGGCGAACATTGATTGGTAAATTAATGGTAAGTGGTATTTGATGATCATAGATACGAGATGGAAGTAGGCCTTGTGGTGGAGTAAATACATCAGAAAATTCATTTAGAATTTCCGTAATGTAGGAGGGTGAATTGAGTTGAGGAGCAGTAGGTTGGAGTTCATTTATTTGAAAAAGAAAACCATGAGGTGTGCTTGGCTTGGATCCTTGCAACATGGGGATTCTAGCAGCAATTCGTTTACCTTGTAGGGATTGCTTGATCCCATTAAGGTGAAACTCCATTTTTAGGTTACCGAAATCCCAAAGGATATGACCTAAAGTGCATAACCAATAGGCCCCGAGGACGGCATCGCATCCAACTAATGGTAAAAGATAAACATCAGTAGAGATGGGAATACCTTGGAGTTTAATTGGAACCTCGTTGCATCGGCCCATGCTATGAACTTTGTCACCATTTGCAACCATTATAGCAAGAGCATTGTTGGAAGTCTTAGAAATTCCCGCCTTCTTCGCAATAGTCGGAACAAGAAAATTATCGGTGCTCCCACTATCAATCAGACCACTGATTTTTCACCGTCCAAGAAAGGCAAATACTTGGATCGTCTCCGTATTTTAGTTCCTGCTATGGCTTGTAAAGAAATAGAAAGGAAATCCTCCACCTCATCGGAAACATCCATATCAATTTCATGAAAAGGATCAGTGGATGTTTCTAACCTGAAGAGGGTTTGGACCTTGCATTTATGGCCTGAAACAAATTTATCATCGCAATTATAACATAGGTCTTGGTTACGTCTCTCTTTCATTTCAGCAAAAGAAAGCTTCTTTATGGCGGGGGTTGAGCCTCTAGAGGCCGTCGGGCCGACACTTGAATTCCCTTGAGCAGCCGGGCGAGTCATCGATTGAGATTTACGGCTTTTCTCTTGCATACGTGCAAGCGCAACAGATTCAGTGAGAGATCATGGTCAAAGGATCTCGACAACACTCCGAATTTCTTCTTTGAGCCCGCTGATAAAGGTTCGAGTTAGAAAATAATCGGATAAACCATCTATTCGATCAGATAAGGCTTCAAATTGCTCTTGGTAAGCTTCAATTGTAGTGGTTTGACAAAGTTTTTTGAGCTCTCCTACAGGATCATCATACTCTGTTGGACCAAATCGACGTTCAAAGGCCTTGTCAAATGATGGCCAATCATTAAGCCCACCAGCATGTTGAAGGTACTCGTAGTATTGCAACGCTTTCCCTTTGAGAGAGAATGATGCATACAACAATTGTTGTTGTGGCATAATGTTGTACAGTAGAAAATATTGCTCGGCTTGCATGATCCATCCCGTCGGGTCTTCGGTTCCATCGTATTTGAGAAGATCAATCTTTGGAGGTTTATAGGAAGTGCCCCCTTCAGGAGCTGCAATGGATGATGCGGTTGAGTGTTTTGCCTGTGAATGTTGTTGGGGTGATTGATGGGAGAGCGAGAGATCAGATTTGAGCACTCATGGTAGCCATTTCTTGTGGAACTTCTTGGACGAGTTTCTCTAAAGTAGCGGACCGTTGCTCCAAAGCTTCTGTGCACCCGCGCTGTTGTTGAACAATCTCGGTGACATCACGAAATTTCCAAGTCGTCAGTTGATCAGCCATACCGGAGGATCGGATGGCTTTGATACCACTTGATACGAACTGGATATGGCCGATTTGAGATGGCTAATCTCCTAATTAACACGTAGTGTTTATTTGGGGGAAAATAGTCTATCCTTATTCTTCTTCTCTCAGTTGCTAAATACATATACATGATAACAACTTGAGAGGGAATCTCTCCCTTAAAATAGGATCTAAAACCATCTAAAGAAGTAGTCAAAACCTTTCTTATTAAAGGAAATAACAACTAATTAAAAAATTAAAAAATAGCAACTAACTCCTTGAATTGGTCTAACTAGTACTGATGGCTGAAGTGGTCACTTGCATGCCTGGACTTGGCCACCTCCTGCATTACATGGGTTTAAGCTCATGCACATATCAGGTGCACACTCTTAGTGGATAACCGAATTCTTATTTTTTCCAAGTTAAATGAAGATACTGGTTTTCAGAAACAAACTCTACCGTATACGGGGGGAAGAACGGGCTGAAATATATTATCCATCATGTTGTGATGACAACTACATGTGACTCGCCGTGACATCTCTCTATGCCACCTCTCCTGTTGTTCGTTCTATGCCATCGTACTTCTAAATTTCTATATCCAGTTCTCTTTTTACACAATGTTTAAGGATTTATATTGTATCAATAATAATATACAAACCTGCATACTCTCTTCTCATAACATCCATCCTAAGCTTAGAGAAGAGATCCTGAGTATTGTTACGAATGTAATTATAGAAGGAGCTGGAAAAAAAAAGAGTAAATTGTAAAAATAGAGGAAAATGGGGGGAAAGGAGAGAGAATGCAAAGAAGGGAGATGATTAAAACAAAGACCAGTCACTGCATGATGAGATGTTAAAAAAAAAGAACAAGGAAAGGCTCTCTTCTTATAGTGCTTATCCTAAGCTTAGTGGGGATTTTGTTTATATACAAAAAAACATAGTTATAGAAGGAGCGATAAAAAAAGTAAAGAGGGCTGGATATGACCATTTACTTCATGATGAGATGATGGGAAAGAGAAAAGAGAGATGCAGCATTCTTATTGGAGGACCTATTCTTATATGTCAAGTTATATGTAGATTACATTATTTTGAAGTACAGCATACTTGTGGAGAGATAGGGTTCATTATGTTTCTCCGGTGGACTACATGCAATGTGCGATGACCATCTGTTTATGGTCTCATCTCTTACTTCGAAAGCTGCCTTCGTTCCAGATTCCTACATCCAATCCTCTTTACATCCATTCTCTAAGGATGTCTATTGTGTTATTTACAAGCCTTGGCTCGTCTTATACTATCCTCGCTAAGCTTAGAGAAGTAATTCTGCAAATTGTAAAGAAAATATAGTAATGGAAGGAGAAAATCAACCGCAGTGTTTGAAAATGTTATTCGGCAGTTATATGAAAACAGGTCAATTGACTTATCATCCTTTTCAATTTCTTGTAGCTTTAGCTGCACTTTTTTGTGTGTAAATTTGAAACCTTTGATTTTTTTATCGATTCTGTTGTTTTAAGCCAATTCTGTCTGTCTGCATTATAAGCTAGATCTTTCTAAGCATGTATGAATGAATTCAACGGGTATTTTAATATTCATCTAGCATCTATATAGAATGCAGTTATGTAACTACTGCATCATGCAAGTATTTTTAAGCACGTATGAATGGATTCTACATGTATTTTAATATTCATCTAGCATCTATATAGAATGCACTTATGTAATTACTGCATCGTACAATATTCCTTCCTTGCTGAATCATAAAATATTTTTTGATCCTGTAATTTGCAAATTTGAGATTTCGGGTTCAGACTTTGATTCTCCACTTATTTTAGATTTAGAAAGTTATGGCTATTAGCTATCTTATATTGAAGTTCATGTCTTTTCTGTTCTCGTCCTGATTTGAGTTTCATATATACTAGCAATAAACCTCGCGTGATGCGGCGGGTTTTGGAATAATCTTGTGAAAATGGTATTTATTTGTGAAAAATAAAATCTATGGTATTTATCCAAAAAACGTTCAAATTTTTATTTAACAATGTTGAAATTTAATGATATTTATTTGTAACGGCCATAGCCATGGTATTTATCTAAGAAACGCTGAAATTTATCGATATTTCTTTGTAACAGACAAAGTTCATAGTATTTATCCGAAGAACATTGAAAGTTTAAATTATTTTTTTTATAACAGACAAAGTTCATGGTATTTATTTGAAAAAGGGAAAGTTCATGTTACTTTTGTAAAAAGAGCAAGTCCATGGTATTTATATGAAAAACTGTGAAAGTTAACGCTGTTTATTTGTAACAGAAAAAATCCATGATATTTATCTGAAAAACGTTGAAAGTTAACGATATTTATTTGTAACGAGCAAAACCAATGGTATTTTTCTGGAAAACGTTGGATATTTATGGTATTTTTTCATGGACAAAATTCATGGTATTTATTTGAAAATGGTGAAAGTTCATCATATTTTAAAGAAAATCTAATGGTATTTATGTATAAAACAATGAAATTTTATGGTATTTTAGGGAAAATCTATTGGGATTTTGAATTGATGGCATACTTGTAATTATTGAAATTTTTTGAATTAATGGTACATTTGTAAACAGTGAAAAGTTGAGATTATGACAAAGTTGTAAAAAATGAGAAGTTGGCAAAACTTTGCCATGAACTATCTAAAATACCCCCACCAAAACATTAGAATTTACAAAATTATCAATTTTTTTGCAAACAAATCTAAAAGAATATTCTATTATTAGGGGCATTTTGGGGATATCACCAGATTTTCACTTTTCATATAGCTTTCTATTTTATTTTATTTTTGGTGGAAAAGCCTTAACTTATATATATATATATATAGCTTTCTATTAGTATAATGATTGGTTGCTTGCATCATTCACCATGTTCTTGACATCTAGAAGTGGGGTTTTTACGCTTAATACTTGAGAAAACCACATACAGTACTTTTGTAATACATGCTAACCTGTTGGTCCCTTGCTATCAATAGTAGCAGTCTGTTGGCCAAGTCTAGGAACAAATTGTGATATTTGGTTGATTTAGGAAGAATCATGATCTTGTTAGCAAGGACACATTTGCAAGACACGGTGGTAGAACCTCGTGAAAATTTACTTCACGTTTATGTTAATTTATCTGTACCTAAATGTATTCCACATATTTTGATGGTTATTAAGCTATTTAAAATCTGGTCATTTAGTATTAATAAAAAAAAATCATACAGTGTCTATCTGATCGTTTATTTACCAGAGTATAGAGCTATTGAATGGATCTTTCGAAGTAGGCAAATAATAATGCACTATGATAACAAAGGTAAATAATATTATGCATTGTCCATATGTTTTTTTTAGATTGGAATTGACTAGATCTATATTACTTGATGAAATCCATTTAATATATTTAATGTGTCTAGGTTAACATGATAGGCACAGGTTGCAGGCTTGTCCATATGTGTCTCGGATGTTCAAATCTCTTTTTTTCTTGTTCTTCTATATGGAACAGGCTCCTAGGTGAAAGAATGAAATGCATCTAACAAAGGTTTTGCATGCCATGCCCTAAAGCTACACATACACAAGTTTTTGCTCCTTAGATCATAATAAGTTTCGATCTATGTTATTTAGCAAGAACATCATTTGAACAGGTTGCATTTTGTATGGGTAGAAGTCCTGATTATATCAGCTACTTATTACTGTTGGTAGTTTGTTAGTCCTGGTATTGACTAGTTTATGAGCACAACCTTCTTAATTGCTATGTTACATCTTAAATTAAATAAACCGCAAAATACTTTACTGAGGTTCTAGGAATACTGATGTTTATGCACTCATAGTTCACACTGTTTATTCACATTATATAATCCATATTTCGTTAGTTCACACTGTTTATTCACATTATATAGTCTGTATTTCGTTTTATCTATATGACCTTACAGGCCATACCAACATAGTTTTCCCCCTCTAATGTTTGATTTAGCTAATCCTATTCCTTTTAAAAGTCACGCGTGGAAACATTTGGCACTACTTAGCCTTTCCGCTATCGCCGTTAGAATTAAGCACCTTTCCTTTGCTGCTGCTCTATGGAGAATGGACATGGACATGGGGCACCAATCCGACATGTCATGAATGCGGCGACATGGAAAATTTCTAAGAAATATGACTCAGAGACATACTCAAGGTTCAAGGTTTCGGCTGAAACCCACCGATGTGTGGTGGTTTCGTATCGGTTTCGGTGGAGACCGATACGAAACCAACCGAGACCGATACAAAACAAAGCATACAATATCGTTTCAGCCAAAACCTTTAAAAAACTTATTTTTTTTCATTTTTACTGTCATTGTGATCATTGTAGGCTTTCGTTGTTAGAAAACCGCAAAAAAGTGTATCCAAACCCTATATTAATACTTATTTAAGTACACTTTTTAATATATTTTGCATCATGACTAGATTTTTAAATACTATGATCATTGTCTTGTAATATAGAAGTATAAATTTAAGTATTTAATATATCTACATTTATGTTTATTATATTATCGTCGAAACCGAAACCCGAACCGAAATTAGCGAAACTAGCCGAAACCAGTGAAACTAATAAAATTATGAGAGACCGAAACCGAAACCGAGTTCTCGAACCTTGGACATACTACACAACATTTTTAATAAATGTGTATATTTTTTATGATATACATATATTAACTACAAAAATATTAACATAATCCACATTCATATATAAAATTAACAAGTAAATTAAAATACTGCCAAAAAATTTTTACCCCTAAATGAAAGAACTGCCTGTTAGGTTGACCGGCTTTGAACGGCTGCCATGGTAGTTTCTCGTAATATAGGATTGGTGAATTAAAATCATACATCGATACTTTTGTTATGTGAACGTAACAAAACCACCTAAATGAAAGAAATACATTTTTTTCTACTGGATAGACTAACATCCATATAAAATATTTAAAATGTAATTAAAATAGTTAGCATATTGCTATTAACAATTTACCAAAATCTAGTTAAAAAAATTAAATTATTAACTTGATGTATTCATAGATGAATAAAGGAAGAACTATCAACTAGCTTTATCATTTTTCAAGTTCAAATTTTAACAGAATAAAATATGATGCTACTATGGTATTTTACTAGGACACAGACATGTAAAAGTCACACGTAGGACGCACATACAACACTTAAATGCCGTGTTCGATTTGTATATGGCATGTTCGGTATGTTTCGATCAAGTATAGCTGTCTAGGTGTCCGGTTAGCATCGGACACGGAAACGCACCCGTTGGAAGTGTCCATGCTTCATAGTTTTTGCTGTTCTGTCTCAAGTGTTTACGGAAGTTTACTTGCCGATCCGACGATAAGTTGATTGCTAATATACAATCATTTCTATCATTTTCCCTGATTGTTACTTTTAATGGTAAAAAAATATATTCTTCATCAATACATATACTTGCGATGTTAATACACTTGATAGGTAACAGCTCTGAAAATATATTTTCAAGCATATCCTCTTTATATTTGATAGTAACAGAGTTTCCTTCTGTAAACATATTGCTCTATTGGTATGACTATTGTGCCAGTTAGTGGTTTTACATATTTTTTTGGGCTTAATGCTTATTCTCCGGTGAAAACTGCTTATGTAGAAAGATTTGGACATATACATCATTCTAATTTGACAAGATTTCAGTAGTTGTCAAGATGGTTGTCTCATTTGAGTATGATGCTGCCTGCTGACGAGCGCATCTTTGGATGAACATGGTTCTAGTTTCTAGTACAATTCTAGTTTCAATGAGTACGTAATTACAAACCCCAAGTGCTTAAAGATAACTTATTAAACTGCCCATCGATAGCTATCTGGGAACTTTTCAACTTATTTTTTTATAAGAAGCACATTGAGCATGCAAAACAGGTGAACTCCATGATGAATTATGAGTTGTTTAAGCCTCTAGGCCTGTGTCTGATTATGCAAGGTATTTACTGTACGGTCCTATGTTTCACCTTCGTTGTATGCTGCTTTACTTCAAAAAGAAAATTAAAGCAGATAAATGAGAGGAAACAATCATATGTTGGAGTACAATATGCCATCCATAGGCATCTTAATCAGGACCTCCTTTGTTGAGTATGATGCACAGGCCATTAAACTGCATACGATTTTTAATGGAGGCGATTTGCGAGATTTTCACATGCAATATAATGTGTGTTCGTTTCTTATCCAGCACGAAAAGTCGGAGTTTAAAAGGTTTTTTAAGATGCCCTTTAAATAAGTAAGGTTACCGGTTTCAACCAGGTAATTTCCTGAACCATGCAGACAGATGCAAGTTGTTCTTAGTATAATTAGTTTTAAAAAGCTGGCAAATAATCATGATATATGATAGATTTTCCCTGTATGAAATTTTGCCTCTAATTATCCTCTTTAGGCTATACTTTCTGTGCAGAGAACTGCTAATGGATTTTAACGGGTCAATGACGATATGCATAGTAACATTTTCCTTATTTGCTGTTTGCTTTGATGCCTAGCTTTCGAGCATGTTATTTTATGATCTTCATCAAATGTTGGCCATTTGTTGCTTAGAAATATATCAAGCTTAGAAATATATCAACCAAAGGCCATCACATCAAAGTTCTTAAGTTATGCCCCAACTTAGGATTTGATCTCTGCCTACAAATTGTACAATCTTTTTCTATAGGGAAGTAGAATAATGTTCATTTGCTACTTGGTCTCTTACCGTTTGTAAATATTTGGTTCTGCCTTCTTCGTTTTGCATGCGACAATCATTCTTTTGGCGTTCTTTTTATGTTCCTCTTGTTTTATAATTAATGTGTTTTGGTTGAATCAGGAAGTTCCCCATGTTTCTATATGTTGTTTTCTCCTTGAATCTTGAAATTTCTCATAGTTAAGAAATGGATATCCCCCCTCTCCCCTGCGCTCCCCAAAAATAAAAAGTGCACTGCACCTCCAATTTATGTGTATTTCTGTATATTCTTCATAGTATTATTTATAGTAGGAATCCCCCCCAAAAAAAAATTCCAAAAGGTTTCTCTTTTTCTCCACTGTGCACATTTGAATTGGGAAAAGTCCTCGGTTTGACTAGCACTGAGCAATGGCATAAAATAGAGAGTTATGAATTTGATATCACATTTGGTTTTCTACTCCTATTTAGAACCTGTTTATCAGTAATGCTGATTAATGGCACTATAGTCCCTTTCCTATTTGGTTTTTGTATGTCTTTTATCCAGGGTGTAGTCGTTATTTGCTCTTTTGACTGCGATAGGGTTTTCATATCATGAAGAGGTGCAGACTTGACTAAGAACGCGAAGTTCCTGACTAGGTTTAATTGAACCTTGACGCTTCAATGCTGCAGGTAACTACCCCCTTTATGTTAGTTATCATGGCAGTTGACGGTGCCTTGCTTGAGAAAAACGATGACAGTATCCGCCGGAGTATAAATAGCTTTAGGTAACTATTTCAATGTGAAATTTTCATTAAGAAATAATCGATAGACTCAATAATCAAGTTTGTGTGTCCTGTGTCTACATGAGTTGATGCTTGTTATATTAGTAAGGTATGTATCTTTAGTAAAAACTGCAAAGGGCATTCCTGTAAGTTTTCATATCTCCTAATCTAGATTTAGCATTTGTTGTAACACCCAAGTTTGGATGCGGTGATTCTAGAGTTATCGAGATATTTTTTTTTATAAAAACTTTTACTATAATTTTAAAATTTACTTTATGGTTGGTTGCCAGTATAATTATTTTGACTTTTCCGTATATCATTTTGATATGAAAATCTTTAGTTTTTAGATAATATATAATAGTTCTTTAGGGGCGGCAAAACAATATTTTTCATATCTTAAAATCCCTAAACTAATCTATTAATACTTGGTTTGGTTTGCATACACTAATTTCTTTTGATGTTGATATGAGAACAAGTAAAATCCATACCGAATCTCTAAATACACTTATATCTATATATATATATATATATATATATATATATATATTATGTAGAACAATATCCCTCTCTCTAAATTTATATATAAATTAATATACCCATCTCTCTCTATTATACTCACATTTCTCTCTCCCCTCTGCTCCTCAAATTTTCTCTCGATGTCGCCTCCACCCTCGCCGCCAGCATCATCGCCGCGAACCGCTCCCCTCGGCCGCCGACAACCGCTTCCTTCTCTTTCCTCCCTCGTCTTCACCCCAACGCCTGCACTCGTCCCTGCCTCGCAACCACCGCTACCGTCGCCTTCACCCCCATCATCGATCTCCACCTCAAAACGCCACGATCCATCTCGTCTTCGTCATCGCCACCATCCTTACCGTCTCTACCCTCGCTGTCACCATCTTCCCTCTCCACTGCCCATGGCCTGCACCCATCTCCTCGTCACCGTCACCACCTTCCCTCACCCACAAATCCTCGCCGTTGAACCCATCGCTCCTACCTCCATCGCGGGAAACCTCCCCTTCTCGACGACCCCATCACCCAGACCTTCACCGTCCTCATCATCTCTTCCCCAGTAGCAACACCACAACCCCGACTCGCCTTCCTCTCGCCCCGACGATCACCACAACGACACCAACACCACCGCACCACCATCAACACCACCCTCCACATCACAGCCCCAACCCTCTTCATCGGCCTTTTCCCCCTCGCCATAGCCGCCACATCACCACCCTAGCCTGCCCATCTCCAAATCCGAGCACCCCTATGCGCCCCCTCGAGTCGATTTCAGACCTTACCCATCTCCTTGCTTGCACCCATCACCTGCGTCATCCCCTATCGCCGCTGCCGCACCAGATCAAGTCTCGAACCCATCGACGGTGTAGCCGTCTCTTTCTCCTCTCGGTGTAAGTTTCATTCTTGTTTTTTTTTCTTTATTTGTGAAGCATGGGTAAATTAATATAACAGTTGAAATATAATGTGCATGTTTGGTTATATACAATTTTATGCTAAGTGCGGTATACTGTTGGTTTATGACTAAATCAATCTAGGTGGAGTGTATAACTCAGATCCCAAGTCGAACTTTAGCTGAGATTATGTCTCGTATTTTCGTATATCGTATTTTCGTATATCGTTTTCCCGTGATCCTTATTCTCAAGGCAAGTATTCTTGCTTTACTTTTGGTCGATGCACATCGGCAACCCTCGTATATGTATATGTATATATATGTATTTTTTGGCACCGTTAAAATAGAAAGAAAAGTGTTAGTATTCAATTATTTTATATCGTTAGAAAAATATAGACCTTGATGCAACAAAGCGATAAAAGGAAATTTGGCTGAGTGTGGATCTGCAATGAGTTTATTTTTAACAACAATTAAAATTTAAGAGCTGTCAACCTATCTTATATATATCTCTTACTAGCCAGCTTGTAATTATTATATCCACATTAAGGTTAATGGTAAAGATAACAATTGTGACTTATACCAGCTTGTACATCGCCTTCAAGCAGTTACTATCATCAAATGGCAATTACCTCTGACATGACATGACTATTCAATACTCTAGTCTTTCAATAACGAGATCTCTAATTATGATGCTGAGTTACATGCCATGATACACACTACTGTTTATCAGTTTCATTTCTATATAATTACCATATTACAAGTTCCAGTATTTTCAGCATTCTTAATTAGTGATTTAATTATTACCATAGTATATACGAACACGCGGGCTGTAGGGGTAGTTTGAGTGTGCGTTTGTGCAACAGGATCTCAGGAGTCCTATGCCGGCAGGTTGTATCGGGCTATATCGTTCACATGTTATTACAGCTCGTACCGGGTTATATCGGTCGCATGTTATTACAGCTCGTACCGGGCTATATCGGTCGCATGTTCATCCCACAGTTGGGCCCGTGTTTCCTAGCCTCTGGGGCCCTATTCCTTGGTTTAGGAATAGTCCTGCAGAGGTTGACACACACACTCGAACTTACGATATGATAGATTACCTTTTAGTGACCCGTTAGGTTATGACTTGATCTGTTTACATGCATGTTTCATAGTTTTAATGCATATATATATACATCTATTTCTACTTGCGCACACGGGCTTCACAACACTCATATATTCATGTTATCATACCCCACACACACCTTATACGTTGAGTACTTGCTAGGATCTTCTGACATCTCTGAGATTTGCCATCTCAGGTTTAGAGGCGGATTTTCAGGCTGAGCAGGATCAGAGCGGCTATCAAGACTTTGCCGAAGATCAATAACCCGTAGGTTTATTTCTTTTCTGTTAGTATTTAACATGTGCGTCTTTGTGGAACATTAGGACTTATGTATCTCCTTTCGGATCTTGTTCTTATTTCGAACCTATTGTATCGGATCTTTATTTGCATCGCTTATCTAGTGGGCCTATTTTTAGTATTCTTTATAGTTTCGTTGCAGCATGATTATCAATGTTATCTCTCCTGTTGGATATTATCTCTGACAGGTTAGCTAGACAGCCTTTATGTGACTATGAAAGAATCTTTCCTTACCATAGGTAGCACGGCTGGCCTTCGTTGCTTCGTATTCCGTATTTTGGAAAGCGGGGCGTGACAAGGTTTTGTTGGTATCAGAGCCATGCTGACGCCGAAGTTAGTCTAGATTCTACCGACCTTTAGGGTTGGAATCACATGTCTAGGTTTTCTCCAGTATGTCATGCTGCATATTCCTTTGACTCTAATTGTAGGATTCGGGCGACTTACATAGAATTACGATATTGTGCTTATGTACCGCGGCATAGATACAATACGGTATTCTGTATATGTAACTTAGAGTTCTACCCTTAATTTGTATCCATTGATTTGATTATATTGTATCATTTTTTTCGCTCGGTTGTTTTAATACTCTGAATTTGAACCTCGTTTTCGTTGCTAAACCTCGTCGTTCGATTTGACTTCAGATTCATGGTAGAGAAAATTTACGAGTATATGGAAGGCGTGACAACAATGCTGCACTACTTGGAGTTATACGTGGTATGTTAGAGAGCCAACAGCAGCAGACCGAATTACTGTTGGAGGGCCTACTTGATTCTCAGCAGACCGCTACTGTAGCCTTGAATAAAGTGGCTAAGGTTTGTGAGGGTAGACGTCTGGGGAGTGTTGCTGATTTCAGGAGTACAGCCGGCAGTTTTCACTGGCTCGGGAAGTCCACTTGATGCCGAGTAGTAGATTGTCGACATGGAGAATTTGCTGTCAGCCGTCCGAGTTCCTGAAAAGGACAGAGTAAATATAGTCAAGATTCAGCTGTAAGATGTAGCTAGAATTTGGTAGCTCGCAGAGAAGAACATGTTGAAGAAACCGATTGTATGGACTAATTTCTCTACGGCTTTTCTTGAGAAATTCTTTCCCAAGTCGGCCAGGATCGAAATGGAGCAGCAATTTATCAGTCTTCGTCAGAGAGATCGCACAGTGGACGAAATAGCGGTTGAGTTTATCCGACTCAGTCGTTTCGCTTCTTCGATGGTAACTCAGGAGGAGGACAGGACCAGGAGATTTTTACAGTGCCTTACTTTGGAAATACATGAGAAAACAGCTTCACATGATCTGGGGACTTATTCTGAGGTATTAAATACAACCCGCAGAATTGAGACAGTTATGGATAAGATGAAGAAGCTTCAGAGTGGAGGATTTAAACGCCCGGTGAATCAAATTTCAGGAAGGATTCTAGTTAGACAGTATGAAGGAGTTCAGATGAAGCGTACCGCAACCCCACCACAATGAGAATCTCCGGTCGGTGGATACTATCAGATACCGGGACACATTGAAAGAAATTGCAGCCGGGCCAAGGGTTTATGTCTGATTTGTGTTGTTAGTGACCACCAGATTGGGAGTTGTCCTAGAAGAGTATAGCGCAGCTAGTCTCAGAAAAGACTTGTCCCTCAGAAACAACTTTTTGATCAGAGGCGAGGCAACACAGGTCGTGGACAGGGGCGGGCCTTTACCCTGACGGCTGAGCAGGCATAGGCATCAGAGGATGTCGTTTCAGGTACCATTCTAGTTTGTTCTGTTCCTGCTAGAGCGCTTTTCGATTCTGGGGCTTCGTATTGTTTTATGTCTTTGGCTTTTACCACATACATTCTATTGCACACGAAACACTGGTTCGAGGTTGGGACATTCACAATGGAAATGGAGTAGTTGCCACTAACCCAGAGTGCAAGCTTTGTCCAGTAGTGATTTGCGGTAGGGAGTTTTTCGCAGATTTCCTGCTGATTGGGACCGGTAGTTATGATGTCGTTTTAGGAATGGATTGGTTGGGCACCTTTCACGCACATATTGATTGTCGGGCCAAAACCGTAATTTTTCGCATTCCTAACCACCCAAAGTTCGTGTTTACTGGGGCAACAAATTTCTGGGACCCATAAAGTTTAAAGCAAAGCCGTCGAGCAGTATACTATCGTCAATGGAGATTAATAAGAGTTCGGCACTGGTCGTAATTCGGGAATTCTTGGATGTCTTTCCTGAGGACTTGCCCGACCTACCCCGCTTCGTGCCTTGGGGTTTTCGATAGAATTATTATCAGGAACGACATCGATTTCTAAGGCGTCTTACAGGATGGCACCAGTTGAGTTAGCAGAATTGAAAAAGCAGATAGAATACCTCCTCAGCAAAGGTTTCATTCGCCCAAATACTTCTCCTTGGGGCGCTCTAATTTTACCAGTGAAGAAGGACGGTTCGTTACGCATGTGCATTGACTACAGAGAGGTCAAGCGGGTTACGATTAAAGACAAGTATCCTATACCTTGGATTGATGACTTGTTCGATCAGTTATGTGGTGCTCGAGTGTTCTCTAAGTTGGATCTTCGATCAGGTTACCATCAAGTTTGGGTTAAAGCGGAGGATATATACAAGACAGCTTTCAAAACTCAATATGGTCATTATGAGTTTTAGTGATGCCATTCGGTATTACTAATGCGCCAGCCGTGTTCATGGATTTAATGAACCCAGTTTTCTCACAGTACCTTGATCAGTTTGTCGTATTTTTCATCAACGATATTCTTGTGTACTCCAAAAGTAAGAAGGAGCATGCTGAGCATATGAGGATCGTGTTATAGATACTGAGACATGAGACATGAGAAGTTATACGCCAAACTTAGTAAATGCGAATTTTAGTTTGAACAAGTTCAATTTTTGGGCCACATCATTTTTGGAGATGGTATTTCAGTAGACCCGGCGAAGATTGAAGCAGTGAAATATTGGCCAGCACCAAGGTCAGTAGCAAAGATTAGAAGTTTCTTGGGATTCATAGGTTACTACCGGAGATTTGTTAAAGATTTTGCGCGAACGGTTGAGCGTTGACAAGACTAATTCGGAAGGAGGTGGCGTTTGTATGGTTAGAAGAATGCAACCGAGCGTTTGAGTTATTGAAGGAGAAACTCAAAACTGCACCCATATTGATCGTACCAGATGAGACAGGAGGACTGGTGATTCATAGTGACGCTTTCGGTAAAGGGCCAGGCTGTGTCTTGATGCAGCGTGGGAGCGTTGTAGCTTATGCCTTACGTCAATTGAGGACGCACGAGAAAAATTACCCAATCCACGATTTAGAGTTGGCCGCAGTGATCTTTGCTCTGAAAATTTGGAGGCATAATCTTTTGGGAGAACGAGTAGAAGTCTATACGGACCACAAGAGCCTGAAGTGTGTATTCACGCAAAAGGAGCTAAATATGAGACAACGCAGGTGGTTGGAGTTCATGGCTGATTATAATCTTGATTTGCAATACCACCCCGGAAAGGTAAATGTGGTACCGGATGCTCTCAGCCGGAGACCAACAGTGATGTGGTTGACTAGCTAGAAGGAACTCCTTGATGAGTTTTGGAGGCTCAATTTAGAAGTGGTAGAACAGGGGACACGCGGACAATACTGGAAACTAGAAGTGCAGTCTTTGTGAGTAGATCGTATTAAAGCTGCACATGCCGGGGACCCGCAATTGTAGAAGTTCTGCGGGTTAGTAGAGGCCGGATTGAGAACAGATCTAATGATACATGAAGATGGCTTCTTAAGATTCGGCAGTCGACTATGCGTGCCAAAGGGCGAGGTTCGAGAAGAAGTATTGAAAGAAGCACACAGTTTAGCCTATTCAGTGCACCCGGGTGGCACCAAGATGTATATGGATGTTAAACAACACTTTTGTTGGAATGACATGAAGAGGGAGATTGCCCGCTATGTGTCGAAATGCTTTCTGTGCTAGCGGGTGAAGGCCGAACATCAGCGAGTGGCCGGTCTTTTGCAACCACTTCCTATTCCCCAGTGGAAGCCTATGGACTTCATGACGGCTTTACCGCGAAGTCCTAAGGGAAATAATTGTCACGACCCAGAATTGGCACGTGACCGGCACGAGAATTATGTGAAGTTTACAGGACCCCGTCGTAATTCAAGTAAGCCGAAGCCCAGAAATCTAAACCTTTTTGCGGAAAATAATGGATGTGTAGTTTTGAAATATCGGCATAATGAAATTCAAGCCATCCTTTAAAAATACAAGTCATATCATATGAAAATGCAACAATTTACTATCTTTGAAAACATTTTCGTCCTTGAAAAATTGGGCAGCACCTTCCTTGTATATTTTGATCCAAAACCACATACATGCAATAATATAGGCATCCTCAAGCGGGAGCTATCTCTTCGTCAATTGGCGGAATCACAACCACGCAATAAGTATATATACGACGCCCTATGGCGAAAATCAAACACAGAAAGAATAATAAGTAAAGCAAGACATCATCAGCTCAAATAGCGAACATACACTCATCTCGCTCTAAGTCTCGCAATTATATAAGTCTGTCTAGATCTACCAATAATACAAAGTCTGGTTTCTGATTGATGGAGCTTTAGCTAGATACAACAGAATAAATAGGTACAAGGGTGGTCACGATCCAAATGTGTATCCCACCTATCAAAGCAAAACACCCTGAAGAAAGCTGTGTGCCAGCGCCGCTACCGATCCGAGCGGTCGAACCTGCAAGAAAACTGTGGCACAACAGGGGTGAGTTGCTAACTCGTGAGTAGAAAATATCAGCAGGTAGAAATCGAATAGAAATCGATCTCTAGGTCTTACTGTATCATGAAGGTAATACTATGGTATCTAGGATGACCATGTATACATATGTATCAACAATAGAGTCGTGCCAATATCAACATGTAATGATAATCATCTGAAATGTATGCATGTATGCATGTATATCAAGCAACGTGTTGTTCCCCTCCGAAAGGCGGCGGCGACGTGAGGACGTCTAGGCCTGAGATTCGGGACAGATGCTATTTGGTTTTATCCGTCTACCTCTCCGAAGATGCCAAGTTGATTTATGGCACCGTGTATCGGAGGTTTAGACGGATGCGGCCGATATAGCAGACTTCGTCAGATTCCCCTTCGCTTGAGGGGTTTTTGATTGTGGGGATGCTCTTCCTTGCAGGCGCAAGCCCCTGCAGTTAATTACGCTACCGCATCGCGGTAACAACTTTCTCCATCTCCAGAATTTCACTTCGTGTCGTGTGTGTTTGTTTTGTTTGTGGTTGCCGTGGATTGTATACGGAGACTGAGTAATGCCGTCGCCCGTAGGACGTGGATTAGTCCAAATCCGTATTTTCTTGGGTATTGGGTTTTGGGTTTTGGTTTAAGGATACGTTAGCCATTTCTGAGGTTAAGATCAACTTAAACGTTTGTTAAGGATACGTTAGTCTAATTTCCAGACTAAGATCAACTTAACGGGATCGTCTAGATCCATTTCCAGTTTAGGGACGTGGTGGTCCATTTAATATATAGCCGTCGGGACCCGTCACCTCTCTGACGACGTTGAAGGATTACAACGACATGTGTCAGAGGAGTTCGGAGATGTACCCTTGAACCAAAGTTGATTGGGGGTCTTATAGTCCAATTTGGGACTAAAGTCTGTTTGAATGTTTAAGGATACGTTAGCCATATTTAAGGCTAAGATCAACTTAAACGGGATCGTTTAGATCCAACAAAAGAGCATTTGAGAGCTCTATTGTTCCAGTTTAGGGACGTAGTGGTCCACAGGTAGTTTAAGGACATTGCGGTCCAATATTAGTTTAAGGACGTCTCGGTCCACGAGTTTAAGGACCCCGCAGTCCGTATTGATATGTGGTCGTCGGGACCCGTCACCTCTCTGACGTCGTTGAAGGATTACAACGATAGGTATCAGAGGAGTTAGGAGATGTACCCTTGAACCGGAGGTAAATTGATTTAGGAGAGCAATTTTGCTCAGTTAATTTAATTTGAGGACTTACGGCCATGATTGGGCTAAGTCCAGTCGAAAAATGTTCCACACTTTTATTTGTTTTTTTTTGGGCCTGTACTAGGGCTTGGCCCATTTTTAAATAACGCATTGCATTATTTTCGATTTTGGGTTGGGCTATGCCCATAAAGGATGCAGAGCATCAATTTGTTTTGGGCTCTGCCCATTTATAAATGATGCAGAGCATCAATTTACTTGGGCTTTGCCTTTTTTATTGCTTTGCAATTTATTTTTGGCCTGTTAGGTCTTTTTGACTTGGGCCTGGCCGTTTAGCAAAAGAAATGCATTGCATTCTTAGGCGCTTTGCGCCAATCAAAGAGCGCAAGCGCTTGTGGTGACGACACGTGTCATGCAAGCGCAGTGCGCTGCGCTTGCGCTGCTGATACGTGGCGCACTCTGGTGAGTTGCGCCAATTACAGAGAGCAAAGCTCTATCTTAAAGCGATAGCGCAAGTAGTTCAGATGCTGACACGTGGCGCTCTCTGGTGGCTTGTGCCATTCCAAGAGCGCAACAGCGCAGTTTGCAAGTGCAAAGCACTATAATTTGAGAATCTTTTAGATTCAAGAACCAATGGTTCATAAAGGAAGTGCAAAGCACTATTTGATTTCTTGATCTAATTTAGATCAAAGAAAAACAAGCTTTTTCTTATTTCAGGAATCAGAGGTTCATAAAAAGTGCAAAGCACTGTTTTATTTTGTTTTTTTATTAAAGATCATTGATCTTGTTTTTGGATCAATGATCTATCAGAAGAAATTCTTCTATCTAAAAGGTTTTTTACCTTTCTTTTTTTTTCTTGGAATTTTCTCAGAGTTCTCTCTGTTTAATTTCTCAAAGAATGTTGATGCCTTTAAATTGAGGCCTGGGTCCTTTTTATAGTGCCCATAAATTGGTTAAATTTGTTAAAGAGATCTTTCTCTGAGTGATTTGGGGAATTTTCCCCACTTTTGGATCTTTTTCTAAGGGCTTCTGTTCTACAGAAGAAAATCTTCTTGTTTTAACAAGAACAGAAAGATCTTATTAGAATTTTAATTCTGTTTGGCGTAAACGTCACAGCGCTTGACACGTGTCGCGCAACGCAGCGCTTGCGCAGCTGTGCTTGCGCAGCTGTGCTTGCGCAACTGCGCAGACACGTGTCGCTTGCGCAGCGCTTGCGCAGCTGTGCTTGCGCAACTGTACAGACACGTGTCGTGCAGCGCAGCGCTTGCGCAGCTGTGCTTGCGCAACTGCGCAGACACGTGTCACGCAGCGCAGCGCTTGCGCAACTGAAGCGTTGCTTTATTTTGTTTTTTAATAGAGGTTTGCTCTGATTAGGCGCGCCTTCTTAGGCGCTGCGCTGACGTGTCAGTGCCTGATACGTGGCGCGTTGCGCACAGCGCAAGGAATTTGAAGCGTTGCTTCATTTATTTTAACTTTAATTTTCATTTCGATTTTCAAAACAGAGTTTTGCTCTGATTGGGGAAAACAGAAGCGTTGCTTCGTCTCCCGTCTTGGAATTTGAACAGGGCTTTGCTCTGATTGGGGTAAACAAATGCCCCCCACCGTTGCGCTTACGTGGCCCCAAGCGTGAGCGCAACGATGGCAGAATTCCAACCGTTGCGCAACTCAAGAGTTGAAGGGGCGCCGAGCGCCTATAAATAGGACCCTTGGTCCGCAAGAATTTTCATTTCTCAGAACTTCAGAGGTTTGCTCTTGCTTTTAAGAACTTAAGAGTTAAACTCTAGAAAACTTTTTAGGTAAAATTAACTTAAATTAAATTAACTTAATTTTGAATAACAGAGCCTCGCTCTCATAGATCTTTGATCTAAAGAAAACCCATTTAGGGTTTTATTAATAGAGCTTTGCTCGCCTTAGACCATGATTTTTTTTTCTTGGGACTTCTTAGCCCATGAATCAAAGGTCTGCTTTCTTGATACAAGTAGAATTTTAATCTTCTGCGAAGAACTCTTAAGAGTTTGATCATGAATAATGAAGATAAAAAATGGGGTTTTATCTTTGATGGATTTTATCATATTTTCATAGCAAGGCTCTCAGCGTTTTCGGGGAATTTCTTTAAATTCCTCTCATTACTGAATTTGATAGGTGTCACTTCTATTTGCAGAGCATTGCTCTCGAGGAGTTTAACTCCCTGTGCCTGTTTTTAATAAAAATTCACTTACTCAGTCTGTCTGTTAATTCTGTTAAATTTCTCTTGCAGGAGCAATGGACGCCCATATGTATGATCTTGACGAGATCATCTTTTATGGTGACATCCGCCGACTCGGCCGCTCTCAAAATCGAGAATTCACAAATGCGGAGTGTGCCGAGATCATGAGCCGCTTCGACGCATATAATGGTCAACTGCTTCCCCGACGTTCCTCCCTCCTGAAGCATATCGTGGGAGCCATCTGGGAAGCGCTTCCCCTATTCTGTTCCGGTGTGCTGCTTAGGACGTTGGATGCCGCCGAGGATAAGGTGCATTCGGTGTACCTGATGAACTTAATCTCGAAGAGACGTCGAGACAATCTTGTCGATCTGTTGCACCAGGCCTTTCAACAGTCCGCCATACTCGCTGCTTATTGGAGGGTGGAAGACATCAGGGGGGATCCTGACGCTTGTGCTCGCGAAAGAAAGCACACCAGGATGGTCCGCGAGGCTTGGAAAGTCATAGATAGGGTCACTTTTGAGTTCCTCAATCCATGTCCCGGATTCGAGGTTATACCTTTGTAATAATTGTAGGAACCTCTTTTTATGATATGAATAGAAAATTTCCATTTCAGCTTGTCTTATTCCTCGTTCTGAATCTTTTGCACATGCATGGATGAGTGTGTCCTGAATGCTTGTTCCAATGCTAATCAGATGCTCTTTCTGTCACTCTCTTTTTTGCTATTATTATCAGCGTGTTGTCTTGATGAACATAATTGACAGATAATAAAGCAAGCATCTTGATTTCCTCAAGAAATAGTGATGGCTTAGGTCGCAGGTTCAGGTCTGCTGCCTAAGACTTTTCAACTCTATAAGCCGTGAGGGTCTCATAGAGACTTTTCTCTCTACGGATCGAGAGGATCTCTTAGGTGGATTTTCTCCTTAGGAATCGTGAAGATTCCTAAGTGTGTTTTCTCTTATAAGTCGTAAGGATCTTATAAAAGAATTTTCCCGCTTACGAGTCGAGACGACTTGTAAGCGGCTGTTTTCCTCTTTGTCGAAATTCGACATTGGAGAGTGAGACCCGTGGATAATATGCAAGAGACCGTTTTGGGCTGACTTGCAGGGTCCCAGTGCTTAGGAAACAGGCTTCTTTTATGCCCACTGCCTAAGGCTTTATCTCACGAGTCGAGCCGCCTCAAGAATTTCTCGCAAAGACATCAATTTCTTCACAAGTCGAGACGAATCGAGCGTTTCTCGCAAGAACATCCAAACGTCGCATTTAACCTCTGCTTTTTATGACAGAAGTCCGTTAGGGTCTATGGTACTTAGGGTTTTGGCCATCGTACCGTCGCATAAGCTGATATATTCCTCGATAGGCAATTGTGCTGTTCGACTAGCCCTGCGACTGCCGTGTCTCTGATCTTTTCGGGGGCTGGACAAGACGTCTTCAAGGAATCTTCCTAGGCAGTTTGACCGTCGGAAGAGCAAGCGTTAGGAATTTGCCATGCCGCTTTTTACTTGAGGTTAGGCTCATTTTGGCGAGCCCCGATGAGTCATAACCACTCCGCGCTGGTGTGGGATCATCTCCGATAGTCTTTCAGGTTTTATGTGAGTTGCCGTCAAGACCCTGAAGCTGGGAATTTGGCCTTTGCTTCGTTTTGCTGGCATCGCGTCTGCTGTATCGAGACGAATGTCGCGGTTGTATCTAGGTTGCTGGTGAACCATTGAGGTTTGTAACTAGAGATTTTGCCGTGGCTCCGTTTGTTTGATTGTGGCGTCTGATCCTGGCTGGAGGAAGAACGCTGGGTTGATATCTCGTCTGCTGTATCGAGACGAAATGCCGAGGTGGAGCTGGGATTTTGCCGTGGCTCCGTTTGTTTTGATTATTGCGTCTGATCTTTGCTGGAAGAACGCTGGGGTGGCATCTTGTCTAATGTATCGAGACGAACGTCGGGGTGGAGCTGGGATTTTGCCGTGGCTCCGTTTGTTTTGATTGTTGCGTCTGATCTTTGCTGGAAGAAGAACGCTGGGGTGACATCTTGTCTACTGTATCGAGATGAACGTCGGGGTGGAGCTGGGATTTTGCCGTGGCTCCGTTTTGTTTTGACCGTGAGGTCTTTTGTTGGCGTTGTATACGCATCTTGATGGATTGCGAAGGAACGCCGTTGTTAACACCTCGTCTGTTGTATCGAGACGATTGTTGAAATGAAGCTGGAATTTTGCCGTCGCTTCGCTTTGTTTTGACCGCGGGGTCTTTTGTTGGCGTTGTATCCGCATCTTGAGAGGCTGAGGAGAAACGCCGTTGGTGATCTCTAAGTTGTCGACGTTGAAACCCTGAAGCCAGGGATCTTCCTTTGCTTCGTTTGTTGACATTGTGTCTGCAACATCGCGACAAATGTCGAGGTTGTCTCTAGGTTGTCTATGAACCGTCGAGATTTGGCTTCGCTTTCTGATAGAGCCTGTTGGGAAGATATGGTTCCCTCTTTGCTTGCGCCCTTGGATTGCATACAGGGATCAACGTGATCTCACCTGTAGGGCATAAGTTTCATTCATCATTTTTTTATTTATTTATTTTTTTCTTTCCGCGATGCTCTATCATTTCAGCTTTATATCGCGAAGGTCGCGATTGCCCAATCATTTCCGCTATTTTTCGCGGTGCCCAATCATTTCGCTGTTTATTTTATTTTTACTCGCTGCTTTCTATTTCGAGCTGCCCAATCATTTCGGCTATTTTGTATGCATGTATAGTTCGCTGTTTTTTTTTTGCGAGTGTGGAACTTGGATTCTAACGCCAATCTCAGCATCAGCATCGCTACAACTGGAATATTGTCAGGAGCGAATCATCATTTGCCATGAAGGGGCTTAGAATTTGGTACCGGTTTAGGCATCAGCATCGCTACAACTGGGATATTTCCAGGAGCGAATCATCATTTGCCTTTGTCGATGTCAAACAAAGGTGGCTTAGTGAACAGGGTTAAGGTCCTGTCGACTAAGGCTTTTGACTTCATGAGCCGTAAGGGTCTCACAAAGGTATTTCTCCCTACAAATCGTGAGGATCTTGTAGGTGTATTTTCTCCTTAGGAATAGTGAGGATTCCTAAGTGTATGTTCCTCTGTAAGTCGTAAGGATCCTACAAGGGGTTTTTCTCCTTGTAAATCGAGAGGACCTACAAGGGTTGTTCATCATACGTACATACCCCCAGTCACGGATGGGACTTGATTAGGGAAATGTTTATTCGCGCCCGTGGATTGTATACGAGGGTCAGCATTGAGCCGCTTGTAGGGCAATATCTAAAGTTGTGGGGGGTTTGCTTAAGCACAGGTTTAGGTCTCTGTAACTTAAGACTTTTAAATCTTATGAGCCGTGAGGGTCCCATAAGAGAGTTCTCCTTACGAGTCGTGAGGATCTCGCAAGTGTATTTTCTCCTTAGGAATCGTGGGGATTCCTAAGTGTGTTGTTCCCTTGTGAGTCGTAAGGATCTCACGCGGGTGGTTTCTCTTTACAAGGTCGAGAGGACCGTATAAGTGTCTTTTAACGAGGTTGCGGCCTTTCGTGTTTTCACAAACACTCACTGGTAGCCCTGCTGTTTTTACTCACGGGACCCTTTCGGGTTTTCATCCGTGCCCAATTCGCTTATGGACATACCTTTTTTTTAAAAATTTTTTTTAAACGAGATCGCGCCCTTTCGGGTTTTCACGAATACTCGCCGGTAGCCCTGCTGTTTTTACTCACGGAGCCCTTTCGGGTTTTCATCCGTGCCCATTTCGCTTATAGACATACTGTTTTTTTTTGTCAGCCTGAGAATGTTGCTGTAGTAGTTTAAGGACGTTTCGGTTCTCTATTAGTTTAAGGACGTTGCGGTCCGCCGTTAGTTTAAGGACGTTGCGGTCCGCCGTTAGTTTAAGGACGTTGCGGTCCGACATTCCCATTTTGGGAACGAATATTAGTTTAAGGACATTTCGGTCCAGCATCGCCGTATTTGAGGCGAATTTCTAGTTTACTGACTTTTCGGTCTATCGCTAGTTTTAGGACATAGTGGTCCATTGAACTTTCTCTATAAATGAGCATGATGCCCCCGGCGTGTCCACCTTTTTAGGAGCATGAGGCTGTGGCGGGCTCACCTTCCAGTTTTCGGACAACGCGAACTTGCCCTGTTGGTATTGGTCTTTAACCCAGTTCTTGAAGACGTAGCAATCATCGATCAGATGACCTACCGTTTGGTGGTAAGGGCAATAGTTGAGAGCGTTAACATCTCCTGGCCGTAACGGACGTTTTGGACTCGGCAGATTGATGAGTCTACCACGTACCGCTAGCTCGAATAATTCCTTTGTTTTATCTTGCGGAAACGAGTAAGGACGTTTCAACTTTTGCTGGAGAGGTTGCCGCTTGTTGTTTCGGCAAACGACCGGTCTTGGGCCACTCGATTGTTGTTGATTGTTGGCGATGGGGGTCATTTTCCCCTTCCCTTTATCCTTTTTGCTCGATCCTTTGTTTACGGGGCCGAGATTTTTTTCGAATAGCGTGCGATTGCACGGCTGAACGTTCTCGCAGCTCCTCAATTCCTTCATTTTTGAAATAGACTCCCCGAGGTAGGGGTTGGGGGTAGCTTCTTCGTCAGAGTCGCTTCCAAAGGTGATAATTTGTGATCCCTTGGAGTCGGCTATATGACAATCGTCGGCGGCTCTTTTGCGCTCATCTATCGCATTTTTTCGACGTCTACGAGCTTCACATTTTGTCCTGTCAAAGTGTTGCTTTTGAGCGACATACCCTTGCCACCAACAGTTAAAGGATTCGCAGTCTTCGGTAGGATGTATGATCTTCTGATGATATAAACAAAAATTAGGATGCATCTCTACCTCAGCGAGAGTATTTTCTTCAGAGGGCGGTAGCTTCATTCCTACTGATAGAGCTTTGGCGAACCTTTTCCTTATCTTGAATTTGTTTTTATCCGCATTGGATGGCTTTTGATTTGACGGGAATGCCTTGGCTTTTTCCAGTATGGCCATCTCACGCTCTTGATTGGCTTTTGCTTTCAGACGAATTTCATTTAGGAAGACATCGATCAACTCGTCTGATGGCTGTAGAATCTCCGGCTCAGGGTTCGCCATTGGTTTCTCAGCGCAAGGAGCCTCCTCATCCTCTGTCAGTGAATAAGAAATCACATGACAAGTCGCTACGTAGTCTTTGGATTCATCTGACGAATTTTCTCCATTGTTTTCGTCCTTGACAAAAGAACAAGTTGCCCCCGGCGTGTCCGTCTTCTTTGGAGAGTGCGGCTGTGGTGGGTTCACCTTCCAGCTTTCAGACAGCGCAAACTTGCCTCGTCGGTACCGATCCTCGATCCATCCCTTAAAGACGAAACAATCCTCGATCGGGTGACTTACCGTTTGATGGTAAGGGCAATAATTGGGATTATTAAGATCGCCTGGCTGCGACAGACGCTTTGGACTCGGCAGATTGATGAGTCTGCTGTGCACTGCCAGCTCGAATAGTCTTCTCGTTTTATTTTGAGGAAACGAGTAAGGACGTCCTAGCCTCTCTTCGAGGGATGGGCGTGGACGCACGTTGTTTTGGCAAACGACCGGTTTTGAGTTGCTCGGCTGTTGTTGAGCATTGGCGACGACGATCGCTTTTCCCTTTCCTTTCTCATTTCGAGAATCGGGTTTTGGAGGAGACGGTCCATGGCCCATCTGGTCCATTTGGGCTAATTTGTCGATCAAGGCCTGGAAGGTGGTCGGCCTGAAGAACATCATGAATTGCGAGATGGTCGCCTGCGGATCGAGAGTGCCCACGAACATGCCTACCGCAGGTGCCTCTTCTATGCGTTCGCATTTTGACCATAGGTTCCGCCATCGTGTTGCGTATTGTACCCACGTCTCGCCTGGCCTTACCCTGGCGTTAATCAGTGCCGTCATCGGGGTGCGTTCACTGGCGCTTGCAAAACGCTGGGTAAACAATAGCTCCATCTCCGTGAAGGTCTTGATAGAGTACCACTCGAACGCTGTATCTGTTAAGCTTCCGACGAACTGGCGAAGCAACAGTTTATCATCGCCGCCAGTGTTGCCGCAGAGTGCCCTGAATTAGGCAACATGCTGGTGGGGATTGCCCATCCCCTTATAGACATGAAACTTGGGAATGGTATAGCCCGGCGGGTACTTGATCTGGTCGTACCAGCTCAGATACGGTCGCCCCGTTTTTACGAGCTGACCGGTTGCTTCAGTCGCCTGATGAACCCGAATCTGTTGAGCTATGTATTCGTCTAGATCAGCTTTGGAGATTGCCTCCTCCTTGGCTGTTGACAGTGCCGATAGAGGATTTGACGTTTCTCCCCTATCATCTTCAAGGATGATTGGGGGATCTTCAGCAGGTGGATCTTGTTGGATCATCATACCCACCATGTCCTGGAACAGGAGGGCCATTTTCTTTATGCTGGCTGCTTGTTCCGCAGCTTCTCTATCCTTCTTCTCCAATACGCGACGAAGGAACTCCGCGTCAGTTTCCTGTTCCTGACGTTCATCCGAGAATGTCTCAGGGGTTTCTTTTGGCCCAGTGAGTGCGGCCATTGCGTTCATCATCTCCTGGAGCTTTTGCTATTGCTCTTGAGCCTTGGTCATTGACCGTGTAAGCGGTCTATGACCCGTGAATGCGCGGCTTTCTTCCTTTCCTGACGCCATGTACACCGTATGAACTATTATGCCCCCGGACTTAGGGCGTTTAGGTTCACCATCTTTGGCATTTGCCGTGGACGCGGGGGTTTTCTCCGGCCTTCTTCTTTTGTGGGCCGTTGAAGTGGAGGGGGCCGTTGCAGTGGGCACCCTAGTGATTGTCGTCCTTTGCTGTTTAAGAGGACGATCCTTTTCTTCTTGCACTTTCGCCTTTTTCTGTTGACGAGAGTGACCTGGGTCAATTACGGAGTCTTGAACCCTCCGCCAAACCTTGTATATTTTTGAGGACAGCCGTTGAGGGGGCTGTTTTTGCTTTGTTTCCGGAACTCTCTCCGCGGGCGGGGGAGATCTTTTCAATGTAGCGGTTGGAGAGTCCTTACGTACCCTCCTCAGCAGTTCAAAACTATTCCCAGTTGGAACAGCAGCGTTGACCTCCACCACTGGAGCAGGTGGAGTTAGCCCTGAGAAGGAGTTGCCCCCTGTCTTCCTTACTCGCCCCGCCAATGGCGACGTCGAGCCTGACGAGCCGTTGGGACTGGCTCGGAGATAGAGACAACTTCTTTTTGCCCCCTGTCTGAATGAGGCGCCGCTGGTGTTAACCTCTTAAAGACTGAGGCTGTCATTTGAGAGATGATATTCAACCTGTCGAAGACGGATCCTCGTGCAGGGGCAGGAGCAGGAATAGTCAGACTGACTCTTTGACAGGGGAAGCCGCCTTGATGACTTCTGGAGCAGCGATTATTGCCTTCCTTGGAACAGCCACCTTAGAGTTCATGGGCTTCCTAGCGGGCCCCTCATAGTTCTGATCCAGCCTGGCGAAGACGGAGGCTGTTGGCTTGGTAGTGGACGACCCGTTGACAGGGGCCGTCGTAGCAGTGAGCCGGTCGAAGACCGACTTCTTGTTCGCTTCTGGTGCAGGCATTGGCATAGAGAAGCTTGCAGATGGGATCATAGTCCCGAAAAACAGGCCGGTGGTGGCCTGGGTCACCCGTTCTACCGGCAGAGCGAGGAAGGAGGCCGCTTGAGGCCCATATGCTACACCTCCAGGTGAGGTGGAGCGTCCGTTGCAGTAGCACTTGGAGCAGTTCATGCAGTTAGAGGCCATTGATGCTTGAGTTCTACGCCAGGCAAAAGACTAAATCTTAGTAACTTGAAATCCAAAGGCAAGCGCTAACAAACCGCGATTGGTTCGCGAAAACGACACACGAAGTGTGGAGTGGAAAGAGGAAAAGGTCCCACCGGACGTGCCAGAATCTGTTCCCCTCCGAAAGGCGGCGGCGACGTGAGGACGTCTAGGCCTGAGATTCGGGGCAGATGCTATTTGGTTTTATCCGTCTACCTCTCCGAAGATGCCAAGTTGATTTATGGCACCGTGTATCGGAGGTTTAGACGGATGCGGCCGATGTAGCAGACTTCGTCAGATCCCCCCTCGCTTGAGGGGTTTTTGATTGTGGGGATGCTCTTCCCTGCAGGTGCAAGCCCCTGCAGTTAATTACGCTACCGCATCGCGGTAACAACTTTCTCCTTCTCCAGAATTTCACTTCGTGTCGTATCTGTTTGTTTTGTTTGTGGTTGCCCGTGGATTGTATACGGAGATTGAGTAATGCCGTCGCCCGTAGGACGTGGATTAGTCCAAATCCGTATTTTCTTAGATTTGGGTTTTGGTTTAAGGATACGTTAGCCATTTCTGAGGCTAAGATCAACTTAAACGTTTATTAAGGATACGTTAGTCTAATTTCCAGACTAAGATCAACTTAACGGGATCGTCTAGATCCATTTCCAGTTTAGGGCCGTCGGGACCCGTCACCTTCTGACGACATTGAAGGATTACAATGACATGTGTCAGAGGAGTTCGGAGATGTACCCTTGAACCAAAGTTAATTGGGGGTCTTATAGTCCAATTTGGGACTAAAGTCTGTTTGAATGTTTAAGGATACGTTAGCCATATTTGAGGCTAAGATCAACTTAAACGGGATCGTTTAGATCCGACAAAAGAGCATTTGAGAGCTCTATTGTTCCAGTTTAGGGACGTAGTGGTCCATAAGTAGTTTAAGGACATTGCGGTCCAATATTAGTTTAAGGACGTCTCGGTCCACGAGTTTAAGGACCCCGCAGTCCGTATTGATATGTGGTCGTCGGGACCCGTCACCTCTCTGACGTCGTTGAAGGATTACAACGATAGGTGTCAGAGGAGTTAGGAGATGTACCCTTGAACCGGAGGTAAATTGATTTAGGAGAGTAATTTTGCTCAGTCAATTTAATTTGAGGACTTACGGCCATGATTGGGCTAAGTCCAGTTGAAAAATGTTCCACACTTTTATTTGTTTTTTTTTGGGCCTGTACTAGGACTTGGCCCATTTTTAAATAATGCATTGCATTATTTTCGATTTTGGGTTGGGCTCTGCCCATAAAGGATGCAGGGCATCAATTTGTTTTGGGCTCTGCCCATTTATAAATGATGCAGAGCATCAATTCTACTTGGGCTCTGCCCATTTATAAATGATGTAGAGCATCAATTCTACTTGGGCTCTGCCCTTTTTATCGCTTTGCAATTTATTTTGGCCTGTTAGGTCTTTTTGACTTGGGCCTGGCCCTTTAGCAAAAGAAATGCATTGCATTCTTAGGCGCTTTGCGCCAATCAAAGAGCGCAAGCGCTTGTGGTGACGACACGTGTCATGCAAGCGCAGTGCGCTGCGCTTGCACTGCTGACACGTGGTGCACTCTGGTGAGTTGCGCCAATTACAGAGAGCAAAGCTCTATCTTAAAGCGCATAGTGCAAGTAGTTCATATGCTGACACGTGGCGCTCTCTGGTGGCTTGTGCCATCCCAAGAGCGCAGTTTGCGAGTGCAAGGCACTATAATTTGAGAATCTTTTAGATTCAAGAACCAATGGTTCATAAAGGAAGTGCAAAGCACTATTTGATTTCTTGATCTAATTTAGATCAAAGAAAAACAAACTTTTTCTTATTTGAGGAACCAGAGGTTCATAAAAAGTGCAAAGCACTGTTTTTATTTTGTTTTTTTTATTAAAGATCATTGATCTTGTTTTTGGATCAATGATCTATCAGAAGAAATTCTTCTATCTAAAAGGTCTTTTACCTTTCTTTTTTATTCTTGGAATTTCCTCAGAGTTCTCTCTGTTTAATTTCTCAAAGAATGTTGATGCCTTTGAATTGAGGCCTAGGTTCCTTTTTATAGTGCCCATAAATTGGTTAAATTTGTTAAAGAGATCTTTCTCTGAGTGATTTGGGGAATTTTCCCCACCGTTGGATCTTTGATCCAAGGGCTTCTGTTCTACAGAAGAAAATCTTCTTGTTTTAATAAGAACAGAAAGATTTTATTAGAATTTTAATTCTGTTTGGCATAAACGTCCCAGCGCTTGACACGTGTCGTGCAGCACAGCGCTTGCGCAGCTGTGCTTGCGCAACTGCGCAGACACGTGTCGTGCAGCGCAGCGCTTGCGCAGCGTTGTTTCCTTTTGTTTTTTAATAGAGCTTTGCTCTGATTGGACGCGCCTTCTTGGGCGCTGCGCTGACGTGTCAGCGCCTGACACGTGGTGCGTTGCGCACAGCGCAAGGAATTTGAAGCGTTGCTTCATTTATTTTAACTTTAATTTTCACTTCGATTTTCAAAACAGAGCTTTGCTCTGATTGGGGGAAACAGAAGCGTTGCTTCGTCTCCCGTCTTGGAATTTGAACAGGGCTTTGCTCTGATTGGGGTAAACACGTGTGTCCATCAACGATACATCAACATCATAAAACCTGAGTGTCCAATATCGACACTCGAAATATCATGAAGCCCGTGTCCAACATCGACACGTAAATCTTCATATCTCAGGTGCCGCATCATCGGATCGACCTTCATATCTATCTGATCTCACGACTCCGGTCGGTATCCTCCGGATAACCGATAAGCCCAAACTATCACCGGTAGGTAGTACGTCTTCTGCCAGGCTCATCGTCTACTCCACGATATTTTTGTCCTGGGTACCTTACTAGGTCCACCATGTACCCGCAGACGGTTCCTCACTCTTCGAATCGGGTATCACATAGCTCAGAACCGAGAAAACTCATGGTGGACACGAAATATTACATAATGAGAAACCGCGTTTTTAAAACAATTCATAATTTCATTTGAAATATAAATGCGGTTCTCAAATCCGTAGATCTCATGAAAAACATCTCAATGCATGTAACCATAAAGTGCAGTATATGGAAACATAGAACAGTACTGTAAGTATCTCAAGTATTATCATGTAAGCATGTCATGTAATAATTACTGATCAATGATTGTACTTTACAGTTACAAGTAATACCGTGATATAACAGTTTTACTGTGTAAGTGGCATACCGATGATGAATGTGTGAGCCGGCGAATCTGTGTAAGTGTAACATGCGCATCATCAGTAATAGTACAGGTGTACTAGTACACAACGCCATATACAGGTAAGTGCTGGGAACATAGTACGTATACCACGAGAAATAATACAGCATAACATGAACGATACTAAGATATGTAACTACCCCTGGATACATCAAATATAACCCATTATCCACTAAGGTGTTTTGAAGCAATGATTCTCCGAATCAATACAAACCCATAAGTTGGCGATCCAGCCTCATAGTATCAGATGCGATATAATACTCGTACATCATCCTCGAGTCGAGAGTGCGGATCAATCATCTGGTATCATATTACGTACGTATAACCCATCGTACGGTGTTATCAAATCAGAATAAGGATCTATCGTCCTAATACATAAGCTCATCTCATATTCTCATATATACATATCTCATGTCATATCTATATCAACCTCGTATCATATCTATATCAATCTCACATCATATCTTACCAATCTCATAACATATCTTGGCATATGTATCTATGTTTTCATATAGCCTCACATCCTCATATCAAGTATATCCGCTTATGTTATCTTGTTTCATCAAATAGATTAACGATATATCATTTCGTACTTGTCCTCTTTTCAATTATATATATATATATATATATATATATATATATATATCGCTTCACATCCTCACTTCATCATACCAATAAATCAATCCGAGTCATCTTGTATTTATCATATCATCTCATAACTCAACTCGCTGCGCTCGGCCCTGCGGGGCTGTGCGCCAGGGTTGGTCCCTCAAAAGATCGTTTGCTTCGCTCTCTTGCCAGAACTCGAACTCGAATACACTGGTCCAGTGCATCGTATATAATGATCGAATTAAGTTTTTTGATCATATCCGTAAGTTCATAGCATAGGTTTTTCCAAATTATATTCTATATATCGACTTTCCATTTTAATGGTTGCGGGGGTTCTATACGCCATCCACCCGACTTTCCCCATAGATATAGATCTATTCACCTGCAACATCCTTACTTTAGTCGAAATCGATGAATTTCTTGATCTCCTTCGTTGTCTCGGAAGTCCATACGAAAGTACCTACAATCAACACACATCGTAATGATATTAAAACCAAGTCCGAAAACCGATACGGCACACGAAGTGCTCATAGGTTAGAACTTATAGCCCATGCATGCAAGAACAACCAATCAACCATCAGCGTTGACGTACGAACGCCCAACAATCAAGTCAAAACTCAAATACTAAAACCAAGTTTCCACGAATCAGATATTCCAAATTAGCAACATGGGAAAACACTCCCAGATTCTATCCTAGGTTAAATTAGGAGATTTTGCATATATGATGGGTCTAAATATCAGATAAGGGAACCATGGTCCAAAACCCAACCCTAAGCTCCACAATGTGGCCACAAATTGCAGCCAATACTATTAAATCTGCGGCCAGAAACAAAGGGTAGGGGCTCAGGTTTCTAGGGAAAATTCTTGGTAGCCTGCACACCTCTCTGTAATGGAAACTTATTTTATAAAGCTCTCGGGTGATAGCAGATCCTATAAAATCATCACAAATCGCCAAAAACCAACATCGGGAAAATTCTAAGTTCGTATTTTAGGGTTCTAGTCTCAAATTTAGCCAGAATATCATCACTAATGGTTTTAGATTCACTAACTAAATCTCAATTACCTCTCTACAACTCAAATCACCCACTAACATCATTTTAGAATTTTCCAAAGCCACTAAACTTACTTAATCGAATTCTAAACACGAATAGGAAGTTAAGAAACTAGATAACATGAAAGAAGGCGAAAGCTTTACCTCTAGGAGCAACTGAAGAAAATTCCAAGATGGTGCAAGTTGCTCAAAATCCAAACTTGAGCTCACTAGGGTGTATAGGATGAGGTGATGGTCATTTTTAATGAAGATGGTGTGGGGTTTTGATGAGGATTTGGAATGTTTGTGGAGGAGGTAGTGGAGGTGGAGGATGAGGTGAAGAAGAAAGATGAAGGAGGAGTTGAAGAAAATGGGGTGAAGTGAAGAAGGAAGTGCCATGGTCAAGGGAAGACCCCCCTCTCTCATGCTCTCTCATGCCCATGTCTCCTTGTCCCTTCTTTCCCTTTTCTTTTCTTTTCTCATTTCTTTTAAAATCCAAATATCAACAAATACAAAGATAACAATCACAAAACACATGAAATCATACATGTGTCAAATGCAATATGTCATGGTGCACTAGCCATGGTTAATACACAAGTGGATTTGGCTTAAAGCGTGATTAGTAGTGCACTAATCAAGTTTAGTATAAACTTGCATATAAATAATTGCATAATTATTTATAAAATTCCCAAATCCAATAAATACCTTTTTAATTAATAATACATATTAATCTCTAATTATTTTCCAAATATTGGTATATAAATATACCATTTTACGAAAACCCTAAATTCGTACTCGAATAGATTTCGTGAAATATATTATTTTATTATTTAAATCCCCAAAAAAATATTTTGTATTTTTGAAATGTTACAATCTTCCCCCTTAAATAAATTCGGTCCCCAAATTTAAATTTAAACCCTCAAATACTAAAACATTTTAATAATCAGTCCAAATCAACGAGGCTCCGAAATCACGGAATACTCAAATATAACACAACGCATCGAGTGCGCATGAAAACAAGTGCGAAACTCAAAATCGAACTCCGTCAAGCGTCACGCAATCACAGGAGTTATAATAGAGATGCAAATCTCGAAATCCATTGCAAAAATCCAAATATACTATAGTCAAAATCATAATACGTATATAGTACGTATCCTTGTAAAACCCTCTAAAAACTGAATTAAATACATGCATAATCTTTCTCGAATCGCTATGCGATGCGTAACTTACGGTACAACTGGTGGGCGCTCATTTGGTAAAGAAATAGATATATGTCTATATGTTTTACTCAAATATACGTCCCGTCTTTTGAAATATTTCAAAAGGTTCTCCTTGTAAGAGTTCGTGTCACTATGGGCACGCAGAAAATAGTGAAACTATAGCTCTTTTTGAAAACCTCTTGGTAAATTTTTTATGCATGCAAAAATACTCAGGTACTGTCCTCAGATCAGTCCTGCTCGGCTACTATATAATATAGTACCCATCATGAAAATATGATACTAATGAGTAAAATCAGCATTAAAAGGCGTATCCAATATCACGTGCGTCTGGTACGCACGGAAATCCAAGTCCAATACAAGTTCCACGAATGTACACAAAAGCAAAACTAAGTGTAACAGGTGTGCACGAAAGTATCTGTCAAGTGCAACGGGTATATACGACAACATCAAGTGCATCTAGAGTGCACGAAAATCTCAACCAAGTGCAACTATCATGCACGAATAAAAATCTCGATCAAGTGCATCCGATATACACAAAGTCACATCCCATGCGTCCAGTATGTGCGAAAATCTAAATCAAGTGCGTCAGGTCCGCACAAAAATATATAGTGCAGTAGAGTGCACGATAACGAACGTCAGGTGCACACGGTGTACGGAAATATAAATCTAATACAACAAATGCACGAAAACAAATATCAGGTGCACTAGGTGCCCGAAAATTCGTCAATATACCAAAAGCGCATAAAACAACACCGAGCGTACTAAGATGTATAAAATCATAAATGTGTGCAACTGCGTGTACAAAATCCGTATCAATGCATTGCAAGCATATGCGAGCTATACCGAGTACATAAGTTAAGTCAAGTGCATACAACATGCACGAAATCAAATCGATAGTATCGAAATCCACGGAATCATAAATATGTGCAGCCAAGGCACAAAATCGATATCAAGTGCAATAGATATGCACAAATCATAAACCAACGTAACAGATGTATAAAACATAAATCAAGTGCAACAACTGTGCATAAATGAAAATGTCCAGTGGGTACAGCTATGGTGCATGAAAATAAATACCCCGAAACCAAATCATCAAAACTCAAGTCCAAGCGAATAAAGTGTGATGCTCGGATCACTAAACGCAAATCGCAATAACTGACATTGAGGTACACCTCCTTCAATATCGAAAAAAAGCCGGTGCGTCCAAAGCTGGTAGAGCAAGAACATCCGCTTGCCTCCTGCTCACGGTCTGGCTTCCTCTGTCTCTCTGTCCTTATTTTTTCTGTGGATTACCAATCCCATAGTCTTTCTGCTTGTCGGCTCGGTTAGGTGTAATGACGGAACCGTTCCGCTCTGGCACTCCTCTGGTCACCGTTAGGCCATTTAACATGACCACTCGCAAAACAACACGTTACTGATGGCGGCATCTGGCCCTCTGAATACGCACGATACAACTGATCCCGGCTGCAAATCGTTATCGTTATGGCATCCTGGAAGAACCTGATTATGGTCTCTTCTGATCTCACCTATGTTGAACTGTACGGAAGTTGGCGTTCTTTACTAAATTCTTTTTCTCTTTTCCGGACGGCTGCGTCCTCAGCACGGCTTCATCCTCAGTACGGCTTTCCTTTGAAATTTGGTCGTATCCAACGCCTCTGCATATATATCAATTCTCTGGCATCAACAGGGAGTAACAACAGCTCGTTAATATCTTGCACGAACCTATTGTTCCACCTGTCTTCATTATCGTCCACTTCGATGTCATAACTTGCTGGCTAAGTATTGCCATTCATTCTCGGCCACAGTTAATCTGGAGTCTCTCATAAGGACTCGAAATTATGAACTCGGGTATTTTCACCACTCTGTGGAAGATATCTAACCGACTACATCCTCGGGAACTCGTCTAAAATATCGTAGGAATACGCTTCATTCGTCCTTTCTCGATCAACTCACAACACGTTTGGATGAGGTCCTTCTATCTGAAGCTGGTCAACTTACCGATCTCGCATCGGAGCGTCCAACGAACAATGTCTTCTCTAGATCGATTTACTCTAGATTTGAGTAAGATCCTTCGATTGGAATTCTTCAACTCAATTGAGCCTGCGTCGGCATCTCCAATTAGATGAACCATTTTAGTCACTTTATTCAAGATAGACTAGCGATCTTCTGTCACATCACTGCCTGTAAGCTCCAGTGGTTTCATCTTAAAAACTCTGGAGGCGACATCCCGTTAATTTCAGTAACAGCCGGGTCACCTGTTTGCACGGTAGACAACATCGCGACCTCTGGGGTAAGCTGAATATCAACAGTGCTCTCAATCCGGCAGCCGCTATCAATGTCCTGATCATCTAGTACAGATCCCAACACTCGTCTCAAACGAGAGATCTCATCACTGACAATACACCGATACGTTCCTATGTCACCAGAAGAATATCATGGCCAGTTCTCATCTATGACAAGCTCGCTCTGACCGCATCTCAAGCAGCGGCTCTTTCAGCTCTCATAGCCATGGTGACATAAACCTCAAATAAGTATCGATGAAAATAGATCAAGAGAACGAATGGAATTGATTGGTTTGAAATGGAAATATGATCATAGTAAAGAATGGAATCAATTGGAGTATGATCATAGGAATGAATAGAATCAAGGATTTCAATAAATGTACATCCTAAGGTCACTTAAACGGAGCATCATGTCGTAAGTATGCCGCGGAACATACACACGGTATGCCACTCTGCTCAAGCTACCCACTCCATCAACCAAGGTCAACCTATGAGATGAAATCCTGGGTCCCAAAAACCCCACCTTAGTCAAGTCTAAGTTCCGTAAGGTCAAGCCTAAACTCGAACCAAAATTAAACCTAACGCTCTAATACTAACTTTGTCACGACTCGGAATTGGCACGTGACTGGCACGAGAATTACGTGAAGTCTATAGGACCCCGACGTAATTCAAGTAAGCCAAAGCCCAGAAATCTAAAACTTTTTGCGGAAAATAGTGGAGGTGCAGTTTTGAAATATCGGCATAATGAAATTCAAGCCATCCTTATAAAATATAAGTCATATCATATGAAAATGCAACAGTTTACTATCTTTGAAAACATTTTCGTTCTTGAAAAATTAGGCAACACCCCCCTTGTATATTTTGATCCAAAATCATATACATGCAATAATATAGGCATCCCCAAGCGGGAGTAAGCTCTTCGCTAATTGGATGAATCACAACCACGCAATAAGCATATATACGACGCCCTACGGCGAAGATCAACCACAGAAAGAATAATAAGTAAAGTAAGACATCATCAGCTCAAATAGTGAACATACACCCATCTCGCTCTAAGTCTCGCAATTATACAAGTCTGTCTAGGTCTACCAATAATACAAAGTCTGGTTTTTGATTGATGGAGCTTTAGCTAGATACAACAGAATAAATAGGTACAAGGGTGGTCACGATCCAAATGTGTATCCCACCTACCAAAACAAAACAACCCGAAGAAAACTGTGTGCCAGTGATACCGCTACTGATCCGAGCGGTCGAACCTGCAAGAAAACTATGGCACAACAGGGATGAGTTGCCAACTCGTGAGTAGAAAATATCAGCAGGTAGAAATCGAATAGACAACGATCCCTAGGTTCTACTGTATTAAGAAGGTGATACTATGGTATCTAGGGTGACCATGTATGCATATGTATCAACAATAGAGTCGTGCCAATATCAACATGTAATGATAGTCATCTGAAATGTATGCATGTATATCAAGTAACGTGTGTCCATCGACACATCAACATCATAAAATCTGAGTGCCCAACATCGACACTCGAAATATCATGAAACCCGTGTCCAGCATCGACACGTAAATCTTCATATCTCAGGCGCCGCATCGTCGGATCGGCCCTCATATCCATTTGATCTCACGACTCCGGTCGGTATCTTCCGGATAACCGTCGAGCCCAAACTATCACCGGTAGGTAGTACATCCCCTGCCAGGCTCATCGTCCACTCTACGATCTTTTTGCCCCCGGGTACCTTATCGGGTCCACCATGTACCCGCAGACGGTTCTTCCTCACTCCTCGAATCGGGTATCACATAGCTCAGAACCGAGAAAACTCATGGTGGACACGAAATATCACATCACGAGAAGCCGTGTTTTAAAAACAATTCATAATTTCCTTTGAAATATAACCGCGGTTATCAAATCCAGATATCTCATGAAAAACATCTCAATACATATAACCATAAAGTACAGCATATGCAAATATAGAACAGTACTGTAAACATCTCAAGTATTATCATGTAAGAATGTCATGTAATAATTATTGATCAATGATTGTACTTTACAGTTACGAGCAATACCGTGATATAGTAGTTTTACCGTGTAAGTAGCATGGCAATTACCGATGATGAATGTATGAACCAGCGAATCTATGTAAGTTTAACATGCGCATCATCGGTAATAGTGCAGGTGTACTAGTAGACAACTCCATATATAGGTAAGTGCTGGGAACATAGTACACATGTTACGGGGAATAATACAGCATAACATGAACGGTAATAAGATATGTAACTATCCCTGGATACATCAAATATAACCTATTATCCACTAAGGTGTTTAGAAGCAATGATTCTCCGAATCAATACAAACCCATAAGTCGGCGATTCAGCCTCATAGTATCAGATGCGATATAATACTCGTACATCATCCTCGAGTCGAGAGTGCGGATCAATCATCCGGTATCATATCACGTACGGTGTCATCAAATCAAAATAAGGATCTATCGTCCTAATACATAAGCTCATCTCATATTCTCATATATACATATCTCATGTCATATCTATATCAATCTCGTATCATATCTATATTAATCTCACATCATATCTTATCAATCTCATAATATATCTTGGCATATGTATCTATGTTTTCATATAGCTCCACATCCTCATATCAAGCATATCCGCTCATGATATCGTGTTTCATCAAATAGATTAACGATATATCATCTCGTACTTGTCCTTTTTTTAATTATATATATATATATATATATATATATATATATATATCGCTTCACAGCCTCACTTCATCATACCAATAAATCAATCTGAGTCATCTTGAATTTATCATATCATCTCATACTAAATCTTTTGATCATATCCGTAAGTTCATAGTATAGGTTTCTCCAAATTATATTTTATATATCGACTTTCCATTTCAATGGTTGCGGGGGTGCTATACGCCATCCATCCGACTTCCCCCGTAAATATAAACCTACTTACCTGCAACATCCTTACTTTGTCAAAGTCGATGAACTTCTTGATCTCTTTCGTCGTCTCGGAAGTCCACGCGAAGGTACCTACAATCAACACACATCGTAATGATATTAAAACCAAGTCCGAAAACCGATACGACACACGAAGTGCTCAGGTTAGAACCTATAGCCCACACATGCAAGAACAACCAATCAACTCTCAGCGTTGACGTACGAACATCTAACGACTAAGTTCAAACTCAAATACCAAAACCAAGTTTTCACGAATCAGACATTCCAAATTAGCAACATGGGAAAACACTCCCAGATTCTACCCAAGGTCAAATTAGGAGATTCTGCATATAGGATAAGTCTAAATATCAGATAAGGGAACCATGGTCCAAAACCCAACCCTAAACTCCACAATGTGGCTGCTAATTGCGGCCAATACTATTAAATCTGCGGCCAGAAACAAAGGGCAGGGGCTCGGGTTTCTAGGGAAAATTCTTGGTAGCCTGCACACCTCTCTGTAATGGGAACTTATTTTATAAAGCTCTCGGGTGATAGCAGATCCTATAAAGTCATCACAAATCGCCAAAAACCAACATGAGGAAAATTCTAAGTTCGTGTTTTGGGGTTCTAGTCTCAAATTTAGCCAAAATATCGTCACTAATGGCTTTAGGTTCACTAACTAAACCTCAATTACCTCTCTACAACTCAAATCACCCACTAACATCATTCTAGAATTTTCCAAAGCCACTAAACTTGCTTAATCGAATTCTAAACACGAATAGGAAGTTAAGAAACTAGATAACATGAAAGAAGGCGAAAGCTTTACTTCTTGGAGCCACTGAAGAAAATTCCAAGATGGTGCAAGTTGCTCAAAATCCAAACTTGAGCTCACTAGGGTGTATAGGATGAGGTGATGGTCATTTTTAATGAAGATGGTGTGGGGTTTTGATGAGGATTTGGAATGTTTATGGAGGTAGTGGAGGTGGAGGATGGGGTGAAGAAGAAAGATGAAGGAGGAGTTGAAGAAAATGGGGTGAAGTGAAGAAGGAAGTGCTATGGTCAAGGGAAGACTCCTCTCTCTCATGCCCATGCCTCCTTGTTCCCTCTTTCCCTTTTCTTTTCTCATTTTTTTAAAAGCCAAATATCAACAAATACAAAGATAACAATCACAAAACACATGAAATCATGCATGTGTCAAATGCAATATATCATGGTGCACTAGCCATGGTTAATACACAAGTGGATTTAGCTTAAAGCGTGACTAATAGTGCACTAATCATGTTTAGTATAAACTTGCATATAAGTAATTGCATAATTATTTATAAAATGCCCAAATCCAATAAATACCTTTTTAATTAATAATACATGTTAATCTCCAATTATTTTCCAAATATTGGTATATAATTATACCATTTTACAAAAACCCCAAATTCATACTCGAATGGTTTTCGTGAAATATATTATTTTATTATTTAAATTCCAAAAATAATATTTTGTATTTCTGAAATGTTACAATAATGCTATTTGGGTTATCGTCGACTGTCTCACAAAGACGGCCCATTTTCTACCCTTTCGAGTAGGACAATCGACGGAGACGTTGGCAGAGAAATATATGCAGGAGTTGTAAGGTTGCATAGGGTGCCAATCACTATAGTATCAGACAGGGACAGAGGATTCCTCACATTTCTGGAGAAGCTTGCAAGAGAGCTTGGACACTCATTTCAAATACATCACAGCTTACCACCCTCAGACTAACGGACAGTCTGAATATACAATACAGATATTAGAAGATATGTTGAGGGTCTGTATACTAGATTTCAAGAGATCTGGGGAGGATCACTTACACTTGGTGGAATTCTTTTATAATAACAGCTACCAGGCGAGTATTCAGATTGCCCCATTCGAGGCACTTTACTGGCGCAAGTGTCGTTCCCGACTTTACTGGGATAATGTGGGTGAGCGAAGATTACTAGAACCGGAGTTCATAACCCAAACCATTGAAAAGGTCCAGTCGATCAGAAACCGTATCAAGGCCGCAAAAGATCGTCAAAAGAGTTGGGCGGATACTAGCCGAAGACTTCTTAAGTTTGGCGTAAGGGATCATGCCTTAAGATTTCGCCGACTCGAGTACCCCGATTTATCGGACCATTCGAGATTGTGGAACGCATTGGAATAGTGGCATACAGATTGGCTTTACTATCCTCTTTGGCCTGCGTGCATGATGTATTCTATGTATCACAGTTACGTCGGTACGTTCGTGATGACAATCATGTTCTCGATCACTCTGAATTAATCTTGAACACTGATCTCTCGTATAAAGAGCAACTTACCGCCATTGTCGACCGTAGAAAGAAGGTGTTGAGGAACAAGTTCATCCTTTTAGTTCTTGTATCTTCGGACGGACGTTCTCACGGGGAATCCACTTGGGAGTATGAGGACGAGATTCGTCAAAAGTACCTACACCTGTTTTTTAATCTTGTAGTCGTCCTTCTAATTTCGAGGACGAAATTTTCTGTAAGATGGGTAGGATGTAACACCCACCTTATGGTATTTCTAGAGTTATCGAGAAATTTTTTTTATAAAAACTTTTACTATAATTTTAAATTTTACTTTATGGTTGGTTGCTAGTATAATTATTTTGACCTTTCCGTATATCATTTTGATATAAAAATCTTCAGTTTTTAGATAATATATAATAGTTCCTTAGGGGCGGCAAAAAAATATTTTTCATATCTTAAAATCCCTAAACTAATCTATTAATACTTGGTTTGCATACATATATTTCTTTGGCTAACTCATTTTGCTGTAGATATGAGAACAAGTAAAAT
This sequence comes from Agapanthus africanus, assembly GCA_030015575.1. NCBI lineage: Eukaryota > Viridiplantae > Streptophyta > Magnoliopsida > Asparagales > Amaryllidaceae > Agapanthus > Agapanthus africanus. The sequence continues at coordinate 788,073,797 of CM057337.1, forward strand.
CAAAATACACTCATATAAAGATATGTGTGTGTGTGTGTATATATATTATATACAACAATATCCCTCTCTCTCTCTAAATTTATATATAAATTAATATACCCTTTTCTCTCTCTCCCTCTCTCCTCTGCTGCTCAAATTTTCTCTCAACGTCGCCTCCACCCTCGTTGCCCGCATCATCTTCACGAACCACTCCCCTTCGCCGACGACCACCGCTTCCTTCTCTTTCCTCCTTCGCCTTCACCAAGCGTCTGCACTCGTCCCCACCTCACAACCACTGCCACCGTCGTCTTCACCCCCACCACCGAGCTCCACCTCAAAACGCCATGACCCATCTCATCTTCGTCATCGCCACCATCCTCGCTGTCACCATCTCCCCTCTCCACTGCCCATTAGCCTGCACCCATCTCTTCGTCACCGTCACCACCTTCCCCCACCCACAAATCCTCACCGTCGAACCCATCGCTCCCATCTCCCTCGAGGGAAACCTCCCCCTCTCGACGACCCCATCACCCAGACCTTCATCGTCCTCATCATCGTCATCATCTCTTCCCCAGTAGCAACACCACAACCCTGACTCGTCCTTTCATCCCGACGATCACCACCGCGACACTAACACCACCGCACCACCATCAACACCACCCTCCACCTCACAGCCCCAATTCTCTTCACCGGCCTTTTCCCTCTAGCCACAGCCGCCACATCACCACCCCAACCCTCCTATCTCCAAATCCGAGCACCCCTCTGCGCCCCCTCGACTCGATTTCAGACCTTACCCATCCCCTTGCTTGCACCCATCACCTGTGTCATCCCCTATCACCACTGCCGCACTAGACCAAGACTCGAACCAAGCTACGGTGTAGCCGTCTCTTTCTCCTCTCAGTGTAAGTTTCATTCTTGTTTTTTTCTCTGTATTTGTGAAGCATGAGTAAATTAATATAACAGTTGAAATATAATATGCATGTTTGGTTATATACAATTATATGCTAAGTGCGGTATATTGTTGACTTATGGCTAAATCAATCAAGGTGGAGCGTATAACTCGGATCCCAAGTCGAACTTTAGCCGAGATCGTACTTCACATCTTCGTACATCATTTTCCCGTGATTTTTATCCTCAAGGCAAGTATTCTTGCTTTACTTTTAGTCGATGCACATCGGCAACCCTCGTGTGTGTATATATATGTATGTATTTTTCTGCACTGTTAAAATAGAAAGAAAAAGTGTTAGTATTCAATTATTTCATATCGTTAGAAAAATATAGACCTTGATGCAGCAAAGCAATAAAAGGAAATTTGACTGATCTGCAATGAGTTTATTTTTAACTACAATTAAAATTCGAGAGTTGTCAACCTATATATATATATATATATATACATATATCCAACTTGTAATTATTATATCCACATTAAGGTTAATGGTAAAGATAACAATTGTGACTTATACCAGCTTGTACATTGCCTCCAAGCAGTTACTATCACCAAATGGCAATTACCTCTGACATGACATGACTATTCAATACTCTAGTCTTTCAATAACGAGATCTCTAATTATGATGCTGAGCTACATACACACTACTGCTTATCAGTTTCATTTCTATATAATTACCATATTACAAGTTCCAGTCTTTTCAGCATTCTTATTTAGTGATTTAGTTATTATCATAGTAGATACGAACACGCGGGCTATAGGGGTCGTTTGAGTGTGTGTTCGTGCAACAGGATCTCAGGAGTCCCATGCCGGCAGTTCGTATCAGGCTATATCGGTCTCATGTTATTACAGCTCGTACCGGGTTATATCAGTCGCATGTTATTACAGCTCGCACCGGGTTGTATCGGTCGCATGTTTATCCCACAGTTGGGCCCGTGTTTCCTAGCCCCTGGGGCCCTATTCTTGGGTTAGGAATAGTCCTGCAGAGGTTGACACACACACTCGAACTCATGATATGATAGATTACCTTTTAATGACCCGTTAGGTTATGACTTGATCTGCTTACAAGCATGTTTCATAGTTTTAATGCATATATATATATACATCTATTTCTACTTGCGCACACGGGTTTCACTACACTCATATATTTATGTTATCATACCGCATACACATTATACGTTGAGTACTTACTTGGATGTTCTGACATTCCTGAGATTTGCCATCTCAGATTTAGAGGCAGATTTTCAGGCTGAGCAGGATCGGAACGGCTATCAGGACTTTGCAGAAGATCAGTAACCCGTAGGTTTATTTCTTTTCTGTTAGGATTTAGCATGTGCGCCATTCTGGGACATTAGGACTTATGTATCTCCTTTCGGATCTTGTTCTTATTTCGAACCTATTGTATTGGATCTTTATTTGCATCGATTATCTAGTGGGCCTATTTTTAGTATTCCTTATGGTTTCGTTGCAGTATGATTATCAGTGTTGTCTCTCATGTTGTTGGATATTATTGACAGGTTAGCTAGAAAGCCTTTATGTGACTATGGAAGGATTTTTCCTTACCATAGGTAGCACGGCTGACCTTCGTTACTCTTCGTATTCCGCATTTTAGGAAGCGAGGCGTGACATTTGTGGAGAGCAATTACCTAATTCCTCTTACATTCTTCTATATCCTAATCTTCTCAAAGCTTTTATTTTGAATGTTTAAGCTGCAATCTTTAAATCATGAATAGTTCGTCCCTTTTTAGCTCGTCCGGTTGTGTAAAAGTGCCGAGAAGGAGATGGGTATAGAACTTCGTTGCATTTAGAGCAGAAATATGTTATGTAAACTGGATCAGATGATCGTTGTACGAAGTAATATTGGATTAATAAATTAATTACATTGAATGGCGTGTCTTAAGAAAATGATGTTAAATGAAAAATGCATTTTCATGATCTCATATATTGTTTTCCGACCCAAAATTTCTGGGATAATATAATTGCTTTTGTAAGATATCTTAGATTATCGGTGACTTCAATTTTTCGTCTATTACAAGACACCTCACACTTAGTCTACATCCCTTTTTTTTTTGTGCAGATCTTGTTCTTTTTTTTGCCGGAGGCAACATCTAGCATGGCACATAGAGACTCTTTTCAAGCACCTCAAATGCCTGTAGGGGATCATGGTCGAATCTGGAATCATCCGCACCCTGCCCCTCAGTGGCACTTCGGTATTATATTTTGTCACTAACATAGTTTCTTTATCCGGGTTGTGTTACTTAGTCTCAATAACATTTATAAGTAGACTCCAAAGGATGGTGGAGTTGGTAAAGCATGAGAACTGTGATAGGATTTGTGTTACCATAAATCACTAAACCATTAGCGATTTGGAATGATCATTCCCAATCAGGAAACACTGTTGTTCCGGTTCGGAAGAATCACTATTCCAATCTAACCCATGAAGAAATAAGTTAAATGGGAGTAAATTTGGGCTTTTTTTAAATTATACTAAAAATATGAATTATACACACAACGCACTTATATACGTGCATGTAGGAAGCAGCAGTTTTTTCATCGAAAAAGACAAGCTTAACACGATTTCGCTGGATTGAAAATGAGTGATGTGCTCGACTGGGTCTCCTGTCCCATTCACAAACACACGTGCATGCATACACATAGACGATCGAAAAACGGTCCACATTACATTCCACAGCTACGTTTTATGTTTTGTATAAGTATATCGAAGAAGACCCCCCCCCCCCACCCCCCACCCCTATTGTACGATGTGCTATGTCCAGTGGTGTTCCCTGTTCACGTTTTCATTCCGTGTTCCGAAATGTTCGGCATTTTGGGTGGTAACATTGGATAAGATCATTAGTTCTGGGAATGAAATCACCAAGCCTAGTTGTTTAGGGGAGGGGTGGGAACTGAATGGTCCAATTTTAGAACTCAGAAGGAAAATTATCATGACAGTAAAATTATTCAAAATAGTAGATTTTTTTGCAACTAATTATCTTTAGGTGCAGGAAATGGTTATTGTATGCGTGCTTTGGATCATGCTGCAACCACTACAGCGATAAGGCCAAATGACTATCCTTCATCTAGCTTTTCAAATTACACGCCGACGAATTCAGGACTATTGCGTGATCCTTCCCTGCACTCTTCTCGGTTTCCACCAGATCAACTCCCGTGCATGCCACCAGCCATCTACAATCAGCATGGAAGTAGCATGGTTAATCCCCAACCAGAGTGTGGAGGATATAAAAGGAAAAGCCCAGCTACGCCTTTGGCCTGCGGTAGAGGGAATTCTAATGGATACTACAGTGGTGGAAGTTCTTCTTATCCTCACTTTTCCAATAATCATTTACATCCAAAGGCTATGATGCCTCACTGTTACAGAAGTGTCAATCCGTTGGATCCTGGAGAAGACACTCATAGGAATGTGAGAAGGCAATGTAATCACCCCCTTCAAGACCCTCCTGTAGTTTACCCATCGAGCAATCCGCCACGTCATTTCCATGCGGCAGGAAATTTATTGAGTCTTGGTGTGGATGGACAGCAGAGCCATGAACCAATTCCTAGAGCTCCCCAAGGAAGGATTCTTTCTTCAGGTTAGTGTAACTAGATTCTTGAGATATGTGTTGCATGTGAAACGAAATGCAAGTATGCAACTATGAGAACGAAATGCAAGTATGACTAATGGAAGAATGAATTTACATAATGTCTTAAATCTTTTCGTGGTGAATATACAAACTGAATTGACATGTTCGTTTAATCATATGTAATTACATGCATAAAGTTCATCAAGAGAAGTCTATTATTAAAATATGGCATTGATGAGTAGGATTGTAAGTTTTATATTTCACATCGACACTTTTATGTTTTATATTCAAATAATGTGAAGCGCAGAAAATGTGTGAAAAGTTATTTGGAGTCGCAAATCTAAAAAAAGCACTTTTCCCCCCTTTCATTGTAATCCTCCCTTCTTTCATGTAATGTCACGAGGGACCACTTATGTGGTCCATGAAACCTACGTAATTCCTCTACTGCAGATCCCCAAGAGTTTGCATTACTGCAGTAGATAGATATGATTTTGCAAAACCTACGTAAGTACTCTTGTGTTCGATATATGCTTTGCAAAAACCCAAGAATTTACATTACACCGGTAGAGAGAGATGTTGCTTACTTTTTCTGCCCAATATCTGCACCTATTAATTATTTCTGGTTATAAAAATTGCAGATCCCAGATTTAGTAATGAGGGGAGGCAGTCATTTGCAGGACATAGTATCATCAACACCGGCAGCAGTAATGGAGTATATTACCCGAATAATACTCAAAGCAGGACTCCAAATTCTTTACCAATTCTACATGATCCTTTCGCACGAGTAGAGACTGGTAGCAATAGCTACAATCAGAGATCAAATCCTTATAGGTCCAATTCAAGCCACAACCCAGTGGGCATTGCTCCTCCTCCATTAGAGGTTGGTGGGTCCTCAGGAATGGAATCTGTGGCATCAGCCCAATATTCTAGGCCACTTTGCATCACTGGGCATAGTAGCTATAGGAATGGAAGAGCGAGGAGTTCCTACAGTAGATCACAGTTGAGTTATGATGGAGATAATTTCCGTAGTAGATGGGCATTGGAGGTCAGTTTCATTTCTAAAGTCAACCTTGATGTTATATGCATCATGACTGCAAATTATGATTAGGGCCGAGAGATACAATTTTATTTTGAGTTAATTTCACAGAGCTCCCCAATAGTTTACCCTGTACAGAACTTATACCCCCTCAAGTGGTTTATTAGTAGAAACACTCCCTCTTTTCATCCACTAAAACCATAAAATACACCCATACACTACTTTAAACAACGAAAAAAACTATAGTTAAATTAGACGATCATTTGGGTTGTTTAGAGATAAATTTGAATGTTGTTAAATATTTTGATCAATGAGATAAGGGGGTGTTTGTGCTAATAAATCACTTCTAAGGATATAAGCGTCAGGGGTAAACTACAAGGGAGTTTTGTGCAATATTTTCTTTATAATTTGATGCACAGTACAGCTTGAGTGCCCTTTTTCTAGGGTGAAATTTGGTTTTTGCACAATTTGTTAAAAACCTGCTTTATAAATGTGAGCTCAGTGAGATTTGACAAGGGTTGTTTTAAGTCCATCTTAAAGTTCATGCTGTTGCACCACTCCGAAGTTAGGAAGAGGGTGAAGTGATATAATTTTATATTCTAGAAATTATTATTGTGAAGAAATTCCTATTAATTGATGGTAAATTACTTTTCAGGGTGTGGAATTGCTGAACTCGTCAAGCTTCTATGAATCGAGGAGTTGGAGTGATCAGCATAGGGACATGAGGCTAGACATAGACAACATGGGCTATGAGGTGATGCATTATTCTATTTTCCATATAAATACAGTATTACCATGTGAGTTACACACTTCAATTGACGGTTATATTTCAATTGTCGATGTTGCTTCAGGAACTGCTTGCTTTGGGAGAAAGGATAGGAAATGTGAGCACTAGGTTGTCTGAAGAGAGAATATCAGGGTGCTTGCAAGAAACAACATATTGTTTATCGAATCAAAATAAAGATGATCACGAGAAAGAGAGCTGTGTCATATGTTTGGTAAGACAAATCATGTCTTGGTAATTATGTTTATGCAATGATGCGATCTATTTGGGCTTGTATGGCGGCGTTTCAATGAATTTTCATTTGCACTAGTATTGTGCATGTGTGATGGATGTATACATAAGGCAGGCATCATGGACAAAAATTTGAAATTATTACTAAGAGAGTTCTAATTAAAATATATTTAGTGGAGAGCTTGTAGGGATTTTTGGTGGAGATTGTCAAAGATTTTTATAGTTTTTTCCCCTAAGATCTGAGAAGAATTAACAATTAGAAATGAAAGTTGCAAATATTTTTTTACTTAAAATTATGAGAATAATTATTACTATTAGCCATACTAGGAGTCAAATTGGGATTTTAACTTGAAGCCCTCCGTTTTCAAGTAAAAATAGTAGAGTTGATTTGATCACCGCAATCCCCCCTTCCCCCCACCCCCACCCCCAAAATAAAAAACACAAAACAAATGGTTCAAAAATGTGCATTCGGAGTCAGCATAGTTAGAATAGAAATGTTACATTGGAACCTTCCAAAATTTTAGCGATAGTTTATTGAGCTGTGTTTGCAAAATAATTATTTTGAATGAGGTATAATAATGATATTGGGGGATTTCTAATAATTAGTATTTGTTTGTCAGGAATCGTATAACGACCAAGATAAGCTGGGGACGCTGAGCTGCAGGCATGGTTTTCATGTCAGTTGCATCAAAAAGTGGCTGTAGATGAAGAATGCCTGCCCAATCTGCAAAGCTGCTGCCGTCGCCGATACTTCAAAGGAGGAACAAACTTGATTTAGTTTAGTCAAAATGGTTCAAAGCTATGTATCCCGGTTATTTTGTTCAATTGTAAATATGTCTCCCTTATGGACATAACTGTTCATAGATTTGAACATGACATTTGCCTTGTAAATTTGTTTTTAGTTGGTTCATGCTCCTTTGCTGCTTCTGTTTTCCTTGGAGAACTTTTTTGAGCTGCTTTTGAATTTTGCTTTGTAGCAGGATATGTTTCTAACACTTGGATGGCTGCGTGCATTTGATCCCTTCGCAACCTTTTGCTTGAAATCTTACATGCCTCTCAAAAACTGAACATCTTGGTTTTAGATGCTTTTCAAATAACTCTTTTTATTATTGGGGGAAAACGGGCTGGGGTTGTTTACAGGCAGTTGGCTGTGACACAGTCTTCCTGTGGGTCCCCTAGCATTGGAACTTAAATAGGGGGATCAACTTAAATAGGGGGATCCAGCGGCTGTGGCTGTGATGCTGGCTGTGAACAACCACGACCCATTAACCTCTTTATTATTAGTGTACAGAAAGTGGATAGTGTTGATGAACCGCAATATCACAATATCAATCGGCAACGCAGCGGAAAACCTTACGGACCTATAAACTTAGATCCTTTTATAGACGAATAACAAAAAAACGCCAGACGCAAACCGTAGAAATAAATAACATAATAGATTAGGGGAAAATGGAGGAACTTTATTAGAATTTGAGAAAAAGAACACCTTACAGAAGATTACAAAAAACCCTCTCCTTATGATCTCTAACGAGATCTCTTTTTTCTACAAATTCTCTTTATGATCGTTTTGATCTCTTATGGAGCCGTCGTTTCGTCTTCATTAAACTTTATGATCAAAACCATCCTTTAATGACTGTCTTGATCGCTTATGGAGTCGTCTCTCGACTCTCGTGAACCTTATGAACAAGTCAATATTTTTTCTTGATAAGAGTACATTTCTATTTATAGCATAGAATAAACCTTTTCCTACTTAGATTAGAATTAACATAAATCTCCTTTATCCTATCTAATGGAATATTATCTCTTATTTAAATTTAAATCTATACTTAAATAAGAGATTTATCTATAAGAATGTTTTCTCTTATTTAAATTTATATTTAAATAAGAGATTTATCTTAATTCTATCTATAATAACTAACTATTTAAATTTAAACCAACCTCAACAATCTCCACCTTAGTTTAAATTTAAATAGAATCTTGAAAATTTGTTGCGTTCATCTTGTATTCTTTGTTGTTCTTCCCGTTTCCTCTGCTGGCACAGTCTTTCTCCAGAATTGTGAAACTGGTCTTGTCGCGGTTTTTAACCAGAACTGAGAAATTGTTACAATCCTCCTATCGAGATCGCCCTTCCTCACACTTGAGTACTTGAATAGAAGCCAAGGCATACTTGAATTTCTCCGCAGTAATGACCTTTGTTAGCATGTCCGCTGGATTCACTTTAGTATCGATTTTTATCAAATCGATCTCCTTCTTGGCCCACTCTCTTATCTTGTAATACCGCACATCGATATGTTTAGTTCGACTGTGGAATACTTGATTCTTCGCCAAGTGAATAGTACTTTGACTGTCGCAAAATAAAGGAACCGACCCATTATTGAACCCGAACTCGCCAACTAGGCCTTTTAACCACAAGGCCTCCTTAGAAATTTTCGTTGTTGCTATGTATTTTGCCTCCGTTATTGAGAGCGACACGGTATCCTGAAGTGTCGACTTCCAACTGGTTGAAGATTCTGCAACTGTATATACATAGTTTATAAGAGATTTTCTCTTGTCCAAGTCATCAGCGTAATTCGCATCTACGTATCTTTACAACTGGCTTGATTTATTTTGTAACTTATGAAAGAACAAACCGAGGTCTTTAGTGCCTTTTAGATACCTAAGTATCCACTTTACAGCTTCCCAATGAAGCTTCCCTGGATTTGACATATACTGGCTATCCAGACTTAGCGCATAGGATATGTCTGGACGTGTGCATACCATAACGTATATCAGCGATCCCACCGCACTTGCATATGGTATTCGAAACATCTTTTCCTTTTCCTCTGTTGATTTTGGACACTTCTTGGAGGATAGCTTGAAATGATCAACGATTGGGATGCTCACCTGTTTTGAGTCCTTTATATTGAATCTCTCCAATATCTTCTTAATATATTTGACTTGGGATAGCCACAGCTTTCCTGTCTCGAATAATTTCCATCTCAAGAATCTTCTTCGCTTCACCTAAGTCCTTCATGTCAAATTCTGCACTCAATGAAGTTTTGAGCACCTTTATTTCTGCCATACTCTTAACCGCGATCAATATATCATCGACATACAGGAGTAGATATATTGACGACCCATCCTTAAGCCGCTTCGAGTACACGCAGCTGTCATACTCACATCGAGAGTAGTTGGTCTTCCTCATGAAAGAATCGAAGAGCTTGTACCACTGTCTGGGAGACCGCTTCAACCCATATAAAGACCTCTTGAGCTCATATACATGATCCTCTACCGAGCTCTATAAATCCTTCAGGTTGCTTCATGAAGATCTTTTCTTCTAACTTCTCATGCAGAAATGGCGTTTTCACGTCTATTTGCTCCAACTCTAAATTTTGAGTAGCTACCTTCGCCAAAAACACTCGAAAAGACGTATGCTTGACTACCGGTGAGAAAATCTCGTTGTAGTCAACCCCCTCCATCTGAGCAAAACCCTTCGCAACTAACCGTGCCTTGTATTGCTCATTCTCTTTTTTATCTATATACCCACTTGCAGCCAATAGCCCTTTTGCCTTTCGGTAGCTCTGTCAATCTCTACGTACTATTCTTTCGAAGTGACTCCATCTCCTCCGTCATCGCCACAATCTATCGATCACTATGCTCTTGCCCAATGGCCCCCTGATAAGAGCTAGGATCTTCGCTTTCGGTGACTAGAGCAAATGCAACCATATTTTCGAAACCGCATGTGACTGGTGCCTTATGAGTACGTATCGATCTCCATAATGCCTTTGCATGTGGGTCCTGTTGGGGCTGGTCTTCACCTTCTGTCTCCGAAATCTGTCCATTCACATCCGCATCAATAGGCTGTAACTGTGCTTCAGTATCCGTAACCTTACGAGCGCCAGATAACTCCACTTCCACCGAATTATTGTCCCTTAATACTCAACCTGCCTCCTTACTATCTCCAGCCACGTCTTTCAATATGGAATCCTCATCGAAGATCACATCTCGGCTGATGAACGGCTTTTTTTTCTAGATCTCATAACTTGTATACCAAGTTTGAATTCCAAGAAAACACACTTCTTTGACTTTGATTCCAGTTTGGTCCTATCCTTTTGATTCATAAGCGAGTAGGGAAGGCACCTAAACACTCGTAGAGAATCGTAACTGACCGACTCTTCTCTCCATTTTTTTGGGATCTGAACATTTATGGCCGTTAATAAAGACATGTTGACCAAATAACACACATGACTTACTGCCTCTGCTCAGAAATCCTCCGAAAGTCTGGATTGCAACCGCATACTTCTGTCTCTCTCTAGTAGTGTCCTATTCATGCCCTCCGCTACCCAATTCTTCTCTGACTATTCTGGAACAGTCCATTGCAGCTGTATGCCCTGTTCTTTGCAGAAATTCTGAAATTCCTTCAAGGTGTATTCACCTTCATTATTGGTCCGCAAATATTTCACCGGTTGCCTCTTTTGCTTCTCCATTGAAAGTGTTTATCGGCACCTCGACTTGGTTAAAACGGACATCACACATGCAATTTTCAAATTTTAGAGGTGCTAATCAACACTTAACAAGAATCTAACTAGAAATTTAGGGTATGCTATGATGATATGATAAAACCAACAAGAAGGGAAGGAGGTTATACCCTCGTAGATCGAGTCCTTCTCTTCTTTAGCTCCGGGTTGTAGTCCACATGACTCCGCTAGACTCCATTTCGAGCTTGGATGAACCTCCTCCGAAGATCTTCGTGCCGAAGACGATCCACCCGAAGTCTACTTGATCAAGCTACCTCTTCACTAAAATCTCATTAGTGAAGGCAACACACCACATCAAATTGCTAATCTAATGTGAGATGGTGAAGTAGGGGTTTAATTTGCTCACTAGGGTTCTCACAAGTTCAATGATTCACATCACATGTGAGGGTTTGAACTTGGAGGTGAGGTGAGGAAAATGGTAGAGAGCAAGAGGGAGCAAGATCAACTCAAGAAAGAAAATGGCTAAGGCATGAAGAGCTCAACCCTTGAGCAAGTGAAGAATGAATGAGAGTAAACTCAAATGGCTCCCTCTCTCCTCACTTATTCAAGTATGGAATAAAAATGCAATAAGAAATTGCAACCATGCTTGAATAGTGAGTCAAGAGTAATATACAAATAATAAAACCCATGCCTTACCCATTCCACAAATATCTCCACAATTTACACCTTATTTTCCTATTTTCATAAAATAGAAAAATATGTCATGCTTCATATAATAATATATATATTTATATATATATATATATATCAAATATACATTAATATATATATATATATATTAATAAAGCTATTAGTGAGCTAATGATATTAGTCAATATATAATTATATCAAATATAATTTATATCAAATTATTAAATCAACACTTGATTTAATAATCCGGTTATATCACATATGACCGAGTAATATCATTTATCTGTGTATCATATTATCAAATCAACACTTGATTCGATAATCTGGTTATATCATATATAACCTAATTTGATAACAGATAACTGCCAGATTACAATACGGTATCGCATACACATATTTAATCAGGCCCACGCACATATCACATATGTGCCCTACTTCGTTTCGCTTGAACCAGGAAACTTCTATGTAGGACTCTAAAGACTCGTCAATACGCCAGCAGTAGGTGATGATCACATCAGTCACTTACAAGCCGTCAGCGGTATTAGCTGGACGTAACGGCTACCCGGGTATTGAGCGATATGAAGATCAACAAGAAAGCTCGTCCATACTCTCCATGAAGCCTATCAGTAACACTACCGTACAGTCCGGTCTCTTCGTCTGATATGTCGCATATCATGTCTAGGGATGGTAAACGTCAGACCCCAGTAACGTGATAAGTCATGTCGATGTCTGACCTATAACGGTTCAAGAAAATACTGATAACTCTTATCAGTAAATCTCAGCAGCAGCCCTGGTCAGGGACTTCCAGTTATAGCCAATCGAGTATAGCGCAACATCAACCCCCAATACCGGGAGAGACGAAACCCCTCCTATCGCTCATTGCCTCCATGTTACTCGGGACTGTACCCAAAATCCACCTGTTTGCACGTCTCCTTTAAGCGTGGTAGGAAGGAAATCAAAGAACAGTGGGAGCCACACAAGACTCTATGACGATCTCGGGTCTACAGACTAACATGTACCAGTGTCACCAGAGGACTGCTATTTGACGATAGGTATACTACCAACTAGGAGTCATCGACGAGTCATGTTCGGTGTACCCATTCTCCAATGAGCACCTGTGTACAATCTTTGATGTCACACACCAATGGTTGTGGGATCAACCATCGCCCTCTAAGGGAAGAAACATACACACTAGTCTACTCTGGAATATCGATACCCTAGTCTCGATATCCCCTCGACTAGGAACTGATTAAAGGATGTACTTTTGGACCACCCTGGCCCCACTAGTATGATCTCATCATAATCCTGATAGTCAAGTACATATCTTAAGGGCTTTATCAACATGTGAGAGCAAGACAGTAAAGAATACCAGTCAACATGTTAAGATAAAGAGTAGCCAGATAGCATACTATCATGTCGAGTAAGAAAGTCCTCTATATATATGTCCAAACATCCACTATAATATACATCGCATGCACAATAATGTCCTCTAGGGCATACATATTCCTAACAATCTCCCACTTGCACTAAGGCCATACGTTGTAGTATCTCATACCCAACAACCCAAAAAGTCTCTCAAACTGCATCTGGGGGAGGGCCTTCATGAGTGGATCCGCTACGTTGTCCTTCGTGTCAACTTTCCTGATCTCGATCTCCCGGCGATCTACTATCTCCCTGATTAGGTGACCGCCTAAGAATATGTCTGGATCTCTGATGGGACTTGGGTTCCTTGGCCAAAGCCACAGCTCCATTGTTATCACAATACACAGGTATTGGATGCTTAATGGATGGAACAACACTAAGCTCAGTAATGAACTTCTTCATCCAGACAGCCTCTTTGGCAGCATCATTGGCAGCGATGTATTCAGCCTCCATCGTCGAGTCTGCTATGGTGTCTTGCTTGGAACTCTTCCAACACACCGCCCCACCATCGAGGGTAAAGACAAAACCCGAGACCGACTTACTGTCGTCCTTATCACTATTGAAGATCGAATCGGTAAAGGACTCCACCTGGAGTTCACCGTTACCATACATCAAGAACATTTCTTTAGTCCTTCTTAAGTGCTTAAGAATGTTCTTCACAGCTGTCCAGTGTTTCTTCCCAGGATCTGATTGATACCTGCTCACTACACATAATGAGTAAGCTACATCCGGTCTGGTACATAACACCGCATACATGATAGAGCCCACCGCCGAAGCATAAGGTATCCCTTGCATGCGAGCTCTCTCCAAATCAGTCTTGGGAGACATCTCTTTGGAGAGAGTGATTCCTGAGTAAGCGGGTAAATTACATCGCTTGGAATATTCCATACTAAACCTCTTTAATATGGTGTCTATGTACCTGGATTGGGAAAATCTCAGCATCCGTTTAGATCTATCTCTATAGATCTTTATCCCCAGGATATAGGCCGTTTAGATCTATCTCTGTAGATCTTTATCCCCAGGATATAGGAGGCATCACCTAGATTTTTCATGGAGAACTTATGTGATAAGAAGAGCTTGACCGAGTGTAGCATAGAAATATCGTTTCCTATCAAGAGTATGTTATCCACGTACAATACGAGGAAGACCACCTTACTCTCTGCAGCCTTCTTATATATACAAGGTTCATCTACATTTTTGATGAAGTCAAACTCTTTGACAGCTTCATCAAAACAGATGTTCCAGCTCCGCGATGTCTGCTTCAATCCGTAGATAGATTTAAGTAGCTTGCACACCTTCCCGTTGCTCCCACTGTCTATGAAGCCCTCTGGCTGTGTCGTGTAGACGCTCTCTTCTAAATCACCATTTAGAAAAGCGGTCTTGGCATCCATCTACCAGATTTCGTAGTCATGGTATGCAGCAATGGCAAGTAGGATCCTGATGGACTTAAGCATAGCGATAGGAGAAAAGGTTTCATCATAGCCGATGCAACCTTTAGCTACAAGTCTAGATTTGAAAGTCTCAACTTTTCCATCTACACCTATCTTCTTTTTGAAGATCCACTTGCTCCCGATGGGTTTTACCCTTTCAGGAGCAACTTCCAAAATCCATACTTTGTTGGTGTACATGGATTCCATCTCGGATCGCATAGCATCCAGCCATTTCACAGAGTTTCCACTTGTGATGGCCTGTTCAAAACTAGTAGGGTCATCATCTTCCATGATGTAATTCTCGCTCCCACCGTTTACGAGAAAACCGTAGTATCTCTCAGGTGGATGAGAAACCCTACTAGATCTGCGGAGTGGCTAGGGTTCGTTGGGTACTATTGGATCCTCCGGTTCTACCAAATCGTCAGTTGTAGTTTGTGCTACTGAAAATTCTTCCAGTTCTACCTCATTGCCACTAATTTCTTTCACAAGAAATTCCTTTTCTAAAAAGGTGGCATGTTGAGCAACAAACACCTTTTGTTCCTCAGTATGGTAGAAGATATATTCATAGGAATCCTTTGGATATCCCTCAAACTTGCACAAAACAGACCTTGTCTCGAGCTTGTCCGGATTTTGCTTTTTAACATAGGCCGGACAACCCCATATCTTAACTCGTTTAAGAGATGGTCTCTTCCCATACCATATCTTATATGGAGTGGTAAGCACTGATTTGGTCGGAACTCTATTCAATAGGTATGCAGCTGTCTCAAGCGCATGTCCCCAAAAAGAAATAAGTAACTCGGCGGCACTCAACATAGAGCACACCATATCTAATATGGTGCGATTTCTCCGCTTTGATACACCGTTGTGCTGTGGTGTATACGGAGGAATAAGCTGAGAGAGAATCCCATTCTCTTTTAGATAGTCTCGGAATTCCCTGCTGAAGCATTCTTCTCTCCGATCAGATCGTATGACTTTAATACTTTTGCCCGTCTGGTTTTCAACTTCGCACTTATATTTCTTGAATTTCTTAAAAGTTCCATACTTGTGTTTCAACAAGAACACATGTCTGAATCTTGAGAGATCATCGGTGAATGTAATAAAGTATAAAAAACCATTCCTGGTATGTGTAGACATAGGACCGCATACATCACTATGCATCAGTCCTAAGAGTTCAGAAGCTCTTTCTCCGTGTCCAGTAAATGGAGTTTTGGTCATCTTGCCTTTGAGACATGACTGACAAGTTTCATAAGATGAAAATTCGAACAGATTCAAATATCCATCTTTAGGCGACTTAGCCAGTCTTGTCGCATTGATATGACCTAGTCTACAATGCCACAAGAAGGCTTCGTTCATTTCTGAACTTTTCCTCTTGTTTGTGTTCTGTACGTTAAGAACTGTACTTTGATTAAGAACATATATACCGTTACGTATCGTACCAAATCCAATCAACATTTGATTCTGGAAAATGTTCATAACATTATCCTCTAATGTGAAATTATATCCTTCTTTAGATAACAAAGAAACCGATATAATATTACACATCATTTTTGGTACGTAATAACAGTCATTCAGAACTAATGTATTACCAGTTGGTAATACAATGTGATATTCGCCAACTGCCTTGGCTGCAACAATTGCACCATTCCCTACTGTTAGAGATTTATCATATTTTTCCAGTTCTCTACCTTTCTTTAGCCCATGTAACAAATTACATACGTGGGATCCTGATCCGGTATCCAATATCCAGGACATAGAACAAACTGAGAAACAGTTCTCGGTAACGAACACACCCGAAGAAGAAGCATCAACATGCTGTTTCTTCGTACGGGTGGCGTGGGAATCCTGATATACCCCTATTCCTAAGGAACCAACGTTCCCCAGCTTAGTATAATAAGCGGGTTCAGTCAATACATTCATATTATTATCTTGATTAAGGCGTGACATTGGTTGCTGCTTGGAGAGAGAGAGAGAAGGAAACGCATTAGCGTGCGCTCTTTGCAAGATTAGATTGGTTATTATCTTATCTAATCAGGACGGCTCCCACTGTTTTTATCAAATCTTCCTTCAAACCATAAAAGGTAAGATTAGCCGGGATTAATTACACCCTACAAGTTCACCAATCGTTCGGCCAAGCAGGTATCGATACTTCGAGGGAGGTTCCCCATGCTTTCGCACGGACCTAATTAAAATAAATCTCGTTTTTCTAGAGGCATGACCCCGTTGACACCTTTCTAGACACCTACTAAATTAGCTAATTGTAAAGTGCAAAACTCTTTCAAGAGTAACTCTTACTCGCAGTGGGTATCAGGATCCAACTATCATATAGAAGGTATGCAATCTCATTGCAAATTTCAACACTTGAAATTCCCGATAATGATTTTTACCCCTAGCAACTTATGACCTTGGCTATGGTCAACAACCTATAAGTGCTAGTCAAGTTCAACCCATCATTTCTTGATTGAATTAAACCCACCCGTGCGACCCTTGGCTAAGGTCAACAAAGCCGCACGACTACCTTAATCCAATCGCATCACATGCTGCAGATAAGCACTAATTAGCTACCGTACACTACGCCTTGGCTATGGTCAACAAACGTAGCACGAATACTAAATAGTGCTTATCTAAAATGACGAAGGGCTACGCAGGTTTTTAAGAAAACTATGAGCGTAATGAACTTCATATCGTTGTAGAATCTAGTGATTTTGAAAAGGAGTGTTTTTAAGGCTTTTCTAGCTTCGCTAAAGAGGTCACTCCCGGTGAAGCGATCTCGGCTCTTTTCTCATCGAATGAGGTGCTGGATATTCATCAAGGAATACCATTATGCAAAGCAAGAACTAGAGAAGCTTATCAAAAACAAAAACCGAGTGAGTTGTAGCATTTGCTAGTTTCGCTAAAGAGGTCACTCCCGGTGAAGGGATCTTGGCTCTTTCCTCATCGAATGAGATGCTGGATATTCATCAAAGAATACCACTATGCAAAGCAAAAACTAGAGCTACCCTTTTTGAAAATTTGATTCTACAACATCCTTTGGTTTCTTTCTTTTCATTAATCTCATTAATGAAATGCTATCATTTAATGTTTCCTAAACATCACAGAAAAGTAAAACAAAAATAAAACGTACGCTTATGCCATCCGCATTTGCCACGGGGCCCCGTTATGCACCGTTAGGATACTTAACTACCGGCAGAGCGGCGACTTGACTAGCAT
This sequence comes from Agapanthus africanus, assembly GCA_030015575.1. NCBI lineage: Eukaryota > Viridiplantae > Streptophyta > Magnoliopsida > Asparagales > Amaryllidaceae > Agapanthus > Agapanthus africanus. The sequence goes on from CM057337.1 coordinate 788,091,561, forward strand.
GGGTGCAAAACATAAACAACGTTTATTATATATCATATATATAATATAACATTCGTCCCATGCAGTTATATGATCACATCACAGAACCAAGCAGCAGAAGCAACATATGAAATATTGGATATACTAGGATTTCCGTGTTTTAAATTTAGCCAGTAATGTAAAACACGGATTGCACGGTCGAGAAGAATAGCCAAATCCACATCCCAAGTCCCCTACGAGAGCGGCAAGTAACCCTGCCAATTCTAGAGTTAGGAGAGCCGGTCTCAACTCCTTGAAATGGTCTCCTAATGGACTCTAGAACACGGTTACTTATGCTCCCCGGCTTGGGTCTATCCTAATGCGGAAAAGTAAATAATATACAACAATGGTGACATCATCCTTAACACGGAAGTGGCCCAATAAAAGAATATTACATACAGATTTTATATGAATGAAAATAAAAACTCTCATCTCACATAAAACCTCCGGCTATTCTTTCACGATGATCCAATAAATATATCAATAGCAACACATAACATCACATGTCATTAACGTAAGTAAATATGCGTATTCCGAAAATTCGTTGACATATAGCAACGAGATCGGGATACCCTACATATTACATTTACGGTCACAGAAAAGAAATGGAAAACTACAATAATTAGAATCCGTATATCCTTAGACATCATAAACCCAGAATATCTCATATTTCGAATTTCATGCCTAACCTATAAACCTTGTATTTTAGTCTCAAATTGAAAACACTTTTCAATTAGTTTAGTCGAGTAATTCAACAAGATTCCCGACTACATTATCAAATACTCATCGAAAACTTTAGCAGATGGCCGGACCCCCAATACCGTCAACGAAGTGCACTAAGGTGGAACACCGTGGCCGCAAGCACCCGAGTGGGTGCTTTTGGCTACGGGGTTCTCCTACAGTCACTTGGTCGCGGCTATGGGGCGTGGATGTCTACTAGAGTTACCCGGCGAATGTTTGCGTACAATACGCGATTGCGACGAAATTTTGATCCGAATCAAAACTCCGTGGCAACCGATTAACCGAGACTAATACCCTAGGCTTATAATATACTAACTAGTTTTCACAAAACTGATTATTTGGATTCTAAATATTTTATCACATATCATCAAAGTCTAAACAATATTAAACATTTCGATCGATTTAACAAACACCCACAAAATTCAGAGACCTCAACAACTTGAGGATCATTAAAAATACCCAGAGAGTGCTAAATATACTAATGGAGTAGCATAGAAAAAACAAGCATGTAATTCAACAAAAGAGCGGTGGAACCACGACCAAACAGGGGTTTGGGCCGCGGTTCCACGGTCGTTTAGATGAGTTAGCTGTTCAAATTTTCTGGGGCTCTATAAAATAACCTGCACGAATTTTTGGATATTTCTAATTACGAAAATTCCAACGTTTGAAAAATTCAATGGAAACTACTAAACATTGGTATTTCGAAAATCGATCGAGTATTTAAACGCCATAAAGACCTACCCAAATATTCTAGCTTGGCTCTGATACCATGAAAGTGTTTATCGACACCTCAATTTGGTTAAAACGGGCATCACACATGCAATTTTCAAATTTTAGAGGTGCTAATCAACACTTAACAAGAATCTAACTAGAAGTTTAGGGTATGCTATGATGATATGATAAAACCAAAAAAAGGGAAGGAGGTTATTGTTTACCACCGAAAACCGGGAAGATAAACGTTTTGCCTGAATTTGGGGGTAGATGCTATTTGGATTTATCCGTCCACCTCTCCGAAGATGCCAAGTTGATTTATGGCACCATGTATCAGAGGTCTGGACGGATACGGCCGTTGTAGCAAACTTCGTCAGATTCCCCTCGTTTGCGAGGGGTTTTTGATTGTGGGGACTCTCTTCCCTGCAGGCGCAAGCCCCTGCAGTTAATTACGTTACCGCGTAGCGGTAACCACTTTCTCTTACTCCAGAAGTTCACTTCGTGTCGTGTGTGTTTGTTTTGTTTTTGGTTGCCCATGAATTGTATATGGAAACTAATTTATGTTGTCGCCCGTAGGGCGGGGATTAGTCTAAATCCGTATTTTCTTAGATTTGGGTTTGTTTCGATTTAAGGATCGTTAACCTCGTTTGAGATCAAGATTGACTTAAATGTTTGTTAAGGATACGTTAATCTGATGTTCTCTGTGTTTCTTTTTTTCTCTTACCTAAGGTTTCTCTTTCTTTTCGAGGAGATCTTCTTTTCTCTAGAGAATTAAATTCTCTTTTCTTTTTAGCTTACCGGGGATTTTTTTCTATCTTTCTCTGTATCTCTCTCTATCTCTTAGACTCGAAGTCTTGGGTCCTTTATATAGTGGAGGCAAGTTTGTTGATTTGGTTAAGAAAATCTCTCATTAAGAGATCTCTAATTGATTTGGGGATTTTATCCCCCGTTGGATCTTTGATACCAGACCTTCTGTTTTACAGAAAATATTTTTCTTTTTTTAACAAGATTAAGAAAATATTTTTCTATACAGAGCTTATTTTGTAATTTGGTGATTTTTTAATCACCATTGGATTTTTAATCCAACGGTGCTCTGTTTTACAGAGCGTAATATTTCTTGTTTGGAAAGATCTAAGGAAATATTTTCCAAATAAGGCTCTGATCCCTTTATTTAGAATTTAATTCTATCGGCTCAGAAGGCATTAGAAGCCCTCACGTACAACACGTGACTCCACGAAGTCAAGCCCAACAAAGAGCATCACGTGCTGACACGTGAGTTTCTTTTTGCCAATTTTTTTTTTTTAAGAAGGCGCCTATATATCTTGTATACAGATGCTCACGTGCTTGCACGTGAGGCTCAGTTTCAGTCTTATTTGTTAAGCGCAATGCCTATAATCTTGGCTTCAAGGCGTATCACGTGTGGACACGTGATGCTCCATTTGGGGAATTTTCCCATTACCTTTTATTTATTATTTATTTTTTCATAAGGGAACAAATGCCCCCACAACGTTGTTCTCATGTGGCTCGCACGTGAGTGCAACGCTGTCACCTTTACGGCCGTTGGATTGCCTAGGGGAACGGGGGAGGTGAACCGCCCTTGTCACGTCTTATAAATGCAAGGATTTGGTCTTTTAGGCAGCCACTGTTTCTTTCATCTTCTTCCTTCTTCGCTTTCTTTGAGAATTTAATTCTCCTCTTCAGAGCTTAGTTCTCTGCCATTGCAATTCTAGAGTTAAACTTTATTGGAAAAAGAAACCCTTCTTAGGTAAAGATCTTGAACATCAGAATAACCCTTTTAATCAAAAATTTCTGGATTTTATATACACTATAAGACGTGATCTTTGAAGGAATTTAATTCCTCCCCGATGAGCTTAGCTCTAAAGATCGAGAGGACCCTCTGGGATCTTCACTCCCAGGTGTTCTTGAAAATCTTTTCCAAGGGATTTTTCCTTTATTTTCACTCATTTGACAGAGTTTGTAATGGGTGTTCTTTTGTGAGGATGTCCCAAGTCGTTTAAGCTCCAATGTGCATTTATTGAGAATCTTTTTTTTATTCTCACAATGATTACCCTGCCTCATGATTGGCGCGCCGCCATACTGATTTTGTGGGGTCCATTATTTTTGCAATCAATGGTCCCATGGAATAAACTTCTTATCGTTTTCTTCTGCTGTTTATATATATATATATATATATATATATACGTATAAGTTGCATTAATAGCTTTCTTTCCTTTTATTTCAGGAACAATGGCTTCTCTTCCCTACTTTCCTTTTACTCGCTCAGACACTGCTTTTTCACAGTAGCCGTCGGACGAAGAAGCAATAGCGATGATCAGGGCCCATGACAAGGATTGTACCAGTTTGCTCTTGTGGGGAACTTGGTATGGACATATCATCCGGGGCCGCCGTAGCTTTATTTGCGAAGTGCCAACAGAGCCTCTCCGCCCAATTTCGCCGATGGAGCGTCCGCAGACTGCTTGATTGGACTCCTATAGGCGGGCTTAAGCCGTCGATAACTGGGATACCCAACCAGCTTTTGCCGGCCATAGACATCTCGGGGCGTCGCATTTGTCAGGGCGAAGCCCAACCCTGGGGATAAATTTATAAGATAGGGCTTATCCCTCGCCACCCAATGGGCTATCTTCCCTAGGCTTGATATGTTATGTTCGCCCATCGTGCCCGATTGTAGAAGGTCGGGCTCTATTAGGTGGTGTATGCGTCCCTTTTTCATTATCAGTCCCCTCATGTCTGGTGGGTTGTGAACCAGTGGAATCTTCCCACCAACACCTTCTTGCTAGGGGACCGCGAGGTCTCTATTTCATTGGAAGAGTTTCGCGAGGTTTCGGGACTACCAATCAGGGGAGAGCATTATGAAGAGTTGCTGGCTCCCGATGAGTATGTGTTTGAGACGATGCTTGCTTCGCTTGACGTCTTGACGACTGAAAACGCTTTCCGCCATAAGTACCCTAGCTTAATCAAGGTTTTGGTTATTTTTGAGAAACTATTCGCGGCGTTGGAAGGGCATGGCGTTACTTTTGAGAGCTTCATTGCCTGCTTTATCCGTGAAGATGCTTTGTCCAAGACGGCTCCAAAGTTTGCGAACATTAACGACCCTTTTGGGTTTGGGCTAAATCAATTGCTGACCAAAGAAGAAGATTTACCGCAGTTTTATATCCCGGTCTTGTCGACCGTGTCCTTTGATTCGATTTTGGCTCCCGGCATGGACGAAGAGACCTTCTTTGTCGGCTTTATCAGCCTTTGGCTCAGTTGGTTCGCCATTCCAACGCATCGTCGCTTCATGAGAGCTTCGGTCATCTATCCTGCATATCGTGTGGCTGAAGGGACACGACTAGCCGTGGGTATCACGGGGCTATCACAATTATACCATGGGCTAAATGCTGCGGCCAATACTTGGACCCCAGGTGTAAATGTTGTGAGTTTCTCCCTCCACTACTTTACGTCGTGGATCGAGATGCATGTATTAGGGGCGTTCGCAGCGCATCGGAGGCCAAATTTCTATGACGCTTACACCTTCCCGCGGCTCATGAGGTTGGTGGATTCTTCTGCTCCTGATCCAACTCAGCTAGGGGCCCTTCGTGTGTTTCTTAACCAATATGCTAATGAAGGTGGGATGATATTCAACGACCGAGTCCTCTCTGCTCCTTCGGGGCCCATCCAACAGCTATTCGATTTATCGAAAGGGGGAGAACCACCCTTGAAGCCTAAGGAAATTGTGCACTTGTATTCGATTAGGCCGGGTTTCTTGGTATTTCGTCAGAGTAACGTGGTTATTTTTATGCGGTATAATCCGCACCACTTTTCCCAACAGTTGGGTTATAACCAAGGTGTTCCTTTTGAGGCGTTCTTAGTCGAGCCTACTTCGTCACCGACAGGTATTCGCGACGCTATCCATCATTTTATACGGCTGAACACTGGTTCCCATTTCATGATCCCCGAGGCTGATCATCTTCCAAGGCGTGTGGGGTCTTTTACGGTTTGGTACCGTCATCGAGTTGGTCCCCCGTCATTGCCAAGGAGAAGTGGACACTCTTCGGATATAGAGCTTCTGCCCCGACCCAAGCCACGGGCGTTCCGCTGCGACCGCGGACAGTGGTTCGCCCTCTATTGAGGGGTAACGGTGCCTTACTTATCTCTGAGGCGGCGGATGCGGAATCGACTCCTCCCACAGTTGGTATACCAATGCGCACTAGAGCCCAAGCAAAGGCTTCTGATAAGGCGCCAGCAGTAGTTTCATCAATTGCGGCATCATCAATGGTGGTGTCGTCACCGGTAGTACCGCCAGAAGAGAATATTGAAGGCGAGGTTGGGCAGCACCGTATCAAAGCACCAAAGGGGAGAAAGAAATCCTCTTCCAGTGTTAGCTCTAGTTCGAAAAGGAGGAAGAAAACAGTTGCTGGCTTGCTTGACCTTTTGCTGGAATCTAAGCCTATTGTTCAAGACGAGCCAATATCGATGCAAGAGTCGGATGATGGTCTCATTTACCCTGGCTCGTCTGCTGCGGAAGCCGCGCAATTGGCTGAAGCTTTAAGGCATTCACAGGATGAGACTGAGAATGTGCACAACCCAAAGAAGCCCTACCCTCCAGTTATCTTTTACGAAGATCCCCATCGCTACGGAGAGTACATATGGGTCCTTTGCGAAGGGAAGACGAAAGAGCCCTCAAGCAGCCCATTTCGGCTACTTCTGAAGATGAGATGGCATTGAAGACTGGTGGGCATGAATCCGCATTTGAAGCCCACCGAGCACATTTCCTCAGGAAGGAACGACGGTTTGAAAAAGCTATAATAGAAACGTCCTGGAATATCGGTATGCACGTTTTCCTTATCTTCCTTTTGGCAAGTAGTTTGTATCGCTCTCAAATCTTCTTATCTTTGCGAAAACTTTGCAGGGACTTCAGCAACGACAGAGGATTTGAGCACAAGTCGCGTCCTAACTGTGGATTCTATAAATGTCTCCGATGAGGCACTAGTAGGTGCGAAGGAGATCGTTATAGCTGCAATTCCTACTGTGGAGCTTCCATTGGTAGCCTCCGTTCCCTCGGTGCCTGTTCTTCCAGAAGAGGCGACCTTATCGGCCGTAGATATAATGGATCTTTCTGGTGCCGGCTTGGAAATTGTGGAAAGCGTAGTTGAGACCACCGTCCTGTCACGACCCGAAAGAGCACGTGACTGGCCCTTGAACCATATGAAGTCTATAGGACCCCATCCGATCCAAGTCAGCCAAAAGCCCAGAAATCTAAAACCATTTAAAGAATAAATAAGGAAAACTGGTTTTAAGAAGTAAAGAAATCATGTTTCGAAAATCAAAGTTTTTAAATAACTAAGCCGAATATGTATTTTTAAAATGGGTAACCTTTCCTGAAAATTTCGGCAGAGTTTCCTTTGTAAAAACTGGCCCCGAACGGGGTACAACAAGAATAATATATATGAAATGATAAAAGGCATCCCCAAGCGGGAGCTAGCTCTTCGTCAATCGACGGTCACAACCACGCAAGCAATAATAATATACAACGCCAAAGGGCGAGGATCAAAACCCAAAAAGAACTCAAAACAGTCAGAAAACCGTAATACTACAAGCGCGACTCTAAGGTCGAAATAATACAACACTGTTTTCTAAGTCTGAAACAATATACAAGTTTTGGTTGATGGAATTCTAGATACAATGAATAATACATGAACAATGGCGGTTCTGATACAAAAGAACCCACCTACCCAAGCAAGTCACCCATAAGGAAGCAGTGTACCAGAAATGCCGCTATGGAATCTGTACGGCAAAACCTGCAAGAACTGTGGCACAATGGGGGTGAGTTGCCAACTCGTGAATAGAAAATATCTACAAGCAGAGATCGAATGCAAGACATAATCCTAAGTCAAACGATCAGTATATAAATAAACTTCAATATGAATAAGTCTGAAGCATGCTAAACTGCAAGGAAATCTCTATGCATGAGTGTAGTGCCAAGTGCTCGTGCCAGTGCCTCAGGTAATAGCATATCATAAATGTGAGGTATGATCAATGTAATCAAATCTGCATGTACGTGGATCCCGTCCACTCGTCACCCAATGTCAATAACCATCATGCATGTAAATATCATAAAGCATGTGCATGGGAATAATACGAGGATATAAACCGTCTGTGTCCCTCGCGACACGTCAAAATCATGGAACCGGAGTGCCCAGCATCGACACTCGAAAACATCATGAAAACTGTGCCCAGCATCGGCACGTAAATCCTCATATATCGGGCTCCATCAGTCCGGATCGGCCCACGGGCTCTGTCTGCGGTATCGGCCCTCGGCCCCGGCAGTACGCCCATATCCATCTATCGACTCTGGTCAGTATCCTCCGGATAACCGCCAGGTCCAACCAATCACCGGTAGGTACTCGCCACCCTGCCAGGCTTATCGTCTACTCCACGAAAAACATTTCTTACCCCGGGGAACCATACCGGGTCCACCATGTACCCGCAATCGGCCTCATCCGCCTCCTCGAATCGGGTTTCACATGTCGCTCTCAGCACCGAGAAAACACATGGTGGACGCACTGAAATATCATATCAAGGGTGACCGGGTTTTAAAACAATTACATATTCTCTTATTGAAACACCCACGGTTCCCAAAAACCAGAAATATCATGGAAACAACATATCTCAATGCGTATAATCAGAAAGCATGATGTATGCGACATGTAAAGAAATGTAAGCAACATACACTTAATGCAACAGTACTACAGTGTAGTGACATGGCAATTATCGATGATGAAGTGTGTGAGCCGGCAAACAAGTGTACGTGGAACATACGCATCATCGATAATGGTGCTGGTGTCCTAGCAACATGACTGAAATATATCAACAATAAAGCGATGCAATGCAAATAGCATGAATATGCGGAATCGAATAATCAACGCAACAGTAGAGAACCTGCCTCAATAGATATATCATGCAACCTTGCCTTTTGAAATAAGACGAATCATGGATTTTGGTAAAATAAGGGCTACGGTGTTGTAAGAAAAGATGCGTCGTTTGAAAATATCCGTATAAACCCTTCCGCCTATCTTTAAAATATCCCCGATTCGTTAGTTTTGAAATAGGTATGACTTGGGTCTAGTCTAACGCCTACTATGCGAACTACGAACCCAACAATTAAGTCAATCGGGAGGGGTATGGAAACCACCTAAATCTGAGTCGATATACATATATATATATAGTCGGTGATCTTGCCTCAATAGTATCACGTACGATATAGTATATCATATAACATTCTCGAGTCATGAGTGCGGATCTAACATCAATAGAAAGCTCATACGGTAAATCGTCGTACGGCATCCCAATAGCTAGGTAGGGGTCAATGTCCCATTCATCTCATCACATATCCAGTATCACTACCATCATATCACATCTCAAATACGAACTCTGTCATACCGCCGAATCTCACGGCCTCAATCAAATTTCATCGACTCAACTCAATCCCATGTATCATCCTTAATCCCGTATATGAACACATAGTCCCATACCCATGTGTAGATATACCCACCTCTATATGCGCACAGATAAATGAAAGAATGCATGCAAGTATATGTGTACGTGTATGTGTGGGTGCAACCACTACTCTAGGGTTTCGCACTATACTAAACCAATACATCCTTATCACCAATAATACCATTATTACCATCGATAATCCTAAACAACACATAATAAATATATGTGTGTATACGTATTCGTATACATCACCACGGACTGCGGGGGTGCTATACGCCATCCACCCGACTTCTCCCCGTAGATATAATCTACTCACCTTGCTTCTCATGTGTCGGTGCCGATGTCGCCATCTTCATCTTCTTTGCCTCAACATCACGTAGGGTACCTACAAGTATATCACAACGCTAAAGTACATGAAAATCACATCGGAAACCAAAATAGCACACGCTACTCGCATAGGTAAAAACCTATCGTCTCGCATGTAAACACGATCAATATCCACTTGTCGTTGACGTCCAAACGCCACCCGACAGAAACGAATCACCAAATACCAAAATCCATGCTAAAACAAGTCGTAAACCATGCACCAACATAGGAAAATCAACCCAGATTTTTCCCTAGATGGAATCAGTCAAAACTAGACATACCCAGGGTCAAGACTAGAGGAATTAGGGCCATGCACAAAAATTGAGACAGTTCCCTCCTGCTCTGGCCGTAATTTGCGGCCAGAAGGAATAAATTGGCGGCCGTACTTTGGAGTTGGGGGCTAGGGTTTGGTGTGGTGGTTCCATGGTGCCTGCACATCTCACTGTCAACTCAGTTTTATTTTTGGGGTCTCGGGGTGATAGCAGATTCTTAAATACGATCAAAGATTCACAGTTTTTCTCCGACATCGTCTCATAAATCCGTATTCTGGTTTCAAGTTCAGGTTTGGGTCCAAATTAGCATCACACAAGGGGTTCTAAGGTCACCACCATCCTCAATTTCATTTTTGATTTCAGTTTCACCCTAAACCCTAACTAGAAATCTCTAAAGTCCACAAACAACACATTATCGATATGAAACTAGAATTGATGCACAAGGAAATGAAATACTACTCTAATAGGTCCAGAATTTACCTCCTTTGGCAACTCAAGAAAATTCTTGAGTTGCTCAAAGTCCTCCAAATCCAATCTTGCTAGGTTCAATGTGTAGCTAGTGAGCTTGGGAGCAAGTTTTGTGAAGTGGGAATGGGGTTTTGGGGTTGATTTCATTGTGGATCTAGGGTTTTTGTGAAGAGGGAGAGTGAGGGATGGAAGCAGCAGCAGCAATAAGGGGAGGGAGAGGAGAGAGAATGAGAAGGGGAAAATGATGGGGAATGGTTCATAAAGTGAGGGTTGACTTGGTCTCTCTCTCTCTCATCATACTTACCTTTTTCCTTTTCTTTTCTTTTCCTTTTTCTTTTCCCTTTCACTCCAATAGTGAACCCAAAAGAACAACCATGGCAAAAGAAATGTAACACAAGTGTAACGAGTGTGGAAAATGATATGTGCACATTTTTGCACAAAAAAGCTAAAAATCCAATTAGCGATTTTTAATCGCGATTAACACTAAATTAGCATATAACTAGTCTTAAAAACTTTAAAATGGCATGATTCTATAAAATACCCTATTTATGAATTTTCCCTAATTTTCCAAAATTTCCCCCCATTTATTTGTATTTAAATATACCGGAATATTAAAATATTTATTAAAATAATATTAAATTATAAAAATTCCCAAAAATAATATTTTATTATTTTGAAACGTTACAATCTACCCCCCTTAAAGAAATTCGGTCCCCGAATTTAAATTTAAAACCCCCAAATACTAAAACATTTCGATACAAATTCCAAGTCGTCGGGGCTCCGAAATCAGCAATACATAAAACATCATAGCGCAATGCATGCGCATGAGTACTGAGCAGATAACTCAAAAGCAAAACTCCGTCAAGCATCCCGCAATCATCGGAGTCATGGTAAAGACACAAATGTTAAATCCAATACAAAACCAATATCATAAAAATGTACTGCTCCAAAAGGAATAAATCCCAAAAATGCACATAACATCACCCTATGCATCTGGTGCGCACGGAAATCAAAATCCATATATGTGTCATACAGGTGCACAAAACAATATCTAGGTGCAACGGGCGTGCACGAAGCATCTGTCATAGGCAACGTGTGTGCCTGACAGCCAAAAATCCGGTGCATCTAACATGCACGAAGAATCTCGATTTAGTGCATCGGGTGTGCACCAAAATCGTATTTCAAAACATGGGCCCAACATGCGCGAAAATCCAAATCGGTGCATCCATCGTGCACGAATGAAAATCTAAACCCTGCGCACTCAACATGCACGGAATCACGAAATCCAATAGCAAACGTCGAACATGCGTAAGTCCAATCAAAAGCACGGAGTACAAGAATCAATCATCAATATCAGGGTCAAAATCGATGATATAAAATGCGGCTCAATCAAGATCAAGTGTACCGCGATGGAAAATCTCCCAACCGTGTGCATCAGCGTGCACAAATCAAATCAAAACACTAAAAGTATATGAAAACTACGCTGGAAGCATAAATCAAATCACCGGCATAAAATAGGCATGAAACCACAATCAATACCTCAAGAATAATAACTCTGCACAAAATATGAATACCCAGTAAGTGCAACCATGGTGCCAAAAACAGAAATCATAGAACTCAGCCATCAAAACCAAATCATGCAAATAGATCGCCCAAAATACCGAAATCCAAAGTGACGGATACGTGATAGTTAAATCACAAAATCACAAATCATAAATCATAAATACTGTCGTCGGTATATCCTCCTTCTAGTCGGGAAGGTGCTGGTACATCCAATGCTAGCGGCGCAAGATATCTACTTGCCTCATGCTCGCAGCTGGCGTCCTCTGCCTCTGGTTCCTTATCTTCTCTGTGGATTACCAATCTCGCAATCCATCGGCTCATCGTCCCGGTCAGGTGTGCTGACAGGAACGATTCCGTTCTGGCACTTTCCTGGTCATCTCTCGGTCAATCCTCACGACCGCTCGTAACGCAGCATATCTCTGGCGCCGACCTCGGGTTCTCTGAATGCACATCACGCATCTGCTCCTGGTGCAAATCTTATTGCAGCAGTGTACTGGAAGGAATCCTACTTAATGTCTCTTCTGATCTTGCCTAAGCCAAACTGTACGGAGGCTGGTACTCTGGCGTAATCTTTTCTCGCTCTCTGGACATCTGCGTCCTTAGTACAACATCTCCTCGGAAGCTGGTCGCATCCCTGCGCCTCTGTATGCATATCCGACCTTAAATCTTAACGGGGTGTAGTAACAGTTCATCTGCGTCTCGCACGAACTTCTTGTCCCGCTTGCCTGTATCATCGACCATTCGACATCGGGTCTTTATCTGCGCACTGCAATGTCCTCGGCTACGGTCCCTCCGAAGTCTCTAACACGGACTCGAAATCACGAACTCGGTATCTTCGTCACTCAGTAGGAGATATCTAGCCGATCACGTCCTCAGCGTGCGTATCGCATCTCTGATGTCAGCGGAGTGGAACGTCATCTCGTCGAAATCTAATGCGAACTCTTTACTCTACTCTGCTTCAATATCAACTGATTGGGACTCATCTCTTCGTGGCTACACAGACTGCGCTCCAACGGCTATGCTCGTATCTGGAGTCTCCCAAGCAGTATCCCATCACGTGATATCCGAATGATGTCGAATCGTCCGATCGACTCGTTAGAACCTCATAATCCCCCAAGAGCTCAACATCTCCGGTACAGTTTAATAGTATCGAGTACATACCACAGCATCGGTGGTTCAGCTGTAGAAGGGCAAACCCAAGCCTCACTAATGGCGCCGCGGAACTGCCGCAAACCCTAAGGTTCAAAGGCTTTCACACGGTCATTATGTCGAGTTAGGGTTTTATTCTTCTAGAGGGTCCATAGAATCGCTTGCATGTCTTTCCGAATACTTTAAACTTGGAAAATGGGTTCCTGACATTCGATCGTCTCAATCGACTCTCAACGAATCTGCGTGAAGTCACCTCTAGCTGGAATTAATCTATCTGATGACCTCGCATCGGGGTAAGCGAACGAACCACATGTCCTAGTCATCAATCCTCGGTGACTAGCGACTCACCGTCATATCTCTAAGAATATGCTCATGCTGCAGTAGCTCCAATCATCTGGCCGATATCTCATCATTAGCAGCAACGACTGGCTCCTTCGTCCGTGCGCTGAACAACGCCTCAATCGTCCTGGATAAGCGATAATATCAACGGTCATCATATCATGGCTGGTCTCTATCAGTGGCTCAATCCTCTGGTGCCGATCGGCACATCCGGAAATCTCATAAAAGCGATCAATCCAACGCTCATGTCGCGAAAACACAATAAGACGACTCCTCAATATGCAATCGTAAGTCTCTGGAATCACGCCCTGGTCAGTCCTCGTCCACGACGAGCTCATGCTGACGCAACTCGAGCCGTAGCTCACTCTGCCCGTGCAATCGTGGCGGCAAAACCACAACCAGTATCGATGAGGATAGATCATAGGAAGGAATATAATACGGTGCAAGGAAATGTACAACCTAAGGTTTCTTAAGCGGAGTGGCGTGTCGTAAGTATGCTGCGGAACATACCCACGGTACGTCACTCTACTTTAGTCACATATTCCATCAACCAAGGGTTATCCTACGCGACGAAAGTTCGGGTCTAATACCCCCTCGACTAAGTCTAAGTTCCGTAAGGTCAAGCCTAAGTTCCGTATATATATAACGCCCTAGGCTCCACATAGTCAAACTTAGACTCGAACCAAGGTCAACCTAGCGCTCTGATACCAACTTTGTCACGACCCGAAAGAGCACGTGACTGGCCCTTGAACCATATGAAGTCTATAGGACCCCATCCGATCCAAGTAAGCCAAAAGCCCAGAAATCTAAAACCATTTAAAGAATAAATAAGGAAAACTGGTTTTAAGAAGTAAAGAAATCATGTTTCGAAAATCAAAGTTTTTAAATAACTAAGCCGAATATGTATTTTTAAAATGGGTAACCTTTCCTGAAAATTTCGGCAGAGTTTCCTTTGTAAAAACTGGCCCCGAACGGGGTACAACAAGAATAATATATATGAAATGATAAAAGGTATCCCCAAGCGGGAGCTAGCTCTTCGTCAATCGACGGTTACAACCACGCAAGCAATAATAATATACAATGCCAAAGGGCGAGGATCAAAACCCAAAAAGAACTCAAAACAGCCAGAAAACCGTAATACTACAAGCGCGATTCTATGGTCGAAATAATAAAACACTGTTTTCTAAGTCTGAAACAATATACAAGTTTTGGTTGATGGAATTCTAGATACAATGAATAATACATGAACAATGGCGGTTCTGATACAAAAGAACCCACCTACCCAAGCAAGTCACCCATAAGGAAGCAGTGTACCAGAAATGCCGCTATGGAATCTGTACGGCAAAACCTGCAAGAACTGTGGCACAACGGGGGTGAGTTGCCAACTCGTGAATAGAAAATATCTACAAGCAGAGATCGAATGCAAGACATAATCCTAAGTCAAACGATCAGTATATAAATAAACTTCAATATGAATAAGTCTGAAGCATGCTAAACTGGCAAGGAAATCTCTATGCATGAGTGTAGTGCCAAGTGCTCGTGCCAGTGCCTCAGGTAATAGCATATCATAAATGTGAGGTATGATCAATGTAATCAAATCTGCATGTACGTGGATCCCGTCCACTCGTCACCCAATGTCAATAACCATCATGCATGTAAATATCATAAAGCATGTGCATGGGAATAATACGAGGATATAAACCGTCTGTGTCACTCGCGACACGTCAAAATCATGGAACCGGAGTGCCCAGTATCGACACTCGAAAACATCATGAAAACCGTGCCCAGCATCGGCACGTAAATCCTCATATATCGGGCTCCATCAGTCCGGATCGGCCCACGAGCTCTGTCTGCGGTATCGGCCCTCGGCCCCGGCAGTATGCCCATATCCATCTATCGACTCTGGTCAGTATCCTCCGGATAACCGCCAGGTCCAACCAATCACCGGTAGGTACTCGCCACCTTGCCAGGCTCATCGTTTACTCCACGAAAAACATTTCTTGCCCCGGGGAACCATACCGGGTCCACCATGTACCCGCAATCGGCCTCATCCGCCTCCTCGAATCGGGTTTCACATGTCGCTCTCAGCACCGAGAAAACACATGGTGGACGCACTGAAATATCATATCAAGGGTGACCGGGTTTTAAAATAATTACATATTCTTTTATTGAAACACCCACGGTTCCCAAAAACCAAAAATATCATGGAAACAACATATCTCAATGCGTATAATCAGAAATCATGATGTATGCGACATGTAAAGAAATGTAAGCAACATACACTGAATGCAACAGTACTACAGTGTAGTGACATGGCAATTATCGATGATGAAGTGTGTGAGCCGGCAAACAAGTGTACGTGGAACATACGCATCATCGATAATGGTGCTGGTGTCCTAGCAACATGACTGAAATATATCAACAATACAAGCGATGCAATGCAAATAGCATGAATATGCGGAATCGAATAATCAACGCAACAGTAGAGAACCTGCCTCAATAGATATATCATGCAACCTTGCCTTTTGAAATAAGACGAATCAGGGCTTTTGGTAAAATAAGGGCTACGGTGTTGTAAGAAAAGATGCGTCGTTTGAAAATATCCGTATAAACCCTTCCGCCTATCTTTAAAATATCCCCGATTCGTTATTTTTGAAATAGGTATGACTTGGGTCTAGTCTAACGCCTACTATGCGAACTACGAACCCAACAATCAAGTCAATCGGGAGGGGTATGGAAACCACCTAAATCTGAGTCGATATACATATATATATATAGTCGGTGATCTTGCCTCAATAGTATCACGTACGATATAGTATATCATATAATATCCTCGAGTCATGAGTGCGGATCTAACATCAATAGAAAGCTCATACGGTAAATCGTCGTACGGCATCCCAATAGCTAGGTAGGGGTCAATATCCCATTCATCTCATCACATATCCAGTATCACTACCATCATATCACATCTCAAATACGAACTCTGTCATACCGCCGAATCTCACGGCCTCAATCAAACTTCATCGATTCAACTCAATCCCATGTATCATCCTCAATCCCGTATATGAACACATAGTCCCATACCCATGTGTAGATATACCCACCTCTATATGCGCACAGATAAATGAAAGAATGCATGCAAGTATATGTGTACGTGTATGTGTGGGTGCAACCACTACTCTGGGGTTTCGCACTATACTAAACCAATACATCCTTATCACCAATAATACCATTATTACCATCGATAATCCTAAACAACACATAATAAATATATGTGTGTATACGTATTCGTATACATCACCACGGACTGCGGGGGTGCTATACGCCATCCACCCGACTTCTCCCCGTAGATATAATCTACTCACCTTGCTTCTCATGTGTCGGTGCCGATGTCGCCATCTTCATCTTCTTTGCCTCAACATCACGTAGGGTACCTACAAGTATATCACAACGCTAAAGTACATGAAAATCACATCGAAAACCAAAATAGCACACGGTACTCGCATAGGTAAACACCTATCGTCTCGCATGTAAACACGATCAATATCCACTTGTCGTTGACATCCAAACGCCACCCGACAGAAACGAATCACCAAATACCAAAATCCATGCTAAAACAAGTCGTAAACCATGCACCAACATAGGAAAATCAACCCAGATTTTTCCCTAGATGGAATCAGTCAAAACTAGACATACCCAGGGTCAAGACTAGAGGAATTAGGGCCATGCACAAAAATCGAGACAATTCCCTCCTGCTCTGGCCGCAATTTGCGGCCAGAAGGAATAAATTGGCGGCCGTACTTTGGAGTTGGGGGCTAGGGTTTTGTGTGTTGGTTCCATGGTGCCTGCACATCTCACTGTTAACTCAGTTTTATTTTTGGGGTCTCGGGGTGATAGCAGATTCTTAAATACGATCACAGATTCACAGTTTTTCTCCGACATCGTCTCATAAATCCGTATTCTGGTTTCAAGTTCAGGTTTGGGTCCAAATTAGCATCACACAAGGTGTTCTAAGGTCACCACCATCCTCAATTTCATCTTTGATTTCAGTTTCACCCTAAACCCTAACTAGAAATTTCTAAAGTCCACAAACAACACATTATCGATATGAAACTAGAATAGATGCACAAGGAAATGAAATACTACTCTAATAGGTCAAGAATTTACCTCATTTGGCAACTCAAGAAAATTCTTGAGTTGCTCAAAGTCCTCCAAATCCAATCTTGCTAGGTTCAATGTGTAGCTAGTGAGCTTGGGAGCAAGTTTTGTGAAGTGGGAATGGGGTTTTGGGATTGATTTCATTGTGGATCTAGGGTTTTTATGAAGAGGGAGAGTGAGGGATGGAAGCAGCAGCAGCAACAAGGGGAGGAAGAGGAGAGAGAATGAGAAGGGGAAAATGATGGGGAATGGTTCATAAAGTGAGGGTTGACTTGGTCTCTCTCTCTCTCTCATCATACTTACCTTTTTCCTTTTCTTTTCTTTTCCTTTTTCTTTTCCCTCTCACTCCAATAGTGAACTCAAAAGAACAACCATGGCAAAAGAAATGTAACACAAGTGTAACGAGTGTGGAAAATGATATGTGCACATTTTTGCACAAAAAAGCTAAAAATCCAATTAGCGATTTTTAATCGCGATTAACACTAAATTAGCATATAACTAGTCTTAAAAACTTTAAAATGGCATGATTCTATAAAATACCCTATTTATGAATTTTCCCTAATTTTCCAAAAAATTTCCCCATTTATTTGTATTTAAATATACCGGAATATTAAAATATTTATTAAAATAATATTAAATTATAAAAATTCCCAAAAATAATATTTTATTATTTTGAAACGTTACACGTCCCTTCATTGGAGCCTGAAGTGGCCGCCATTGGCCCTCAATTGGAAACTGTCACACCAGCAAATATCTCCAGTGATGTTTCTGAGGGCATGGAGGAGGCTGCCGAAGCTGCTATTCCTCCGGTTCAAGACAGGAAGAGCATCGAAGGTAGCCTTCTATAGTTTGTTTTAATAGTCTTTCTATTATCTGAACCTTTCTTTCCTTTCAGAACTACGGGAATTGGCGGCTTCTATTCTGGACCTATCTCCCAGGAAATCCTTCCAGCACTTACTTGACATGGCTGACCTACGGGCGATATCCCCACAAAACATCGTCCTTTCTTCTGGGCAAGGGCGGTGTTCTTTGACCCTTTTGCTTTATTATCATTTTTTTACGATGATGCTAACATGCCATCTACAGTTCTGGAAGCTGGTGATGAAGTGGAGATCCTTGATGGGCCTGGGGATCTTTCAAACCCCCTTTGCATGGTTGTGGGTAAGTAAAACTCTACCCTCGGTATTGTTTTGTTTATTCCATGTTTACCAGTCTCGATGACTAGTCATAAACTTTGACAGCTTTGCCAGCTCCGGCTCCGTTAAAATCCCGCATCTCTATGCCACCGGGACCATATGCCCGACGTGCGTTTGAAAGGATGGCGAGACAAAGAATTCACTCCTTGTCGGCCCTCATTGAAGATCTTCATGCTGGAAGTTCTGTTACGGCTGAAGAATTTGCTGCCGAAGCCAATACTTATTTGCCCTTCCTTGCTACTTATCATGATGAGACATTGGTGCATATTTGGGTTGAGTATTGTCGCAGAGTAGAGGCTTGCTTACATAATCTCGAGTGTATATGCCTTCCTTCCGAGCTCTTAACTGCTAAGGTGAGCCTGCAGGGGTGGATTGAGCGGTGTGCCGCTAATCTTCAGTCTTGAGAAAAGAGGCTCAACCGGAAATTTTCGGAGAGGGAGCTAGCTTCAAATGCTTTGAGGGAACTCCAAGCTCAACTCACTGCTAAGACCACCCGTGCATACGAACTTTGACGAGTGCTTCAAGAAGCTATCACGGAGGTGGTAGCTCTTGATAAAACCGTTATTTTTACCCGCGAGATGGTTGAAGCTCATAAAGTTGCTGAAAAGGAGCTTGAGAGTCGGCTCGCCTTGTATCAGGCTCAACAGTCTCAGGCGGAGACCTATCTTGTGGCAATAACAAAGCTTGAAGCCGAGTCCCAGTGGAAGAATGACGATTTGACGAACTTATTGCACCGTCTGCCGGCTTGAAGATATTTATATTTTTTTTATATTCTCCTTTTTGTATTTACTCCTGAATGAGAGTGTCTTTTGATTTTTTTTTATGAAATGTACCTTATATTCATTTGAATTCATGAATAAAAGAAATATTTTTTTCTCATATTAGCGTGTTCCTTTTAGCAAATGCGTTCTGTAGATAGTCTATCTTGATCTCCTTGCAGGGAAGCGACGGCTTAGCAAACAGGTTCAGATCTATCGCCTAAGACTTTTCAACTTCATGAGCCGTGAGGGTCTCATAAAGATTTTTCTCCCTACGAGTCGAGAGGATCCCGTAGGTGTATTTTCTCCTTAGGAATCATGAGAATTCCTAAGTGTGTATTTTGTCTCGAGAGTCGTAAGGATTTCACAAGAGAATTTTTCCCCTTTACAAGTCGAGAGAACTCGTAAGTGGTTGTTTCCCTCCTTGTCGAGATTCGACTTTGGAGAGTGTGGACCGTGAATAGTATGCAATGGCCCATCTTAGACAGACTTGCAGGGCCCCAGTGCTTAGGAAACAGATCCTTATCCCCATTACCTAAGGCTTTCCCCTACGAGTCGAGACGAATCGAAGGATTATTGGTTGACTTGATTCCGAGACGGAGCATTGTTCCGGCGGGGAAGTCATTGGTTGACTTGTTTCCGAGACGGAGCGTTGTTCCGGCGGGAAGGTCATTGGTTGACTTGTTTCCGAGACAGAGCGTTGTTCCGGCGGGGAGGTCATTGGTTGACTTGTTTCCAAGAAGGAGCGCTGTTCCGGCGGGGAATTCATTGGTTGACTTATTTCCGAGACGGAGCGCTGTTCCGGCGGGGAGGTCATTGGCTGACTTGTTTCCGGGTCGGAGCGCTGTTTCGGCGGGGAGGTCATTAGCTGACTTGTTTCTGGGTCGAAGCATTGTTCCGACGGGGAGTCGTTGGTTGACTTGTTTCCAGGTCGAAGCATTGTTCTGACGGGGAGGTCATTGGTTGACTTGTTTCCGGGTTGAAGCATTGTTCCGACGGGGAGGTCATTGGTTAACTTGTTTCCGAGATGGAGCGTTGTTCCGGCGGGGAGGTCATTGGTTGACTTGTTTCCGGGTTGAAGCATTGTTCCGATGGGGAGCTCACTGGTTGACTTGTTTCCAGGTCGAAGCATTGTTCCGACAGGAAGGTCATTGGTTGACTTGTTTCCGGATCGAAGCATTGTTCCGATGGGGAGGTCATTGGTTTACTTGTTTCCGAGACGGAGCGTTGTTCCGGCGGGGAGGTCATTGGTTGACTTGTTTCCGGGTCGAAGCATTGTTCCGACGGGAAGGTCATTGGTTGACTTGTTTCTGGGTCGAAGCATTGTTCCAACGGGGAGGTCATTGGGGGAGGTCATTAGTTGACTTTTTTCCGGGTTGAAGCATTGTTCCGACGGGGAGGTCATTGGTTGACTTATATCCGGGTCGAATCATTGTTCCGACGGGGAGGTCATTGGTTGACTTGTTTCCGGGTCGAATCATTGTTCCGACGGGGAGGTCATTGGTTGACTCATTTCTGGGTCGAAGCATTGTTCCGACGGAGAGGTCATTGGTTGACTCGTTTCCGGGTCGAAGCATTATTCCGACAGGGAGTTCAATGGTTGACTTGTTTCCGCTTTCTGCGGTGTCGAGAAGGAACGCCGTGTCGATCTTCTGGGATGCAGATGTTGCTGTCGAGATCTGACTCTCCCTTTGACAGAATCTGTTGGGAAATGTGGTTCCCTTTTCGTTTATGCCCATAGATTGTATACGGAGGTCAGTATGGACTCGCCTATAAGGCAAAAGTTTTATTCTTTCATTTTTTTATTTCCTTCCGCGATACTCTATCATTTCAGCTTTTTATATCGCGAAAGTCGCGGTTGCCCAATCATTTCGGCTATTTTTCGCGGTGCCTAATCATTTTGGCTATTTTTCTTTTTACTCACTGTTTTTTATTGGGAGTTGCCCAATCATTTCGGCTATTTTTATTTTTTTTATTTTTTTTTGTATTTTTGGCTCGCTGATTTTGTTGCGAGTATGGACTTGAGATCTGATACCAATCTTAGCATCAGTATCGTTGTGGCTGGAATATTGCTAGAAGCGAATCATCACTTGCCGTGAAAAGACTTGGAATTTGTTACCGATTTAGGTATCAGTATCGCTACTACTGGAATGTTGCCAGGAGCGAATCATCATTTGCCTTCACCGCTATCGAACAAAGGTGGCTTAGTAGACAGGGTTAGGGACCCGACGACTAAGGTTTTTGACTTCGTGAGCCGTAAGTGTCTCATAAAGGTATTTCTCCCTACGAGTCATGAGGATCTCGTAGGTGTAATTTCTCTTTAGGGGTCATGAGGACTCCTAAGTGCGTTTTCTCTTGAGAGTCTTAAGGATCTCACAAGAGCATTTTGTCCAAGTCGAGAGGACCTACAAGTGTTGTTCACCAAATAAGGGAATTTTACACCATTGGTGGAACTGGGCGAGGGAACGCTTATTTATGCCTGTGGATTGTATACAAGGGTCAATATTGACCGCTTGTAGGACAGTTTGGGGGGATATGATGGCTTAAGAACAGGTTCAGGTCCCTGTATCTTAAGACTTTGGAATCCGGTAAGCCGTGAGGGTCTCATAGGGGGGACATTCTCCTTACAAGTCATGAGGATCTTGTAAGTGTAATTTCTCCTTGGGGATCATGAGGATTCCTAAGTGTTTTGCTCCCTTGTGAGTCGTAAGGATCTCATGTGGGTATTTTTTTCTTACAAGGTCGAGAGGACCCTGCAAGTGCACAGGATTTTTTTTTTTGCGAGTCTGCGCCCTTTCGGGTTTTCACAAACCCGCCGGTAGCCCTGCTGTTTTTACTCATGGAGCCCTTTCAGGTTTTCATCCGTGCCCATTTCGATTATGGACGTACCGTTTTTTTTGCTGCGTTAGCCTAAGGATACTGTGGTTCATAGTAGTTTAAGGACGTTACGGTCCGTAGCTAGTTTCAGGACATTTCGGTCCGTCGTTAGTTTAGGGACGTTTCGGTCCGTTGTTAGTTTTCTGCGGCGAAGTTTTGCCGGATAGCACTTATAGAGTTTGGTACTCAGGAAGACAGAGAGCGGACACAAGCGTCGTCATCTATCATTAACCTGCACTGTAACTTTTCAGGTGTAGTATTTCTTAAGGAATCGACCGTTTATTGGCCGGAAGGGTCTTTCGCCATGCATATCCATGAGCAAGTAAGCCCCACCTTGGTAGACTTTGTCTATGATGTACGGGCCCTCGTACTTTGGCTCGAATTTTTCCCGTTTGGCACGATTAGGGATCATAGATCTTTTGATAACTAGTACGAGTTCGCCTTGGTGGAATGTTCTCGGCCTAGTCAATTTTTCGTATGAGCGCGTCATCCTTACTTTGTAAGCTTTTAGGTTTTGCTGTGCCATGAGACGAGTTTCATCGAGGGCGTCGAGCTCCTCAAGCCGAAGATGAGCATTCTTTTCATCTGCTAATTTGTAATGAACCACCACTTGTAGAGAGGGTAGCTCTATCTCCAAGGGGAGTACTGCTTCCGCGCCGAATACCAATGTGTATGGAGTTGTATTCATAGCCATTTTGAACGTGGTTCGATACGCCCAGAGAGCTTCATGGAGTTTCTCGTGCCAGTCCTTTTTATTTTTGGACACGGTCTTCTTTATGATCTTTGTCAAGGTTTTTTTGAAAGCCTCAACTAGATCGTTAGCTCGGGGATTATTGACCGAAGAGTATCTCCAGTCTATGTTATGCTGCTATGCGAAGCGGCTGATTCTGTGACTTCTGTAGGCCAGCCCGTTATCGGAGATAATCCATCATAGAGTGCCGAACCGATAGATGACATGTTTCTTGAAGAAATGGAGAATATTCTCCGTCTTCATTTCTCTTAGCGGTACTGCTTCTGCCCACTTAGAGAAGTAATCAGTTGTCGCCAATATGAACCGATGTCCTTTGGATGACGTTGGTTCGATGGGTCCAATTATATCGGTTACCCACATTTCAAACGGCCAGCTAGCCACTGTTGGGTATGGCGGGTTTAGATGCTGGTGGATGAAGTCTCCATGAATTTGGCATGAGTGGCACTGCTTCGCATATTCGAGGTAGTCCTGAATCATCGTGGGCCAATAGTAGCTCATTCTTTTAATCTTCAGCTTCATCTTTGGCCCGGCTTGATGAGAACCGCAGAGTCCGTCGTGAGTTTCTTGGACGACTCTCCTTGCTTCTTCAGGTCCAAGGCATCTCAGCCATAGAGAGTTGAACGATCTCTTATATAGAGTATTATTGACAAAGGCGAAAGACATAGCTCGTTTCATGAGCTGATGTCTTTAGGATGTATCTTCCGGTGTTTTACGGGATTCGAAGAAGTCTATAAAGACTTCTCTCCAATCCTTAGCCTTTTCTTGGTCCTCTATTTGTAGGGCTGTTTGCTTGGTCGCTTCCTTTTCTTCAGACGACTCCGGAGATATTTCTGCTGGTGCAAGAACCCAACGACTTTGTATAATGATCTTTACATCATCGAGGTTTTCGTCAGCCGGTTCTTTAGCGAGTTTGGCTAATACGTCCGCTTTGCTATTTTCTGTACGCGGTATGCTTTATAGGGCATAAGAGAGAATTTGCGTCAGCAGTTGCTGCACACTTTCACCATACCTGATCAGTTCCGGTTTGCATGTCTGGTAGTCGCCATTTACTTGGCTGACGACCAGTTGGGAGTTTCCATATATGAGGAGGTTTTCGATGCCCATGTCGACAGCGATCTCAAGACCTGCTATCAAAGCCTCATATTCTGCTTCATTGTTTGTCCTCGGCTCTGTTAAGGAAAAGTCAAAGTGCATTATCCCTCCTTGTAGAGTCACGAAGATGAGGCCTACCCCAGATTTTATTATGGGGGAGGTGTGCTTTCGCTTCTTCATGGAAGATTCCCCGTCGAAGTAGAGTTTCCATCGGGTATTACTCCTTCCTCTCTCCTCGTCGATCGTTTCAAACATGTGTTTGTCTGGCAATTCGCAATTTAGGGGTGAATCGGCAGGTATCGGGTGCTCAGCAAGGAAGTCGGCGATGGCCTGGCCTTTCACTGCCTTGAGAGGTCGATATGTTATCGAGAATTCCATTAAGAGTAGGGCCCATTTAGCGAGCCGTCCTGTTAGCATGGCTCTTGACATTAAATATTTGAGAGGATCCACTTTTGATATAAGATGGACCTCATGCGCCAAAGCATAATGTCGAAGCTTTGTTATCGCGAAGATTAATGCCAGGCAGTGTTTTTCGATAGGGGGTAGCTGTTTTCTGCCCCTAGGAGAACTCGACTCAAATAGTAGAGAGCTCTCTCTTTCCCTTGTTCGTTCTCCTGTGCCCATAACGCGCCTAAAGAACCTTCAAGGGCTGTTGTGTATAGGATGGGGGGTTTTCCCTTAACCGGAGCGGTCAGTACCGGCGGATTCTGCAGATATTGCTTGATTTCGTCCAGCGCACTTTGGCATTTACGATCCCAAACGAACGAGGTTCCCTTCTTCATCAGGTGACTGTAGGGATGGTATTTTCCGGAGAGGTTGGCCATGAATCGTCGGATATACGCAAGCTTCCCTTGTAGAGACCGCAATTGTTTTAAAGTTTTTGGAGTGGGCATTTCCATAATCGCTTTGACCTTCGAGGGATCTATTTCGATGCCCCGATGTCGTATGATGAACCCTAGAAATTTGCCTGAGGAGACTCCAAATGCGTATTTCAGAGGGTTCATCTTATGGTTATACTTACGAAGACGTTGGAACACTGTTTTCAAATTCTCCCAGTGCTCCTCGTACGATTTGCTTTTCACTACGAGGTCATCGAAAATCTTTGTCATGGCCCTCTGATAGGTAGCGCCGGCGTTCTTCAGACCGAAAGGCATCACTTTGTAGCAGAATATGCCCAGAGGAGTCCGGAAAGCGGTATGCTTCTGGTCTTCGGGGTGCATCTTTATTTGATTGTACCCCGATGATCCATCCATGAAGGAGAAGACTTCATGAGTGGACGTGTTATCTATCATTAGCTCGGTAACCGGTACGGGAAAGTCATCCTTCGGACAGGCTTTGTTGAGGTCCTGAAAGTCCACGCAGATGCGCACTGTCCCATTTTTCTTCATCACTGGGACAATGTTGGCGATCCAGTTGGGGTATTGAACTTCCTGGATGAAGCCGGAGTCGATTAGCTTCTTGACTTCGGCGTTGATACTCATTTCAAGTTCGAGCTGCATTCTTCTTGGTGCTTGTTTGACTGGCTTGATGTTCGGAGATATAGTTAATTTATGCACAGCTATTTCTGGATCTAATCCCGGCATCCCAGAATAGTTCCATGCGAAACAGTCTTTATACAGCATGAGCACGCCTTTCAGCGTAGCCACCTGTTCTTTAGACAGCAGCTCACTGACGAACGTTGGCCGTGGGTCGTTTTCCGTGCCCAAGTCAATTTTCCTTAGGTTATCCGCAGTGGTGTGTATTCCATCTTCCAACTCTTTTGGCGCCGGTGGAAATTCTGAGATCAACTCATCTTCATCCTCATTTTTGAAGCACCAAGAGAGGTCATCCATATTCTCCTTCACTCCTTCTTCCGACAGCATTATCACGTGACAGGTACGAGATCGTTTTCAAGACCGATGTCGATCTGGTTCTACCCTCTCTATATGCGTTGCTTTTGGCACATGATTTTGTGGTGGGGCTACCCTCCAGCTGTTGGATAGAGCGAATCTGCCAAGTTGATATTGGTTTTCGACCCAGTTTTTGAAGGTGAAGCAGTCTTCAAGAGGATGTCCTATCGCTCGGTGATAGGAGCAATAATCCGGGTGATGAACCTCGTATGCTTGATCGGGGTGTCGAGACTCCGGGAGTGTCATCATTTGATGTTTCATGACAAGGTCGAATATCTTCTTTGTCTTGTCTTGAGGGAAGGAATATTCTCGATCCATCTTTTTCATAAGAGACGGATTCCGTATGACCCTTTCTCGATCACGTGGCCTTCTGGATCCGTTATGTCGCTGTCGAACGTTTTTTTCGTTCCTCAACTTGTTTTTGCCTCCGCATCGGGCCTTTTTCTTGTCTTGGGAATGCATGGCGGACTGACGACGAAGGGCATTGTCATCCTCCGTAGCCTGCTGAAGGAGGCGTTGCGTCTTGGCTTTCTCGTAAATGGCTATTTCGCGGCTGTGGTCGTTCTAAACCTTTTGACTCGCTTCCCTTACTAGCCTGTCCATTTGTTCTTCAAAAGACGGGCTCGGCATTTTTATGGCAGGACCTCGTTCTGGTTCAACTTCAGCGTCTTTTAAAAGAGCATTGTCTTCTTCATCGAGGTTATTTACGACATGGCAGCCATGGAATTGCTTCCGTTTCTTCGACTGGACATATCCAAGCCCAATCATTTCCATTTTTCCGTTGGACAATTTTCGCTGAGTTCCGGGGACGTTCCAAATCCTGTTGTAGAACCGAGCTTGTCGAGGAGTCTATTTGAAAGGTACGCCTTGGCATCTTAACAACCTTTTCAATCCCTCCATGTAGTATCTGGGCAGACGGATGGGTTGGAGCCTGTCGAGGGCAAAATCGGCACCATGCCAGACTTCTCTTTTGACTTTAGTCTCCGTGGATCGATAGAATATGATCGCCTTTTCACCTCTTTGTCTGGGAGGGACGTAGAATGTCTGCAGGTCTTGCACACTATATGTCTCAAGAGCATCAAGCTCTCTATAGTGCTGCCGCGGAACCATGCCGATTTGCAAACTCAGATCATCTCCAGTGAGGGCCTGTA
Source organism: Agapanthus africanus (assembly GCA_030015575.1). Classification (NCBI taxonomy): domain Eukaryota; kingdom Viridiplantae; phylum Streptophyta; class Magnoliopsida; order Asparagales; family Amaryllidaceae; genus Agapanthus; species Agapanthus africanus. The sequence goes on from CM057337.1 coordinate 788,118,557, forward strand.
TTGATGGACGGATCGAGAACACTACGTTGACTTCGTCTTCAGAGTCGCTGCCAAAGACTAGAATAGGGGTAGATAGTCCTGGCCTGTTGCATTAAGGCAACCCTGAATAGATTATCTCTTCCTCCTCCTCGGTATCGCTCCCGAAGACCGGAATAGTGGTGATAGCTTTTTGCTTATTCTCCGGTTTATGGCATCTTTCCGTGTCTTCAAAGTCTGGTAGGAAATACTTCGCATCTTCGTACTTTCGGACTTCATTTACGGAGAATGGGTTTAGTTCCCCCGTCATGGTATACTCGAGACCATCTTTGAAATATTTCATACACTGATGTTGTGTAGAAGGGATGATGTTGTACTCGTGTAACCAAGGCTTTCCGAGCAAAGCATTGTAGCAGGTCTTGGCGTCAATGACATGAAATTTGATGTCAGTGACGAGCAGCCCAAAGCGTAGCGTCAGTATTACAGACCCAAGCGTCCATGATGAATGGGAGTCGAACCCGGAGATGGTGATTTTATCTCGAGCGAGGTGCTGAGTGCTCATGCAGATTTTTTTTAGCACCCTCACATTTAGGGGGTTGACAGAGGACCCGTTGTCAACTAAGATTTTCCCTATCTTGATGTCATGGCAGTACCCGGTGACATATAGGGGACGGTTGTGCTCGCACGTTTCGACGAGGAGGTTTTCATCGCTGAAGGTAATGTCGGCTGTGTGAACATCTTCCAGCTCGTCCTTCATCTTTTCTTCGGCAAGGAAAGCTCGAAACTGCTCGGGCTCTTGTAATGCTCTGATCAGAGAATCTCGTGCTTCTCTGCTATCAACCCCGAGGGCTACTTCTTCGTCAGAATCGCTTCCGAAGGTGAGATCTTGCGATCCCCTGGTATCAACCATGAGACAGTTGCCGGCAATTCTTTTGTGCTCATCTGTCGTTCTTCTCTGCTCCCGACGAGTTTTGCACTTCATCCTCTTGAAGTGTTGTCGGTGAGCAACGTATCCCTGCCACCACTTTTTAAAGGCCATGCATTCTTTGGTATGGTGTGCAATCCTCTGATGGTATAAGCAGTAGTTAGGATGTATATCTGCTTTGTCAAGGTGTATACCGCCAGGAGTATTTCCTTTGAAAGATGGGAGCTTCATTCCCATTGATAGGGCTTTAGTGAACCGTTTCCTTGTTTTAAGCCTCCTTTTGTCCGCCGCGTGCGTGCTTCGATCTGGTTGGAGTGCTTTGCGACTCATCCCTACCATGACTTCGTTAACTTGATGTCGATGCCTGGCCCTTTCGAATATGGCCATTTCACGCTTTTAATCAGCTTTGCTCTTCTGACGGGCTTCGTTCAACAGCATGTCAATCATCTCGTCCGACGGTTCCAAGGATTTTGGCACCGTTTCTGCCCCCAGCTCCTCTATATTATCTTCTGACGCCGAGTGAGCTTCTTTGTCATTTACTGAAGAATGAGAGATCACGTGACAACTTGCCACATAATCTTCGGGTTCTTCTGATGAGTCATCTCCGTCGTCATTGTCACTATCTGCGCTTTCAAGGATATGGTTGAGAAACTCTTAGAGTGTGACCGGGGTTCGCGCCTTCTGGTTGTATTCTTCCAGTGCGTCGATATACTTTTGCAGACTTGTACGATTTTTGTCGAGCTGCACGGGCTTCTTGGCCTTCTTCTTCTTCTTCTTCTTCTTCGAAGACTTCGACGGCTGGGCCTGGGTGTTTTACCCATTGTTACCAATTCCTGATGTTGGGCACGGTTTTAGCATCCCCACAATGATCTCGGGCTCTAGCAGGCTTTTCCACCTGATTGCCGGGCATGCTTGAAGATCCTTCAATATTCTTTTGGTCTTAGCTGAAAGGACAACTTCCCATGGGAGCTTCCTCTATAAATGAGCACAATGACCCCGGCGTGTCCACCTTTTTAGGAGCGTGCTGTTGTGGCGGGTTTACCTTCCAGTTTTCAGACAACGCGAACCTGCCCTGTTGGTACTGGTCCTCAACCTAGTTTTTGAAGACGAAGCAATCTTCGATTGGGTGACCCACTATTCGGAGGTAGAGGCAGTAATTGGGATTGTTGACGTCGCCCAGTTGCAGTGGGTGTCTCAGATCGGGTAGAGTGATAAGCCTGTTGCGCACCGCCAGTTCGAACAGTCTTCTCGTTTTATCTCGAGAGAATGAGTAAGGACGTCTCAGCTTTTCTCCGAGTGATCGCTGTTTATCATTTTAGCGAGCAGCTGGTTTCGGATCACTCGGCTGTTGCTGAGCGTTGGCGAAGAAGGTCGCTTTCCCTTTGCCCTTTTCATTTCGAAGCTCCGTTTTCGAGGAGGACGGCCTATGGCCCATCTGGTCCATTTGGGCCAGCTTGTCGATCAAGGCCTGGAAAGTGGTCGGCTTAAAGAACATCATAATTGGGATATAGTCGTTTGCGGGTCAAGGGTCCCTACAAACATGCTCACAGCAGGAGCTTCTTCTATGCGTTGTTCGCATCTCGACCATAGGTTCCACCACCTAATTGCATACTGAACCCAAGTCTCTCCTGGCTTCACCCTGGCATTGATCAATGTCGTGATCGGGGTGCATTCGCTGGCGCTTGCAAAACGCTGGGTGAATAGTAACTCCATTTCTGTGAAGGTTTTGAGGGAGTTATTCGGAAGTTCAGAGTACCATTCAAATGACGTCTCTGCTAAGCTGCCGACGAATTGGCGAAGTAGCAATTTGTCGTCACCTCCGGTATTGCAGCATAGAACCCTGAACTGAGCGACATGCTAATGGGGGTTTCCTGTCCCCTTATACACGTGAAATTTAGGGATCATATATCCCGGCGGGTACTTAATTTGATCGTACCAGCTTGGATAGGGTCGCCTAGTTCTGACGACTTGGCCAGTAGCTTCGCTTGTCTGATGAGCTCGTATTTGTTAAGCTATGTAGTCATCAAGTGCAGCTTTCGAGATCGTCTCCTCCCTGGCTGCTGATAAAGCCGGAAGAGGATTTGATGTCTCCCCTCTGTTGTCTTCGATGATTATCGGGGGATCTTCGGTTGGGGGGTCTGGCTGGATCATCAAGCCCACCACATCTTGGAATATGAGCGCCATTTGTTTTATGTTAGCCGCTTGTTCCGCGGCCTCTTTATCTTTTTTCTTGAGCATCCTTCGTAAGAACTCGGTGTCGGTTTCCTGCTCCTAGCGTTGATTCGACGATACTTCCGGGCTTTCCTTCTGCCCAGTAAGTGCGTCCATCTTTGTCAGCATCTCCTGAAGTTTCTGTTGTTACTCTTGAGCCTTTGTTACGGACCGCGTAAGTGGTCGATGACCCCCAGAAGCACGGCTTTCCTCTTTTCCGGAAGCCATGTAGACGGTGTGCACTATCATGCCCCCAGACTTGGGGCGTTTGGATTTAGTGCCTTTAAGATTTATCATAGACATGGGGATCTTCTCCGGCCTTCTCCTTTTATGGGCGGTTGAAGTTGAGGGGGCTATTGCAGACGATACTTTCTGTAGGATGACGGCGGGATGACCCTCCCCTTGTCGGACCTTCATTTTCTTCTGTCGGCAGGAGTAGTCTTTGTTGATTACAGAGTCTTGGACTCTTTGCCAGACCCTGTGGATTTTGGAGGACAGCCGCTGAGAGAGTTGTTCTGGGTTTGCTTTTGTAACGTTCTCCACAGGTGGAGGAGACTTTTTCAACACGGTAGTTGGAGAGTTCTTGCACACCCTCTTGAGCGGCTCAAAGCTGTTCCCAGTTGGAACAACAACATCAACTTCCACCATTGGAGCTGGTGGGGTAAGTCCAGAAGGGGAACTGCCCCCAGTTTTCCTCACTCGGTGCCAGTGACGACGTCGAGCATGTCGTGTAGCCGGGATCACCTCTATCGTCGGAGTAGCTTCGTCATGCCCCCTGCTTTGAGGAGAGGCTGTTATTGGCGCCAGCCTGTCAAAAACTGACATCCGCTGGGAAGAAATAGTCAATCTGTCGAAGGTCGACTTTTTAGTAGGGGAAGTAGTTTTGACAACTTCAACTGCAGCAGGAGTTGGGACAGCCTTCTCTAATATTGCGAGCCTCTTCGTGGACCCATTTGAGCTTAGGCTCAGCCTGTCGAAGACTGAGGTAGTAGACTTGGATGACCCGCTGAGAGGGGCTGCGGTTGTTGCAAGCCGGTCGAAGACTGACTTCTTTGGAGCTTTCTGTGACGGCACTGGAGCGTTGAAGCTCATTGGCAGGAGCATGGTCCCGAAGAACAATCAAGTGGTGGCATGTGTCACCTGTTCCACCGACATTCCGTAGATGGAGGCCGCTTGGGGCCCGTAAGTTACTCCTCCAGACGGGGCGGAGCGGGTGTTGTTGTTGCAGTTGGTGCAGCTGGAATCCATTGATCTTCTTTTCTCTGCACGGGAGCAAGACACCAAATCATAGTACCTTGAATCCACAGGCAACCATAGCAGATCGCGATTTGTTCGCGAAACACGACACACAAAGTATGGAGTGAAAAGAGGAAAAGGTCCCACCGGGCGTGCAAGAATCTGTTTACCGCCAAAAACCGGGAAGGCAAACGTCTTGCCTGAATTTAGGAGCAGATGCTATTTGGATTTATCCATCCACCTCTCCGAAGATGCCAAGTTGATTTATGACACCGTGTATCAGAGGTCTAGACAGATGCGGCCGTTGTAGCAGATTTCGTCAGATTCCCCCTCGTTTGCGAGAGGTTTTTGATTGTAGGGACACTCTTTCCTGCAGGCGCAAGCCCCTGCAGTTAATTACGTTACCGCATAGCAGTAACCACTTTCTCCTGCTCCAGAAGTTCACTTCGTGTCGTATGTGTTTGTTTTGTTTTCGGTTGCCTGTAGATTGTATACGGAGACTAATTTATGCTGTCGCCCGTAGGGCGGGGATTAGTCCAAATCTGTATTTTCTTAGATTTGGGTTTGTTTGGATTTAAGGATCGTTAACCTCGTTTGAGATCAAGATCGACTTAAATGTTTGTTAAGGATACGTTAATCCGATGTTGGACTAAGATCAACTTAATGGGGGTTCAGGATCATTTTTTTGATCTAACAAAAGAGCATTTTGGCTCTATGGTTTTAGTTTAAGGACGTTATAGTCCATTGGGTTTAAGGACATCATAGTCCATAGAGTTTAGTTTAGGGACGTTGCTGTCCATTGGGTTTAAGTACATCATAGTCCATAGAGTTTAGTTTAGGGACGTTGCGGTCCATTGGGTTTAAAGACATCATAGTCCATAGAGTTTAGTTTAGGGACGTTGCGGTCCAGTGGGTTTAAGGATATCATAGTCTATAGAGTTTAGTTTAGGGACGTTGCGGTCCATTGGGTTTAAGGACATCATAGTCCATAGAGTTTTGGCTCATTGGTTTGGAGGTGTGCCAAGAGTTATTGGTTATTGGGACCCTCCACCTCTCTGAAGACGTTGAAGGATTACAACGACATGTATCAGAGGTGTGGAGAGATGTACCCTGGAACCAAATCCCAAATCAAGGAGTTATCAGTTCTGAGCATAGAGGCTTGATTTGCTTGGAGGTTTAATCTCAGGAGGAACTTAACCGATTTGTCGTTGAAGTTGGTTCCTTATAGTGTTAAACATTAAAGTATGCTTAGCGCTTACGTGCCTCCACGTGCGGCCTTAAAACAGTGTTAAACACTGAAATCTGGGGCGCTCACGTGTGGCATGTGAGGTGCTTGAAAGTTGGCGCTGCTTCTTTGGCGCTATTCATTTGTTCCTTTTATAGATGCTAAGCCCTATTGGGGATCACGTTCTCTCACATGAGGCGCCTCCAAAATGGGAACTATCTTGGGTTTATTCCCTTTTTCCTTTTGAAAGTGCTAAGCACTTTTAGGGGGTCACGTGGGATCACGTGAGGCGTCCTAAAAATGGTAACTGTCTTTAGGTTTACACCTTTTTTGTTTTGGAAGTGCTAAGTACTTTTTAGGGGGTCGCGTGGGATCACGTGAGGCGCCCTAAAAATGGTAAATGTCTTTGGGTTTATACCCTTTTTCTTTTTTGTATAAGTGCTTGTCACGTGGAGACACGTGACCTTCTTTCATTTGTTCTCTTTTGTTCATCAAGGATGCTCACATGGGAGCACGTGATATGCCATTATCATGTTGGGTGCAAATCTTTCTACGTGCATGGAGATCTTGAGTTTTGAGACTTTCAAGCCCATTGTTTTGTAAGAATTAAATTCTTATATAGGGTTGTTTCCTGATTTAAAATCAGAAAAGCTTATGGAAAAAGCTTCAGAAGAGGGTCACGTGCTTACACGTGACCAGCAGTCACGTGTTGGCACGTGACACCTAAAAGTATCGGCAAGGCAAATTCAGTTTCCCAAATACATCAAAGAAAAGGGGCTTCAGAAAGGGTCACGTACTCCCACGTGACCTGGGTCACGTGTCGGCACGTGACAATCAAAAGCGGCTTCAAAACCCAACAGCTCCCTGAGCAAATCAAGAAAAAGGCTTCAGAAGAGGTCACGTGTTTCCACGTGACTAGGGTCACGTGTTGGCACATGACACTCAAAACATCAGACTCATTCTCCGGTTAAATCAAGAAGAAGGCTCCATGCCAGGGTCACGTGCTCACACGTGATCAGTTGTCACGTGGTGGCACGTGATAGTTAAGCAGCAACCAGAAGACAGAGCGTAAAAAGAAGGAAGAAGGCTCGTTCCAAGGGGGTCACGTGGCCAACTTCAAAGCCCATTTGTCAACAGAATTAAATTCTGAGAAAAGACATCTCGAATCTTTCCAAAAGCAATCGATTAAATTAAAGATTTAGAGGTGATTAAATATCATCTATCTATGGGAAAATCTCGAATTTGGAAAGATTTCCCCTTTAAATCTAACAGAAATAACAAAGGAGAATCCCTGGATTTGAAATCCAATGGTGAATAAAATTCACCTAATAATCCAAAGGTCCAAAACGAATGATGGATGCAAATCAAATCTCTCAATGAAGATTCGTCAAAAAACTAATTGACTCGGCTGCTTCTCCTATAAATAGGAGCCAAGAGACACGCAAAAAATATACACGCAGAGGGAAGAAAAGAGAGAGAGCCTTGATACTTGAGAGGAATTTGGATCTTCTGCAAAAGAAACCCTAGGTAAGAAAGGGAGGGTTTCATTGAAAGAAAGAGAATTTAATTCTCAACAGAGTTTAACTCAGATGTAAAACAGAAGGACATATTTCTTCTCTCTTTGGTGGAGGATCTGTAAAGTGCACATCTCCCTTTGAGTTGAGAATTTAATTCTCAATGGGTTGAGATCCTGCCATGCTGATTCAAAGCATAGAGAGGGCATGGAAGCACGAGAATTTAATTCTCACAGAACTATAGGAATTTAATTCCTTCAAAATAAAATTAGTGTTTGACCCTGTGTTATGGGAATTTAATTCCTTCAGAACAAAAAGAATCAGGGTTTAACCCTAGTTAAGAACTTAGTTCTGTTAAAACAACAAGAATTTAATTCCCTTAATCTTATTCCCCAGAATAATTCTCTAACAGAGAGTGTGGGTTTAATTCCTTAAAGCTTTTATTAGGGTTCAACCCTATTCGATTCTGCACATATATGAGGAATTTAATTCCTACAGGAAATTCAGAGTTCAACTCTTCAAAAGGAACTAGGAATTTAATTCCTCTGAAATTATTGTCAGGGTTCAACCCTACGAGGAATTTAATTCCTGAAAGGGATCAACAGATCTTCTAAACAACTACATAAAAGCGGGGTCACGTGTCACCACGTGACCCCCCCAAAGATCTACATAAAGCCCTTTGAGGCAGTGCCTCACGTGACCCACATGATCTCTGAAGCACAAGGAATAGAAAAGAGCTCTAGGGAGCCCTCACGTGTCACCACGTGACCCCTAGTGAGCATTATAACGCACAGAGCATGGGCTTTCATCACGTGCTCGCACGTGATGGCCACCAGAACTAAAGTGTTAAACACTTACCTGCAGAATAAAATAAGGGGAATTAGGGCGCTCTCACGTGTCCACATGTGACCCCTCTCTCCTTAGTGTTTAACACTAATCTGAAGACTTTGTCCTCAGTGTTTAGCACTGATTTTCTTAGTGTTTAACACTAATTTGGAAAACTCTATTTGCAGTGTTTAACACTGATTTGCTTAGTGTTTAACACTAATGCGAAAACTCTGCTCCCAGTGTTTAACACTGATTATCTTTTAGTGCTTAACACTAACTTGCTAATCTTATTCCCAGTGTTCAACACTGTTGGTTTCTAGTGTTTAACACTAGCTTTAGCCCAATTGGCTAAGTTTCAAAGGCAAAGCCTCTCCTTCAATGGACCAGCAGAGGGTCAATGTTTCAAACATAATTAGACTTAGCCAAAATTGGCCATAAGTCCTCAAATCATCTTAAACTGAACACACTTGCTCTTTCAACAAACTCATTGGTTCAAGGGTATATCTCTGAACTCCTATGATATCTGTCGTTGTAATCCTTCAACATCTTCAGAGAGGTGACGAGTCCCGACAACCACACATTGATATGGATTGTGGGGTCCTTAAACCCATGGACTACGACGTCCTTAACCTTGACCGAGATGTCTTAAAACTAACAATGGACTGTGGGGTCCTTAAACCCATGGACTACGACGTCCTTAACCTTGACCGAGATGTCTTAAAACTAACAATGGACTGTGGGGTCCTTAAACCCATGGACTACGACGTCCTTAACCTTGACCGAGATATCTTAAAACTAACAATGGACCGCAATGTCCTTAAACTACCCATGGACCGCAATGTCCTTAAACTACCTACGGACCGCAATGTCCTTAAACTAGCAATGGACCACTATGTCCTTAAACTGGAACAATAGAGCCCAAACGCTCTTTTGTCGGATCTAAACGATCCCGTTTAAGTTGATCTTAGCCTCAAATATGGCTAACGTATCCTTAAACCTTCAAACAGACTGGACTATGAATCCCCCCAACCAACTTCGGTTCAAGGGTACATCTCTGAACTCCTCTGATATCTGTCGTTGTAATCCTTCAACGTCGTCAGAGAGGTGACGGGTCCCGACGGCCATACATACAATGGACCACCACGTCCCTAAACTGGAACAATAGAGCCCCTAAATGCTCTTTTGTCGGATCTAAACGATCCCGTTAAGTTGATCTTAGTCTCAAGTTAGACTAACGTATCCTTAACAAACGTTTGAGTTGATCTTAGCCTCAAATATGGCTAACGTATCCTCAAACCAAACCCCCAAACCCAAATCTAAGATAAATACGGATTTGGACTAGTCCACGCCCTACGGGCGACGACATAACTAGGTCTCCGTAAACAATCCACGGGCAACAAAACATAAAACAAACACACACGACGCGAAGTGACCATCTGGAGAAGGAGAAAGTTGTTACCGCGATGCGGTAGCGTAATTAACTGCAGGGGCTTGCGCCTGCAGGGAAGAGCGTCCCCACAATCAAAAACCCCTCAAACGAGTGGGAATCTGACGAAGTCTGCTACATCGGCCGCATCCGTGTAAACCTTCGATACATGGTGCCATGAATCAACTTGGCATCTTCGGAGAGGTGGACGGATAGCACCAATTAGCATCTGCCCCGAATTTCAGGCAAGAGACGCCATGTCGCGCCGTCTTTCGGAGGGGAACAGATTCTGGCACGCCCGGTGGGACCTTTTCCTCTTTCCACTCCACACTTCGTGTGTCGTGATTCGCGAACCAATCGCGGTTCGCTAATGGTGGCCCTTGGGTTTCAAGATACTAAGAATTGGCGTCTCGCTTATTGCAGAAAGCAAAGGATCGATGGCTTCTACTTCCGTGAAATTCTCCAACTGCTCAGACTGCAATTGCGACCAACGCTTTGCCTCGCCAGGAGGTATAGCCTACGGACCCCAAGATGCTTCGTTATTCACAATGCCGGTGGACCAGGTGACTCAGGCCACTACCGGATTGTTCTTCGGGACTATACTCCCACCAACAAGCTTCACGGCGCCGGTGCTGACAAAGGAAGCTCCCAAGAAGTCGGTCTTTGATCGTCTTACCCCTGCCGCGGCTCATCTCAATGGGTCGCCCAACATCAGCGCCTCAGTCTTCTCTAGATTGGGCCAGAAATCCGGTAGACCCATCATGAGGTCTACAATCCTAGAGAAGGCTGCTTCTAAGAAAGTGGCTGCTCCTGCTCCCGAAATCGCCAAGGCGGCTTCTCTGGCCAAAAAGTTGGTCTTTACAAGATTGACGGCTTCAGCTCCCGCCCCTGATACCCAAAAGACGTCGGTCTTTGACAGGCTAACACCAATAGCAACCCCCCACCTATACAGGGGGCAAGACGAAACCATTCTTACCGCTGACCCAACGCCGTCCGCTCGACACGCTCGACGTCGCCATTGGCGCCGAGTAAGGAAGGCTGGGGGCAACTCCCCCTCCGGGTTAACTCCATCAGCCCTGATGGCAGAGGTTAATGCTGCTGTTCCAACTGGGAACAGCTTCGAGATGCTAAATAAGGTGCGAAAGAATTCTCTTACTGCAGTGCTAAAGAGGTCTCCTCCCCCATTAAAAAAGGTTGTGGAAAAAAAATCAGAACAGCCCCGATCCCCTCAGCGGCTGTCTTCCAAAATCTATAAGGTTTGGCGGCAGGCCCGAGACTTGATCATCGATCCAAACTTCTCCCGCCAGCACAAGAAGCTGAAAATCCAACCGGAAGCTGGTCACCAGGCTAAACCCCGAAAGGCTGTCTGGACGCCCACCTCAACGGCCCCCTCAACCTCCATGGCTCATAAAAGGAGGAAGCCAGAGAAGATCCCCCAGCCTGCAACGACAGCTAATAGCACTAAGCCCAGACGCCCTAAGTCTGGGGGCATGATAGTCCACACTGTATACATGGCGTCAGGAAAAGAAGACAGCCGCGCGTCCACGGGTCATAGACCGCTTACACGGTCGGTGACCAAAGCTCAGGAGCAGCAGCAAAAGCTCCAAGAAATGATGAATGCTATGGCCGCACTTACCGGGCCAAAAGAAAGCCCAGAAACGTCCTCAGACGCACGCCAGGAGGAAGAAACCGACGCCGAATTCCTTCGCCGGATACTGGAGAAAAAGGACAAAGAGGCTGCTGAACAAGCAGCCAATATACAGCGTATGGGCCTTCTCTTCCAAGATATGATAGGAATGATGATCCAGCAGGACCTACCCGCCGAGGATCCCCCAATCGTTCTTGAAGACGACCGAGGAGAAACGTCAAATCCACCGCCAGCCCCCTCAACGGCCAAGGAGGAGACGATCTCTAAAGCTGACTTGGTTGACTATATAGCCCAGCAAATCCGTGTTCATCATGCGACTGAGGCAGCTGGTCAAGTCGTAAAAACGGGGCGGCCGTATCCAAGCTGGTACGACCAAATCAAATACCCGCCAGGCTATACGATACCGAAATTCCACGTGTATAAGGGGACCGGCAATCCCCATCAACATGTTGCCCAGTTCCGGGCCCTCTGCGGTAACACCGGCGGTGATGATAAACTGTTGCTTCGCCAGTTCGTGGGCAGCTTATCGGAAACAGCGTTCGAATGGTATTCGGAACTCCCGAACGATTCTATCAAGACGTTCGCTAAAATGGAGTTGTTATTCACTCAGCGATTCGCAAATGCCAGCGAACGCACTCCAATAACAGCACTGATTAATGCCAGGGTAAAATCAGACGAAACCTGGGTCCAGTATGCTATACGCTGGCGGAATTTATGGTCGAGATGCGAACAACGCATTGAGGAAGCACCCGCAGTGGGCATGTTCGTGGGAACCCTAGACCCCTACGCAACTATCTCACAGTTTATGATGTTCTTTAAGCCAACCACATTCCAGGTTTTAATCGACAAGTTGGCTCAGATGGACCAGATGGGTCATAGACCACCTCCCCCGAAGTCGGAACCTCGGAATGACAAGGGTAAAGGAAGGGCAACCTTTGTCGCGAATGCCCAACAGCAACCTAACGCCCCGAAACCGGCAGATCAACTGGAAGAAAGACGCCGGTATTATAATGAAAAGATGAAACGTCCTTACTCGTTCCCACGAGACAAGACGAAACGGTTATTCGAGCTGGCAATACGCAACAGACTCATAAACCTACCAAATCCAAGGCGACCGCCGCAACCCATTGAGGTGAATAACCCTAACTATTGTCCTTATCATCAAACGGTAAGTCATCCGATTGAAGATTGCTTCGTTTTCAAAGGACGGATCGAAGATCAATACCTCCAAGGGAAGTTTGTCCTGTCAGAAAAATGGAAGGTGAACCCACCACAACCGCATATTCCTAAGAAAGCAGATACACCGGGGGCAACCTGCTCCTTTATTGAAGAAGCTCCGTGGGAGGTCGTGCTATCAACTAAAACCAAAAGAATGCTGGGATACCTTCATGCGTGCTCTACGATCGAATGGAAGGACCCTCTTGAACCTCAAATTATCGAAGGAATGTTGAAGCCCCGTCCAACTACGAAGACTCGCGATAAGGGCCCAAATACTCACGCCCAACCGTCAAAATCTTCGAAGAAAAAGAAGAAGAAATCCAAGAAGTCCGTGAAGCTTGGAAACAAACACACGAACTTGCAGAAGCAAATCGACGCGCTGGAAGAATACAATCAAAAGGCGCGAACTCCTGTCACACTGCAAGAGTTACTCAACCACATCTTTCAAGAGGAAGATGATGGAGAGAGCTCGTCGGATGAATCCGAAGGATATGTGGCGAGTTGTAACGTAATCTCCCACTCGTTTACCAACGATGAAAAAACTTCTGGCGCTAGGAAACTGGGGACAGAGCCTGAACCAGAGCGTGTGTGGCCAACAGATGAAATGATCGACGCTTTTCTAGACGAGATTCGTCTAAAAAGTAAAGCGGATCAGGAGCGTGAGATGGCCGCTTCAGAAGGAGCCAAATGCAGGCGACTGAACGAAAGAGTTGAACTACCCCTGCCAGAGCGAAAGGCATTCGAAGTAGACAAGAAGTTATTCAAGACGAGGAAAAGGTTTGCTAAAGCCATGTCAATGGGAATGAAGCTACCACCCTCGAAAGGAAACACGCACGATGGGGTGGAAAGGCACCCTGATTATTGCGCATATCATCGGAAAATTTCACACCCCATGGAGGAGTGCGACGCCTTTAAGATATGGTGGCAAGGATATGTTGCTCATCGGCAACATTTTAAGCGCATGAAATGCAAGATCCGTCGGGAGCGAAGAAGTACTGTCGATGGGCACAACAGAACTACTGGCAACTGTTACATGGTTAACGCCAGGGCATCACAAGTTCTTACCTTTGGGAGCGACTCTGATGAAGAAATGGCTCTGGGCCCTCTCTTTAAAGAATCTGTTTTAGGGAAAGAGGAGAAATCGGAGGCCTGCGAGAACATTCAGCTGCGCAATCGCACACTTCCAGAAAAGAATCTCGGGCCCGCGAGTAGAAAAAATAAGGGAAAGGAAAAGGTCACTGAAGATATCACTTTAGATGACCAAGTCATGAGAGAGCTGGCTGCCAAAGACCCTCCTAGAAAGGGTAAGGTGGACTATAACATCCTAGCGCACCTAAGGAAGCTACATTCTCAGCTTAGCATTCTCGATGCCCTCCTATTATCAAAAGAAGCGCGAGACTCACTAATTAAGGCGTTACAAGAACCTGAGCAATTTCAAGCCTTCCTCGCCACTGAAAGGATGAAGGATGAGCTGGAGGAAATGCATACGGCCGACATCACTTTCGGTGACGAAGACCTCCTTCTCGGGACGTGCGACCACAACCGTCCCCTATATGTCTCTGGATACTGCCATGATATCAAGATAGGCAAGATCCTGGTGGATAATGGATCCTCCGTCAATCTCCTTAATGTTCGGGTGTTGAAGGAAATCTGCATGAGTGTACAGCACCTCGCTCGTGACAAAATCACTATCTCCGGTTTCGATTCACAATCGTCACGGACTCTCGGATCTGTAATACTAACATTACGCTTCGGACTTCTCGTCACAGACGTCAAATTCTATGTCATTGACGCCAAGACCTGCTACAACGCCTTACTCGGCCGTCCTTGGCTACACGACTACAACATCATCCCTTCTACGCAACATCAGTGTATGAAGTACTTTAAGGATGGTTTCGAGTATACCGTAACAGGTGAGTTGAACCCATTTTCCGTGAACGAAGTCCGCAAATACGAAGATGCGAAGTACTTTTTGCCAGATTTCGAGGATACAGAAAGGTGTCGCAACCCGGAAAACAAAACCGCCGCCATCATCCCTGTTTTCGGGAGCGATACCGAAGAAGAGGAAGAGATAGTTTATGCAGGGCCATCTCAACGCAACAACCTGGGGATGACCGCCCCCATGTTGGTCTTCGGAAGTGACTCAGAAGATGAAGTTAATGCCGTGTTCTCCAATCGGCTGTCAATACAAGCACCCCCTGGCGATGACCATAGTTTGCAAATCACCATGGTACCGCGAGAACACTACAAGGATCTCGACACACTTCAAGCTCACAATGTGCAGGACCTGCGAACATTTTACGTCCCTCCCAGGCAAAGGAGTGAGAAGGCGATCCTATTCTACCGATCCTCAGAGTCGAAAGTAGAGAAAGAGATCTGGCATGGCGCGGATGCTACACTCGACAGGCTCCAACCCATCCGTCTGCCCAGATACTATACAAATGGATTAAAGAGGCTATTGAAGCGCCAAGGAGTACCCTTAAAACTGACCGTTCGACAAGCTGGGTTCTACAACAGGATCTGGGATGTCCTGTAGGGTTCCTAGGCACACTAAGGAGGTCTCACAAGGCATCAACCATGCCAATTTCAACAATTACGGTGCCGAGAAACCCTAGACTAGATCGTTAACTAGAATTTTAGGCGACACAAAGAAACTAGTTTACAACTAAACTAAAAGAACGGAAATACAACCTTTGTAGATCCGTTTCTCCACCTCCATAGCTCCATGATGAAGTCCTCTCCGCTGTCCAAATCGAACCATGACTCTAGCATCGGCTTCATCGGATAAAAAGCGGGCTAGCTCATCGACGACGATGCCGAAGATGATCTACGTCGAGGCATCACTAGATCAAGCTCCACCTTCACCAAGCCATGAAAACTTGTGAAGGAAACACCCTATACTACTTGGCAAGAGGTAGAGGATGAAGAAATAGGAAGTGGGTTCACTTTAGAATTGGATTTCTCACTCATTTTCTCAACTTGCCATTGATGAGGCAAGCTTTTCTTCATGGAAAGAAGAAGAAGAAGATGAAGATAATATGATCAGTCTTTCTCTAAATAGAAAATAAATCAATTCTTATCATATCATGAACCATGGTCAAGTGTAGAGAACTAATCATGGTTGAGTGGAATGGTTAGGGTTAAGCATGAGACAAAATGGTCACTTGGTCAAAGCTTCAACAAGCTTCATGAAAGAAAACAAAGAAAGAAACCATTTTGCTTATCTTTTATCCATTTCTCAAAAAAGAATAGATAAATAAATAAATGAATAAGTAAAAACAAAACCCTAACCATTACACAACCATGGTTTAATCTTTACACTTAGCCAAGTAAACATGTATCATCAAACATGACACAATCAAGTGCACAAAAGTATATCACATATACAACTTGTGCAAAGCAAATGAGAAATTCCATTTAAAGTGAACCAATACTAGTTAATGCAAAGTAATATATCAAATATATAATTATGCATTAAATCATTAAATCAACACTTGATTTAACGATCCGATCATATCGCATATAACCGACTAATATGCAATGTATCGACTTATCGAATCAATCCTTGATTCGATAACTAGGTTATATCGCATACAACCATTCAATACATTCATCGCGAGAATAGAATACGGTATCACATACACGCATTATTCTCGGTCCCGCACATATCTCATATGCGCTCCTATTTCGTTTCGCTTGAGCCAGGAAACCTCTGTGTAGAACTCTAAAGACTCGTCAATACGCCGGCAGCAGATGATGATCATATCAAGCACCCACAAGCCGCAAGCGGTCTGCTAAACGTAACGGCCACCCGGGTATTGAGCGATCAGAAGATCGACGAGCAAGCCCGCTCACACTCCTGTGAATCCAACGAGTAACACTTACCGTACAGTCCGGTCTGATCGTCTGATATGTCGCATATCTCGCCTAGGGGTGGTAAACGTCAGACCCCAATAGCTCGATAAGTCGTGTCGATATGAGGCCTATAACAGTTCGAGAAACTACTGGTAACACTTACCAGTAAATCTCAGCAACCCTGGCTAGGGATTTCCGGTTATAGCCAATCGAACACAGCGCAACATCAACTCCCTATACCGGGAGAGACGAATCCCCTCCTATCGCTAATTGCCTCCATGTGACTCGGGACTGTACCCAAAAACCACCGTTTTGCATGCCCTCTTGGACGTGGTAAGGTGGAAATCAAAGCACAGTGGGAACCACACAAGACTCTATAACGATCTCGGGTCAACAGACTACTCTGTACCAGTGTCACCAGAGAACTGCCATCTGACGTAAGGTATAATACCATCTGGGAGTTCTCGGCGAGTCCGTCCAGTGTACCCAGTCTCCACTGAGCACCTGTATATCATCTCTGATGTCAAACATCAATGGATATGGGATCATCCATCGCCCATCTGTATGGGTCGAGAAGGTATACGCTAGTCTACTCTGGTATATCGATGCCCCATCTCGATACACCCACGACTAGGGACTTTGAAGGATGTACTTATAGACTATCTGTCCCCACTAGTATGATCTGCATCATAGTCCAGGTAGTCAAGTACACATCCTAAGGGCTTTACCAACATGTAACAGAGAGACAATCAGTATACACGTTAAGGTAAAGAGCAACCAGATAGCATACTATCATGTCGAGCAAGAAAGTCCTCCCTATATATGTCCAAGCATCCACTACAATATACATCCTATGTATAGTAATGGCCTCTAGGGCATACATATAACTAACAATCTCCCACTTGCACTAGGGCCATCTGATAGCAGTGGTTGTAGTATCTCATACTCAACCATCCCATAAAAGTCTCTCTCTGGGAAAAGGCCTTTGTGAGTGGATCCACCGTGTTGTCCTCTGAGTCTACTCTCCTAACCTCGATCACCCTGGAGATCAACCATCTCCATGATCAGGTGATACTGCCTTAGAATATGTCTGGATCACTGATGGGACGGGTGTTCCTTGGCATAAGCCACAACTCCATTGTCACACAATGGGAGGAACTGAGTTCATCTTATGAACAAATATACACCCAAACAACTTCTTTGGTAGTATCTTAAGTAGCGATGTATCCTGCCTTTATCGTCTAGTATGCCACGGTATTTAGCTTGGAACTCTTCCAACATACCGTCCCTTTACTGAGGGTAAAGACAATGCTTGTGACTGACTTTCAGTCGTCCTTATCATCCTGGAACCCTTCCAGTGATTCTCCCCAGGATCGGTTGATACCATCTCACTACAACTAGTGAGAGTCCTAACATCCATTTAGATCTATCTCATAGATCCAAAATCCAGGATTTAGGAGGTATCATTTTGATCCTATATGGAGAATCATTGTGATAAGCGGAGATTGACCGAGCGTAGCATAGGAAACTTTTTCCCTATCAAGAGTATGTCATCCACGTACTTTACGAGGATCGTCACTATACTCCCTACTACCTTTTTGTTTATACAAGGTTCATCTACCATTTTGATGATGTCAAACTCTTTGACTAACACATCAAAACAGATGTTCCAACTCCGCGATACCTGCTTTATCCTATAAAGCATCTTGTACACGTTTCCGCTGCTCCCACTGTCTACGAAGCCCTTTGGCTGTGTACTTATAGACGTTCTCCTCTAAAACATCATTTAGAAAAGCAGTCATGGCACTCAACCGCCAGATATCGTAGTCATGGTATGTAGCCATGGCAAGTAGGATCTGGATGGACTTAAGCATAGCCACTTGAAAAGGTTTCATCATTATCCACGCCTGGTCGATGACGAAAAGCTTTAACAAGTCTAGCTTTGAAAGTCTCAACCTTTCCATTTACACCAAGTAATCTTCTCAAGATATACTTGCTCCTGATGGGGATTTAACCCTTCAGATATAGCAACCAAAGTCCATACTTTGTTGGTGTACATGGATTCCATCTCAGATCACTAAGCATCCATCCATTCTTACAGAGTCCCACTCCTGATGGCCATCTCGAAACTAGTTGGGTCATCATCTCATGATGCAATCCTCGCTCCCACTGTCATAGAGAAACCGAAGTATCTCTCAGGCGGGTGAGGAATCTTACTAGATCGGCGGAGAGGCTGAGGTTCGTTGGGAACTATTGAATCCTTTGGTTCTGTCAAATCATCTGCTGTAGTTTGTATAGCTGGAACCTTTCCAGTTCTACATTACAGACCTTGCCTCGAGCTTGTCCGGATTTTTCTTTTCAGACATAGGCTGGACAACCCAAATCTTAACTAACTTAAGAGATGGGCTTTTCCCTTATCATATCACATATGAAGTGGTAGGCAACTGATTTGATTCGAACCCTATTCAATAGGTATGCAGCTTCTCAAGTGCATAACTTCCAAAAGGAAATAGGTAACTCGGCAGTACTCATCATAGAGCACACCTTATCATATAGGGTGTGATTGCTCCACCCCGATATACCATCGTGCTATGGTGTATACGGAGGAGTAATGCTGAGAGAGAATCTCATTCTCCTTTAGAATAGTCCAGGAATTCCGTGCTCAAGTATTCTCCTCCTTGATCACATCAAAGGACATAATACTTTTACCCGTTTTGGTTCTCTACTTCTAACTTATATTCTGTGAATATCTCAAAAGGTTCGGACTTGTGTTTCAACAGGAACATAGGTCTGAATCTCGAAAGATCATCAGAGAATGTAATGAAGAAAAAAGAACCAGTCCTAGCATGTGTAGACAGGGGACCTTACATACATCATCATGTATCAGTCCCAAGAGTTCACTAACTCTTTCTCTGTTTCCAATAAACAGAGCTGGTGTCATTATATCTTTGTGACATGACTGGCAAGTTTCACAAGATGTAGATTCAAACTGATTTAAATATGCATCTTCATGTAACTTCAGCTAGTCGGGTCGCATTGATATGACCTAGTCTACAATGCCTCAAGAAGGATTCGTTCATTTCTGAACTCTTCCTCTTGTGTGTGTTCTGTATACTAAGAACTGTAGTTTGATTTAGAACATCAATGCTTTTAGATAACGTGCCTGAACCGATCAACTTTTGATATAGGAAATGTTCAAAACATTATCCATCAATAAAAAATTTTATCATTTCTTTACTAATAAAGAGATAGATATGATTTTGTATATCAGGATCGGTATCTAATAGCATTTGTTCAGAATCAATGTATTTGGAATACAGGGTGACAGTGACCAACAGACTTGGCTGCAACACTTGCCCCGTTTTCTGCCTCATAAAATTTATCACCCGTTCTCAGTTCTCTACCTAGCTGTAGCCCTATGTAACAGATTACATATCTGGGATCCTGATCTGGTATCACATACTCAGGACGTAGAGGATACAGAGAAACAGTTCTTTGTAATGAACATACCCGAAGATGATGCGTCAGCATGCACTCTCTTCGTTTGGGCGGCGCGGGAATTCTGGTAATCCCCAATTTCCTACTCTGTCTTATAACAATTATAAGTTGGAGCGGGACCAACGTTCCCCAGCTCAGTATAATAAACGGGTTCGGTCAATATTCCGTATTATTATCTTGATTAAGGCATGATATGGTCGCTACCTGGAGAGAGAGAGAAGAAAACACTCAGCGTGCGCTCTTTGCAAGAATAGATTGGTTATTATTTTATCTAATCAGGATGGCTCCCACTGTTTTTATCAAATCTTCCTTCAAACCCTAAAAGGAAAGACTAGCCGGGATTAATTACACGCTACAAGTTCGCCAATCTTTCAGCCAGGCCAGTGTCGGTACTTTGAGGGAGGTCTCCCGTGCTTTCGCACGAACCTAATTAATGTAAACCTCGTTTTCCCAGAGGCGTAATCTCGTTAACACCTTTCTAGACACCTACTTGATCGGCTAATTGTAATGTATAAAACTCTTCCAGGAGTAACTCTTACTCGCAGTGGGTATCGGGATCCAACTATCTCATAGAAGGTATGCAATCTCATTGCAAATTTCAACACTTGAAATTCCCGATAATATTTTGCCCCTAGCAGCTATATGACCTTAACATAGTCAACAAATCATAAGTGCTAGTCAAGTTCAACCCGTCATTTCCCGATTGAATTAAACCCACCTGCACGACCCTTAACATAGTCAACAAAGTCGCACGACTACCCTAATCCAATCGCATCATATGCTTATGCAGATAAGCACTAATTAGCTACCGCACACTACGCCTTAACATAGTCAACAAACGTAGCACGAATACTAACTAGTACTTATCTGAAATGACGGAGGGCTACGACAAGTTTTTCTGAAAACCTATTGCGTAATGAACTTGATATCGTTGTAGAATCAAATGATTTTAAAAATGGAGTGCTTTTGAGGCTTTTCTAGTTTTGCTAAAGGAGTCACTCCCGGTGAAGGGATCGTCGGTCCTTTCCTCATCGAATAAGGTGCGGGATATATCATATATATCACTGTGCAAAGCAAAAACTCTTAAAAGCAATCAAAAGATAAACCGAGTGTGTAGCATCTGCCAGTTATTGCTAAAGGAGTCACTCCCGGTGAAGGGATCTCGGTCCTTTCCTCATCAAATAAGGTGCAGGATATATCACATATACCGCTGTGCAAAGCAAGAACTGTAGCTACCTGTTTTATTTTTGAAATTCGATTCTACAACATCTTAGGTTTCTTTTATTTCATTAATCACATTAATGAAGTCCCATCAATTAAGTTACCTAAACATCACAGATAAATACGACGTACACTTATGCCATCCGCATTCGCCTCGTTGTCCCCTCATGCACCGTTAGGTTAGGTAACTAGCGGCAGAGCGGGGCAGGGCTAGCGCGGGTGTAAAACATAAGTAACGTCTATATAATATATCATATATACTATATACTGTATCCATCACAGAACATATCACATGATCACATCACAGATATCGCAGCAGAAGAAACATATGAAATATTGGATATACTAGGACGTCCGTGTTTTCAATACGAGCCAGTATAAAACACGGATTCCACGGTCGCGATGAATAGCTAAACCCACACCCCTAGACCCCTACGAGAGCGGCAAGCAACCCTACCAATTCTAGGGTTAGGAGACCCGGACTCGACTCCTCGAGTTGGTCTCCCACTGGACCCCAGAACCCGGTTACTTGTGCTCCCCTCCTTGGGTCTATCCTAGTGTAGAAAAGTAAATAATATACAAACGGTGACATCTTCCGCAACCTGGAAGTGCCCCAATAAAAGAATATTACATACAAGTTTTTACATGAATGAAAATGAAAAACACTCATCTCACATAAAAACTCCCCGGCTATTCAAACACGACGATCCAATATAACATATCCAGCAACACATAACATCACATGTCATCAACGTAAGTAAATATGTGCATCCCAATTGTCGTTGATATATAGCAACGAAACCGGCGATATCCCATATTACACTTACGGTCACAGAAAAGAAAGTGTTAAACTACAACAGTTGGAATCCGCAATCCGCACAGACATCGCATGCCTAATCAAATGAATACCTTAGACATCACATGCCTAACAATTATAAACCCCGCATTTTAGTCTCAAAATCGAAAACACTTTTCAATATCAAGTCGGGAAATTCAACAAGATTCCCGACATCCTGATTGAATGCTCGTCGCAAACTTCAGTAGACGGCAGCACCCACAATACCGTCGACGAAGTGCACCAAGGCGGAACACCGCTACCGGGAGCACCCAAACGGATGCTTTCGGCGACGGGGTTCTCCTACAGTCACTTGGTCGGGGCTTTGGAGTGAGGCTGTCTATTAAGTTTACCCGGCGAGTATCCGCGTACGCTACGTGATTGCGACGGACTTTTGATCACATCAAAATTCCGTGGCAACCGATCAAGTGAGACTAAACTGCTATGTTTATAACATTCATTCAGTTATCTCATAACTACTTGTGGATTCCAAGTATTGTATCACATTCCGGATAAATAGAAAATGTTAAACTTTTCGATCGAACATTCAAACACCCAAATTTTCCCGATACAGATCAACACATGAAACAAGTCTAAAAACATTCAGTTCGTGCCTCAATACCAACGGTCCAGCCGTAGAAGGGTCAAGCCAACGCCTCACATGTGGCACGCCGTACTGCCCCAAACCCGAAGGTTCAAAGGGCAGTTCAAGACGGTCACATAATCGAGTTAAGGTTTGTTGTCTTCTAGAGAGACCATCGCGTTACTTGCACTACTTAGAACGTCTTTAAACCACGGAAAGATCCAACACTTGGAAATTTCCCGACAGGGGAAAAGTTGGGTATTTATATCCGGTCGAACTTTTTAACATATTCTAAAATTTCCGGAAAGCCACATAGAAAAAGTTAGACAATCCGATCGAAACACCGAGTCCCCAATACAACCCAGAAAACTCAACTCTTGAGTTCAGAAAAAAAATATATCCCAGGAAAACCAGCACTGCAAAATAGGAATTACTGTGCAAAATTCAATGGGAGAAGAGACAAAATGGCCGCGGAACAGCCGCATTAGCACGCTAATGCCGCGGTTCCGCCGCACTTTAGAAAGATCATTAGGTAATTTTTGCACCGTAATTCTTAGAATTTCCTGCTGAATTTTCTGCATATTTTTAATCTGGAAAAAAACCAATTTTTGGAAAAAATCTAGAGAGCAAATTTGTGTTAGGGTTTCGGTTTAATCGGACTTCAAACTCCGTCTATGCATCGCCTAAGGCTCTAGCTAGGCTCTGATACCACTGTAGGGTTCCTAGTCACACTAAGGAGGTCTCACAAGGCATCAACCATGCCAATTTCAACAATTACGGTGCCGAGAAACCCTAGACTAGATCGTTAACTAGAATTTTAGGCGACACAAAGAAACTAGTTTACAACTAAACTAAAAGAACGGAAATACAACCTTTGTAGATCCGTTTCTCCACCTCCATAGCTCCATGATGAAGTCCTCTCCGCTGTCCAAATCGAACCATGACTCTAGCATCGGCTTCATCGGAGAAAAAGCGGGCTAGGTCATCGACAACGATGCCGAAGATGATCTACGTCGAGGCATCACTAGATCAAGCTCCACCTTCACCAAGCCATGAAAACTTGTGAAGGAAACACCCTATACTACTTGGCAAGAGGTAGAGGATGAAGAAATAGGAAGTGGGTTCACTTTAGAATTGGATTTCTCACTCATTTTCTCAACTTGCCATTGATGAGGCAAGCTTTTCTTCATGGAAAGAAGAAGAAGAAGATGAAGATAATATGATCAGTCTTTCTCTAAATAGAAAATAAATCAATTCTTATCATATCATGAACCATGGTCAAGTGTAGAGAACTAATCATGGTTGAGTGGAATGGTTAGGGTTAAGCATGAGACAAAATGGTCACTTGGTCAAAGCTTCAACAAGCTTCATGAAAGAAAACAAAGAAAGAAACCATTTTGCTTATCTTTTATCCATTTCTCAAAAAAGAATAGATAAATAAATAAATGAATAAGTAAAAACAAAACCCTAACCATTACACAACCATGGTTTAATCTTTACACTTAGCCAAGTAAACATGTATCATCAAACATGACACAATCAAGTGCACAAAAGTATATCACATATACAACTTGTGCAAAGCAAGTGAGAAAATCCATTTAAAGTGAACCAATACTAGTTAATGCAAAGTAATATATCAAATATATAATTATGCATTAAATCATTAAATCAACACTTGATTTAACGATCCGATCATATCGCATATAACCGACTAATATGCAATGTATCGACTTATCGAATCAATCCTTGATTCGATAACTAGGTTATATCGCATACAACCATTCGATACATTCATCGCGAGAATAGAATACGGTATCACATACACGCATTATTCTCGGTCCCGCACATATCTCATATGCGCTCCTATTTCGTTTCGCTTGAGCCAGGAAACCTCTGTGTAGGACTCTAAAGACTCGTCAATACGCCGGCAGCAGATGATGATCATATCAAGCACCCACAAGCCGCAAGCGGTCTGCTAAAAGTAATGGCCACCCGGGTATTGAGCGATCAGAAGATCGACGAGCAAGCCCGCTCACACTCCTGTGATTCCAACCAGTAACACTTACCGTACAGTCCGGTCTGATCGTCTGATATGTCACATATCTCGCCTAGGGGTGGTAAACGTCAGACCCCAATAGCTCGATAAGTCGTGTCGATATGAGGCCTATAATAGTTCGAGAAACTACTGGTAACACTTACCAGTAAATCTCAGCAACCCTGGCCAGGGATTTCCGGTTATAGCCAATCGAACACAGCGCAACATCAACTCCCTATACCGGGAGAGACGAATCCCCTCCTATCGCTCATTGCCTCCATGTGACTCGAGACTGTACCCAAAAACCACCGTTTTGCACGCCCTCTTGGACGTGGTAAGGTGGAAATCAAAGCACAGTGGGAACCACACAAGACTCTATGGCGATCTCGGGTCAACAGACTACTCTGTACCAGTGTCACCAGAGAACTGCCATCTGACGTAAGGTATAATACCATCTGGGAGTTCTCGGCGAGTCCGTCCAGTGTACCCAGTCTCCACTGAGCACCCGTATATCATCTCTGATGTCAAACATTAATGGATATGGGATCATCCATCGCCCATCTGTATGGGTCGAGAAGGTATACGCTAGTCTACTCTGGTATATCGATGCCCCGTCTCGATACACCCATGACTAGGGACTTTGAAGGATGTACTTATAGACTATTTGTCCCCACTAGTATGATCTGCATCATAGTCCAGGTAGTCAAGTACACATCCTAAGGGCTTTACCAATATGTAACAGAGAGACAATCAGTATACACGTTAAGGTAAAGAGCAACCAGATAGCATATTATCATGTCGAGCAAGAAAGTCCTCCCTATATATGTCCAAGTATCCACTACAATATACATCCTATGTATAGTAATGGCCTCTAGGGCATATATATAACTAACATGTCCCTGGGACTCAACACAAATTGCCCAACGGGAAAATGGAAACACTTGGGCTTGGATACGCGAGAACCGGAAAACGGGGACGGGCCCACAACAGCTACGCTATATATACTTTTGATGAAGAAGAGGACGCCCTGTCAGGAGATGCCAACCCCTCGTCAAAACTAGATCCCGCGATTGAAATGTCGAGTCCGTCGTTTGAAGAACGAATGGATAAGCCCATCAGGAAAATGGGTCAAAAAGCTCGGGAAGACCACAACCGCGAGATGGCCATCTACGAGAAGGCCAAGACGCAACGTCTATTTCAACAGGCTGCAAAAGACAAAGATCCTCATCCTCGTCAACCCGTTGTACGAAAGGCCCGACGCAGAGACGGAAATAAATCAAGAAGCGGAAAGAGGAGCCGACAGCAACGACGCAGGATTAGAGAGTCACGTGAGCGGGTATTTCACGGCTCGGATTTGTCCCTCATGAAGAAGATGAGTCGAGCGTACTCCTTCCCCCGAGACAAGACGGAGAGGTTACTCAAGCTCGCTTTAAAACATCAAATGATCGCGCCTCCAAGGTCTAGACACCCTGAGCAAGCTAACAAGGCTTCTCATTTGAGCTATTGCTCTTATCACCGAGCTATAGGACATCCTACCGAAGACTGCTTCACCTTCAAGAACTGGGTCGAGGACCAGTACCAACGGGGCAGATTCGCCTTATCCGACGGCTGGAGGGTAACGCCGCCACAAAAGCACGAACCCAAAGCCGCAAAAGCAAAACCAGATCTACCTCAGTCCTGGAAGCGGATTCGCACCTGTTACACGATTACGATATTAAAAGAAGAGCCCGAGAATATGGATGACCTTCCCTGGTGC
Organism: Agapanthus africanus; assembly: GCA_030015575.1. NCBI lineage: Eukaryota > Viridiplantae > Streptophyta > Magnoliopsida > Asparagales > Amaryllidaceae > Agapanthus > Agapanthus africanus. The sequence continues at coordinate 788,144,547 of CM057337.1, forward strand.
TTTGAGAACAGCGATGATGAGGTGGTCTCAGAATTTCCGCCAGCTCCAAAAGAACTGGAAGACGGTATACATACTACTGCAGATAACCTCAAGAAGATTGAGTTGGGATCGGCAGATGACCCGCGACCGACATTTGTCAGCGAGCTGCTATCTGAAGAAAGGGTGGCTGCTTTAAAGAACGTGCTTCTACGACATAAAGACTGCTTCGCGTGGAACTACTCCGAGATGCCAGGATTAGATCCGGAGATTGCTGTGCATAAGTTAGCAATATCCCCGGATATCAAGCCAGTCAAGCAGGCGCCAAGAAGGATGCGACTCGAGCTTGAAATGAGCATCAACGCCGAAGTCAAGAAGCTGATCGATTCTGGATTTATCCGAGAAGTCCAATATCCCGACTGGATCGCCAATATCGTCCCGGTAATGAAGAAAAATGGGACGGTACGCATATGCGTGGATTTCAGGGATCTCAATAAAGCCTGTCCAAAGGACGATTTCCCAGTACCAGTAACCGAGCTAATGATAGATAACAGGTCCACTCATGAGGTTTTCTCCTTTATGGACGGTTCATCAGGATACAATCAGATAAAGATGCATCCCGAAGACCAGAAGCACACCGCTTTCCGGACCCCTTTGGGTATATTCTGCTACAGGGTTATGCCCTTTAGTCTAAAGAACGCCGGTGCTACCTATCAAAGGGCCATGACAAAGATCTTCGACGATCTCATACATGACATCGTCGAGTGCTATATCGATGACCTTGTAGTGAAGAGCATGTCATACGAAGAGCATTTAAAGCATCTGGAGACTGTCTTTCAACGCCTTCGTCAATATAATCTGAAGATGAATCCCCTCAAATGCGCGTTTGGAGTCTCCTCGGGTAAATTCCTGGGATTCATCATCCGACATCGAGGTATCGAAATAGATCCATCTAAGATCAAGGCGATCATGGAAATGCCTCCGCCAAGAACCCTCAAACAGTTGCGGTCTCTCCAAGGGAAGCTCGCATACATCCGGCGGTTTATCGCTAATCTTTCAGGCAAATGCCGTCCTTACAGTCACCTGATGAAGAAGGGAACCCCATTCGTCTGGGATCAAAAATGCCAAAGCGCGCTAGACGAGATCAAGCAATACCTGCAGAACCCGCCGGTGTTGGCTGCTCCGGTTAAGGAAAAACCTCTCATTCTTTATACAACCGCCCTCGAAGGTTCTTTAGGCGCATTATGGGCATAAGAGGACGACCAAGGGAAAGAAAGAGCACTCCACTACTTAAGTCGAGTTTTGCTAGGGGCAGAAAGCAACTACTCTCCCATTGAAAAACATTGCTTGGCGTTAATCTTCGCGATAACAAAGCTCAGGCACTATGCGTTGGCACATGAAGTCCGTCTCATCTCGAAGGTGGACCCTCTTAAATATCTGATGTCAAAGGCTATATTGACGGGTCGACTCGCTAAATGGGCTCTACTCCTGATGGAGTTCTCAATAACGTATCGACTTCTTAAGGCAGTGAAAGGCCAGGCCATTGCCGACTTCCTCGCTGAGCATCCAGTACCTGCTGGTTCTCCTCTGAACTGCGAGTTGCCAGACGAGCATGCATTTGATGCGATTGGCGGCGGTAGTACCCGATGGGAACTCTATTTCGATGGAGCATCCTACTTAAAGAAACAGAAACAGGGTATCCCAATGATCAAATCGGGGATAGGCCTCATCTTCGCAACTCCACAAGGAGGGATAATGCGCTTCGCCTTCTCCTCAACAGAGCCGAGGACAAATAATGAAGCTGAATACGAAGCTTTGATAGCAGGCCTCGAGATCGCCATCGACATGGGAATCGAAAATCTCCTTATATACGGGGATTCCCAATTGGTCGTTAGTCAAGTAAATGGTGACTACCAAACGTGCAAACCAGAATTGGTGAAGTACGGCGAAAAGGTGCAACAACTATTGACCCAAATTCCCTCCTATACTTTAGAGAACATACCGCGTGCGGAGAACAGCAAAGCAGACGCGTTGGCCAAACTTGCTAAAGAACTGGCTGACGAGAACCTTGATGACGTCAGAATCGTGGTACAAAGTCGTCGAGTGCTCGTCCCGGCAGAAATACCTCCGGAATTATATAAAGAAAAGGGGGCGACTGAGCAGACGACCCTACAAATAAAAGACCGTGAGAAGGCTGAGGACTGGAGGGAAGTCTTCATAGATTATTTTAAGTCCCACCGAATGCCCGAAGAAGCGTCCTCAAGACATCAGCTCATGAAACGAGCTCTATCTTTCGCTTTCGTTAACGATACTCTATACAAGAGATCATTTGATTCTCTATGGCTGAGATGCCTAGGACCTGACGAAGCAGAAAGAGTCGTTCAGGAAGTTCACGACGGACTCTGCGGTTCTCACCAAGCAGGCCCAAAGATGAAGTTAAAAATTAAACGGATGGGTTACTATTGGCCCATGATGACCCAGGACTGCCTCGAGTATGCGAAGCAATGCCACTCGTGCCAGATTCATGGAGACTTTATCCGCCAACATCCGAACCCACTACACCCAACGGTGGCTAGCTGGCCATTCGAAATGTGGGGGACTGACATAGTTGGCCCCATCGAGCCAACATCGTCCCGGGGACATCGTTTCATCCCGGCGACAACTGATTACTTCTCCAAATGGGCAGAAGCAGTACCGCTGAGGGAAGTGAAGACAGAGAATATCCTCCACTTCTTCAAGACGCACGTCATCTATCGGTTTGGAACCCCACGGCGGATTATCTCCGATAACGGGCCAGCCTACAGAAGCCATAAGATTAGCCGCTTCGCGCAGCAGCACAATATAGACTGGAGATATTCTTCAGTTTACAACCCACGAGCTAACGGTCTGGCCGAGGCCTTCAATAAGACCTTGACGAAGATCATAAAAAAGACCGTTTCCCGGAATAAGAGAGACTGGCACGAGAAGCTGTAAGAAGCCCTTTGGGCTTATCGAACTACATGCAAGACGGCCACAAACACAACGCCGTACGCGTTGTTATTTGGGACGGAAGCAGTGCCCCCCCTCGAGATAGAGTTACCCTCTCTACGAGTGGCAGTCCACTACGAGCTGACGGACGAAGAAAATGCTCACCTTCGGCTTGAGGAGCTTGATGCCCTCGATGAAACCCGGCTCATAGTGCAACAACATCTAGAAGCCTACAAAGCAAAGATGACGCGCTCGTATGAAAGATTGACCAGGCCGAGGACATTCCGCCAAGGCGAACCGTACTAGTGGTCAAAAGACCTATGATCCCCAATCGTGCCAAGCGGGGAAAATTTGAGCCAAACTATGAAGGCCCGTACATCATAGACAAGGTCTACCAGGGTGGAGCCTATCTACTCATGGACATGCACGGTGAAAGGCCTTTCAGGCCAATAAACGGCCGCTTCTTAAAGAAGTACTATGCTTAATGAGCCACAGCCTGGGTCAATGATAGATGACGACGACTATGTCCGCTCGCTATCTTCCTAAGCTCAGACTTTACAAGCAGTAGCCGGCCCTCCCCTGAACAACGGACCGAAATGTCCTTAAACTAACAACGGACCGAAATGTCCTTAAACTAACGACGGACCGAAATGTCCTTAAACTAACGACGGACCGAAACGTCCTTAAACTAACGACGGACCGAAACGTCCCTAAACTACTACCTCAGCATCTTAAACTAACAACGGACCGAAATGTCCTTAAACTAACAACGGACCGAAACGTCCTTAAACTAACGACGGACCGAAATGTCCTTAAACTAACGACGGACCGAAACGTCCCTAAACTACTACCGCAGCATCCTTAGGCTGACGAAGTAAAAAAAAAAGGGAGAAAAAGAAAAAAAAATGATGATGAAAAAATGGTATGTTCATAAGCAAAAAGGGCATGGATGAAAACCCGAAAGGGCTCCGGGAGTAAAATTAGCAGGGCTACCGGCAAGTATTCGTGAAAACCCGAAAGGGCGCGACCTTGTAAAAAAAAAAGAGAAAAAGAATTAAAAAAAACGGTATGTCCATGAGCAAAATGGGCACGGATGAAAACCCAAAAGGGCTCCGTGAGTAAAAACAGCAGGACTACCGGCGAGTGTTTGTGAAAACCCAAAATGGCGCAACCTCGTTAAAAGACACTTATAGGGTCCTCTCGACCTTGTAAGGAGAAACCACCTGCGTGAGATCCTTACGACTCACAAAGGAGCAACACACTTAGGGATCCTCACGATTCCTAAGGAGAAAATACACTTACGAGATCCTCACGACTCGCAAGGAGAACTCTCTTATGGGACCCTCACGGCTCGTAAGATTTGAAAGTCTTAAGTTACGGAGACCTAAACCTGTGCTTAAGCAATCCCCCACAACCTTCGATAATGCCCTACAAGTAGTCCAATATTTACCCTTGTATACAATCCACGGGCGCGAATAAACATTTCCCTAACTAAGTCCCATCCGAGACTAGGGATATGTTTGCATGGTAAACAACCCTTGTAAATCCTCTCGACTTACAAGGAGAAAACCCTCCCGTAGGATCCTTACGACTTACAGAGGAACAATGCACTTAGGAACCCTCACGATTCCTAGGGAGAAAATACACCTATAAGATCCTCACGACTTGTAGGGAGAAATACCTTTGTGAGACCCTTACGGCTCATGAAGTCAAAAGCCTTAGTCGACAGGACCTTAACCCTGTTTGCTAAGCCACCTTTGTTCAACATCGACAGAGGCAAATGATTATTCGCTCCTGGCAATATTCCAGTTGCAGCGATGCTGATGCCTAAACCGGTATCAAATCCCAAGTTCTTTCATGGCAAATGATGATTCTCTCCTGGCAATATTCCAGTCGCAGCGATGCTGATGCTAAGATTGGTATCAGATCCCAAGTTCCATACTCGCGATATATAAAAAAATCAGCGAGCCAAAAATGCATATGAAATAGCCGAAATGATGGGGCAGCTTGCAATAAAAAAAAACAGCAAGTAAAAATGTATGCATGAAAAATAGCCGAAATGATGGGGCAACTCGCAATAAAAAGCAGCGAGTAAAAATGAAATAAATAGCCGAAATGATTGGACACCGCGAAAACATAGCCGAAATGATAGGGCAATCGCGACCTTCGCGATATAAAAGCTGAAATGATAGAGCATTGCGGACAAAGAAATAAAATAAGAATAAAATTTATGCCCTACAGGTGATGTTACATCAACCCCTGTATACAATTCAGGGGCACGAACAAAAAAAAAGAAAGGAAGGGAACATACCTCCCCCCAGGTTTCATCATAAGAAGGAGCAAAATCTCGACGGGCCGCAAGCGACTTAGAGATCATCCCAGCACTCGTTTCGTAACGACGGACACAACTTCAAGCTAAACGAAACAGCGACAACTCCCAGTTTCATGGCTCGGCGGTATACATATCGCCAACAGTCAAACCTCCATCCCGTGAAATGCGGATACAATCGACAAAATTCCTGATTACGTGGAACGCGGATAACGTCACTCTTTGACCCCGTGGAAAACGTCCAGAGCGGATCCTGGTCCTCGCAGAGCACGGCAGTGAACCCGTGTGAAGCATCCAGAGCGGAGCCTAGTCCTCGCCAAGCGCGGCAGTGAACCCGTGTGAAGCATCTAGTGCAAAATTCCTGGTTACGTGGAACGCGGATAATGTCACTCTTTGACCCCGTGTGAAGCATCCAGAGCGGAGCCTAGTCCTCGCCGAACACGGCAGTGAACCCGTGTGAAGCATCTAGTGCAAAATTCCTGGTTACATGGAACGCGGATAATGTCACTCTTTGACCCCGTGTGAAGCATCCAGAGCGGAGCCTAGTCCTCGCCGAACACGGCAGTGAACCCGTGTGAAGCATCTAGTGCAAAATTCCTGGTTACGTGGAACGCGGATAACGTCACTCTTTGACCCCGTGGAAAACGTCCAGAGCGGATCCTGGTCCTCGCCGAGCGCGGCAGTGAACCCGTGTGAAGCATCCAGAGCGGAGCCTAGTCCTCGCCGAACACGGCAGTGAACCCGTGTGAAGCATCTAGTGCAAAATTCCTGGTTACGTGGAACGCGGATAACGTCACTCTTTGACCCCGTGGAAAACGTCCAGAGCGGATCCTGGTCCTCGCCGAGCGCGGCAGTGAACCCGTGTGAAGCATCCAGAGCGGAGCCTAGTCCTCGCCGAACACGGCAGTGAACCCGTGTGAAGCATCTAGTGCAAAATTCCTGGTTACGTGGAACGCGGATAACGTCACTCTTTGACCCCGCGGAAAACGCCCAGAGCGGAGCCTGGTCTTCGCCGAGCACGGCAGTGAACCCGTTGAAGCATCCAGAGCAAATACCGGACTGTAGAGTCCTTAAAATCCATGGACTATGACGTCCTTAACCTTGACCGCAATGTCTTAAAACTAACGATCAACCACCCCGATTCCCTACGGATTCTCCCTTGGTTAAAGGGTACATCTCTTCGCTCCTTTGATACTCGGCGTTGTAATTCCTCAACGTCTTCAAAGAGGTGACGGGTCCCTGCGACCAAACATCGGACTGTGGAGTCCCTAAATCCACGGACTATGAGGTCCTTAACCTTGACCGTGATGTCTTAAAACTAACATCGGACTGTGGGGTCCTTAAATCCACGGACTATGAGGTCCTTAACCTTGACCGTGATGTCTTTAAACTACGATACCTCGAGCGACCCTGACCCCGTGAAACACGGATAAGGGCGACCACATCCAACACTTGCAGGTCCTCACGACCTGCGAGGAAGAAAAACTCTCTTGTGAGATCCTTACGACTTTCAAGGGAAAACCCACTTAAGAACCTTCACGATTCTTAAGAAGGACTTACACCTATGGGATCCTCTCGACCTGTAGGGAGAAAAGTTCTTTATGAGACCCTTGTGGCTCTTAAAATGCAAAAGTCTTAGGAAGCAGATCTTAACCCTGAGTCTTAAGCTATCGCTGCCCTACGAGGAAATCAAGATAAATTGTCCACAAACGCATTCAATGAAAGGGGACACATCGTTAAGAAGAAAAAATGTATCTTTTATTCATAAACCAAAATGGATACAAAGTACAATTCATGAAAGAACCAAAAAAGAAAGATACTCTTATCCATGGGTACGTACAAAAAAGGGGAAAAGATACAAGTCCTCAAGCCGGCGGGCGATGCAGTAATTTCACCAGCTCATCGTTCTGTTGCTGAGCCGCGGCTTCATGACGCAAGATCTCCAGAAGACGAGCCTCCGCCTGAGCTTGCTGAGCTTGATACGAAGCAAGCCGAACTTCGAGCTCTTTCTCGGTGGCTTTATGAGCCTCGACCCTCTCACGAGTGAACGTGGCAGCTTTATCGAGAGCCACCACCTCTTTTATGGACTCCTGGAGCACTCGCCAGAGTTCGTATGCTTTGTTGGCCTTGGCTGTGAGGCTGGCCTGAAGCTCGCTCAGCGCCTTAGAAGCCAATTCCCTCTCCGAGAACTTGCGGCCAAGCCTCTTCTCGCATGATGTCATGTTAGCCACACATCGTGCTATCAGACCCCGCAACTCTGCTTTTGCAGCCACGGCTTCCGAGGAAAGGCGAGAACATTCAAGAGCGTGCAAACAAGCCTCCACCTTCCTACTGAACTCCACCCAGACCCGCACCACCTCCTCGCTATGATAAGTGGCGAGAAAAGGAAGAGAGCCGTTAGCTTCAGCGGCAAACGCTTCGGCCGTGGTCGCGCTACCAACACGGAGCTCCTCGACGAAAGATGATAGGGAGACAAGGCTCAATTGGGCCAAGCGTTCTGAAGCCCGCAAAGCATAAGGACCGGGCGGCATCACGATGCGCGATTCCAAAGCCATGGAGACTGGCAGAGCTGCTCAAATTTGGGAAATGTTAGTAAAGCTTTTAAATGCAGAACAAACGGGACTATAATAAAATGTCACCCACCGACAGTCATGCAAGCAGGAGCTGAAGGTTCCCCTGGCCCTTCAACGACCTCGACCTCATCGTCAGCTTCCAAAACTATAAGAGACATCAACGTCATTTCGCAAGATCGTAACAATACTATGGTAAAAGAAAAAATGGCGAATGACACTAACCTTGCCCAGAGGAAAGGACAATACGCTGAGGGGAGATCGCCTGCGGAGCTGCCATCTCCAATAAACGCTGAAATGACTGTCGAGGCGACAGATCCGCGATCGTGGCCGCCAAACCGCGCAATTCTGGGAAAGATAAAAGAGTTCAGACTATGAAGGGGTTGCTAAATTAAAACGCAGAGGGATACCTTCAACACTCCTCCCATTCTGATCCGAGGGGATAGCAGCTTCGACGGTCTCCGCCGCGACCTCAGGCTCCAACAAAGGAAGAGTAGTCCCGACTACCTCTCTTCCGGCCTCTGGGCCGCCCTCAGTAAGAGTCGTTGGGGCGGCGACCTCCAAAGGAGCCTCCCCCAAAAGGGCAAACACTCCCTGATCAAGAACCGCCGCTGGAGGTTCTACCATGAGAAGAGCAGCCTCATCGGCCCCCTCCACACCAAGCAAGGCTTCATTGAGAATTTCGGCGGGCTTTATCTTTAATGGGCCCGTAGGGAGCTCCCCCAGCGTCGAAGATTCTGCACGATTCAAATCAGAATAATGATACATATGCACGGGCATAAACAATCTGAAGAACTACGAAAAGAACCAAAACGTACCGATGCGCAAAGAAGCCCTCAATATGGCTTCTTCAAGCCGCTGCTACTTCTCAAGGAGGTGGGCTCGCCGGGGTTCGAGAGTGGACTCATGGCCGCCGGTCCATAAAGAAAGTGCGTCAGCTGCATCTTCTGAAGCGGCCTGCTTCAAAGCCCTCTCCCCCCATTCCTCCAAAGGACCAATAAATCGCCGCCGAATCCACGAAGGGTCTTCGTAAAAGATTACAGCGGGATAGGACTTCTTCGGAACCCTAGCATTATGAGACACATCTTTGGAACGTCGTATGGCCTCAGCCAACTGTGCGGCCTCCTCATCGGCCGAACTCGGGAAAGGAAGTCCAGCGTCTGACTCTTGCAGGGCCAACGGCTCGTCTTCAAGAGTAGGCTCCGACTCCGCCAAAGAATCGAGCGAATTGGTGGCCACCTTCCTTCGACGCTTAGACCCAGAGCCGGTCGCCGAGGATGACCATTTCCTCCCCCGCGAAGCCTTAGGGCGACGCTGACCCACATCGCCTACGACGCCCTCATCTCTATTACCCTCGCCTGGTGCCACGACCGAGGATGACACTGTCATTGTCAATGCCACGGGGGGCGGTGCTGCCACAGGCGGTGGTGCTACTACCGGGGCCTTTCCACCTCGCGAGCGGGAACCTAGGGGCATACCGGCCGTTGGAGTAAGGTTCACCTCCGATTCTCCTGGGATGAGCGCAGTGCTGGTATCCCTTAGAGGGAAGCGGACCGGAGCCCTCGGTCGCAGCTTAGCTCCTGGAACCAGAGGAGGGGCATCATGGCCAAGAAGCACCCTCCTTTCCTCAAGAATGATTGGGCTGACCCGATGAAGATACCAACTCGTAAACGCGCCCACGCACCGGGGCAGGTATTCAGCTTCAGGTACAATGAAGTGGGAGCCGGTGTTTAGCCTCATGAAATGATGAGCTGCATCGCGAACGGCATCGAGCGAAGGGATTGGGGCAACTATAAAAGCCTCGAAGGGAACACCCTGGTCGTATCCAAGTTGTCGGGCAAATCGATGCGGATTGTACCGCATGAAAAGAGCTGCACTGTCCTGGCGAAACACCAAGTAGCCCGATCTAATTGTATATAAGTGCGCAGCCTCCCGGGGCTTCAAAGAAGGTGCGTTGTCTTTTGACAGATCCCAGAGTTGTTGAACTGGACCTGAGGGAGTAGACAAGACCCAATCATTAAAAACCATCCCGCCAGCGGCAGCGTAAGGAGAAATCAGCACCCGAATAGCCCCGAACTGAGTCGGGTCGGCGGCAGAAGCATCCACTAATCGCATAAGTCGTGGAAAGGGGTAGGCATCGTAAAATGAGGGCCTCTGATGCATGGCAAAAGCCCCCAACACGTGCATTTCGATCCAGGACGTGAAATAATGAAGCGAAAAGTTTACCACATCCACGCCAGGAGTAGAGGTATTAGCTGCGGTGCCCAACCCATGATAAAGATGCGCCAACGCCGGGATGCCGATAGCCAATCGCGTCCCCTCAGCAATACGATGAGCCGAGTAGATAACCGAAGCTCTCATGAAGCGGCGATGCATGGGGATAACGAACCAACTGAGCCAAACACCGACAAACCCCACGAAGAATGTTTCCTCATCCATACCGGGTGCTGCAATGGACTCAAAAGACATCGGCGACAGGATGGGAATATAGTATTGTGGCAGGTCCGATTCAGCGGTCGGTAGCTTCTTCGGACCGAACCCAAAGGGGTCTTTGATGTTAGCAAACTTCGGAGCAGTCTTCGATATGACGTCCTCACGAAGGAAGCGGGAAATGAAGCTTTTAAAAGTAACACCCTGCTCCTCAGACTCAGTGAACAATCGATCAAAAATACCCAGCGCCTTGATCAAGCTGGGGCGCTTGTGGCGAACGGCGTTCTCAACAGACAAGCCGTCAGCCGGTGCAGACTCGGGCTCAAAGACATACTCGTCAGGAGGCAACAACTCCTCATACAGTGCACCCCTGATTGGCAATCCTGAGATTTCATAAAATTCTGCAAGAGAGATCGAGACCTCGCGATCTCCTAGAATGAAAGTGTTGGTGGGAAGATTCCATTGGTTCAAAAACGCCTTAACCCACCTGACATGTGGGGACTTATAATGGAAGAGTGACGCGTATATTGCCTGATAAAGCCCGACCTTCTGCAGCCGCGCACGATGGGTGGCAAGGATGTAGCGAGCCCAGAGAAGATAGCCCGTAGGGTGTCGGGGAGTGAGCCCTATCTTATAGATCTGCCCCCATGGGTGGGCCTCACCCTGGCAGATACGCCGCCCCAAGATGTCTATGGCCGGGATCGGATGGTTCGGAATACCGGTCGTCGAAGGCTCGAGCCTCCCCGTTGGAGTCCAGTTAGGCATTTCCACAGCAAAAACCATCCTCGGAGGATCCATCGGTAAGAATGGGAAAGTGGGCTCCGTCGGTACCGCGCAAAGAAAACTCCGGCGACCCTGAATAATCTGACTGTACCAAGATCCCCATTGAAGAAGGTTGGTACAGTTCGGGTCATGGGCCCGGATCATCGCCATCGCTTCCTCATCAGATGGCGACTGAGGAAAAGCAGCCTCCGAGCGAGAAAAGGAAAAGCAGGGAACAGAAGCCATCGCACCTGAAACCCAATAAAAGGAGACCGTTAAAAGCAAAGTCAGCGATATATATCCATGCATGAACATGAAGACTAGTTAAAGAAAGCAACAGCAGAGTTTTCTGGGACTATTGGCTACAAAACACATGGGCCCCACAGAATCCGGATGACGGCTCATTAATAATGAGACCAAATAGATATAATAAAACAAAGGGAATATCCTCATTAAATAAAGACTGAGATTCAGGTGACCCTACACATCCCCCCTAGAAGACAAATCTGTCTCGGGCCCTGCAACAGATCCAACAGGATCAAAGGAATTAAATTCCCACAGGAGATATCATTACAAAACTCCTGTTCCATCAATTGCAGAAGGACAACCTCGGGCCAAGAGGCCCCAAGAAGGCTCCATATGAAGAAACTGAGTTCTTCACAGGAATTAAATTCCTTTTAGAAAAGGGAATTAAATTCCCATAAGACATTTTTGGGAAGGAATCAAAATCCATAGATTGTCATCATCATTTCCCTAAAGACCGCTTAAGCCCTAAGAGAGCTACAGTTTGAAGATTAAATGGCTTTCTGTTCCTGTTGATGAATTTGAAGGAAATGGGTTCATATTAAAAGAGTAAAACTCTTGTTTTGAATTTAAAATCCAGAAGAATGTGAAAGTCCATCGTTTGCCCAAGAACATTACCTGAGGGAAAGAAGTCCTTTCAAACAGACTTAAACTCTGAAAATTGTTTCAAGGCAGAGAACTAAGCTCTGAAAGAAGAGAATTAAATTCTCAGAGAAAGTTGCAAGGAGGAAGACAAGCAAAGTGGAGGCGTCCCTGAGATGACCCCTAAATTTATAGGATGTGATGGAAATGATTCATCTCCCCAAATCCCTAAAGGAATCCAACGGTAACAAAAGGTGACAGCGTTGCACTCACGTGCGGACACGTGAGAACAACGCTGTGGGGGCATTTGTTTCCTAATTTAAAATCAGAAAAGCTTATGGAAAAAGCTTCAGAAGAGGGTCACGTGCTTACACGTGACCAGCAGTCACGTGTTGGCACGTGACACCTAAAAGTATCGGCAAGGCAAATTCAGTTTCCCAAATACATCAAAGAAAAGGGGCTTCAGAAAGGGTCACGTGCTCCCACGTGACCTGGGTCACGTGTCGGCACGTGACAATCAAAAGCGGCTTCAAAACCCAACAGCTCCCTGAGCAAATCAAGAAAAAGGCTTCAGAAGAGGTCACGTGCTTCCACGTGACCAGGGTCACGTGTTGGCACGTGACACTCAAAACATCAGACTCATTCTCCGGTTAAATCAAGAAGAAGGCTCTATGCCAGGGTCACGTGCTCACACGTGATCAGTTGTCACGTGGTGGCACGTGGTGGCACGTGATAGTTAAGTAGCAACCAGAAGACAGAGCGTAAAAAGAAGGAAGAAGGCTCGTTCCAAGGGGGTCACGTGCCCACACGTGACCAAGGGTCACGTGGCCACACGTGACCAACTTCAAAGCCCATTTGTCAACAGAATTAAATTCTGAGAAAAGACCTCTCGAATCTTTCCAAAGGCAATCGATTAAATTAAAGATTTAGAGGTGATTAAATATCATCTATCTATGGGAAAATCTCGAATTTGGAAAGATTTCCTCTTTAAATCTAACAGAAATAACAAAGGAGAATCCCTGGATTTGAAATCCAATGGTGAATAAAATTCACCTAATAATCCAAAGGTCCAAAACGAATGATGGATGCAAATCAAATCTCTCAATGAAGATTCGTCAAAAAACTAATTGACTCGGCTGCTTCTCCTATAAATAGGAGCCAAGAGACACGCAAAAAATATACACGCATAGGGAAGAAAAGAGAGAGAGCCTTGATACTTGAGAGGAATTTGAATCTTCTGCAAAAGAAAACCCTAGGTAAGAAAGGGAAGGTTTCATTGAAAGAAAGAGAATTTAATTCTCAACACAGTTTAACTCTGATGTAAAACAGAAGGACATATTTCTTCTCTCTTTGGTGGAGGATCTGTAAAGTGCACATCTCCCCTTGAGTTGAGAATTTAATTCTCAATGGGTTGAGATCCTGCCATGCAGATTCAAAGCATAGAGAGGGCATGGAAGCACGAGAATTTAATTCTCACAGAACTATAGGAATTTAATTCCTTCAAAATAAAATTAGGGTTTGACCCTGTGTTATGGGAATTTAATTCCTTCAGAACAAAAAGAATCAGGGTTTAACCCTAGTTAAGAACTTAGTTCTGTTAAAACAACAAGAATTTAATTCCCTTAATCTTATTCCCCAGAATAATTCTCTAACAGAGAGTGTGGGTTTAATTCCTTAAAGCTTTTATTAGGGTTCAACCCTATTCGATTCTGCACATATATGAGGAATTTAATTCCTACAAGAAATTCAGAGTTCAACTCTTCAAAAGGAACTAGGAATTTAATTCCTCTGAAATTATTGTCAGGGTTCAACCCTACGAGAAATTTAATTCCTGAAAGGGATCAACAGATCTTCTAAACAACTACATAAAAGCGGGGTCACGTGTCACCACGTGACCCCCCCCCAAAGATCTACATAAAGCCCTTTGAGGCAGTGCCTCACGTGACCCACGTGACCTCTGAAGCACAAGGAATAGAAAAGAGCTCTAGGGCGCCCTCACGTGTCACCACGTGACCCCTAGTGAGCATTATAACGCACAGAGCATGGGCTTTCATCACGTGCTCGCACGTGATGGCCACCAGAACTAAAGTGTTAAACACTTACCTGCAGAATAAAATAAGGGGAATTAGGGCGCTCTCACGTGTCCACATGTGACCCCTCTCTCCTTAGTGTTTAACACTAATCTGAAGACTTTGACCTCAGTGTTTAACACTGATTTTCTTAGTGTTTAACACTAATTTGGAAAACTCTATTTGCAGTGTTTAACACTGATTTGCTTAGTGTTTAACGCTAATGCGAAAACTCTGCTCCCAGTCTTTAACACTGATTATCTTTTAGTGCTTAACACTAACTTGCTAATCTTATTCCCAGTGTTCAACACTGTTGGTTTCTAGTGTTTAACACTAGCTTTAGCCCAATTGGCTAAGTTTCAAAGGCAAAGCCTCTCCTTCAATGGACCAGCAGAGGGTCAATGTTTCAAACATAATTGGACTTAGCCCAAATTGGCCATAAGTCCTCAAATCATCTTAAACTGAACACACTTGCTCTTTCAACAAACTCATTGGTTCAAGGGTACATCTCTGAACTCCTCTGATATCTGTCGTTGTAATCCTTCAACGTCGTCAGAGAGGTGACGGGTCCCAACAACCACACATTGATACGGATTGTGGGGTCCTTAAACCCATGGACTACGACGTCCTTAACCTTGACCGAGATGTCTTAAAACTAACAATGGACTGTGGGGTCCTTAAACCCATGGACTACGACGTCCTTAACCTTGACCGAGATGTCTTAAAACTAACAATGGACTGTGGGGTCCTTAAACCCATGGACTACGACGTCCTTAACCTTGACCGAGATGTCTTAAAACTAACAATGGACCGCAATGTCCTTAAACTACCCATGGACCGCAATGTCCTTAAACTACCTACGGACCGCAATGTCCTTAAACTAGCAATGGACCACTATGTCCTTAAACTGGAACAATAGAGCCCAAACGCTCTTTTGTCGGATCTAAACGATCCCGTTTAAGTTGATCTTAGCCTCAAATATGGCTAACGTATCCTTAAACCTTCAAACAGACTGGACTATGAATCCCCCCAACCAACTTCGGTTCAAGGGTACATCTCTGAACTCCTCTGATATCTGTCGTTGTAATCCTTCAACGTCGTCAGAGAGGTGACGGGTCCCGACGGCCATACATACAATGGACCACCACGTCCCTAAACTGGAACAATAGAGCCCCTAAATGCTCTTTTGTCGGATCTAAACGATCCCGTTAAGTTGATCTTAGTCTCAACTTAGACTAACGTATCCTTAACAAACGTTTGAGTTGATCTTAGCCTCAAATATGGCTAACGTATCCTCAAACCAAACCCCCAAACCCAAATCTAAGATAAATACGGATTTGGACTAGTCCACGCCCTACGGACGACGACATAACTAGGTCTCCGTAAACAATCCACGGGCAACAAAACATAAAACAAACACACACGACACGAAGTGACCATCTGGAGAAGGAGAAAGTTGTTACCGCGATGCGGTAGCGTAATTAACTGCAGGGGCTTGCGCCTGCAGGGAAGAGCATCCCCACAATCAAAAACCCCTCAAACGAGGGGGAATCTGACGAAGTCTGCTACATCGGCCGCATCCGTGTAAACCTTCGATACATGGTGCCATGAATCAACTTGGCATCTTCGGAGAGGTGGACGGATAGCACCAATTAGCATCTGCCTCGAAATTCAGGCAAGAGACGCCATGTCACGCCGTCTTTCGGAGGGGAACAAGGGTTAAACCCTATTTTTACTAGAGGAATTAAATTCTTATATGTTCTTGTAAGAATTAAATTCTTTAAACTTAGTTCTTTCCCCTAAGTTTGAATCTAAATAACAGAATCTCCCCGATGAGAATTGAATTCTCAACTTATGGGAAGATCTGCTTCGGTAGAGGAAGAACTAAGTTCTTTTTTAGAAGGGTTCCAACTCTTGTGGAGGTGAAGAAGAGGTAAGATGTTCTCTGTGTTTCTTTTTTTTTTCCTCTTACCTAGGGTTTCTCTTTCTTTTTGAGGAGATCTTCTTTTCTCTAGAGAATTAAATTCTCTTTTCTTTTTAGCTTACCAGGGTTTTTTTTCTCTCTTTCTCTGTATCTCACTCTATCTCTCAGACTCAAAGTCTTGGATCCTTTATATAGTGGAGGCAAGTTTATTGATTTGTGTCACGCCCCGCTTCCCAGAGTACGCTAAGATGGGCACGCGACATAGCCAACCATGCTACTTGTGGATAGGAAATATCCTTCCACAGTCACATTACGGCTGTTGAGATATCAAGAACAAGAAAGTAAACTAAACTATCTAGTACATGTCCATAAGCCAGAATAAATGAGTCAAGAAATAATATAATATGCGAAAGCAAAAGATCAAATAAACACCTGGAAAGTGAGACTGGATACCGACAGGATCCCCACTGCTCGGTCTAGCAGCGGCAGTACTCCTAATCAGCCTACGACAAAGGTAGAGGATCTGGGTCATGCAAAACCCAGACGTCAGCGCGTCATAACATCAAGCAATAATATAAAAAAAGGGTAGCGATATATGCAAGTATGATCATAAATGGTAAAGCAAGTGTAACAGCAATATAAATCAGGGTAGTGAAAGGTGGTGTGCAGTGAGTAATCTAAACTGGTCTATTGGGTTAACTACTCTCAAGTCTTTGAAATCAATTTGATGAATCGTCGATGTAACTCAATAGTATCCCGTGCGTGCCCGGGATCACGATGAAGATTCTCGGGCTGAAACCGAGACATGCCGCTAGGCACTAAAGAAAAAGGGATAATGATGAATGATATCTGCAGCAGCATCCCAAGGATGGCCTAGCCTATAAAAAGGTAGTGGATAACGATGGACGATGTCAGCATCATCATCCCAAGACTGGCCTAGCCTCTAAAACTGATCAGTAAAGGTAGCGAACTGTCGAGTTACAAGTCGGGTTCATCATTGATTTCCCTATACCCACAAGTTATATGTGTTCAAGTCAAGTATTAAATAATCTGGAGCTAATGCCAACACAGGATCAGGCAGGTACAGGTTTGTCTGGATAGACAACAGGATATGTCCGTAGGGACAACAGGTAAGGTTTGTTGGCATTAGTAACAAGATCAGGTAACAGGTAAAGCCATGGTACATCAGGTCAGGTTAAGTAATGTATATAGGTGTCATGTCATGTCAAGAGTTGCACGGTACCATGTCGTGTCAAGTAATGGGTGTGACAAGTCATGTCAGGGGTGCACACAATGTCATGTGGGTGCTCACAAACAAACTAACATAAGCATGGGTATACAAAACAAGCATGAAGTACTAATGGAACAATAAAAACGGAACATTGTAATATGATATGCAATCAGGTACAGATTAAGGCATACAGATGCACAGTTATGATTAGAGTTAGGGTTATGGTTCCAACCTTAGTAAAATACACTTTAACAAATATGGATTGTTAAAATCTCGTTATTATGGGTTAAAAGATCTAGGGATGCAAATGTATTTAAAACAGGTTAATGATGCAAACGGGGGTCCAATAGGGTAGAAACTATAAAAAGGTACTATGGACTATGTAATTAATTATTATGCGATTTAAACACGGATGTGGGTACTAGGCAAAGTAATCAAAATGCAACATGATAGGTTCCAAGTTATGAATCTAAAATGATAAATGGACATAAAATGTTAAAATGTAACATGAGACACTGGATTAAATCTATAGGTTTAACATGTAATCAAATAAGTATAAAGTATTATGAATAGCATGTAGCAAGTTTCACTTGCCTCAGAACAATGGTCGATATGCAGGCGGCCTGGTGCGACATGACACGATACGGTGTGTGAAACGGCACGACACGGTACTGGGTCTAGTCGCGATCTGGTGCATGGTCTGGTCGCGATCTGGAAACGATCTGGTGCATGGTCTGGAGACGATCTGGTTCATGGTGTGGTCGCGATCTGGACACGATCTGGTGGTGGTCTGGTCGCGATCTGGAGACGATCTGGAGATATGGAAACGATCGTCAGGCTCACACAGACTCGGGCCAATCCTTGGAGCCTCGGTTCGTGGCCCAGAACGGCGTCGAATGGGCTATCGAAGTCAAGGGTTGGCGTCGTCAGTGTTGCTATTGCGGCTGTGGCTGTTGACGATGGTGACGACGGTGGGTGGTGATCTCATGGTGGTGAGCATGAAGAAACCGAGAGCAAGGATGATGGAGAGTCAGTGGTGCAGAGAACGAGGCGACGACGGCGATGATGAGGTCTCGGGAAAGGAGTCGGCAACTGCGATAGAATTTTGGTGGCTGTAGGAGATGAGAACTAAGAAGGAGAAGAAGGAAGAGGTCGCAGCGAGGGAGACGGCGGCGAAGATGATCGGACAAGGGGATGGTCTCGGTCATGGTTGGGTCAGAGGAAGGAATGGTGACGATGAGGGCTGAGCTGGAGGTAGTGCTCGGAGTTGGCAGTAGAAGAGGCGATGATGGTGAGGGTCGAGAGGAGAAAGATGCCGATGACGGTGGAGGCGGCGTCGGGGAGCGAAGGCAAGGGCGTGGGTTCAATGGCGGGAAAACGAAGAAGAAAAATATAAAAAGAAGAAGATGGTGAGAGAGAATGAACGTGGGTTTTTGGGTTGTATTAAAAAAGAAATAAAGAATATATATATTTACGTGGGGGGAGAGAGAGAGGGTCAGGAGAGAGAGAGAGAGATAGTTATGATTATTTAGTTAAAAAATATATAATATATATATATATATAATAATAATAATAATAATAACTGTTAGTATAAGGGATATATGTTAGTTAAAATATATTAATAGTTTATAAATATATAAATAATATAATATTAGCCCATTTTGAGATTTTGGCAAATACAAACTTACTCCAAAACACGTCCGGGTCGGGTCCAAAAATTCAGATTTAAAATATGAAAAAATATGCGACGTCCAAATTTCAAAAGGAATGCTCAGGCAACAAAAATGCATACCCCCAAGAACGGATGCACGTACGTGCCCGTAGCCATCCAAACACGTCCGTTTCACTGAACGGGATGAGAACAAGATGCGCGGATTCTACCACGGGGTTAGGGGTATTAAGCAGGCTATGTTAACTATTTTTAAAATATTTTCTGACTTTATTTGTTTTATTAAAAATATGTAAAAGCCAGATATAAATGCAAGCATGCAAGATATGCAACAAGAAAAAGCATGGATCCACAAACTAGCAGGGATAACTCGAAGACAAGAATCAAGACGGTTTCCCGCAAGCGGGTCGGATCACGGATACAATGCAGATGTCAAAAATACTCTTTGCACCCAAAACACAGCAAAACAAGAAACAACCATAATAAAGAAATACTAGAATTGGTATAAATGAACTAGGGTGTTACATTATACCCAACTACAAAAGAATTTTGTCCTCGAAATTCCAAGAACAAGAAAGGATAACAATCACACACTACAAGAATAGATGTGGAAACTTCTGCCGGATTTCATCTTCTCGTTCCCAAGTTGGCTCTCCATGCGAGCGGTTTCCCCAAGAAACAAGTACAAGAGAGATAACCTTGTTCTTAAGAATCTTTTCTCTTCGATCCACGATCGACACCGGTCGCTCCTCAAAAGTCAAATCTTCTCGTATGGTTAGCTCCGAATGATCTAACACATGTGTTTCATCTCGAACATATTTACGGAGTTGAGGTACGTAACACACGTCATGAACATTCTCCAAAGATTGTAGTAACGCCAAACGATATGCCACTTCTCCAACACGCTCCAAAATCTCGAAAGGTCCGACGAATCGAGGACTAAGCTTGCCTCGACTCCCGAAACAAATAACTCTTGTAGTTGGTGATATCTTCAAAATTCCAAATCACTAACCACGAACTCTAGAGATCTTCTCGATATATCTGCCCAACTCTTCTGTCGGTCTTGTGCTGCTTTCATATGATTCCGGATAGTGTTAACCTTCTCAACAGTCTGCTCCACCAAATCTGGTCCCAACCATCTTCGTTCACCGATATCGTCCCAGCAAATAGGTGAACGACACTTACGACCATATAAAGCTTCAGATGGAGCCATCCGAATAGTCGTCTGGAAACTATTATTGTATGAGAACTCCACCAAGTGTAGATGATCCACCCGCAAACCCTTGAAGTCTAACATGCAAGCTCTCAACATGTCTTCAAGAGTTTGGATCGTTCTCTCCGACTGGCCATCGGTCTGAGGATGATAAGCTGTGCTAAACTTCAATCGATTCCCCAAACCTTCCTGTAAGCTCCTCCAGAAGTGCGGTAAGAAACGGGTGTCACGGTCGAACACGATGCTCACCGGTACTCCATGCGACCTTACAATCTCCTGCATGTATCGTTCTGCCAAAGCTTCTATTGATTGACCAACTCGAAATGGGATGAAACGAGCTGCCTTGGTCAATCGATCAACAATCACCCAAACTACATTGTTGCCCTTTGGACTCCGCGGTGGAGCTGTCACGAAATCCATGGTTATATGTTTCCACTTCCATTGAGGAATCGGAAGTGGTTGCAATAAACCAGCAACCCGTTGATGTTCATCCTTAACTTGCTGACACACCAAGCACTTTGCTACAAAGCGGGCAATCTCCCTTTTCATGCCTTTCCACCAGAAATGCTGTCGTATATCTCGGTACATCTTCGTGCCTCCTGGATGTACGGAATCCGCAGAACTGTGTGCCTCCTTCATAACTTCTTCACGCATATCTCCCCTTGGCACACACAAACGGCTACCATAATGCGACGTATCACCTTCATGAATCAATAAGTCCGTTCGAATTTCAGCTTCAACCTATTCTCGCAACCTTTGCAATCTCGAGTCCTTCAATTGCACTGCTTTAATACTCTCGATCAATGACAACTGTATTTGCAGCTGCATCAACTGTCCCGAAAAATGCGGTAGCATAACTTCCAAATCGAATCTCCGAAAGTCTTCAATAGGTTCCTTCTGTGTGAACACATACTCCAGGCTTTTGTGATCGATAAAATACTTCGACCCTTTTCCCCAATAAGTAGTGTCTCCAAATCTTCAAAACGAAAATCACAGCTGCTAACTCCAAGTCATGAGTTGGGTAATTCTCCTCATGGGTCTTCAACTGTCTCGATGCGTAAGTTGTAACCTTCCCATGCTGCATCAAAACACATCCCAATCCTTTCTTAGGTGCGTCGCTGTGAATCACCAATCCTCCGGAATTGTCTGGCACGGTCAGAATAGGAGCGGTTATCAACTTTTGCTTTAGCGCCTCAAAAGCTGACGCACACCTATCCGTCCCTACAAATGGTACCTCCTTGCACGTAAGCTTGGTCAAAGGCTCAGCCAAACGAGAAAAAAATTCTCCACGAACCTTCAATAATACCCGGCCAGTCCAAGAAGCTCCTTATTTTCGCAACATTCTTCGGAATCGGCCAATCTCGAACTGCTGTAATCTTTCGGATCAACGGCGATTCCATCTCCAGCCACAACGTGCCCCAAAAACTTCACTTCTTCAAGCCAAAACTCGCACTTACTCATCTTTACATACAATTTCCTTGCCTCAATGTCTGCAGTGCAATCTTCAAGTGTTCTACATGCTCTTCCTTGCTCCCTGAGTAGACTAGAATATCATCGATGAACACCACTATAAACTGGTCCAAGAACGGTGAAAGATTTGGTTCATCAAGTCCATAAATATTGCCGGCGCATTCGTTACTCCGAAGGGCATCACCAAATACTCGTAATGTTCATACCGAGTTCTGAACGCAGTCTTGCAAATATCCTCTGACTTAACTCGGACCTGATGATGTCCGGATCACAAATCCAGCTTCGAGAATACCCTCGCGCCACTAAGCTGCTCAAATAATTCACCAATGCGAGGGATCGGGTACTTGTTCTTAATAGTCACCCGGTTTAATTCTCGATAATCGATGCACATCCTCCTTGTGACATCATCTTCTTTACTAGAAGAACTGGAGCTCCCCAAGATGAGTTATTGCTGTGAATCCAACCCTTCTCAAGTAATTCAGCAACCTGCTTCTTGACTTCTTCCAACTCTACTGGTGCCATTGGATAGTATGCCCTTGAGATTGGCGCTGCACCAGGAACAAGATTAATCGTAGACTCCACATCTCGTTTTGGCGATAAACCCGAGGTGTCTTCGAACACGTCCATGAATTCTCGAACTATAGCCGGCGTTTCTTTCTTATCAACTTCCATCGACGAAAGAACATTGTTTGTCGGCCTAGCCCTAAACTCGACTGGCCCGACAGAACTGCATCCTCCAGCTAAACAAGCTCCGGATGTCCGGGAATCTGGAGAATCACTTTCCTTTCCTTACAATCAATATGAGCGTGGAAAGTGCCGCGAAAATCCATTCCCAAGACAACAACAAACAAAAGGATGCACCAGAATTGAATAATCCTAATACGGGGAAAAACAAGAACAAGTAAGATACCGAGATGACTTCATCCGAAGTCAAGATACTGAAGAGGATTAAGCACGGTACACATGATTCAAACTGGCGATAAAACAAGAACTGGTAAGCAATGAAACCGAGAGAAACAAGGTAATATAACAACCATGAAACAAGGAAGTGAATCAAGACCAGGACTCTAAGTTACTAAAATAGAGTACCGCATTGTAACCATACTACAGTTCATGGGTACAATTACATAACTCTACTCAAGTCATCCAAATCCTAGTATCAGAATCAAGGAACGTGGAGAAACAATGGTGAACCAAAAAGGTTTCAAGCCGAGATGCAAAGTTGTTTGTATAACGTCAAGATGAAGGATAAAAGAAAGATATGATTCAAGAATCATGATAACAAGGTGGAAGGACATGTTCCTAATCACGAGTATTCTGATTCATGTATTGGGTCCAATACCCAACTACAAAAGAATCAAACCCGATTAATTTATATCCTATGTCTCTGATACCAAAAGAACCATGTCACGCCCCGCTTCCCAGAGTACGCTAAGATGGGCACGTGACATAGCCAACCATGCTACCTGTAGATAGAAAATATCCTTCCACAGTCACATTACGGCTGTAGAGATATCAAGAACAAGAAAGTAAACTAAACTATCTAGTACATGTCCATAAGCCAGAATAAATGAGTCAAGAAATAATATAATATGCGGAAGCAAAAGATCAAATAAACACCTGGAAAGTGAGACTGGATACCGACAGGATCCCCACTGCTCGGTCTAGCAGTGGCAGTACTCCTAATCAGCCTACGACAAAGGTAGAGGATCTGGGTCATACAAAACCCAGACGTCAGCGCGTCATAACATCAAGCAATAATATAAAAACAGGGTAGCGAGATATGCAAGTATGATCATAAATAGTAAAGTAAGTGTAACAGCAATATAAATCAGGGCAGTGAAAGGTGGTGTGCAGTGAGTAATCTAAACTGGTCTATTGGGTTAACTACTCTCAAGTCTTTGAAATCAATTTGATAAATCATCGATGTAACTCAAAAGTATCCCGTGCGTGCCCGGGATCACGGTGAAGATTCTCGGGCTGAAACCGAGACATGCCGCTAGGCACTAAAGGAAAAGGGGTAATGATGAATGATGTCTGGAGCATCATCCCAAGGCTGGCCTAGCCTCTAAAAAGGTAGTGGATAACGATGGACGATGTCAGCAGCATCATCCCAAGGCTGGCCTAGCCTCTAAAACTGATCAGTAAAGGTAGCGAACTGTCGAGTTACAAGTCAGATTTCATCATTGATTTCCCCATACCCCCAAGTTATATGTGTTCAAGTCAAGTATTAAATAATCTGGAGCTAATGCCAACACAGGATCAGGCAGGTACAGGTTTGTCTGGATAGACAACAGGAAATGTCCGTAGGGACAACAGGTAAGGTTTGTTGGTATTAGTAACAAGATCAGGTAACAGGTAAAGCCATGATACATCAGGTCAAGTCAAGTAATGTATATATATGTCATGTCATGTCAAGAGTTGCACGGTACCATGTCGTGTCAAGTAATGGGTGTGACAAGTCATGTCAGGGGTGCACACAATGTCATGTGGGTGCTCACAAACAAACTAACATAAGCATGGGTATACAAAACAAGCATGAAGTACTAATGGAACAATAAAAACGGAACATTGTAATATGATATGCAATCAGGTACAGATTAAGGCATACAGATGCACAGTTATGATTAGAGTTAGGGTTATGGTTCCAACCTTAGTAAAATACACTTTAACAAATATGGATTGTTAAAATCTCGTTATTATGGGTTAAAAGATCTAGGGATGCAAATGTATTTAAAACAGGTTAATGATGCAAACGGGTGTCCAATAGGGTAGAAACTATAAAAAGGTACTATGGACTATGTAATTAATTATTATGCGATTTAAACACGGATGTGGGTACTAGGCAAAGTAATCAAAATGCAACATGATAGGTTCCAAGTTATGAATCTAAAATGATAAATGGACATCGAATGTTAAAATGTAACATGAGACACTGGATTAAATCTATAGGTTTAACATGTAATCAAATAAGTATAAAGTATTATGAATAGCATGTAGCAAGTTTCACTTGTCTCAGAACAATGGTCGATATGCAGGCGGCCTGGTGCGACATGACACGATACGGTGTGTGAAACGGCACGACACGGTACTGGGTCTAGTCGCGATCTGGTGCATGGTCTGGTCGCGATCTGGACACGATCTGGTGCATGGTCTGGAGACGATCTGGTGCATGGTGTGGTCGCGATCTGGACACAATCTGGTGGTTGTCTGGTCGCGATCTGGAGACGATATGGAGATATGGAAACGATCGTCAGGCTCACACAGACTCGGGCCAATCCTTGGAGCCTCGGTTCGTAGCCCAGAACGGCGTCGAATAGGCTGTCGAAGTCGAGGGTTGGCGTCGTCAGTGTTGCTATTGCGGCTGTGGCTGTTAACGACGGTGACGATGGTGGGTGGCGATCTCATGGTGGTGAGCATGAAGAAACCGAGAGCAAGGATGATGGAGGGTCAGTGGTGCAGAGAACGAGGCGACGACGGCGATGATGAGGTCTCGGGAAAGGAGTCGGCAACTGCGATAGAATTTTGGTGGCTGTAGGAGATGAGGACTAAGAAGGAGAAGAAGGAAGAGGTCGCAGCGAGGGAGACGGCAGCGAAGATGATCGGACAAGGGGATGGTCTCGGTCAAGGTCGGGTCAGAGGAAGGAGTGGTGACGATGAGGGCTGAGCTGGAGGTAGTGCTCAGAGTTGGCAGTAGAAAAGGCGATGATGGCGAGGGTCGAGAGGAGAAGGATGCCGATAAAGGTGGAGGCGGCGTCGGGGAGCGAAGGCAGGGGCATGGGTTCAACGGCGGGAAAATGAAGAAGAAAAATATAAAAAGAAGAAGATGGTGAGAGAGAATGAACTTGGGTTTTTGGGTTGTATTAAAAAAGAAATAAAGAATATATATATATTTACGTGGGGGGAGAGAGAGAGGGTCAGGAGAGAGAGAGATAGAAAGAGAGAGAGAGAGATAGTTATGATTATTTAGTTAAAAAATATATAATATATATATATAATAATAACTGTTAGTATAAGGGATATATGTTAGTTAAAATATATTAATAGTTTATAAATATATAAAGAATATAATATTAGTCTATTTTGAGATTTTGGCAAATACAAATTTACTCCAAAACACGCCCGGATCGGGTCCAAAAATTCAGATTTAAAATATGAAAAATATATGCGACGTCCAAATTTCAAAAGGAATGCTCAGGTAACAAAAATGCATAACCCCAAGAACGGATGCACGTACGTGCGCGTAGCCATCCAAACACGTCCGTTTCACTGAACGGGACGAGAACAAGATGCGCGGATTCTACCACGGGGTTAGGGGTATCAAGCAGGCTATGTTAACTATTTTTAAAATATTTTCTTTGACTTTATTTATTTTATTAAAAAATGTAAAATCCATATATAAATGCAAGCATGCAAGATATGCAACAAGAAAATGCACGGATCCACAAACTAGCAGGGATAACTCGAAGACAAGAATCAAGACGGTTTCCCGCAAGCGGGTCGGATCATGGATACAATGCAGATGTCAAAAATACTATTTGCACCCAAAACACAGCAAAACAAGAAACAACCATAATAAAGAAATACTAGAATTGGTATAAATGAAGTAGGGTGTTACAATTTGGTTAAGGAAATCTCTCATTGAGA
This sequence comes from Agapanthus africanus, assembly GCA_030015575.1. Taxonomy (NCBI): domain Eukaryota; kingdom Viridiplantae; phylum Streptophyta; class Magnoliopsida; order Asparagales; family Amaryllidaceae; genus Agapanthus; species Agapanthus africanus. The sequence goes on from CM057337.1 coordinate 788,170,689, forward strand.
GATCTCTAATTGATTTGGGGATTTTATCCCCCGTTGGATCTTTGATCCCAGGCCTTCTGTTTTACAGAAAATATTTTTCTTGTTTTTAACAAGATTAAGAAAATATTTTCCCATACAGAGATTATTCTGTAATTTGGTGATTTTTTAATCACCATTGGATCTTTAATCCAACGGTGCTCTCTTTTACATAGCGTAATCTTTATTATTTGGAAAGATCTAAGGAAATATTTTCCAAATAAGGCTCTGATCCCTTTATTTAGAATTTAATTCTATCGGCTCAGAAGGCATTAGAAGCCCTCACGTTCAGCACGTGACTCCACGAAGTCAAGCCCAATAAAGAGAATCACGTGCTGACACATGAGTTTCTTTTTGCCAATTATTTGTTTTTTAAGAAGGCGCCTATATATCTTGTATACAGATGCTCACGTGCTTGCACGTAAGGCTCAGTTTCAGCCTTATTTGTTAAGCGCAATGCCTATAATCTTGGCTTCAAGGCGTATCACGTGTGGGCATGTGATGCTCTATTTGAGGAATTTTCCCATTGCTTTTTATTTATTATTTATTTTTTTATAAGGGAATAATTATACCCTCGTAGATCGAGTCCTTCTCTTCTTTAGCTACGGGTTGTAGTCCACGCGACTCCGCTAGAATCCACTTCGAGCTTGGATGAGCCTCCTCCGAAGATCTTCGTGCCGAAGACGATCCACCCGAAGTCTACTTGATCAAGCTACCTCTTCACTAAAATCTCATTAGTGAAGGCAACACACCACATCAAATTGCTAATCTAATGTGAGATGGTGAAGTAGGGGTTTAATTTGCTCATTAGGGTTCTCACAAGTTCAATGATTCACATCACATGTAAGGGTTTGAACTTGGAGGTGAGGTGAGGAAAATGGTAAAAAGCAAGAGCAACTCAAGAAAGAAAATGGCTAAGGAATGAAGAGCTCAACCCTTGAGCAAGTGAAGAATGAATGAGAGTAAACTCAAATGGCTCCCTCTCTCCTCACTTATTCAAGCTTGGAATAAAAATGCAATAAGAAATTGCAACCATGTTTGAATAGTGAGTCAAGAGTAATACACAAATAATAAAACCCATGCCTTGCCCATTCCACAAATATCTCCACAATTTACACCTCATTTTCCTATTTTCATAAAATAGAAAAACATGTCATCCTTCATATAATAATATATATTTATATATATCAAATATACATTCATATATATATATATATATATATATATATTAATAAAGCTATTAGTGAGCTAATGATATTAGTTAATATATAATTATATAAAATATAATTATATCAAATTATTAAATCAACACTTGATTTAATAATCCGATTATATCACATATGACCGACTAATATCATTTATCTATATATCACATTATCAAATCAACACTTGATTCAATAATCTGGTTATATCACATATAACCTAACTTGATAAAAGATAACTGCTAGATTACAATACGGTATCGCATACACGTATTTAATCAGGCCCACACACATATCACATATATGCCCTACTTCGTTTCGCTTGAACCAGGAAACTTCTGTATGGGATTCTAAAGACTCGTCAATACGCCAGCAGTAGGTGATGATCATATCAGTCACTTACAAGCCGTCAGCGGTATTAGCTGGACGAACGGCTACTCGGGTATTGAGCGATATGAAGATCAACAAGCAAGCTCGTCCATACTCTCCATGAAGCCTATCAGTAACACTACCGTACAGTCCGGTCTCTTCGTCTGATATGTCGCATATCATGTCTAGGGGTGGTAAACGTCAGACCCCAGTAACGTGATAATTCATGCCGATGTCTGGCCTATAACGGTTCGAGAAACAACTAATAACTCTTATCAGTAAATCTCAGCAGCAGCCCTGGCCAGGGACTTCCAGTTATAGCCAATCGAGCATAGCGCAACATTAATCCCCAATACCGGGAGAGACGAAACCCCTCTTATCGCTCATTGCTTCCATGTGACTCGGGACTGTACCCAAAATCCACCTTTTTGCATGTCTCCTTTGAGCGTGGTAGGGAGGAAATCAAAGCACAATGGGAGCCACACAAGACTCTATGACGATCTCGGGTCTACAGACTAACCTGTACCAGTGTCACCAGAGGACTGCTATCTGACGATAGGTATACTACCAATTAGGAGTCATCAGCGAGTCCTGTTCGGTGTACCCATTCTCCAATGAGCACCTATGTACAATCTTTGATGTCACACACAAATGGTTGTGGGATCAACTATCGCTCTCTAAGGGACAAGAAACGTACACACTAGTCTACTCTGGAATATCGATGCCCTAGTCTTGATATTCTCTCGACTAGGAACTAATTAAAGGATGTACTTTTGGACCACCCTGGCCCCACTAGTATGATCTCATCATAATCCTGGTAGTCAAGTACATATCCTAAGGGCTTTATCAACATGTGAGAGCAAAATAGTAAAGAATACCAGTCAACATGTTAAGATAAAAAGTAACCAGATAGCATACAATCATGTCGAGCAAGAAAGTCCTCTATATATATGTCCTAGCATCCACTATAATATACATCACATGTACAATAATGACCTCTACGGCATACATATTCCTAACATCCATGACCGCTTTCCATTCCTTAAAACTGGAAACACATCTAATATGTGTTTGAGAGAGTAGACCCATACATTTCGTGAGAAGTCATCAATGAAAGTGACATAATACATGGCATCTCCTTTTAATGCAACTGGCGAAGGCCCCCATATGACTGAGTGAATGTAATTGAGAAGTCCTTTGGTCTTGTGCACGTCTTGCTTGAAGCCGACCTTATGTTGCTTTCCTATCGTACAAAATTTGAAAAAAATCTAACTTGCACGAGATAACACTTTTCAGCAACTCCCTTCTGTGCAACTCACGAAGCCCACTCTCACTCTTGTGGCCAAGATGCATATGCTACAGTTTTACGGTATCCTCCACCCGTTTCTCCATAGCTACAGCCGCATCACCAGTCCCCGTACTTCCGTTCAAAAGATTTAAATTCTTTTGTCGTTGTCCCTTCATAACCATTAGGGCACCCTTGACAACCTTTAATACTCCATCTTGACCAACGAATTTACATTCTGCCGCGTCGAATGTTCCAAGAGAAATCAGGTTCTTCTTTAGTTCTGGAACGTGTCGCACGTTCACAAGTGTTCGCACTACCCTATCAAACATGCGGACTTTGATGTTCCCTATGCCAATAGTCTTGCACGCCACATTGTTCCTCTCGTGAGAACACTGCTGCCATAGAACTCTTTATATGTGTTGAACATCTCCTTCTTCGAACACATATGGTATGAACATCCGGAATTAAGAATCCAAGCATTAGAATCTTCCTTTCTGGTGTGTACATCGAGTATATCACACAAATCTTCTTCTACTTTGGTCGCAACACTGGCTTGATCCGAACCCTTTGAATTGACACCTTTACCCTTCTTCTTCAACTACTGCTTGTACTTTTGGCATTGCTTCTTTAGATGTCCTGACTGTTCGCAAAAGAAGCACGGTCTGCTCTCTTGCCCAGATGATTTGGATTTCCCCATTATGCTTTTGCCTCTATCGCTATTCTTCGATCTTTCCCTTTCACCGGCGGAAACCGACCGATATTCCAAGAGTTTCTTTGTGCAACATGCTTGTGTACACAATTTTTATCTAAATGGACCAACACAATACAAGTGTGTACACAAGACTTTTTGGCATGGACTAGTAAGGGGGCTGCCATGATGCAAGGTAAGTGGGCATGAGAAGTGATGTGCATTAAATGTGCATTAAATGCTAAAGATTATGTTGATATGTTCCATCAAGTTTCCCTCCAAATACAAGAGTGCATACCGGGTTAAATTAGAGAAATCTAGCAGCACCAATGTGATATTGGGAAGCACACAAGACCACACTTCCAATACGGGACCATTCCCTCATATTTGGACCGAGCACATGCCCACCAAAACCGGTGTGGCCGGCCCTGCAGTGTCCAAATAGCCCCAGTCTTCTGTGGGCCCTCTTTTGCTGCCACCTCATCCTATATTTATTGTTTGTTCTCTTTTCTTTTGTGCCTATATAAGGAAGGTGAGTGAGCAAGGGATGGGTCATTCTTTGTCTTGGATTGTCTTGCATTATTCATTCTTTGATCAAGCTTTTGTTTCTCTTTTGTTCTTTCTCTTGTATATAGCTTAGTCCCCTTGAGCTCCTTACCTTCTCTTGATCTTGCAACTTCTTCATTGAGCTTACAAGTTTAAGAGTTGGTTATTGATCTCAAGGGGTTGTATCATTACTTGAAGATCAATAAAGTGTTCTTTTGTGCCTTCATTTTCCTTGTGTTTTTATCCCTCTCTTGATCTTGCAACCTCTTAATTGAGCTTGCAAGTTTAAGATTGGGTTATTAAACCCATGGTGTGTAATTTGTTCTATGGTTCTTAGTGTTTCTTACTTGCTCTTTTCATTACTTGCTCTTTATTATCTTGCTCTTTATTTACTTGCAAATTTATTATCATGCCATCTACTTTCTTGTGTTGTTGTTCTTTTCTCTTTTCTTTTGCTCTTTCTTTTGTTGTTGTTGTTTTGTTTGTGAATGAATGGTGTTGTTAGGAAAAGAGAAAGATATTGTAAGTTAAGGTTTCTTTACTTATTTCCTTTTCCCGTATTTTCCAATTGAACTCCGCCCAAACCTTACACAAGCGCTCCGTTAGGCACCCTACTCTACCAAGGTATCGGTGATTCCTAACAGCGACCGGTTGCGTTCGGTTTGGCTGGAGGCGAAAGCAAGAGACAAGAACGGACGGACAAGGGCCAATAAGCCGGATTTCTAATACCGTGCTTAAGCACCCTAATCCGCGTTGTTGCCGATTGCTCTAGTTTCAATGGTTAAGTTCGGCTCAAAGAATTGAGTACGGAATTCCCTAGCTTACACTAACCTATCTATTTCTAACAAACTTTACTTGTGCATATATACACATAGGATAGATACGAACATTCTGCCTCGCGCATTAACTCGTCAAAACAAGAACGTAAAATGCTTCGTCTCCTTGTGGATCGACCCGTACTCATCGCGGCTAGCTACAAAGCGACACCGTCCTGATTGCGGTTAACTTTAGAACTTCAAATACCCGGCACGCCGAAAGCGTGCCAATCAAATAGCGTCGTTGCCAGGGATCGAACTCGGGTCACCCGTGTGAGAGGCGGGAATACTCACCATTAATAGTCGCATGAAAGGTGTGTGAGCAACACGACACGCCAAAAGCGTGCAATCAAATGGCGCCGTTACCGGGGAGACGGTAACGTTTTTATTCTTGTAATTTCGGGTTAATCTTGTTAATATCCATCTAACACCATTCTTAAAAACAACATAAAAATTTCAAAATTTCAAAACCAAAACAAAAAAACTAACATAACCATTTTGTTCTCTGGATTTCTTACTTGCTAGCACTCTGGATCTAAACTAAAAAGATAAACAATACCAGTGAGGCACTAATAGAACATTGAGATCACAGAAGAAGTTTGGATCCCAAACTCCAAAGCAAGACCGGTGACACACCCTCCAGATCCGAGCTCGCCGGCCCCTTCACCTCCTTTTGCCTCTAATTTTTTCTCTATGCTCCATTGTTCTGTTTTTGTCCCATTTTTATTGCTTGTTTTTTATAATTTTTAGTGTGCAGGTATTTCGGCATTCATATCGGTTTTTCGCACTAATATTCGTTTTCCGACATTTTCAGATTTTTGTGGATTTGCGAACTGCGATCATGGGAGCAAAGTGTACATTCAAAGTTTGGGTGATTGCGAAGTACAGTGCAAAAGATCCGGATAGTTTGACCCGCGCAAACGAACTTTCTAAGCTATTCGGATTTAACTTCAACGGGGGTTTCTTAACCCGAAAATTTATCCGTACGTACTTTACTAACACTTTCTTCTCAAATCCGACGCATGCACTATAATATCTTTGCAGGATTCTTTGCAAGTTCGCTATCAAACGCTTAAAACGACTAACCCGTATTTGTTGCAGTGTCGTGCTTAACATAAAAAAGATTGTTTGATGTTTTGAACAAATTTTTTCATTAATTTGTGCATTGCATCCATTAATACGGACTTAAAAGAAAGCGAACTCCACAACATACGGTAAAGGATTTCATCTCCTTTTTCGTGGCCTACAAATCACGAATTGAGCATAACGTTTACCCTCACAAATTTTAAAAGAAACTAGACTTTAAGCCTTAAGGACTTCGCGCTCGCTAGGAGAGGTTAACTATGTTTAGAACACCGCTTAACGGTATATCGTTTACGGGATGTCTAGGAAAGTGTTCACGGCGAAACCGCCAAAAGAGAAAGGGTTATCTAATCAAGGACCTTCGCGAAAGCGTCGGAAAACCTCCCCTTATCTCTGCACTTACCTGGCCTCGTGATCAGTATATCTTGAGCCCGCTTCTCGACACAGTTTTACTTCAACAATCAAGTTCTTGAGCAGCTCTAGTTGACCTAGGTGAACCCTAGACCAATTAGGTGTGTGGTACTGTGTCGTGATTTTTTTTATCCAGATTCTTTTTGTGTGTATATTTCATTCTTTTGTTAATAACTAACTAAAAAAAAATCACCTTCTTTTCCCCCTCCTTTTCTCTTCTTCTTCTTCTTCATCTCTTCATATCATGGGTACTCCACCTAGAAAAACTCTTGACGAACTTTGGTATCCACAACCAAACATTACTTCTTACGGTTCTTTCTAACGATCCATCCATGCCCAAACTTTCTTTGAAAGATCGGATAGATGCATCTAGGACAAACAACTGGACTCCGCAATCCACTTTGTATCAACCGTTTCAACCTTCCCCACCTTCTTACGTTGATACCCCTTTTGAGAGTCCTGTTGTAACTTCAAGACCTATGTCTATGGCTGAACGTATTGAACAATCTCGTAACCGGTCTTTCACTCCTTTCACCACTACAAACTCTTTGGATCAACAATTCTATTCACCTTTTTATCCAAATGTTGATCCTACTCCCGTCCAACCATTCAATTCCTACCAGTCCTACCTGACTTTTGCACCTTCCCTAGACATTGCTTCTGAACAGCCATTTGGGAGTTTCCAGTATCCAAACAACTTTGAATTTTTTACCGAAACTCCTTCACAACATATGTCTAGTCTGAAACAGTCATTGGAAGACTTTTGGGTAGCGTCGTACCAACAGATGATGGATTTGAATGCGTCCATGGCCGCCATCATACAACTTAGTGACCCGGTAGCTAGTTTCCAATTAGGTCCACATTTTCCAATGTATGATGAGGCGGTAGGATAGGTTGAGAATTTGAGTGGAGAGAGTGAGCTATACACCCTTCCAAATCAAACCTATCCATTGCAAATTGAATCCTACAACTCTGATTTTGAATATCTATCAAGTGTCCCAAATGATTTACCAATTGCCGATAGAACGTTTGATGAGTTGTATGACTTTGTAGTGTTTTATTTACCTGATTGTGAAGGGACCATGTCAAGTGAAACCAACCCCAACCCTTTTGACCTCTACACCTCCACTCTAGAACCTGAATTGATTGAAATCCATGCTTTTGATGGGGTGTCTGAGAATATTGATTTTCACTTGATTGAGGATATCGACGCTGTGGATATTTTGGATGATGAACCCACAGATTTGGATGAGTTTTTCTCTCAAATTCATCATCCCGAGTCATTAACCGTTTTTCCCGAACTTCATATGCGTCTAGATATTGATGATAAATGCATGGATGGGCTAATTTTTGAGGAGACTTTTGAGGATAGTATTGAGGATGAACCAGTTTTACTTGATGAGTCGGATTTCCCAATTCATCATGTCCCTTTAATTGACTGTGTACACCCTCCTGAACCTTTACCTGATACCATTCCTCAATCACTTCCCTCCATCCTTTCCATCGTTCCGACCTTGCAAAGCACCGTATCACTTTCATTTCTTTTGTCTGGTTTACTAAGTTCGGTGTACCCATGTTTTCTCACGAATCTTGAGGGATTTGACCCCATTTCTCGATGGGTTAATAGATTAGTATAATCACTTCTTACACATCGGTCATCATAAATTGTACTAAATTATTCACTCCATTTCCACCCTCAAGTTCGTATTCCACTTCTTTCTCCCCTCCGCCATTTTTCTCCTCATATACCGAGACTGTATCTCACTTCTATCCGCATACGGTCCCACGTATTCTCCATTTCTTTCCTCATCGCATTCTTTCACCAACCGCTGCTTTGTCACGATAAATTTTTTGAATGGTTGGTGTTAACGTTTGGCCTGTATAAGGCCTTGTATAGATTAATAATGTTCTCTTTCCTCCCTAATCCTGAACTTCTACGCTTAAACAGTGGAAACACTGTTTCACTTAAGTTTGGGGAGGAACCTTTTTGTGGATATACATTTTGTTCATAAATGTCATGCCCCTCTTCCCAGTGTACGGCGAAGGGGACGCGACGAGGTCCGCTACGTATATACTCAGAAGTATATACGCTAAGCGTATCTAAGCAATATAAAATAATACACAAGAGATAAGAAATAAAAAGAACAGCAACTTTTATTTATTAACATTCTTTGTACAATGCATGAAAGGAAATACAACTGAAATAAAAAGATGCCTAAACAGTGGCATAATAGGAAATGAAAAGTACAGAAAGGAAAATTGTACAATGAAACTAAAGTGCAGGGTCTTCGGCAAACTGCTCCAAGTCTTCTGCAGATGGCTCGATCTCCGCCGGGTCCAAACCACCTGACGACATTCAAAGAAGAAAGAAATAGAATGTCGTCAGCGAACAGGTCGCTCGGTAAGTCCCAAAGATAAGCGGAGAAATAGAATAGACAGAGAGTAAGAGAGAGAGAGAGTAGCTTTTACAGTTGTATTATATTGTTATATTATTGTATACTAAGGTATCAGGAACTTAAGGAACCGTTTATGCTATGGTACAACAGCAATTGGATTCATGTTAGGTGTCTTAATCTTACCGTCTCGTGCCACTTTTAACACCTTCCGTACCAATCTACCCCTTCAACCCCGTAGTGTTTTGATTGTGTTGTTTGTCTTGTAAATTATATTGATTGTATAATTGGTTGACTGACTGACCGAAACCATGATATCAGAAAACGGTTGTGACCGTAGGGTCATGTAAATGGAATAACTGAGAATCATGTAAAAGGAATATATATCCATGGTTCGGTTCAGTCAAGTTGTATAAATTGATAATTGTATTCATGGATTCATGTGTTCATATTGAATTGGAATCTTGTAGATTATAGATTGACTTGAATCATATTCAAGTCGGATTAATCAGACTCAAACCCGAGTCAGACAATCAGAAGTGTGAATCGAAGTCTTATAATTGCTAGGGTCCTCAGGGTAATTTATAAAACTTGAGGGGGTTTTATGTAAAAATACTTTTATATACTTTTCAAAATACACCTCAAGTATTTATTGTTCGTCTTTAGAGTTGTAATGAGGGTGGATTTTATGTTGTGACATTTCTAGTGAAAATATCCTAGTTTTATCAATAAGGGTATTTATCTGTAATATTGATTATTTGAAGTTCATGGTATTTTAGTGTAAAATTTATTCTTGTGATTTTTAGGAAAAGGTGGAAAATTTATATTATAATAAAATAGATATTTAAATGATAAATATACATATGTTTATACAAAAATAATTTTAATAAATATTTTATATTCCAAAAATCTCATTTTCTTAAGATGTCGTATTTTAAACCTTTCGAGACCGAATGCTCCTTGCGGAGGTCTGAATCTCGCACTACTAGCCCGAGGGTGCGCGATAAACCGCACAATACCGAACGGGTTCCCCAAAAATGGGTTGTAGCGGCGCTTTGCAAAGATTGTAAAATACTAATCCTTTAGAAAACGTTTTTAGAAAGTAAAAGGTATTTATTTGGAAAGTGTAATTTTCCGTATTTTAGATTCTAGGGTTTCCTAAGCCAACTAGCCTATTTCTAAATAGTCTAAACGATAAGTCGTTAGAACCCTCAAATCGCCTCTTCACCGTCAATTGTGGCCAGGTAAGTACAAATGAGGAAAGGAGGGATCCGCTCACGAATCGTGAGACGGGCCTTTTAAAGTTACATTTGCTCACTTGCCTAGCCTAGACACCACAAATTCAGGTTTAGATAAACGATCGATGTCCAAACTTATCGTGTTTTCCTAATAAGAGGTATTTATTTAAAAGTGTATCAAAACTAAACTTTTAGAATTGATTTTATTAAGAATATGGTATTTAAATGAAAGTATTGTTTTATCGTATTCTAAGTTTTTGATGATGTCGTTTAGGGTTGTATTTGCGTGTGTGTGGAGGTAGGTCATTACCTCGTGCTCTACTTTAAATTTATAGCAAAGTTAAGGGGTTAAATGTGAAATCGAAACATGATGGTATTAAAGTGAAAAATACGATAAATTGGAAAGGCTATCATTTCATGTGAGAAAACTTATTCAAATTATTTGTTAAGTGTTTAATAGTCAACAATAATATGTTTAAGCATGATTGAATTGGTGAGAAGTGAAATTTTATAGAAAATCGAATCGGAAATCGGATTTGTTCCGATTCCGTCGGGTTTTGTAGTTTCGTATTTTAGAGAATAAGAAAGGAGGATAGAATGGGACTTACGGGTTTCGATTAAGCAAGGGAGTGAAGGGGGGACTAAAGGGGTTGCCAAGACGTTGCTTCGTCGCCGGTTGTTCCTAAAAACGTCACCGGAATTTCCGCCGGAATTTCGTCGGAGCTTCGCCGCGAACTTGATTTCAAAGTACACACTTCTTGGAAAATTTTGAGAGAGTGAGCCTAGGGTTTTGTGATGAGAGGGTAGAGGGTAGGGGGTGTATTTATAGGGTAGGCTAGGGTAGGGTAGGTGAAAGGTTTTTAATTTAAAAAAATTGTAAAAATGTGGGGAAAACATAAAAAATCATAGTAATTAGGGTATATTAAATTCTCGAGAACCGATCCAAGTAAATGGTGTGTGCAGGGGAGTTGGGAAGGCGAAGAGACACATTTTTCGTTTTGGGGACTCGGCCGTCCGGCCGAGTCCGGCCGGCGGCGTCGGCCCGAGTCGGCCAGTCCGCCGGCCGACTCGGCCGATCCCGTTCGAGTCAAGGGTCGAGGAGGTGGGGAGGCTCGGGGTTAAGACACTGGTATATTTAGTTTTTTAGGTACAGTTCAACTTTTGGGAGTCATGGTGTTTGGACTGTTGGGCTTCCAAAGGATTTAAAACAAAAACAATATAAAAATAATGTGGGGCAGGGGATTTGAACTCTGGTGGCTTGGTTCAGCAGTGCAAGGTATTACCAATGAGCTACAAGCTCGTTCTTGTAATTATGGTGTAAAATAATTACTTAAAGTGGTAACAACACATTAAATACCCCAAGTATAATTTAATTTTAAAACAATTTTATGTACGCTAAAAATGGAGTTATTTAAAAACAAAATAATTACTTATATATTGTGCTCAGGTTAAAATACTCCTTTATGGATTTTTGAAGAAAAAATTTTTTGTATAGAAAAGTGTATAGAAAAAATTAGGGTTGTTACAATAAAAAAACAAAAAAAAAACAGGGGAGCGTCGACAATTTTGACCCTCTTGGGATAGCCTGACAGGGAGGGCACTGTCAAGTTTAAGTTTGGGGGTGTGCTCGGTAAGCTTTCTTCCTTCGCATTCATTTGTATATTTTGCATTTGCATACCTTATTTAAAAACCCACAAAAATAAAAAAAAATTACAAAAATATAAAAACTTTGTCGTCAAGTTAACTAATAGAGTAACTTAGATTTTATTCTTAAAGTTTAGTTGATACGTTAGAAATAACTAAATCCTAGGCTTAGGAATTAAAATTCTAAAAATAACTCTGGTTCTGTTTAACCTTGGTAATTATACATCCTTGCAGTTTTTTTTTATAGAAGTAGGTAATCTTGAGTTCAGTTCTTGAGTTAAGTCAAGATGAAGGGAAAGTATTGAAACTTTATTGAAGGACAAGTCTGAAAAATAGTTTCTACTCTTGAGTCTAAATTTAGAAAGTATATACCCTACAAACTGCACATACACGCACCTTGAAACTTGAGATAGTGGAGGATACCTAGAAATACTCTTGCATGAAAACCTAGTACGAAAGAAAAAACGGTATTTAAAGCTAAATACCAAAAGAGCATATTGAAAAATATATCCGGTCTTGAAAAAGAAAAATAAAAATAAATAAATAAATAAAGTCAAGATCTGGAAACTGCTATTTACGCTTTAAGCTCACACATTCAGTAATCGGCTGTTAGTGCCTCAAGAAGTATTAACAGTCGTATGAAAGGTGTGTGAGCAACACCGTCCATCATTTAATGAAAAGAAGTAGTATTAGGTATTAAGGCAAAGGTACTATAGCTTGAATTGAATTCTTAAGTGTAGGGGTGAAATTATACATACACGTAGAGGTATACAATCGATGTTTGGAAGAAAGATAGAAATAAAGAATAAGACTTATGTTTTCCGTAAAACTGATAAAAATCCCTGATTTGCTGCCACACTTTATAAGGAAAACTCAAGAGATGCCGAGATCTTTCTAAACTGTAAAACATATAGGATCTGGGGTTGAATAAATTGAAGCGTGAAATATAAGGGTTGAATATTTCTAATTTAGAATAATAGAATTTCTAACGTAGATACTAAACTGTATGAGTAGAATCGATATTAACTTAGGAAACTAGCTTGACGGGATTTTGTGAGTGTAATCCGCTGAAAATCCTCAGGAGACAACACTCCTCCTATTAGGAACACCTAGAGGTTTAACGGCTTGTTGCACGAGCTCAGTGCAATTGCGTTCTCTGCGAAAGTGAGCCTAGGATTTTGTTTTGCTCTGGATGAGCAAAAGATAAGTTTGGGGGTATTTGTTTATACCAGAATATTGCATTTTAATACTGCTCATTCATTATTTATTTTTTGTATATATTGGTACTATTAACCAGTGTCTGCTCAGTAATTACAGATTACAGGTATCCGTGACAAAATACTGGAAATACACTTAAAATCATGGATATATCATTTCTGAGCTGACACTGCAACTGGAACTGGAAACCGACCGATATTCCAAGAGTTTCTTTGTGCAACATGCTTGTGTACACACTTTTTATCTAAATAGACCAACACAATACAAGTGTGTACACAAGACTTTTTGGCATGGACTAGTAAGGGGGGCTGCTATGATGCAAGGCAAGTGGGCATGAGAAGTGATGTGCATTAAATGCTAAAGATTATGTTGATATGTTGCATCAAGTTTCCCTCCAAATACAAGAGTGCAGACCAGGTTAAATTAGAGAAATCTAGCAGCACCAATGTGATATTGGGGAGCACACAAGACCACACTTCCAATACAAGACCATTCCCTCGGATTTGGACCGAGCACATTCCCACCAAAACCGGTGTGGACGAACCTGCAGTGTCCAAATAGCCCCAGTCTTCTGTGGGCACTCTCTTGCTGCCACCTCATCCTATTTTTATTGTTTGTTCTCTTTTCTTTTGTGCCTATATAAGGCAGGTGAGTGAGCAAGGGATGGGTCATTATTTGTCTTGGATTATCTTGCATTATTCATTCTTTGTTCAAGCTTTTGCTTCTCTTTTGTTCTTTCTCTTGTACATAGCTTAGTCCCCTTGAGCTCCTTGCCTTCTCTTGATCTTGCAACCTCTTCATTGAGCTTGCAAGTTTAAGGGTTGGTTATTGATCTCAAAGGGTTGCATCATTACTTGAAGATCAATAAAGTGTTCTTTTGTGCTTTCATTTGCCTTGTGTTTTTAGCCCTCTCTTGATCTTGCAATCTCTTAATTGAGCTTGCAAGTTTAAAATTGGGTTATTAAAGCCATGATGTGTAATTTGTTCTATGGTTCTTAGTGTTTCTTACTTGCTCTTTTTATTACTTGCTCTTTATCATCTTGCTATTTATTTACTTGCAAATTTATTATCATTCCATCTACTTTCTTGTGTTGTTATTCTTTTCTTTTTTCTTTAGCTCTTTCTTTTATTGTTGTTGTTTTGTTTGTGAATGAATGGTGTTGTTAGGAAAAGAGAAAGATATTGTAAGTTAAGCTTTCTTTGCTCATTTCCTTTTCCCGTATTTTCCAATTGAACTCCGTCCAAACCTTACACAAGCGCTCCGTTAGGCACCCTATCTTACCAAGGTATCGGTGATTCCTAACCGCGACCGGTTGCGTTCGGTTTGGCCGGAGGCCAAAGCAAGAGACAAGAACGGACGGACAAGGGTCAATAAGCCGGATTTCTAATACCGTGCTTAAGCACCTTAATCCACGTTGTTGTCGATTGCTCTAGCTTCAATGGTTAAGTTCGGCTCAAAAGATTGAGTACGGAATTCCCTAGCTTACACTAACCTATCTATTCCTAACAAACTTTACTTGTGCATATATACACATAGGATAGATACGAACATTCCGCCTCGCGCATTAACTCGTCAAAACAAGAACGTAAAACGCTTCATCTCCCTGTGGATCGACCCGTACTCATCGCGGCTAGCTGCAAAGCGACATCGTTCTGATTGCGGTTAACTTTAGAACTTCAAATACTCGGCACGCCGAAAGCGTGCTAATCATATAATTACATACAAACTCGAAGGAATTCATCCATATTCGAGGATGGTTTCCGGTTCAGGAGAAATCGAATAGGATTATTCAGATGTCTTTTCCCATTACCTTCTCTCGGGTTGCGAGGGCTTCTAGCCTAAGGAGTGTACACCTATTACGCTTATTGGATAGTCTTCTTCCAAATCTTAGGCTGGTGCCGAAAGGTAGGGAAGGAAGAAAACCAATTAGCCTAAAGAAGGTGTATAGAAGGTAATAAGTAAAGACATAATAAAGGGATTGAAGTGAGGGCAGGTAAGTATATGGTTACTGTCATGAATCAGGATAGTAGAAGAGGCGTTACTAGGAATACCAGGTTAACCCATTCGAAACATTTTCATGTTTCAGATTTACTGTGCAGCGTTAATTGAAAACTGTTTTCCCAATTGAATTCTAACTTCAGGGTATGTATTTACCAAATTCGTTTCTCACATTTGTATAATATTACAGATGGTGAGTGGGAATAAGATATTGGGAATTGAGTGATTAGATCCTCATTATATCGGAATTCGTTGTAATTGGTGATATTTGAGGAAATCATCTGGTTTTTGCCGGATGGCAAATATTTAGTTTTGAATATCCGTTGTTATGCACCAATTTCAAACTGATATATCTGTACGTTTATTTTATAAAGTGAGATATAACTTTTTGAAATTATGTCTATGACATTTACCTATATCAGTTGGTGATTAGGTAAGGCGCATTCAACAACGGTGTAATTCTTCTTAACCATAGTACAGTTTTCAACCTACGATGCACGGAATTTGAGTTATTGAACTCAGGGGACTTGTACAAAGTATTGTATGTTGTCCATTGTCCATTAGGAAAATGAGGTTGGTACTCGTACTATATTCTGTTTACTCATGACTTCTCCAGTTCTAGACAAGTATTTCGTTGAAATATAAGATCCAGATTTTGAGAAGTTATAGGTATAAGAATAAAGAAGAGAACCATTTGTTGCAAGTATCAGGATTCTTCAAGATGATCGAAAATGTAGATACTTGTGTTTGGTATTCCGTTCATAGTAATGGTTTTGAGAACTTGCTTCTCTTTCAGGTTACTCATATGTGGATGCACTCCTAATTGAATAATGTTGATCGGCCTCTCTCCATTTAGTTGATATGCACTGGAGACAACTGCATGATTTTGAATCTGGTTCCAATTAAATTAGTGCTTTTGTTTCTATATTGGATATATATAGAATCAATTTATATTTTAACGATATTAAGGTATAGGGAGTTGTCCGGCTGATGCTTAAAACTAGAATCCGGATAAACTCGAGGCACGTTTCAGTAATGGCAGTTTGTGGGTTATCCCGGGCTTTGACGAGGGTTAACTTTCTACCATCAGGAAGATCAATAGTGATATAGTTCTTGACTCGCCACAGTTTTAGTAAAATGGATTTTTCAGAAAATAAAAGTGGGAGTATGGTAGAACTGGAAGTGATTCCAGAACCACAAACGATCACTAAAGATTTAATGGAACCTGATAATTCAATTTGATTTGACATTCCATTAGCCACTCCGCAAATTTGGTGGGTAACCTCAGGCACCCGAGAGGTACTTCGGTCTTCTCAGAGACGGTGACAGAGGGGTTCTTGTTTATCCAGACTTGCCATTGCTGCTGTTCTAGACTATAAGACCCGGTAAGAGGATGGGTATAGCGTCGTTCTAAACTAGCTTTAGAAGTACACGTGTATATGACTCTGCCAGAGGGTTGTTGTAGTAAGTGGGAGCAGCGGAAGTATAATGGGTAAGTAGCTTATGTCTATTTATAGACTAAAGCGGGTATAGCGGAAATAGATCATCCATTTTTAATGTGACAGTCATAGGCTTTGAGTTCATCAGAATAGAAGATGGATCTGGTAAAAAGGTAGTAGGGTGTGATGTCCTGGTATTTGGGATGACATGCACTTTATAGGAAGTGAAATTCCTATACTACGATCGGTTATACTGTGGTTGTCACACAGTTGTTTCTCCACATAGGACATGGATATAATATCAGGTTTTTTGGTTACTAGATCTATGATTTTAGATCTAAATTTGGGAAGTATCCCAATTTGGGTACTTGACATTATTCTAAAGTGTTTTAGAATGGACGACTCCTGACATGGTGGTGTACCTGCAGGTGATGGAGTCACCCTCTCTAAAGGTGTCTTACAGACTAAAGGGGAGAGGGATCTGCATGATTAGAATATCACTTGCTTAGGCAATTGAGTTAAGCAGGAAATGTCAAGTACCACACCAGATGTTGTTTTTGCACTAACTGCAATAAACATCTATTAATCCAATCCTGAAGAAATGTAGGGAAGCAGTTTATGAATATAAATGGATGTTCTAGGGATATGGTAACGGCAGCCTCCTTCAGGAGACGGTTATCATTTAAGGCTTCCAAGGTGACCTGAATGACAGAGTGGATGTCTGAGTTATAGTTTTTCTCTCTTCTGAGGGACGGTATGTTGGACAAGTGGTCCAAGTGGATACTGAGAAAGGCATGGCGCATGATACTGATTAAATTCAGTGGACGATACAGTCTAAGAAGTTTGCTGGATTTGGAGTTCATTTGTGAACTGGGTCCCATCAGATATCCAGACATATTCTAAGACAGGTATTCCTTATTTCGGGAGATAGCTTTCTCCGCGAAGTTGAGATATAGAGAGATACAGAAAGAAACACTGGAGCGGATCCACTCACTGAGGCTATTTCTCGAACGCAATAGTTTCGCAAACGGGCTTTGCGAAAATGCTTAGTAGAGAAGTTGGGTGTTCGGTATCACACGAGCTGTGAGTATGCGACACCGCAATAATTGGTCTTAAGTGCAAGTGAGAGATTGTTGGCTATAGTGACCTCAAGGAAATTAACGTAGTCGCAGGCAGGTGATTATGATGATTGAGGGAGGACCTATAGCGGTAGAACAGTCTTACTCGAGATGATAGTATGCTATCTGGTTTGTCTTTATCATCACTATTACATATTGATAGAGCTCATAGAATTCTTGCTTGACTACCAGCATTATAATGGCGATCATATATGTGGGAGCTGGTAGTCTATAAGAAAATCCTTAAATGTCCCTAGTCGTGGGAGTTTCGAGACAGGGCATCGATACACCAGTGTAGACTAGTGTATACCGATCGAGACCCCGACGAGGGGCGATGGCCAGGTCTCACAAGCCATTGGTGTTAGTTTGTTCACCTAAGGTAGTATAGAGGTGCTCATTGGGTTATGAGTACACTGGACGGACTCACCGGGAACCTGCTAGTTGGTATTATACCTACTGTCAGATAGCAGTTCCTAGGTGACATGTGTACAGGTTAGTCTGTTGACCTGAGATCGTCATTTGTCTCGTATGAGTTCCCACTGTGCTTTGATTACTACCCTATCACGGCTCAAAGGAGTCATGCAAACAGGTTTTAGTTGGGTACAGTCCCGAGCCACTTGGAGGCAGTGAGCGGATCGTCGGGGATTCGCCTATTCCGGTATTGAGGGTTGATGTCGCGTTGTGCACGGGTGAACATCACCAGAAATGCTCGACCGGGGTAGACGAGAATTACCGATTCAGGATCGATAGTTTCTCAGGTGGTGATGGGTTACATACCGACACGAATTATCGTATCAGTAGGGGTCTGACTTTATCAACCCCCCTAGACTCGATATGCGATACTCTTAGACGAACAGATCGGACTGCACGGATATTGTCACTGTCAGGCTCAGTAGGGGTTTGGATGAGTTTGCTCGTCGGCCTTCCTTTTGCTCAATAGCTGAGTAGCTGTTACGTACAGTTAGTGCCGCTGACGTGCTTGTGGTTAAACCCACTGCCAGCGTATTGATGAGTCTTTAAAGTCCCACACAGAGGGTTTTCACTATTCAGGCGATATGGTGTAGATGACGTATATTGAGACATACAGGTGTCCGATTAAATATGTGTACAGGCTGCACAGACTTTAATCAGACAGTTGATAATACTAGCGGTTTAGAATTAAACCGGATTATTAAATCAGGTTTTGATTTAATAATTTATATATATGTATTTATATATATGTATTCCAGTATTATTGTTCACTATTCATTTTCTCTCTTGGCTATTCGTATTTTTGTATGAATACGTGTATATGTATTTCGATACGTGTACTGGGAAGTATTCCGTATTTATACGGAATAGTTTCTAGAAGATGGTCACCTCATTATTGATTTTCTTTTTAGAAAATCAATTATGAAAATAAGGTGGAGGGTGAGTTGGTATGAGCATGGGTGATGGCATGTAGAGAGGTATAGTTTGCATTTGTTCATTGGTAAGATGAGGAGATATTTTTTGTTGGATGAAAGAAAGAAAGGGGGGCAGCCACATTCCTTTGGGGGGTTTGCTCATTTCTTTTCTCCACTTGATTTCTTTACTTGCTCTCTTCACTCATTCATTCTCATTTGGAGAAAATATTTAGCACATTTTTTTAGTTGTTCATGCCACATGTTTTCTCACCTTCTTCATCTTCTTGAGTTGCTCTTTTGAGCATTGTGATGAGAGAGAAATTATAGCGACACATTCCTACACCTCCACTCTCCATTGCTAGCAATCTCGGAGCATCGGTTACCTCGCTTGGCAAGGTTGAAGTTTGCACCGTTTCCCTCAGGTGGATCATCGTAGATGGAGGAAGACTGGCAACCAAATTCGATCAAGGAGCCTCTAGGAGCTTGGGATGATGGTTCAAGACCGAAGGACATGGATCAACTCGGTATAACCATTTCTAACTTCCTTTATACATATTGCTAGTATAGGGTTTAGGGTAGATCCGGACATCGGGTAATGGTAGCGTCAGTTTAGAAAAAATTTGTTCCGCATTTGGCCACGGTTTGATGGCCGGGACGCTGCTGTAACCCAACATGCATAACAAACTTATTAGATGATCAAAACAGAAGTAGACATAACCTATTTACATAAAATAGTAGCGTTTAAATACTCTGAAATTAGTACTTGTATTAACAGAATTTGCTTTATACTAATGTATAACCAAATATTTGCATTTCGAATATGTGCTAATGAACTCTATTCTAATAACCTACTATTGTAGATTCATACAATATGTCTTGGCGCTAAAACTGTGAAATGAACTACTTGTAACAATCTACTTGTATAAATACTTTAATCATATTACTAACAAATACTAAAATATTATAATAATATAATACCATGTATAAAAAAAATGTAAAATGATGCATATAATATATTCTGTGATCTAAAAACAATAATACTTACTACCAGATTAATATGATAATTCATTATATAACAATGGATTTTAATTAATTGTTCATGAGAGAAGACGATATAAAAAAGGAAAAAGGAATAGGAAGAGAAAGAGGAGAGACTTATAAAGGTAGAACGATAGTTCTAAAGCATGTAAAAGTAATCTCAAAGTGATCGAGGCTCGTGCGTGATCGGGATCGTCTTCCTTCTTCACTTGATTTCTTAGGTTATTTGTAAATAGAATATGGAGGAGGCAGTGGAGAAGCAGAGAAAAGTAGGGTTTGAGAAGGTTTAGAGTTTATAAATAGAATTAGAGATTAGGATTTTAAAGATCAAGGGTTAGAATCTAATAGGGTTAGATCAAACGTCTTAGAAAGGGTTTTGAGTTAGGTAAAAATTTAAATTATAAAAATTTAAAATAAATATTCATATAATATTTTTAAATTTCAAAATAATTTCTTAAGAATAAATTAGACCCTTTTTAATTAAAACTATATTAAATAAATAAAAAGTTGCAATATCATAGGCTCGATCTTCTGAGTTCTAGAACCGCATCTCAACGTCTTAACCAAATGGATACAAGTAATGATCATTCACATAATTAGTAAAAAGTAAATATTTACGAGTGTTTCATAGAAAAGAGACATTTATCCAGAAAGGAAATACTTACAGGATATGATGTAGAAGGCGGACGTGTGGGATGTATACATTGACCCGTTAATTTTCCGAGGCCTCCCAAATCTATGATGTAGTGCAGCTTTCTCACCCAATTTTCTCACAATTAGACTTGTTGATGGAAGAAATTATATGCCAAACAAATATATAATTATGACTAAATTATCATCAGAAAAATAAAATACTTGATTGTATGTTTCTTTCCTTGTGGAGCAAAATAATGGCCCTTTTCATGCTCATGCCCCATCAGAAAACAAAAACAAAAGTATTAAGGGAGAGCACAGTGTGTGTGAGAGAGAGAATAATGGAGGAAAGATGCCATAGGTACGAATTTCCTCCTATGGTGTCGAAAAAATACGCTCTTCATCGTGTTTTTCGACGTTCCGGATCCATCATCTTCATCGTTATCATCTAAGATGTGGATACGCCAAATTTCATGTGATCCTACAACTTTTCCACCGTTAATTTTGAACCCACTAATTCAATGGTGAAAAAGTTGTAGAATCACATGAAATTTTGTGTATCCACATCTTAGATGATAACGATGAAGATGATGGGTTCCGATCGTCGGAAAACACGATGGGGGATGTACTTATTCGACGCCATAGGAGGAAATTCTCTCTTATGACCTCTTCCCTCCATTATTCTCTCTCTCTCTCTCTCTATATATATATATATAAAGTATTTTGGACAATATATGTAAAATAAAATATATATTGCCCATGAGTTCCATGAGCTTGTACCATACAATGAAAATTTGCATGCTAAATATCAGAAGTCATGTGATGCATTTACCTTTGGTACTTTGTAGCAGGATTCTCCCTGAACCAATGGGAGACTTTATACTGCTTAGCCGAAGCATGTTGGAGTCTGAAGTATTGCGGTTTTTTGACCCAATTTGAACATATGAATGGTTGAAAGACAGGAAATAAATTTGTATACAACAACATATATGATTTGGGCAATCTCATCTTGTGCATTTGGCACGTGTTTTCGGTCTAGTTTGGTAATAAAGTTACAGTTTCTGAAACCGTGTGAAAATTTGTAACCGCGGTCCGTTTTGCAACCAAATTGGAGTTTCCTAAACCACGGTTTCAAAAAGTTTTGATGGTTTGAAACCCTATTTTTTTAAACTCTAAAAATAGCGGAGTTTCGGAAAATTTCGTACTCTCTCTTATACTCCCTTCAACCCCTAAAACATCAAGTTAAATTAATCGAAACCTTGGTTTGTATAAACCGTGTTCCTGAACGGCCCTAAACTTTACAAAACCCTAATTTTACCATGATTTGCATCCCTGCAAACCATGGTTTCGTTTTATCTCAATCGAAATCATGGTTTCAGAAACCTTGTTGCCAAACTGGGTCTTAATCATATCTTTAATAACATTTTGTTGTATCCATAGAGGAATAATGGAATGGATCTTGAGGCATGTCTTCTTACTATATGCTCACACACACACGCGCGCACATCGCATCCGTTCATCACACGTACGTCCTAGCCCGTGAATAGAAGATCATAACCTAATGCAAGCGGGATTTGAAACTTTAACCTTTTGCTCAACTGCAAGAAGGATTTACCACCAGGCTATGGTAGCATTCACACAAGTGTGCGGGTTAGAGCATTAGCAAGCATAACATTTTCTTAGGGTTTGTGATTAGAAATGTACCCTATGCCTTTACTTTATCCTAGGAAAATCCACACATACTAAACATCCATAGCGACAGATATGTTGTGTTATGATGAGTCACGAAACAGAGCGATCATTTATAAAATAAAATTACAATCTCGAGGACTAGAATATCCATGTATAATCGTAGGATACCTTGGAATGATGCTTTTATTCATGTCAGTGTAGAAGAAAAGCTATCTAATGTCAGCATCCAAGAGTGAAAGATTAATGAATGGGTGAAAGCTTTTGTGTGATATTTTTGTATATCGATGTAAAAGATTTTAGAAAATATGCACAGAAAGAACATATATGAAATAAATTACACATGAAGGGAGGGGGAGAATCCAAGATGCAAAATATTCGTTGATATATTGACAAGTCCTAATAATTAATGATTGAAAAGGATTAAGCTCGAGTAATAAAGAATTAATCCTGGTCTGAATGTGTGCTTAATTCTCATTAATTAAATCTCTTGTATTAATTAGCATCTAAACTAATTCAAGAATTTGGATGGACGAAAATGGCATGAATTGGATACAAATATAATCGGTAACTGGTCGCTCATGAATAACATTTTCGAAAATTAAATTACAATTGTAGGAGTTAATTCTATTCTTTTCTTCATGGTGATAAGTACATCGAGATATGATACTAATGAACCCGGCATGGGAAATTAGCTTGGTCTCTGGCGGATCAAAAACTCGGTGTCTATCTTGGCACGTAGGATCGTTGTTTCGCCGCCTTTAGGATTGAGAGATAGAAATATGACAACTTCATAAAATGTTTGGATTTGAGGTCTTTGCTATTATTTCGTCCATGCTATTGCATGCTCTTAAATTCAATGGTAAGAAAGAGTTAGGGTAAAAACAGGATCTCAAATCCATACAAAAATACCTTATTGATAATGGTTGAACAAATTGTAGAGCTATTACCTTTAGAAGTTAATTTTCAATTTCTTATTTCTACTTATTATTTTCCCTTTTTAGTTTGTCATACCATGGGAGCAATCTTTTTATTAAAGTTTTCTGTTTTATTAAATTATAATAAGGACTAAATTTCATGTTTTGGTGCAATTATCGGGCCAAGAAACAAACAAAACGTTACTTGATGTGAATTCATGCATCTTTTCTCATAGGACTTAACCCATAATTTGCTTCTGTTTTCGATTTAAAAATTAAAAAGGTCATGTGGTACATATAAATGAAAGCGAAAATAGCCCATTAGTGGGTCTTGGAATAGACGATGGGAGAGACCGTATTTGCCCGTTCTTTCTGTAATTATGTTAATTCATATAACAAAATGTTTCCCCAGATGCCATCCGATTATGACAAAATGTTTGCAACCAATGGTATATCCTATTTTGACATGTCTACGAAGAAATTTATTACACCAGTTAAATCATTGCTAATGACTCATGATCTGCCAAATAAAAAACAGAAAAGACATTGCTTTAGACCTTGTTAGACCAAAATAACAACAATGGAATGAGAGGAGTGAAGGAGCATGAGTGTGAGATGGGAGAGTTGGCTTCCTATATTATTATTTTTTTTGCCAAATTACACATGAGATATATATAAAATGTAATATAAAAATTGCCCATGAGATGCATGAGCTAATATATAATGTAAGAAACATGTAAAGCTTGTGACTCATCAGAAGTCATTTGATGCTATTTGGTTTTATGTGGTTTTTTTTTTTTTACAGGTCTTGAAGGTTGAGACATCCGATAAGCGTAAATACTTACCGTTGATTATACCTAATTATCTTATAAAATATCTCGACGGGCTTGTTAGACCATTCTAAACCACATCATTTTAAAAAGAAAAGACTACATTACAAATATATGTACTTGCAAAGAAAGTTAACATAAGATGGTCATAAAAAAAGAAGATTTCATTCATATTTTTTTGTTTCCGACATAGGTACATATGTATTTATTTACATCTCAAATTCATACAAAGGGAAGAGAAATACAAATTAAATATGCTTTGAACAATGAGAGGAATGTTTTAATATCTAAAATTGATATTATATTTAAAGTCTAAATGGGTATTTCCATTTGTGGGACCCAAACTTAGACAAATAGAGTGAAAGCGGAATCCTTTGTGACTTGAGGCGGGATCCAAATCCTATATTAAGTAGATAGGTATAGCTTTTAAATAGATATCCGCTTCGTCTTAGCATTTACGGGTATCTATTTAAGATACCCGCGGCGAATATCTCTTGTGGAGATATCCACTCCACTTGAGGTTATTCATATTTGTCTCATGCGAATGTCTTTTGATACCCGATGAGAATCTTTCATGATACTTATTGGGGTATTCTTTAAGATACCCGCAATAGGTAAGTTTTGGGATGTCAAGCGGGTATCTTTTAAGATACCCGATGAGGATGTCTTTTCATATCCGCCATTTGCGGGTATCATTTGAGATACTCGATTCGATTTGCTGGTATCCTTGAAAAACATATCCGCTCAAAGAGAAAACGAGCGGGTATCTTTTGAGATACCCAAGATGCCGGTATCTTTGAAAAATACCTATTTGCAGGTATCTTTCGAGATGCCCGATTCATTATCCTTTGAAAAACATATCTTTAAAGATACCCACTTTGTACAGTAAAACCTCTATACAGTAATATCCTTGGGACCGGGGAAAAATATTACTATAGGGGGGTTATTCTTAAGTAGAGTTTTATATATAAAAATTAGATTTTTTTTTGAAAAAATAGTAGTCAAAATTCTTAGACCTTCAAAATTCATATAGACCTTCAAACTTATTAACAAGTCAAAATTCTTAGACCTTCAAAATTCATATAGACCTTCAAACTTATTAACAAGTCAAAGTACTTTATGTCATCTTAAGTTCAATTGTGTAGTTAAGTAATTTATGTCATCTTAAGTTCAATTGTAATAGCCAAGTAATTTTATGTATTTTTTATATATATAAAAAATTATTTAAAATTTAATGCCAATTTATTACTATATAGAGGTAAATTAGTACAGGCGGGACTTGGAAAAAGTATGGAATATCACACTGTGGAGGTTATTCTTATTTATAACTGGTCCCGAGTCGGGACCGGGACTTTTTATCACTATAGGGAGGTTATTCCTATATAGAGTATTCCTATACGGAGGTTTTACTGTATGTATGTTTTATAGGGGATAGTTGAGCCCTTCATATCAATAAATTGATGTGTGGCCTACATCATCATTTCTCTTTTGAGAGAAGTTTGTTAAACATAGGCAGACTTTCCTTCTTTAAATTTATTTAGAAATTTGGGTAGATTTTCTTCTTGTATTATGGGATTGTTGTGAAGAATCAATGGCTTTTCTTTCAGGAAAAATAGGGTTTTTTTTTAATTTTCCAAAGAGAAATACTTTCGTATTCTTGGTCAGTCAAAAAAATTGAAATCAATCATTTATTTTGTCCATCGGTGAGTTTCTTGATTTGTAGGAATTGGTGAGTATTCCTTCAAGTCATCGACCCTATCTGTTCCCTGTTAAAAGAAAGAAGAAAAAGAAAAGTGAGTTTAGGGAGAAGCTTTTGCTGAAGTCTCCACATTCTCTTTCTCTTTTCTTCTTTTCTACCCGAAAGAGGCAAGTCTTCAACCTGTTAGAAACTTGTAATCTTCTTGTGTTGTCTTTTTTGCCTCTTAAAGAGGTATTTATAGCGTTTTTGTGAATGAAATGGTTAACAAGCCACTACCCACATTTTTAGGGGTAATGAGAATAAAAACAGCCTACTGAAGTCTTCGAAACTGCTCATGCGGGTATCTCTTAGAGATAACCGTGACCGCTTCTGTCATAGAGCGGACATCTCTTTTGATGAGATGTCCGCAATCGGAGATCCCTGCATGAAGAGATATCCGTAGATGGGAAATTTGGGATTCTTTTATTGAAGTTCAAATTTTTGGTGTCAACACTAGTGTTATCTTTCGGTGGATAACTATATGATACATTGGGATGTTCAAGAAGCAAGAATTTGGCTTTATTCAACATGTGCTAGAACTTCCAAGGTTTAGCGAGAGGATCACTAACCTAGGTAAGCCAAAATAGCGTGTTAGTAGAATTACCTTCTATGATGGCCGGTAGAAGATTTGAATTGCATACTAATTTGATGCCCAATAAATCATGATTTCTCACTCGTATCCCCAAATTTAGGCTTCAATAAAATCTTAAGTTTATTCCTCTTAGAATTGATTTGAGAGTGCTTTTCTGGTAAATGATGTCTACATTTATACTAATGTATTTATATCAACAATACTTCAATTTAATTTCTTTCTTCTCGTAGAATAATCTCTCTTATTACAATGCAAACTTCTTTGGGTCTTTAAATCAGTTGTCTTTTGTATATCTATAGACGGTCTTTTCCATCGTGGGAAAGAGGTAAAGAAGAAGAAAAAGAAAAATCCATCTTTGCTTTTTGTGTACACGCTTTAAAAAGATATATAATTTCATATATTTTCTTCTATTATATATCCAATGCCAGCTTCCATGATTGAAAAACTGTTTACTTCTGCTTAAACTCTAATTTCAATTCATAAATATAGAATTTCTACTTTAGGACTGTTTGTATAAGTCATATCACTACAGCTAGAGTTTTTGAAATATGAAGTTCTTGTGTGAATTAAGACACGATTTGATTCAAGTATTAGTGTAGACAAAGCATATGAATTGTTTGGAAAGATTCAAGTATCGGTGTACACACATAGAGTGGTCTCATCGAGTACAAGCCCCGCTAATGGTGGTCGCGCGAAAATGGTCGCGCGAAAATGAAGGGAGATGGGCTCGACAGACTTCATTTAGTTGAATTTCCCGAAGCCATTCATTTGCATGACGAAACATCAAAACATGAACAAGTTGAGTATCCCGCGTCCACCCAATTCCCTTGCGACTAATTTCTTATACTTAAACCTACTCACAAGAGGAAAGAAAATCATAAGACCAAGCAAACTGAAAAATATGAATAAATTATCGAATAATTATAAAGACCTTTGATCATATGTTTAGAACCTTGCTAAGCAAAAATACTACTACTACTTCTTCTTCTTCTTCTTCTTCTTCTTCTTTTTGCCCCATTACGAATCAAAAGCAAATAGGAGGAATGTAGACCATGAGTGGCCCTTGAAGATATGAAATGAGTTCTTGGAATATATATATACTACTTCTTCTTCTTCTTCTTCTTCTTCTTCTTTTTGCCCCATTACGAATCAAAAGCAAATAGGAGGAATGTAGACCATGAGTGGCCCTTGAAGATATGAAATGAGTTCTTGGAATATATATATATATATATATAGATAGATAGATAGATAGATAGATAGATAAAGTGTCAATAAATATACTCGGGAAAAAAACATATAGAAATAAAAATTGCCCACGAGAGTCATGAGCTTGCATAATATAATATGTAGAAATTATGGAGAAACTTCAGTCAGATATCTGGACATGCACACAAACCATATTAGATTTTACCAAAACCACAGTTTCATAATTAAGCAGTATCTTATGGCAATTTCATAATTATGATAGTTTCTTAATTAAAGAGTGTCCAATGGTAGTTTCATAATTATGGTGGTTTTTTAATTAAAAAATTGGTTTGTGTATAAATAGAAACCTCTTATATGTTTTATGTACTGCCAAAATTTGAGAGAGAGAGAGAGAGAGAGAGAGATCATTGTATTGAGAGGGTGACGGCTAGGGTTTGTGAGATTTAGAGAGATTTGTAAAAAATCTCCTAGGGTTGCTCGGTATACTTGATTCAATAATTATAGCAGGCATTGCAGATTTCGCTCTGCCAAGTATTAGCCATACGGTGGACGAACCTCATTAACAAATCTCTTGTCTCTTTTATTCTTATTTACTTATTCTCGCATCGTTATTAATTTATCTTTTCGTTGTTAATTGCGTGGTTGTTGATTGCGTGATTTGATTTGTCGAAAGCATTGTTCCGTGCATCGGCTTTTCCATCCCAACAACTAGTATCAGAGCTTAGGGCTTGACGCTTGATACCAACAACTGGTATCAGAGCGTGGTTAAGGAATCTAGGGTTCTTCAAAGCATACGCGTGCGTACTTATTATCGCACGCGCGCGCGAAGGGGGGCTCCTTCTACGATCTAGGTCAGCGGTGGATAACGACACCTACGTCCTCTTTCCTACTTTCTTATATCACCGTTTTGAAGGCGTTGATTCAGATCAAGAGAGAAGTTGAGTTTGCTACAACGTTAGACGAAAAGATGGTGGGGGATAAAATAAGGATCGAAAAATTCAATGGTCACAATTATGGTTGGTGGTGTATGGAGATGGAGGACTAAAAATATCAAAGGGACATGTATCTTCCGTTGCTAAGAGAAAACCTGAGAAGATGAACGATGAGGCGTGGAACCTTTTGGATAGGAAAGCCCTGGCGACAATCAGATTGTCGTTGACTCCGCAGGTGGCCTTTAACATCTCAAATGAGAAAACAACCATGGCGCTAATGATAACGCTAGCGAAGTTATATGAGAAACCTTCAAATTCAAACAAGATATACTTGAAAAAACTTTTCAGCATGAAGAAGGCAAAAATTGGTTCGGTGACAGAACACTTGAACGAATTCAACAGCGTAACGAGCCAACTCGAATCAGTTTCAATTGCGTTTGAAGATGAGGTTCGTGCCCTTTTATTTTTATGTTCATTGCCGGAGAGTTGAGAGAACCTCGTAATGGCGGTTAGCAACTCGATCTTAGGGACTTTTACATTTAATGATGTGATGAGTTGTATATTAAGTGATGAGATATGAAGAAAGGCAGTGGGTGGGAGTTCGGGAACTTGTGCACTTTCAGTGTAGAATCGCGGCAGAACGATGGAAAGAGGAAAAGGGAAGAAGAGAAAGTCTGAAAGCCGAGGAAAATCTTAAGGAAAAATTCAAGGCGCATGTTGAAATTGTGGGAAGAAGGGTCATAGGAAATATAATTGCAGACTTCCAAAGAAAGGCTCAGATGGGAGAGTGGATGAAAAGGAAGCTAATATGGTGTCTACACAAGTATAAGAGGAACAAAGTCTTTCTCTATCGGTGGGCGAGAATACAAATACAGATACTTAGTTTCTAGATTTGGGCACATCTTTTCATTGCACTTCGGGTCGGCATCACTTCAGCGAGTATGTTCAAGACGATTTTGGACATATGACGGTGGGAAACAGTCGGCCGTTTAAGATCGTTGGTAAAGGGACGATCATCCTACAACCATCAGGAGGAGGTCAATTAAAGCTGAAGAACGCGAGACATATTCCAGATTTGAAGAAAAGCATGATTTCCATAAGTCAACTAGACTACAAATGGTATATTACGATGTTTAGGAATTCTCAATGGAAGATTTTCAAAGGGTCGTTGGTGGTTGTAAGTGGCAAGATGAGCGGTTCGTTGTATTCCTTCAGTGGGAGCAGTGTAAGTTCTATTGCATTAGCGATGGGTTCAGAGATTGATTCGGAGACTTCATTATGGCACAAACGATTGGGGCACCTCAGTGAGAAGAACATGAAAATTCTTCAGTGTAGGGGGGGTTCTTTTAGGGCTGAAAATGGTGGAGTTGGGGTTTTATGAGAGCTGCGTTTGTGGTAAGCAAAGAGCGCTCAGATTTCAAATTGGAAGCGTAGCTAAAAAGACCAACAAGCTCAAGATGGTTGATTTGAAATGAGGGGTTTTGTGATCAAAGAATTGTCAACCGCAATCAAGAACGGCGTCACTTGGTAGCTAGCCGGTGAGTACGGGTCTGTCCACAGAGATTTTGTGTATTCTCGATTTGGTCTAATGAGTTAATTCCAAACGGTGTTGAATTGATTATCACTAAAAACTAAGTTGATCTAAATTAGGATTAAAATCTTTCTAGGATTAGATTTAGGTTAAGTTTGGAAAGTCAATATCCATCACCGCTTTCTATACCCTAATTAAGATCTATGAGGTGTTATGGTAATAATTAATAAAGTGGATTAGTACCATCGGAAAGAAACGATGTTTCTTCTTCTAGATTCTTGTCCTTCCTTTCTTAATTCTTACCCTAACATCCATGGAAAACATGCTCAACTGGTCTTTTAAACTACGGTATCACCGCTACCTCGTGGGATAGGGTGCCGTAGGGAGCGGTGTGTGTATATATGCATGGAGTCCTATAAAAAGATGTGATGGGCAAAAAAGGGGTGAGAGATCTTCATCTCTCAAGCCTTCCCTATTCCTAACCCTAACAAGTGAGGAACTACTCACTCATTAGAGAATTGAAAAACATGTTCTAAACTAATTAATTAGGGCAGATAATAAAAATTAACCAGGGCAGAAAGAAAATTAACTAGGGCAATAAAAAGAAAACTTATTCTAATTTTTATTTGATACTCTCTTCAATCATTTACAGAAATTGAATTCTGAATTTTGATAAATACATTGAGGCACAAGAAGAGGCATACCCCAAAAAGAAGTTTAGGGTTTCTATTTATAGATCATAGAAACCCTAGAGTTACAATCGATTCACATCCGCATTTATAAATATACCCTAAGAAGACTAGTCAACGCACTGCACACCGTCACAAAATTTGCGCCGACACGGGCTCCTCATGGCCGCGGATCCGCGGCCATATAGTGGTGTCTTGGGCTGCACTTTTTAGGGCTGCTTCTGGTTGCATTTTGCTTCTTATTTCTTCACTTGGTTTCTCAGATTGTCTTCTAGATTTCTTCCAGATTTCCACAGTGAATAATGTCGTGGACTTTACCGTTTGTTTCGTGTCGAAGTCTTGAACCTTGCACTGCCTTTGTACTTGTGAACTTGTTCATTGATCTTCATTGTCCCTCAAACTGTAGGCATGAACAAGATTCTTCCATTTGTCGGTCGTAGTCTCACTTTTGTATCGTCTTTTGAACATTTTCATTGTTTTATTCCGAGAACCTGTAACCTGTAACTATATAGCAGACATGGATCAAAAACACCTGTTTATTTGTAAAATGAATAAGAATGGAGAATATAATAATGCAAAATTATGATATGAACAAATACCCCCAAACTTATCTTTTGCTCGTCCTCGAGCAAACCTGGTTTTATTCTCGAAAAAGACCTACCCTCACTTTCGCAGGGAAACGCGATTGCACTGAGCTCGTGCAACAAGCCGTTAAACCTCTAGGTGTCCCTAGTAGGAGGAGTGTTGTCTCCTGAGGGTTTTCAGCGGATACTACCCATAAAATCCTATCAATTCGTCATGTTGACTTTTATTCTCCAATTAGGTTTTCCAACAAGAAATTCTATTATTTTCGACTCAGAAATTATCAATCCGTATTTTTCACGCTTCCTTATCATTTAACTTAAGATCATATATATTCTTGTAAATTTACTTAGCTTTTAGCATATTTTAAATTTTCCTTCTAGGGTTCCATCTCAACTTAAGAATTTTTATCATCTCTGTTAAAAATATAAGTCCTATATTTCATTCCTATCTCTCATCTAAACCCCAATCACATACCCCTACGCGTATGTGTATATCACCCCTACACTTGGAAATTCAAATCAAGCTATTATACTCTTGTCCATCGTCCAAAGTATTTTTCAATTGGTGAATTTTAGATGAAATTGCTCACACATTCTTCATGCGACCGTTAATACTTCTTGAGGTACCAACGACCGATTACAAAATGTGTTTGCATATTAAGGCGTAATTCCTAGTCTTGTAACACATAAGGCTTTAGCAGTGACTCCCAAACCAGTTGGTCTAAAGCACTAGGTGATAAAGCACCCTTGCTAAATATATTTTTTTTCTATTTATGCAGCCTTAAGTAATTACAAAAACCAGTGTTCATTTTTTCTCTCTCTTTATTCACGCTTGTATTTTTTATTTTATTTTCCTTCATACTAAGGACTTTAGACAAGAGCATTTCAAGGTCTCTTCTACTATTCCAAATTTCAAGGTTCGTGTTTATGCAATTTGTAGGGTATATATTTTCAGAATTTAGACTTAAGCTTAGGAATTATTTTTCAAACTTATACTTTAATAAAAATATCAATACTCTTCCTTTATTTCAATTTAGCCCAAGAAGTGAACTCAAAATTTGCATATTTCTAAATAAACTACAAAGACATATACTTTCTACCGTTAAATTTTAAGAAAGGTTATTTTTAGGGTTTTTAATTTACTAAGTCTAAGGTCTAGTTGTTCCTAACTAGTTAACCTATTTGTCAAACTCAAGTCAATTAAGGCAAAAATTGAATGTTTTAATTTTTATAATTTTTTAAAATTTTCAGTTTTTATGGGTTTTAAAATAAGTATGCAAATGCAAAAATATACATATGAATGCGAAGGAAGAAACCTTACCGAGCACACCCCCAAACTTAAACTTGACAGTGTCCTCACTGTCATGCTACACCAAGAGGGTCAAAATTGTCGGCACTCCCTTGTTTATTTTTTTATTTTTTATATTTTTTATTATTGAAAGAAAAACAAAACAAAAAATATATATACAAAAAGGCCCCCCCCAAACTTAAGTGAAACAGTGTTTCCACTGTTTAAACGTTAAAGTTCCGAATTAGGGAGGAGAAAAACATAGTATCAAGCACACGAGACCAAAGGTTAGCACTAACCATTCAAATTTTTTATCGTTATAATGGTAGGGTTGGTGGAAGAATAGAGTGTAGAGAAAGGAGTTGAGAAGCACACGAGACCGTGTGGAAAGAAAGGTGGAATATAGTCTCGGTCTATTAGGAGAAGAATGGCGGAAAAGAGAAAGAAGTGTAGTACGAACTTGAGAGCGTAAATCGAGTGAATAAATTAGCGCAAATTGTGATGACCGATGTATTAAAAGCGATTGTGCTAATCTATCAACCCGTCGAGAAATGGGGTCAAATCCCTTAAGATTCGTGAGAAAACATGAGTACGTTGAACTTGGTAAACCATCCATTGGAAGCGCGACGGATTCTTGCGCGGTCGAAACGATGGAAAGGACGAAGGGGAGTTATTTAGGGATAGTCTTATTCTCACCTAAGTAAACTGTCTCGAACTCGAAGGATTCCATCAATGGTTCGAAATGACTGTAAGCAACCAAGTCTGATGGTTCGACTAACTCATCTGAAAATTCAAAGGACTCAAACTCGGGCGGTGAGTCTTCAAAATCGTCCGAAAAAGTGAAGCACTCGTAATCGTTATCGGCTGTGAGAACTGTGTCAGATTCAAAGAGGAACGCACAAGTGGCGTCCAAACTTCTGTGACCGAACAGAAATTTTTCAAGCTCACAGTCTTCCTGCATGATCTTTTGCGTGGTCGGAACAATGGAAAGGAGGGGTGATTTAGGAAGTATAACAGTTAAAGGTTTAGGAGGATGAATTGGAAAATCCGACACATCAAACAAAACTGGTTCATCCTCAATACTATCCTCAATACTCTCCTCAATACTATCCTTATAATTCTCCTCAAAAGTTATCTCATCCATGCAATTATCATCAAAATCAAGACGCATATGAAGTTCGGGAGAAATATTTAATGACTCGGGATGATGAAGTGGAGAGAAAAATTCAGTCAAATTTGCGGGTTCATCATCCAAAATATTCCCTGCGTCAATATCCTCAATCAAGTGAAAATCAATTTTTTTGGACACCTCATCAAAAGCATGGATATTTATCAATTCATGTTCTAGATTGGAGGTGTAGAGGTCGAAAGAATTAGGTTTGGGTTCACTCGAAAAGGGCTCTTCACAATCAGGTAAATCAAACACTACAAAGTCGCACAACTCATTACATGTTTTATTTTTAACTGGTGAATCATTTGGGATACTTGTTTGAAAACCGGAGTTGTGGGATTCAATTGAGTATGGGTAGGTTTGATTTGGAAGGGTGCACAGCTCATTTTCTCCACTCAAATTCTCAATCTGTCCAACCGCCTCATCATACATTGGAATTTTTGGAGCTAGTTGGAAACTAGCTACCGGGTCACTAGGTTGCATAAGGGCAGTAATGGACGCATCCAAATTCCTCATCTGTTTGTTTGTCGCTACAATATAAGCTTCCAACGACAGTTCTAGACTAGACATGGGTTGTGAAGGGGTTTCAGTAAAAGATTCAAAGTTGTTTGGATACTGCAAACTCCCAAATGGTTGTGTAGAAGTAATGTCTAGGGAAGGTGTGAAAGTCGGGTAGGACTGGTAGGAATTGAATGATTGGACAGGAGTAGGATCAACATTTGGATAAAAAGGTGAATGGACTTGTTGATCCCAAGAACTGGAAGTGTTGAAAGGAATGAAAGATCGGTTACGAGATTGTTCAATGTGTTCAGCAATAGATATGGTAATTAGAGTTACAACAGTACTCGAAAAAGTAGTATCAAAGTAAGAAGGCGGTGAAGGTTGAAATGGTTGATACAAAGTGGATTGTGGAGTCAAACTGTTTCTCCTAGACGCTTCTATTCGATCTTTCAAAGAAATTTTGGGCATGGAGGGGTCGTCCGTAATTCGACCAAAACAATTCGCGTATGAAGCAATGTTTGGATGAGGGTACCAAAGTTCGGCAAGAGTTTTGTGAGGTGGGGTACCCATGATGTAAGAAAGGAGAAGAAAAAGAATGTGGGTGCAAGTGGGGTGCACGGATTTCTTAGCGACAAGTTGCAAGTTTTTATAAAAAAAATTTCCTTTTTTCTTTTTGTGTTGTTTTTTTTTATGTGGAGCTTTTTGCAAAAAAAGATTTTCGATAAAAGGCTTAGACACACGTTCAATCAATCACAAATGCACAATCAAGCCTAGATTTAGGGTCACCTAGGTCAGCTAGACAGCTCCTAACTGTTCCAAAGGGCAAGAAATAGGACCTCAAACCGCCTCTTCACTGCCAATTGTGGCCAGGTAAGCACAATTAGAGAAAGGAAGGATCCGCTCATGAATCACCATGAGACGGGCCTTTTAAAGTTACCTTTCACTACCTGTCTAGCCTAGACACCACAAACTCAGGTTAGGATCAACGGTCGATGCCTACAACTATTCCTTTGTCCTATTGAGCGCGAAGTCCTTAGGGCCGAGTCTAATCTTTTTTAATTAGATTGATGGTCAATGCAATATGCTTTATGTGATTTTGGGGTCCTGGGAAGGGTGATAAAATCCCCACCCAATCTGGATTGGTGGTCAAGCCCCTTAAAGTCAATTAAAATATGCAAAGCAGTAAACACAATCACTTGCAAATAATTCTTTTTAGCGCGGTGCAAAGAATCCTGCACAAGATCAAGTTATTGAGAAGGGGGAGAAGTTTTTGAGCAAAGAATCCTGCAGAAAATTTTTACAGAGGAGATATCAGGGGTTCAGAGAAGAAAAAGGAGCTTACAGAGGAGATTCCACCAGTTGACGTCACCAACGCACCGTGGATGCGCGGCCAAAAGGCACTTTCGGCGGCGGTTCCGCGGTCTACAGTACGGTTCAGTTCCCGAGAATTTTTCTGCTCCTCTGTTCTTATTTTCCTCTGTTGTTCAGATCTGCCGTTTTCTGATTTGCTCTCTGGATTTTTTCAGATCTGAATTTGTTTTTCGATCCTGCACAATTCAAACGAAAATACCTTTCACAAAATAAAAAGATGATAAATTTTTTTATATTTTTTTTATATTTTCAGTTTTTATGATTTTTCAATTTTATATTAACCCGAAATTACAAAAAGAAAATAACAACGCCATCCCCGGCAACGGCGCCATTTGATTTGAAATGAGGGGTTTTGTGATTAAAGAATTGTTAACCGCAATCAAGAACGGCGTCGCTTGGTAGCTAGCCGGTGAGTACGGATCGGTCCACAGGGATTTTGTGTATTCTCGATTTGTTCTAACGAGTTAATTCCAAACGGTGTTGGATTGATTATCACTAAAAACTAAGTTGATCTAAACTAGGATTAAAATCTTGCTAGGATTAGGTTTATGTTAAGTTTGGAAAGTCAATATTCCTCGCCGCTTTCTATACCCTAATTAAGATCTATGAGGTGTTATGGTAATAATTAATAAAGTGGATTAGTACCATCGGGAAGAAACGATATTTCTTCCTCTTGGTTCTTGTCCTTCCTTTCTTAATTCTTACCCTAACCTCCATGGAAAACATGCTCAACCAGTCTTTTAAACTACGGTATCACCGCTACCTCGTGGGATAGAATGCCGTAGGGAGCGGTGTGTGTATGTATGCATGGAGTCCTATAAAAAGATATGATGGGCAAGAAAGGGGTGAGAGATCTTCATCTCTCAAGCCTTCCCTATTCCTAACCCTAACAAGTGAGGAACTACTCACTCATTAGGGAATTGAAAAACATGTTCTAAACTAATTAACTAGGGCAGATAATAAAAATTAACTAGGGCAGAAAGAAAATTAACTAGGGCAATAAAAAGAAAACTTACTCTAATTTTTATTTGATACTCTCTTCAATTATTTACAGGAATTGAATTCTGAATTTTGATAAATACATTAAGGCACAAGAAGAGGCATACCCCAAAAAGAGGTTTAGGGTTTCTATTTATAAATCATAGAAACCCTAGGGTTACAATCAATTCACATCCGCATTTACAAATATACCCTAAGAAGACTAGTCAACGCACTGCACACCGTCACAAAATTTACGCCGACACGGGCTCCTCATGGCCGCGGACCGCAGCCAAAACCCATGTTTGGCCGCGGATCCGCGGCCATATAGTGGTGTCTTGGGCTGCACTTTTTAGGGCTGCTTCTGGTTGCATTTTGCTTCTTGTTCTTCACTTAGTTTCTCAGATTGTCTTCTAGATTTCTTCCAGATTTCCACAGTGAATAATGTCGTGGACTTTACCGTTTGCTTCGTGTCGAAGTCTTGAACCTTGCACTGCCTTTGTACTTGTGAACTTGTTCATTGATCTTCATTGTCCCTCAAACTGTAGGCATGATCAAGATTCTTCCATTTGTCGGTCGTAGTCTCACTTTTGTATCGTCTTTTCATCATTTTCACTATTTTGTTCCGAGAACCTGTAACCTGCAACTATGTAGCAGACATGGATCAAAGGCACCTGTTTATTTGTAAAATGAATAAGAATGGGGAATATAATAATGCAAAATTATGATATGAACAATGGTACATACGAACATATGGGGTACGGCCTCGGTGGAGTCTTATGGAGGGAATCGGTATTCGTGATGTTCATCGACGATGCAAACCGGAAGACATGGGTGTATGCGATGAAGAAGAACTCCGATATGTTTAATATCTTCAAACACTGGATTACGCAGGTTGAGAACCAAACAGGAGCTAAGGTAAAATGTCTTAAGTCCGATAATGGAGGGGAATACTGCATACAGGAATTCGAGGCATTTTGCTCGCAAAAGGGTATTCGTTGGTTGAAGACGGGAACAGGGACGCCACAGCAGAATGACATCACTGAAAGGATGAATAGAACGATCCTAGAGCGAGTGCGGAACATGACCTTGGATGTGGATGTGCCTAAGTTCCTATGGGAAACAGCTATCGATACTGTTGTGTATCTGATCAACAGAAGCCCAGCAAGTGCGCTTGATGAAGGCATTCCAAAAGAAATTTGGTTAGGTAAACCGGTTAATTACGCACACCTAAAAGTATTTGGTTGTATTGCATATTCTTTGGTTGTTAAGACAGAAAAGAGTAAGCTTGACTCCAAGTCTAGGAAGTGTGCTTTCATCGGGTATGGTGGAGACGAGTTCGGATATCGGCTGTAAGATTACACAAGCAAGAAGGTAATACGAAACCGAAACATTGTCTTTGATTAGCAGCACTTGTACAAAGAAGAGAAGCATGCCAAAGGTGGTGCAGTATCGGAGTTCTTCGAGTTGGACGGAACTCAAGAGAGCATTCAGATACCTACAGGTGGAGATCAGAACATGGAGGAAACTGCAGTGCATGATCAAGTTCAAAAACAAGATGGTGACCATGTTCAGCAATCAGATGTACCAGTTTTGAGAAAATCTATGCGAGATAGGCGGCTACCTGAAAGACTTGTGACTGATTTCGTTCTGTACACAGATTCGGAGGAGCCCGAATCCTTTGAAGAAACAACAAGCAACGGTGCTAGTAAGAAGAGGGAGTAAGCAATGAATGAGGAGATGGATTCTTTGAAGATGAACCATGCGTGGGAGCTAGTAAAGCTACCCAAGGGTCGAAAATCGTTGGTGAATAGATAGGTGTACAAAATTAAAGATGAGACCAATGGTGTGAAGCGGTACAAGGCTCGATTGGTGGTCAACGGATATGCACAAAAGCAAGAAATTGACTATCAAGAGATTTTTTTCTACAGCCGTGAAGATGACATCTATTCGGGCGATTCTCAGTATCGTGGTGGCGGTGGAGGATTTTAACTTAGAGCAGCTAGATGTGAAGACTGTGTTCCCTCATGGAGATTTAGAGGAGTAGATTTATATAATGCAGTCACCAGGATATGAGGTGAAGGGGAAAGAAAATATGGTGTGTAAACTACGAAAGAGTTTGTATGGAATCAAGCAAACTCTTAGGCAGTGGTATCTCAAATTCGATTGGTTTATATTGGAGACGGGATTTGTGCGCTGTAAATTAGATCACTGCGTGTACGTTCAGACTTTCAAGGACGGAGACTATATTATATTGTCGTTGTACGTGGATGACATGTTGGTAGTGAAAGTGTACCTTAGCACCACCACAAGGTTAAAACCGGCATCAAGCATGCAATTTTTAAATTTTCATGGTGCTAAGCTACACTATCCAAAGATCTAACAAAAGTATTTGGGTTTAACATGATATAAAACAAGATCTATGCTAGGAGGAAGAGACTACAACCTTTGTAGATCAAGTCCTTCTCTTTTATAGCTCCGGGTAGTTGTCC
This sequence comes from Agapanthus africanus, assembly GCA_030015575.1. NCBI lineage: Eukaryota > Viridiplantae > Streptophyta > Magnoliopsida > Asparagales > Amaryllidaceae > Agapanthus > Agapanthus africanus. Next base: position 788,209,720 of record CM057337.1, read on the forward strand.
CTACGACTCCTCTAGGCTCCACTTGAAGAACGGATCGAGCTTGCTTCATGACCTTCGTATCGAAGATGATCCACCCGAAATACCTCTAGGTCAAGCTAACTCTTCACTAATCTAATATTAGTGAAGCAAACAATCTAGTCTAAAGTACTAATCTAGACTAGGATGATGAAGTAGGGTGTTTAGCTCGCTAGAATAACTCTAAAGTCCTAGGGTTCACAACTCATGTGAAGGTTAGGACTTTAGGAAGAGGAAGAAGAATATGGAGAGAGCTAGAACGAGTGAAAGCAAATGAGCTTTCCTCAAAAAATGATCAAGTATAGAATGGCTAACACTTATCCTCACTTATTGAAGCATGAATTTCTTTTTAATAAAATACTCAACCATGCCTCAATAGTGATGGCAAAAGAATAAACAAATGTTAAAAGCCATGTTTCATCCATTATATAAATATCTTCCCATTTTCACCTCATTTTTCTATTTTCTCAAAATAGAAAAACCAACCATGCTTCATACACACACACACACACACACACATACATACATATATGTAACATTTCAAAAAAATAAAATATTATTTTTAGGAATTTAAATAATTAAAATAATAAATATATGAATATTTTAATGTGTGGAAATTAGTTTTAATGATATGATATAATTAAATACCGATAAATTAGGAAATATTGGAAAACTAAATTTAATGGTGATTTTTGGAGGGATTAATGTGATTTAGGCAAATTATAAATTTCTATAATTAATTATATACAAGTTTATCCTAAACTTGATTAATGTTCACTAATCACACATTAATGGTGTTTTGTGCATGTAACATGCATCATGTCATATTACACATTTATTACATTTTTCTACCATGCCTTTTCTTTTTTCATGTATGGTTTTGTTTTAAATGAGATGAAGAGATCAAGAAAAAGAAAAGAAAAGAAAAAGGAAAAATATTAAAGAAAGAAGTATGAGCAAGAGAGAGAAGAGAGAGAGGGTGAGAGGTCTTCCTTTGACCATATCAATTGTTTTCATCTTCATCATCTTCATCATTTCTTTCTCTCCCTCTCACCATGGCTGCCCTCTCTCTCCACCACCTCAACCTCCTCATTACAACCCCAAAACTACATCAAAACCTTGCTTTCACTTCACAAAAAATATACACAAGCTCACTACTAGCATGGGAGATCAAGAAATTTTGGATTTTAAGCACTTGGGGCAACTCAAGAATTTTCTTGAGTTGCCAAATGAGGTAATTGTTTCACCATTAGATTAGTATTTCATTTCCCTTAACATCTATTTAAGTTTAGAATGGATTAATTAAGGTTTAGTGATCTTGGAAAATTCCAAGATGAGGGTTAGGGAATTTTATGAGTAGTGAAGTGTAATTGAGATTAGTAGAGGCCACAAAACCCCTTTTAGTGATGGTATATTGGACCTAAACCAGAGACTAAACCCCAGGACATGAACTTTAAATCTCTGATGTCGGGTTTTGTTAGGAATTGCGGTGATAATTGGGGTTCTGCTATAATCCGGGAACTCTAGAAAATAATTAGCAAAGACTGAGAGTCGTGCAGGCAACCTAGAAGCTAACCCCAAAACCTGAGACCCCCACTCCATGTTCTGGCCACCATTTATCTTGTTTTTGCCGCAATTTGCGGCCTTGGTACGATGGAATCACCTCGTGCTTGGTCCATGGCTCCATTTTAGGCAAATTAGACCTACCTCATATGCAAAATTGGCTAATTTCACCTGAAACAAAATCTGGAGGTGTTTTCTTGAGTTGTTGTTTGCGTTTTGTGACTTTTAATGATTTGAACTTGGGTGTTTGTGTTTTGTCTCGATCACTTGACGTTTGTACGTGGATATCGGGAGTTGTTTGGTTATTCTTGCATGCGTAGACCATAGGTTTTAACCTATGTGTGATTTGTGTCGTTTTGGTTTCCGTGCGCGATTTCTGTTTATGATGCTATGTGTGTATATATGTAGGTACCCTCATGTGGACTTTGAACAACGAGGATGAGCGTGGCGACATCGACTTCGGCAAGTAAGGATCAAGATGAGTAGATATATATCTATAGGGAAAGTCGGGTGGATGACGTATAGCACCCCCGCAGTTTCGTAGTGTAGTATACGAATACGTATATTTATATTTTTATGTGTATTGTGAGACTCGTGATTATCAAGATGGGTTTTAGGTGTTCATGGGTTAGCTTTAGTGTAATTAGAAGTAACTTAGTTTAGCTTCTTAGTTGCGAAACCCTAGAGTAAAGATTTGAACACACGCATACACTTGTTTTACTTGTGTGTATATGGGATATATATATCTGTGTGTGTGTGTGTGTGTACATGGATGTTGAGGATAGTATATGATACTTGGAGATGAGTCGTTGTGATTGGGCATGATGCCATGAGATCGATGATGTGATTTGGGTCGTGTGATGAGACACGACATGATATTATAGCGAATCGTTGGACGATGTGTTTTCATACACACGCGGATATTTATATATATATTGATGGTATCGGAATGTACTAGACTTTAGATCAGTACCCCTAATTCAGAATATGATGATAATAATACCAGATAAGTAATGTGTTATATGTGATATTGACCCATACCCCGATTTGGGATGCCGTACGATGGATTTTACCATATGATGTATAAATATGATGATTGATCCGCACTCTCGACTCGAGAATGTCGTATTATATATTTTATCGTACGTGACGCTTGTTAGGGTCAAAATTTACACCCCGGTTGACCAAGTCAAAATCAAAGTCAACCCCAAACCAAGTGGGCCAATGCCCGGGTCGAGCCCGAAAATGAAGCGGCCGGCCTCCCCCCATGCCAAAATAAAAATTTTGTAATAAATAATTTTAGGTTTATTTCCTTCTTTTATTTCTATGAATGAATGTAAGCAAAATGGACATGAAGCCAAATTTTTGTAAGCCCATGGCTTATGTCCAAAAAGAAATAGCACATGAGGCATGGGATGGGCAAAATGCCATTTTGTAAAGCCCAAAGGGGCTATGTGTAAAGTGTATAGCCTATAAAAACAAAGATAATGAAAATATCTCAAGATCTTTTTCTCTCTCCAAAAAAATCTTTAAGGCCTGTGCCTCCTTCTCCTTCCTCGAGGTTCTAAGCCTTCTTCCTTCTTTTGAATTAAATCAAGAGTTTTACTCTTCCTTTTCCAAAACTAAATAGTTTTTCACCACAAAACCAATAAAGGGAAGCTTGGATCTTCCATTAGATCTTAAAAAGGAGAGATTTTTAAAATCTCACCCCTCTTATTTACCAAGATTCGGCCAACAGAAGAGGAGGAAGGAGACCCAACTTCAAAGATCCCATTTGGGAAAGATCCAAGGCTTAAGAGAGAAGAACCTCTGAAGATTTTTAGGGAGTTCAACTCTAAGACCCAAATCCTTAAAGGAGTTTAACTCCTAATCTAGATCCTTAGGAGTTTGACTCCAAATCTAAATCTTTTGGAGTTTAACTCCACTCAAAATCCTCTTTAGGAGTTTAACTCTCATTTCTGGGGGTAAAACCTCCTTCCTTTCGCGAGCGCCCAAAGCGCTAGTTTCCGAGCGCCCACGTGCCGGGCACGTGAGGCGCTAGCGCCCGAGCGTCCAAAGCGCTAGCACCTGAACGCCCACGTGCCGGGCACGTGAAGCGCTAGCACCCAAAGCGCTAGCGCCCGAGCGTCCAAAGCGTTAACGCCCATGTGCCAGGCACGTGAGGCGCTAGAGCCCAAAGCGCTTGCGCCCGAGCGTCCAAAACGCTAACGCCCGAGCGCCCATGTGCTGGGCACGTGAGGCGCTAGCGCCTAAAGCGGTAGCGCCCGAGCGCCCAAGCGCTCGTGCCTGCGCCAGCGTACGAGGCGCTGGCACCCACGCATCCTTTGGACGCCATTTTCCCCCCATTTTACACATACTCCACACTAAAAATACCTTTCCCGTTAGAAAAATTTTCTAATGGGGCGCTGCCCCGCACCCCGCAAGGGGGCTGCTAGCCCTCTTGACCCCCAGCCCGCTACCTGTGTAGTGGGACCCCCGTAAAAACTCTGCAGGGCCCCCGATATATCTAAAACCCCTTCAAAACACAACACTGCATATTGAGTTCGCATGACCTGTTTGACCCGTCAATCGGAGGTTCACTCGCTCCAAAGGCGATGGGTAATTAACGACAGCTTAGTCCGCGGCTGCCGGAGATTCGGATCCCCACAATCAATAAACCCCGGCCTACCCTAGACAGGGAGAATCTGTAATGCGCATGACAAGTGCGTGAGTATTCCCATCTCAATGGGGTGACGAAAAACACCCTACAGATTCTGGCACGCCCGGTGGGACCTTTCTCTCCTCCCATATCTCGGGTCAAGTGTTCATGCGAACTCATTTAACATGTATGCCAATATTTGTACTGAAATAATGTTTTTTTCCATACAGCAATCAACTTTCGACGACTATGTCTCCTAAGATGGATCTAGCTTATGATGCGACCTCGATTCCGTACGTGGTCAAGATCAACGCTCGTGTGGTTCTCCCCGCAAGCCTCAGTCGACAGTGGGAGGAACTGCTCCGCCAATTTAGTTCCGTCATCATCTACCCTGCCGGAAGCGCTCATCTGGCAAAAATCCCGACAAAACAGGTGGCCAAGCCGGTCTCAAGGGGCAAGAGGCCGAATGTTGTGATCGCTAAGGCACCATAACCGAAACTTAAGATGGTGTCTGAATGACTCTTTGGTGCTCCAGCTGGGGGCAAGACTTCCGGTACAAAGGTCAACATCAAACGTTGCGGACAAGCTCAGGCGATGACTCCAAAAAATGCACAATCAGGTGTATCTCCAAAGCCCTCCATCGCCCGGTCTATGGCGGCTTTTCGAAAAGCCGTAACCAGCCAAGTGCTCAAAACAGAAAGGCTGAGACAGAAGCGGCTGAATTATCGAGCCAACAAGAGGGCCAGGACTCTGGCCAAGTGGAATCTTGTGAGATTCCAAGAGCAGAGTCATCCTGCGACGACGGCTGAGTCGGCCGTAAAAATCAGCAATCCCTTTGAACCTCTGAAGTGGGTTCAGAGAAATACCATGACCGCCAGAATCAAGAAGACAGCGGTCCGAACGTTGCTACAAAGAGACGTGTCCCGGCCCCAACAGAAAAAGTATGACATTATCTATTCAAGAGTTTACCAAGCGCTCTGTGCTGCGCGAAAACAGCGGGGCAAAACCAAAAAGGAAGCGTCAGCACCATTCAAGAATCCGGCCAGGCCGGCCGCCTTCAGTTGACTGCCCGTTACCGGAACAGGAGGGTCAAGACATCGATCCGTGAAATCAGCCGCCGATAATAAGAAGACGGCTGGATATGTTATCCATACGGTCTATATGGCGGGTGGGCGCCCCAGCGACAACCTTCGCAGCAAAAGCAAGGATGGGGCCACCACATCCCAAGCCCAATCTGGCTTGAATGTGGTTGCTGCTTCCCAAGAACAGCCGCCTCCGCTGGATGATGAAAACCCTCTCGATGAGGATGATAGGCAGAACGACCCCTCAGTCCATGTAGAGTCAAGCTCAGACAGCGAGGAAGAGCCGACTTTCCTCCCCAGACCGCGGAGCAAGAGCTGCTTCAAGAGCTTCGAAAACAGCTCAAGAGCGAAGTTAAAGAGATGGCCAAGCTCTATTCGAAAATTGACGACCGAATGAACGTTGTGATGCAACTTACGGCTCAAATTGCTCGAGCACCTCGCAATCAAGCACAAGTTGCTACTCATGAGCCGGATGATGACAATCTGAAGCGGCCGATGCCTATCCCTTTGGGTCCAAGATTGGTCGAGCTGCATGAAAGCCGGCCACATTCTGCTTCTGGGGACGCCTTTGCCCCAGATAGCACTATCCCGCTAACACAAGATCGGATAATGGATTTGGTCACCAGCAAGGTTAAAAAATAGGTGGCCGAAGCAGAAGCTCAGAAAAAAATTGGCAGTAGTGGGCGGCCATATCCTGTACAATACGATCTGATCGAGTTCCCGAGCGGCTACGTCATTCTTTAATTCGGAAGGTTTGATGGGACGGGAAACGCAAATCAGCACGTCGCCCACTTTAAAGCATCGTGCGGAAATACAGGGGGCAATGATGCACTCCTTCTTCGTCAATTTGTCAACAGCCTGACCGGTGTCGCTTTTGACTGGTACGCGAGTATACCAGACGGGTCCGACATTACCTTTGCCCAAATGGAGTCTCTGTTTCGGCAAAGGTTCATGAGTTTCAATGACAAAATCTCCATTGCTGACCTTGTGAGGACCAAGCCGGGGAAGAATGAAAGCAACACCGACTTTATCGCCCGATGGCGTAATCTCACAGTCAAGTACGAACCACCGCTAGAGCAGGACCAGTCCGTCAGCCTTCTCATTGGGAACCTCAGCAATTGGATGGTCCCATTCTTGTGTACAACAGGCCTCAAGACGTTTCAAGAGCTAACCAAGAAAGTCCAAATGCTGGAACGCTCAAAGCAAGAGTCTACTCCGGACTTTCAGAGAGACAAGACTTGGAAAAGCAAGCGGGACGACAACCGTAGAAGCGGGAGTTCCAGCAGTACCAATGTCTTCAATGCGTCCGACAATGAAGACAAACGAAAGACAGGCAATTCCAAAACCAACCGGCCTCGAAAGCCATTGCTGGGAGGAGAAGGTCTTTCCCTAAGGGAGAAAAAGAACAAGGTTTACTCTTTCAGAAGGGACAAGGTCCGCAAGATATTCAAAGATACCTTGAACAATGGTCTACAATTGCCGGAGTCGAAAAGACCCCACGAAGAAAAAATGACCGACAATCCCCTGTATTTCCCGTACCACAGAGTAGTGAGCCATTCGATCGAGGATTGCTATATCTTCAAGGACTGGGTTGAGAAGCAGTACAAGGCTGGAGAGATCGAGCTGTCCAAAAGTGTGTTGGTGAACAATCAAGTTGCAACCACCAACTTTATACAGACAGAAACTGAAGCCTTCTGAGGGAAGACAGTTGAACCCGCTGCCCTGAGAAATGAAACTGACTCACCGCAGCCTCCGTAGAGTAAGCATATATCTAATAAGATGCAGAAGATGTTAAAGTTACTTCGGAAAGAGCACAGGACGGAATGGGAAGGGCAGAAGAAGCCTACCATTTTAGCTTCCAATGCGGCTCCATCAGGCTCAAAATCCAAAATGCTCAAGAAGAAGAAAAGTGCATCTCGGCGCGAAAAAGAACCTGCAGGGAGATCGACCATTCAAAAATATATCGATTCCCTCGAAGACTATGAACAGAAGGAAAGAACTCTGATTCAATTGAGGGAGTTCCTCCCTATAGAAGCGTCTGAAATTCTGGAGGAGTTAGAGGAAGACTCCAATGAAGAGATCCCTATAGTGACCTGCTACGCCATCCATCTTGGCAGCGATTCTGAGGAGGAGCTCTGTTTTCCCGAAGAGGACGGGGAGCTCGCCACAAGGGCCAACCAAATCCATCTCAGAAGCGGCAGGGCTCTGCCGCCAAATCAGGGCAACGCCCCAAAAGGAAAGGAAAAACAGGTGGCTGATGAGGAAGATGGCAGAGAATCGGCTAATGAAAACTCAAGTCCTTCCTCGGTAAACTATAGTGTCTTGGCTCATCTCCGGAAGCTTCCGTGTCTCCTGAGCATCTACGATGCTTTTGTCCTATCTAAAGAGCTTAGATATGTTCTCATTCATGCTCTACAAAACCCTGAGCGGTATCAGGCTCGCTTTGTGGAAATTAATATGAAAGAAGCACAGTACGCTTTGCATGCCACCGCAGTCACGTTTAAGGATGAAGACTTGCTATTGTGAACGGCTGAGCATAATCGGCCGCTTTACGTGACCGGGTACAATGACGGAGATCATATTAATCGCATATTGATTGATCCGGGGTCCTCAGTAAACATCATGAACTTGCGGACTCTGAAGAGTTTATCAATGGACGTCCGACACCTGTCAAGAGAAAGGATTGTCATTCAAAGCTTCAATCAAAACTGCCAGCAAGTTCTGGGGTCTATAGCTTTGCCAATAAAATTTGGGGATCTGCAAACTGAAGCTAAGATATACGTGATCGACGCTGACACGTCTTATAAAATTCTCTTGGGATGGCCGTGGCTCCACGATTACGGCATTGTTCCGTCAACTCTCCATCAATGCATGAAGCATACTAAAAATAGAAAAGAAAGACGCATTGACGGAGACATCCAGCCGTTCGGTGTGCATGAAGTCCGATATGAAGATTCTCGGTACTTTGTGAACCTCCAAAGTGCTGAGCCACAGTTGACCAAAGACAGAACAGCCCCGAAACTCAAAAGCAAGTCTGAGCTGGCTGTCACTTTCAAAAGCAGAAACCCCCATGTGCTTCCGCGTTTCGGCAGTGACACTAATGAGTCCGACGCTGGAAGTTCATCCTTCCGTAAAACCCGCCCTCATTTCGGTAGCGATACGGACGAATCTGATACTGAAGGCCCATCCGACAGCAAAATCCACCCTCGTTTAGGCAGTGACACTGAAGAATCAGAAGAAGAGGATCCGTCATGCAATATCTGCGCAAATCGGGCTATCGTGCGAACAGCGAAGCTACGAGAGACCTTCGAAGTTGCAGAAGGGTCCCTAGCTATCACAAGGGTGCCGGAGCGGATGCGCAAAGAGCTCGATGCATTGTCAGTCTCTACCGTGGACCAGCTGAAAACTTTCTACGTTCCCAGGAGGAAAAGTGGACAGGAGAACATCCTGTTTTATGGGTCAAACCCCGTTGTGCACCCGGACGATTTGTTTGTCGCGTGACTTCCCTATGAGAGAGGCATAAGAGCCGTCCTCAATCCCAGATACTATACACTCGAGATGCGGGAATATTTCAAAAGGTGCGAATGCCGGTTATATCAAACGGAGTCCGAAGCAAAGTTTTATGAAGGGCTATGGCATCCGCCCCAGGTCCGAGCACTCATCGATGGACGAATTCCAGATAGACGGGGCATAGGCTTCATTCAACCTGATTCCAAAGCATGCTAAATGATTCATGTTGGTGAAGCCAGCAAAAGATCAAATGATGATGACGAGATAGCCGACCCAGAAGAAGCTCCTCAAGAGCTCGAAGATGGCGAACAAGCAACCTTTGACGAACTAACCGAGATTGACTTAGGAACGCCCGATAATCCAAGGCCGACCTACATCAGCTCACTCTTGTCAGAGGAAATGAAAGAGCAGATAATTGCCATGCTGCATGAGTTCGTCGACTGCTTCGCTTGGACATATAAAGAAATGCCTGGCATTTCCCCTGAAGTGGCCGTGCATAAACTGGCTATATCTCCATATGCTAAGCCAGTCAAATAAGCTCCTCGAAGAATGAGAAGGGAACTAGAAGAAAAGGTCATCGAGGAAACCAAGAAGCTCATCGATGCCGGCTTCATCAGGAAAGAGAAATATGCGGACTGGATTGCATGCATAGTCTCAGTGAAGAAGAGAAATGGGCAGATCCGAATTTGTGTCGATTTCAGGGACCTCAACAAGGCATGTCCTAAAGACGACTTCCCGCTACCGGTTATGGAAATGATGGTCGATGACACCTCAAATTACGAGTTGTTCACCTTTATGGATGGCTTGTATGGGTATAATCAGATCAAGATTTCGCCTGAGGATGAGAAGCACACAGCATTTTGAACCCCGATCGGAATATACTGCTACAAAGTGATGCCGTTCGGACTGAAGAACGCAGGTGCTCCATATCAAAGGGCAATGACCAATATCTTTGATGACCTATTTCATAAGGTCGTCGAATGTTATGTTGATGATCTGGCCGTCAAGACTAAAGCAAAGGCCGATCACATCCAAGATCTTAGGACCGTTCTCACCAGACTGAGGGAGTACAATCTAAAAATGAATCCTCTGAAGTGCGCTTTTGGCGTGTCATCGGAAAAATTCCTGGGCTTCATAGTCCGACATCGAGGGATTGAAGTTGACCCATCCAAGACCCCTTCAAAATACAACACTGCAGATTGAGTTTGCATGACATGTTTGACCCGTCAATCGGAGGTTCTCTCGCTTCAAAGGCGAGGGGTAATTAATGACAGCTTAGTTCGCGGCTGCCGGAGATTCGGATCCCCGCAATCAATAAACCCCAGCCTACCCTAGGCAGGAGGGATCTGTAATGCGCCTGACAAGCGCGCGCGTATTCCCATCTTAATAGGGTGACAAAAAACACCCTACAACGTTATTGAGGCGGGATCACCGACTACTAGATATATATATCGACTCAAACTTAGGTGGATTTCCTTACCCTTTTGATTAGTCTCTTAGTTTAGTCATGTAGTTTGTCAGGTAGATGTTAGACTGGGCTCGAGTCATGCTTATTTTCAAAACTAACGAATCGTGGGTATTTTAAAGACAAGCCCTATTTTCTAAAAACCATGATTCGTGCTATTTCAAATGCCAAAATTGTATGACTCGTATATATAATGTTTATTCTTACATGTTGCGTTTACTATTAATTTTCCGTTATATTCATGTTCTCATCATATCTCATGCTTAGAAATGTGTTTTCTTTGGTTACTATGAACTCATGCTGTCAGGACACCAGCACCATTACCGATGCGTATGCTCCACGTACACTTGCTTGCTGGCTCACACACATCATCATCGGTATGACACATACACTTTAGAAGTATTATTTCATTGACATAGCTTGCTAGCTGATAGTTCCATTATGTTATTGCTTTCATATGCTAGTTTAATTATTGCATTCTTTGCTTGATATCCGATACATTCATATATTCATTTGTCATGAAATATTATGGAGCTTTATGCCGGTAATTCACTATCATTTACTCTTGTGATTGGGATTTCGGATTTTCATGAGATTTCTGGATTGAGAGAAACCGCAAAGATTTTATAAACTTTTATCATTTTTAAGATGGAAAATTGCGGTTTTCTCATGATATGATTTGAGAGGTGTCCACCATGAGTTTTCTCGGCTCTTGGGCGATAGCATACACTCGATTCGAGGAGGAGGAGGAACTGTCTACGGGTGGATGGTGGACCCGGTGCGATACCCCGGGACAAGATGGTCGCAGATGATGGCGTTGAGCCTGGCAGGGGAGCACTACTGACCGGTTATTGTGACGCGGCGGATATCCGAAGGATACCGACGTAGTCTTGAGATTTGATGATATGGGCCAGTCCGGATAGCCGGAGCCCGAGATATAGAAATTTGATGATATGGGCCAGTACGGATTGCCAGAGCCCGAGATATTGAGATATCGAGATATATATTTTGTGTCGATACTTGACACTGATTCTCTGTTGATTTCATTGATGATATTTCAATTTTTATACAGAAATCCCACTGAGATATGAAAACAGTTTTCTCATTCAGTTGCATTCTGTTTTCATGCATTCATACATCATATATGTATTATGTTGCTACCTGAGACACTGACACGAGCACTTGGTATTACACTTCTGTTAAATGTTTACCCTGGCCATTCTCAGATGTTTCAGATTGTATATTATATGGATATTATGGTATGACCTAGGATAGAGTCATACATGCGATTTCTTCTCGGTGATGTTTTCTACTCACGAGTTGGAAATCACCCCCGTTGTGCCATAGTTTCTTGCAGGTTTTCGCCGTACAGGTTTCCTTGGCGGCTTTGCTGGCACACTACTTCATTCCGGGTGATTTCTTTGGTAGGTGGGTCCACTCGCATCGTGGTCACCATTGTACCTTATTTATATTCAGTTATATCTAGTCAAACTCCATCAACCAGACTTGTATTATTATTAGACTTAGAAAACCAGTGTATATTATTTCGACTTTAGAGTCGCGCTTGTATTATTATGGTTTTCTGGAGGTTATTGGTTTTCTTCTGAGTTTTGATCCTCGCCCTCCGGCGTTGTATATTATATTGCTTGCGTGGTTGTGTCCGCCAATTGGCGAAGAGCTAGCTCCCGCTTGGGAATGTTTTTATTCATTATGTATATTATTCATGTTTGTACCTGTTTGGGGCCAGTTTTTACAAAGGAGACTCTGCCGAATTTTTCGGAAAAATATGATGTTGCTTTTAAATGTTTAATATAGCTTATTTTGTTAAAACACTTGCTTAAAAACTAAGTTTTCCTTCACTTCTTCTTTTAATATGGTTTAGATTTCTGGGATTTTGGCTTACTTGAATTAGATGGGGTCCTATTGACTTTATATGATTCAAGTGCCAGTCACGTGCTATTTCGGGTCGTAACAAAGTTGGTATCAAAGCGCTAGGTTTAACCTTGGTTCGAGTCTATGTTTGACTATGTGGAGTCTAGGACGTATACTTATATTCGGAACCTAAGCTTGACCTTACGGAAGTTAGATTTGATCGAGGGGGTATTAGACCCGAACTTTCGTCGCATAGGTTGACCTTGGTTGATGGAGTAGGTGACTTAAGTAGAGTGACGTACCGTGTGTATGTTCCGCGACATACTTATGATACGCTACTCCGCTTAAGAAGCCTTAGGATATACGTTTCTTTGCACAGTATTATATTCATTCCTATGATCTATCCTCATCGATATCGGTTTGTGGTTTTGTTACCACGGTTGCACGGACAGAGAAAGCTGCGGTTAGAGTTGCGGTCAGCATGAGCTCGTCTTGGACGAGGACTGGCCAGAGCATAATTCCGGTGACACACGATTGCATAGATGTGTCGTTTTATTATGATTTTTCACGCCATGAGCATTTGATGGATTGATTTTACTAAAATTTCTCGAAAGTGCAGATCAGCCCCAGAGATTGGGCCACTGCTAAAGGCCAGCCAGAATGTGATGACCGTCAATGCACTGTTATTTTTTATGATTGAGGCACTGTTCAGCGTGCGGACGAATGATTCAATTGTTGTTGCAACTGACAAGATATTGCCCTAGATGTTTGAAACTATTACAACACGAGTTTATACTTAGAGATATAATAGAAGATCGCTAGTCACCCATGGATAATGACCAGGACATGTGGTTCATTACATACCCCAATACCAGGTCATCAGATTGATTGATTCCAGCTAGAGAAGACTTCACGCGGGTACGTTGAGAGTCGAAAGAAAATGATCGAATGTCAGAAACCCATTTTTCCAAGTTTAAGGTATTCGGAAAAATATGCAAGTAATTCTATAGACCCTCTAGAAGAATAAAAGCCTAACTCGATATAATGACCATGGGAACGATTTTGAACCTTAGGGTTTGCAACAGTTCCGCGGTGCCACTAATGAGGCTTGGGTTTGCCCTTCTACGGTTGGTCCACAGGTACTGTGGCATGTACTGGATATTATTAAACTGTACTCAAGAGTTGAGCCCTCGGGGAATTATGGGACTTTGATGAATCGATCAAAAAGTTCGACGTCGTCTGGATATCATGTGATGGGATACATTACTTGGGAGACTCTAGATATGAGTATAGCCATTGTAGCGCAGTCCATACAGCTACGAAGAGACGAGTCCGAATAAGTCGACATTAGAGAAAAGTGGAGTAAGAGGTTCGTACGAGCTCTCGACGAGATGACGTTCCACTCAGTTGACAGCAGAGATGTGATACGCATGCAGAGGCGTTAAATTTGGATATATCTTCCAGAAGGAGTCGTGATGAGTATGCAGCCGTTCCGGAAAAAGAAACGGATTTAGTAAAGGGTGATGACTTCCAAGCAGTTCAGCAGAAACGAGAATTGGAGAGACCCCGACAAGATCTTTCTGGAAATATTACATGAGAAGGTTTGGACTCAGGATCAGTCGTACTACGCAACCCAGTAGGCCAGATTTCGGCATCGTCGACGAGACATGTAATGAGTGACCATGATAGTTGGCCAGAGATCTTTAGAGAATGTGCCAGAGCGGGACTGTTTCCGTCATCTTTGATTTCGGTAATTTGGACGATTTATTTACATGATTGATATTTTGTGCGCCACAGTTGCACTTGACTACGATTTGATGTCATTTGAGATGTTTGATTTTGATTTTGATTTTATGCATATGGTATGCATGTGATTTGACTTGTGATTTCGGCATAGTTTTCATGCACTTTTAGTATTTTGATTCAATTTTGTACACGCTGATGCACATGCTTGCGAGATTATATACCACGGTATATCTGATTTGGATTGAGATGTGTTGTATACGGTCGATTTCGATTGCGATACTCGGTATTTGTTTTCGTATACCTTATGCACTTGATTTGGATTCTTGCGCATACTTGACGTGCTTGATGCGATTTTGGTGCACATCAGATGCACTAAATCGGGATTCTTCGTGCACATCAGATGCACCTGATATTGCTGTCAGACACACTCGTTGTCTTTGACAGGTGTTTCGTGCACACCCGTTGCACTTAGATGTTGTTTCTATGCATATGTATGGCACATTCATGGATTTCGATTTCCGTGTACACCAGACGCACGTGGCATTCTTATACACATTTTGAGTACGATTTCTCTTGAGCAGTATATTTTATGATATTTACTAATTGGTATAGTGGCTGAGCAGGACTAGTCCAAGGACAGTACCTGAATATATTTTTGCATGCATTGATAATTATCGAAGGAATTTCCAAAAAGGAGCTGTAGTCTCAGTATTTACATACGTGTCCGAGATGACACGAAATTTTTTATAAAGAAACCCTTCTAAATTGTTTTCAAAACTGCGGGGGTGTATGTTAAACAAAGGATATATATATATATATATATATATATATATATATATATATATATATATATAGTTATTTTCTTACATTAAACGTTTGCCACTGTGCCCTGATACGCGCATCGTACAATGACTTGAAAAGGTTTGGCATACACTTCTTTCAGATGTTTTGACGAATTTACAACGATGTGTACATGTATAGTTTTGATGTATATCATGTTGGTTTTTGTATTAGACATTGACATTGGTGTCTTCACCATAACTCCGATGATTGCGTGATACTTGACGGAGTTTTGATTTTTGAGTTATACACTCGTTTTTCATGCGCATGCATTGCGCTACGATATATTTTATGTATTTATGATTTCGGAGACCCGACGAATTGATCATTTTACTGAAATGTTTTAGTATTTGAGATGTTCAAATTTAAATTCAGGGACTGAATTTATTTAAGGGGGAAGACTGTAATATTTCAGAAAACTAAAATATTATTTTTGGGAATTTAAATAATTAAAACAATAAATATATGAATATTTTAATGTGTGGAAATTAGTTTTAATGATATGGTATAATTAAATACCGATAAATTGGGAAATATTGGAAAATTAAATTTAATGGTGATTTTTGGAAGGATTTATGTGATTTAGGCAAATTATAAATTTCTATAATTAATTATATACAAGTTTATCCTAAACTTGATTAATGTTCACTAATCACATATTGATGGTGTTTTGTGCATGTGACATGCACCATGTCATATTACACATTTGTTACATTTTTCTACCATAGCTTTTCTTTTTTTCATGCATGGCTTTGTTTTAAATGAGATGAAGAGATAAAGAAAAAGAAAAGAAAAGAAAAAGGGAAAATATTAAAGAAAGAAGTATGGGCAAGAGAGAGAAGAGAGAGAGGGTGAGGGGTCTTTCTTTGACCATATCCATTGTTTTCATATTCATCATCTTCACCATTTCTTTCTCTCCCTCTCACCATGACTGCCCTCTTCCTCCACCACCTCAACCTCCTCACTACAACCCCAAGACTATATCAAAACCTTGCTTTCACTTCACAAAAAATGTGCACAAGTTCACTACTAGCATGGGAGATCAAGAAAGTTTGGATTTTAAGCATTTGGGGCAACTCAAGAATTTTCTTGAGTTGCCAAATGAGGTAATTGTTTCACCATTAGAGTAATATTTCATTTTCTTTAACATCTATTTAAGTTTAGAATGGGCTAATTAAGGTTTAGTGATCTTCGAAAATTCCAAGATGAGGGTTAAGGGATTTTATGAGTAGTGAAGTGTAATTGAGATTAGTAGAGGCCACAAAACCCCCTTTAGTGATGGTATATTGGACCTAAACCAGAGACTAAACCCCAGGACATGAACTTTAAATCTCCGATGTCGGGTTTTGTTAGGAATTGTGGAGATAATTGGGGTTCTGCTATAACCCAGGAACTCTAGAAAATATTTAGCAAAGACTGAGAGTCGTGCAGGCAACCTAGAAGCTAACCCCAAAACCTAAGACCCCCACTCCATGTTCTGACCGCCATTTATCATGTTTTGGCCGCAATTTGCGGCCTTGGTATGATAGAATCACCTCGTGCTTGGTCCATGGCTCTATTTAAGGCAAATTAGACCTACCCCATATGCAGAATTGGCTAATTTCACCTGAAACAGAATCTGGAGGTGTTTTCTTAAGTTGTTGTTTGCGTTTTGTGACTTTTAATGATTTGAACTTGGGTGTTTGTGCTTTGTCTCGATCACTTGACGTTTGTACGTCGATATCGGGAGTTGTTTGGTTATTCTTGCATGCGTAGACCATAGGTTTTAACCTATGTGTGATTCGTGTGCCGTTTTGGTTTTCATGCGCGATTTCTGTTTATGATGCTATGTATGTATATATGTAGGTACCCCCATGTGGACTTTGAACAACGAGGATGAGCGTGGCGATATCGACTTTGGCAAGCAAGGATCAAGGTGTGTAGATATATATCTATAGGGGAAGTCGGGTGGATGGCGTATAGCACCCCCGCAGTTACGTAGTGTAGTATATGAATACGTATATTTATATTTTTATGTGTATTGTGAGACTCATGATTATCAAGATAGGTTTTAGGTGTTCATGGGTTAGTTTTAGTGTAATTAGAAATAACTTAGTTTAGCTTCTTAGTTGCGAAACCCTAGAGTAAATATTTGCGCGCGCGCACACACGCATACACTTGTTTTACTTGTGCGTATATGGGGATATATGTGTGTGTGTTTGTGTATGAATACATATACATGGATGTTGAGGATAGTATATGATACTTGGAAATGAGTCGATGTGATTGGGAATGATGCCATGAGATCGGTGATATGATTTAGGTCGTGTGATGAGACACGACATGATATTATAGCGGATCGTTGGACGATATGTTTTCATACACACGCAGATATTTATATATATATTGATGGTATCAGAATATACTAGACTTTATATCAGTACCCCTAATTCAGAATATGATGATAATGATAACAGATAAGTAATGTGTTATATGTGATATTGACCCGTACCCCGATTTGGGATGCCGTACGATGGATTTTACCATACGATATATAAATATGATGATTGATCCGCACTCTCGACTCGAGAATGTCGAATTATATATTTTATCGTACATGACGTTTGTTGAAGTCAAAAATTGCACATCGGTTGACCAAGTCAAACTCAAAGTCAACCCCAAGCCAAGTGAGCCCATGCTCAGGTCGAGTCCGAACATGAAGCGGCCGGCCCTCCCTCATGCCAAAATGAAATCATGTAATAAATAATTTTTATGTAATTTTTTATGCATGAATGTAAACAAAATGGACATAAAGCCAAATTTTTGTAAAGCCCATGGCTTATGTGCAAAAAGAAATGGCACATGAAGCCATGGGATGGGCAAAATGCCATTTTGTAAAGCCCAAGAGGCTACATGTAAACATGTAAGTCTATATAAGGCAACATGATGATGAATAAAAGATATACTTTTCATTCCCAAAAATTAGGGCCTGTGCCACTTTCTCCTTCCTCAAAGTTCTAAAACCTTCTTCTTTCTTTTGAATTAAATCAAGAGTTTTACTCTTCCATTTCCAAAACTAAATAGTTTTTTACCACAAACCCACAAAGGGAAACTTGGATCTGCCATTAGATCTTAAAAAGGGGAGATTTTTAAGTCTCCCCCCTTTTTCCAAGATCCGGCCAAACGACAGGAAGAAGGAGACCCATCTCCAGAAATCCCACTTTAGGGAAGATCCAGGGCTCAAGGGGAGAACCCCCTTCATCAGCTTCAAAATATCCTATGAGTTTAAATCCTCACACACACACACACACAAAAATAATAATAATAATAATAATAATAATAATAATAAGTACTCCTTTCTAGGAGTACAACTCCCATTATAGGGACCAAGTCCCTTTCGCCTCCCGAGCACCCACGTGCCTGGAACGTGAGGCGCTAGCGCCCACATGCCTGGCACATGGGGCGCTAGCGCCCCAAGCGCTAGCGCCCGAGCGCCCACGTGCCTGGCACGTGGGGCGCTAGCGCTCTTGCGCTCAGAGTGCTAACGCCTAAAACACTAGCGCCCGAGTGCCCACGTGCCTGACACGTGGGGCGCTAGCGCTCAAAGCGCTCTTGCGCTCAGAGCGCTAGCGCCCAAAGCGCTAGCGCCCGAGCGCCCACGTGCCTGGCACATGGGATGCTTACGCTCAGAGCGCTAGCGCCCGAGCGCCCGAGCGCCCACGTGCCTGGTACGTGGGGCCCGAACGCCCGCGTTCCTGGCACATGGGGCGCTAGCGCTCTGGAGCTCAAAGCGCTAGCGCCCACGTGCCTGGCACGTGGGGCGATAGCGCCCTTGCGCTCAAAGCGCTAGCGTCCAAAGCACTGGCGCTTTTTCCCACGCATCATTTGGATGCCCTTTCCCTTTATGTATATGTATATGTATATATATGTATATGTATATGTATATGTATATGTATATATATATATATGTATATGTATATATATATATGTATATATGTATATATACATGCACACACACACACATACTCCACACTAAAAATACCGCCCCCTTTAGAAAAAATTTCTAACAGGGCGCTGCCCCGCATCCCGTAAGGGGGCTGTTAGCCCCCTTGACCCCTAGCCCGCTATCCGGGTAGCGGGACCCCTGTAAAAACTCCGCGGGGCCCCCGATATATCCAAAACCCCTCCAAAACACAACACTGTACATTGAGTTTGCATGACCAATTTAACCCGTTAATCGGAGGTTCTCTCGCCCCAAAGGCGAGGGGTAATTAACGGCAGCTTAGTCCGCGGCTGCCGGAGATTTGGATCTCCACAATCAATAAACCCCCGTCTACCCTAGGCAGGGGGAATCTGTAGTATGCCTGACCAGGGCGCGCGTATTCCCATCTCAATGGGGTGACGAAAAACACCCTACAGATTCTGGCACGCCCGGTGGGATAAATCTCTCCTCCCATATTTCGAGTTAAGCTTTCATGCGAACTCAATTAATATGCATATCAATTGCCTGTACTAAAATCATGTTTTTTTATGCAGGTTAACGTTCTCCAATTGCAATCTTCGGACGCAGCAAACATGTCTCCAAGGATCAGCTCAGCTCTCGACACAGCTCCCATCTCCTACACGTTAAAGATCGACGCCGAGACGGTCCTCCCGGCCAGCCTTGGGCGACAGTGGGAGGAGCCGCCGCTACCATCCGGCTCTATCCTGTTCATGTCAGGTAATGCCATCCCAGCTCCTCAAGCCCCGGTGACAGACAAACCGGTCTCTAAAGGCAAGAGGCCAAATGTGGTGGTCTCGAAGGCGCCCCAACTCAAACGCAAGTCGGTGTTTGAACGACTCTCCTTGGCCCCAGCTGGGGGCAAAGCCATCAACACCAACAAAGCAGCAGGGCATCTCGGGCAAGCTCCTGCGGTACCCCCGACAACTGCTCGATCGGGTATCTTCTTTAAGCTCTTTATCAATCGACTCGCGGTGGCTTCACAGAAGACGGATGCCCGCTAAGCCCTCAAAATCAAGAAGCTAAGGCAGAAAAGGCTCAGATACAGAGCCAACAAGGGCTAGGGCTCATACTAGGCTGAGCTTCATGAGGCTCCAAGAACGGGGTTACCCCGCCAAAGATAAAGAGAAGGCTAGATATGTGGTCCACACTGTCTACATGGTCGGACATGAAGAAACGAACCCTCCTATGCTTCACAGCCAGGGTGATGATATGGTGGACGCTGCCCAACGTCAACTCGGTCTGAATGACGAAAAGCTCGCTCAGGCCGATAAGCCAAAAGAGCCTGGGGTTCCTGCGGAATTGAGCTCAGGAAAATAAGGATGACCCGGTTGTCATAACCGGAACTACAGAATAAGCATTATTCCGATGGCTTCAGAGGCAACTTCAGGACAGAGATGAAAAGTTAGCCAAGCTACAGTCTAAGGTCGACGAATTGGCAAACGTCGCGGCAGATCTCGCGACCTAAGTCACCCGATTGCGATTACAGCAAAATCAAATTTTGGTTCATGAGCCAAGGATTAATACCCGGAGGCAGCCAACTGATACCCCCTTTAACCTAAGAGCGGAGCGCCTTCGCGAAAAACGGCCGCGGTCATCCTCCAGTCCCTCCGATACATACACCGAAGGGGAATCGCCTTTGAAAGAGAAACTGGATAAGGTCTATTCCTTCAAAAGGGACAAAGTCCATAAGATATTCAAGGACGCCCTAAGAAACGGTCTACAACTGCCATGTTCCCCTCCGAAAGACGCAGACGCGACCGCGCAGATCCGTCTTGCCTGAATTTCGAGGGCAGATGTTATTTGGTGCTATCCGTCCACCTCTCCGATGCCAAGTTGATTTATGGCACCATGTATCGAAGGTTTAAACGGATGCGTTCGATATACCAGATTTCGTCAGATTCCCCCTCGTTTGAGGGGTTTTTGATTGTGGGGACGCTCTTCCCTGTAGGCGCAAGCCCCTTAATTACACAACAGCATCGCGGTAACAACTTTCTCCTTCTCCAGATGGTCACTTCGTGTCGTGGATGTTTGTTTTGTTTTTGGTTGCCCATGGATTGTATACGGAGACTAAGTTATGCTGTCGCCCGTAGGGCGTGGATTAGTCCAAATCCGTATTTTCTTAGATTTGGGTTTGGGGGTTGGGTTTAAGGATACATTAGTCTCATTTGAGACTAAGATCAACTTAAACATTTGTTAAGGATACGTTAGTCTAAATTTAGACTTTGATCAACTTAACAGTTTGTTAAGGACACGTTAGTCTAATTTTAAACTAAAGTCAACTTAACCATTTGTTAAGGATACGTTAGTCTAATTTTAGACTAAGATCTACTTAACAGGATCATTTAGATCCAATAAAAGAGCATTTGGGCTCTATTGTTTTAGTTTAGGGACTTTGTGGTCAATTGCCAGTTTAAGGACATAGTGGTCCAATACCAGTTTAAGAACATAGTGGTCTAATACCATTTTAAGGACATGGTGGTCCAATACCAGTTTAAGGACATAGTGGTCCAAGTTAAGGACATCATAGTCCGTGAGTTTAAAGACCTCACAGTCAAGGTTAAGGACATCATAGTCCGTGAGTTTAAAGACCTCACAGTCAAGGTTAAGGACATCATAGTCCATGAGTTTAAAGACCTCACAGTCAAGGTTAAGAACATCATAGTCCGTGAAACGTGTGGTTGTCGGGACCCGTCACCTCTTTGAAGACGTTGAAGGATTACAACGACAAATATCAAAGTAGTGAAGAGATGTACCCTCGAACCAAAGTGGATTTGGGGATCTGTAGTCCAATTTGGAACTAAGATAAATTTATTAGATTATAAGCACATTGGCTCAGTTAAATCTAAATTGAGGACTTATGGCCAGTTTGGGCTAAGTCCAATTATGTTTAAAATATTGGCCTTTTGGACCATTAGACATTTGTCTGGGTTCAGCCCCTAATCATTCAGCAGTGCTAAACAGAGGTTTGGGGGGCTCTGACAACATTTTGTCTTTGATTTCCTCAATTTTGAGATTCATTTGGAGGAGGGACTTTTGCCTTTGGAAAATTAACCAATTTGGCTAAAAGTAGTGTTAAACACTAGAGAACAACAATGTTAAACACTGGAGATAGAACTCTCAAATTAGTGTTAAACACTAAAAGACAATCGGTGTTAAACACTGAAAATATAATCTTCAATTTAGTTTTAAACACTAGAAAACAATCTGTGTTAAACACTGGAAATATAATCCCCAAATTAGTGTTAAACACGAAAGAAAGAGAGGTCACGTGTGGACACGTGAGGGCGCCCAAAGGTGGGACCAGATCCCTTTACTTCATTCTGCAATTAAGTGTTAAACACTTTTTATTTTTATTTTGAGCATCACGTGTTGACATGTGATGGGGATTTATGCGCTGACTGTTAAAGCGTTTGCTAAGGGGTCATGTGGTAACACGTGAGAGCGCCCAAAACCTTCATTTCATTCGCTTTGATCTTCTGTGTTTTGGAGGTCAGGTGGGAGCACGTGAGGCATTGCCTCAGGGCCTTTTCCTTATCATTTTTGGAGATCTTTTCAGGGGTCACGTAGGGCCACGTGACCTTAGTTCTTTGTAGGTATGAAGATCTGTTAATTCTCTTTATCTTTAAGAATTAAATTCTCTGTAGGGTTAAACCCTAATTTTGTTTTGGAGGAATTAAATTCCTATATATGTAAAAGAATTAAATTCTTATATAGTGTTAAACCCTAGTTCTGTCCTGGAGGAATTAAATTCCTATGATTTTGGGAGAATTGAATTCTCAGATAGGGTTTTAAACCCTAGTTTCATCATGAAGGAATTAAATTCCTGTGAGTTTGGGAAAATTAAATTCTCATCTAGGGTTAAACCCTAATTTTGTTTTGAGAGAATTAAATTTTCAAAACACAATTCCCCCTCTAAGTTTTGGATCTGCATGGCAGGATCTCAACCCGATGAGAATTAAATTCTCAACTTATGGGAAGATGTGCACTTTGCAGATCTTCAACCAGGGAAAGAACTAAGTTCTTTTGTAGAAGAGTTAAACTCTTAGATTGAGAATTAAATTCTCTTTTTTATTTTATGCAGCTTTGATCCCTTTCTCTTTTCTCACCTAGGGTTTTCTTTCTTGAGAATTAAATTCTCCTCTCTTTTTTCGCTCTGTTGTTGTTATCTCCCCAAAAAAATAGTTCCCTTCTCTTCTTTTCTTGGCTCCTATTTATAGGAGAAAGAAAAGAATCAATTTGTTTAGTCAATCTTTCATTGAAAGATTTTTGTTGTTTTTGTAACCAACATGATCTTTTAGATCACTCAGTGAATTTTATTCACCATTGGATTTTTAATCCAAAAGATCTTTTATCTGTTATTCAAATTTTAGGGAAATCTTTCCTTGTATAAAATATTTCCATAAATTGGTGATTTTTAATCACCATTGGATTTTTAATTCGACGGTGCTCCATTTTACAGAACACCATCCTTTTTGTTTAGAAAGATTTAAAGAAATATTTTTCCAGTTAGGGTTTTTGATTTCCCTTAATTAGAATTTAATTCTATTGTTTCAGAAATTTTAGGATCCCTTCACGTGTTGACACGTGACTCCATTGTTTAGAATTTAATTCTTATTATTTCAGAGGGTTTAAGAGTCCATCACGTGTTGGCACGTGACCCCACTGATTAATTATTTAATTAGAATTTAATTCTATTAGTTAAAGAGCATAAGAACCCATCACGTGTCTGCACGTGACCTTTGGTCACGTGTGGACACGTGATCCCCCATTGGGGTATTCCTTACTGTTTTATAATATTTTTTAATTCCTTTCAGTGGGTTTAAAGGCCCATCATGTATGGTCACGTGACCCCTTTTAATTATTTATTTTATTAAGTGCCTACAGGCTTTGCCTGTAAATGGTCACGTGGTGGGCACGTGATGCCCGGTTACGTGTGGGCACGTGATGCCTCATAACTTTTGATCCCGGATGAATTATGAGGCCCATAATATATCAAATCGAAGGATTTTTCGAGATGCTTTCGATTCCATCAGAATTTAGCTGTTTCTCATTCAGGAGATTATCAAAATACAGCCCGGAAAATACTGGTTCATGTTTTCTTAGACGTATCGCTGCCATTTGATACCTTGGGCTCTTTGCGCAGAAATTTTTGGCGGGAACAAATACCCCCCACTACTTTGCCCATGTAAGTATGTACATGGGAGAAATAGTGCAAAGTTACGCATGGCAATAGAATTGATGGCTTAGGAGACAAGTTTAGGGTTCTTGTAACCTAAGACTTTTTTCATCTTCATGAGCCGTAAGGGTCTCAAGAAGGTTTTTTCTCCCTACAGGTCGAAAGGATCCCGCAGGTCTATTTTCTCCTTAGGGGTCGTGAGGACTCCTAAGTGCGTTTTCCCTTTAGAGTCGTAAGGATCTCACAAGAGAATTTTCTCCCTTACAAGTCGAGAGGACTCATAAGTGATTGTTTCCCTCCTTGTCGATGTTTGACTTCGGGGAGTGTGGCCCGTAGATAGTCCATCTTGACCTCTTTATAGAGCTGTGATGGCTTAGGAGACAGGGTTAGGATCTGCCACCTAAGACTTTTCAACTTTATGAGCCGTGAGGGTCTCATAAAGACTTTTCTCCCTACGAGTCGAGAGGATCCCGCAGGTGTATTTTCTCCCTAGGAGTCATGAGGACTCCTAAGTGTGTGTTTTCTCTTGAGAGTCGTAAGGATCTCACAAGAGAATTTTTCCCGCTTACAAGTCGAGAGGACTTGTAAGTGGTTGTTTCCCTCTTTGTCGATGTTCGACTTCGGAGAGTGTGACCCGTGAATAGTATGCAAGAGTCCATCTTGGATTGACTTGCAGGGCCCCAGTGCTTAGGAAACAGTTTTTTTTTAATCCCCATTGCCTAAGGCTTTGCCTTACGAGTCGAGACGAATCAAGAAGTTCTTGCAAGGATGTCCTAACGTCACAGTTAACCTCTGCACTTTACGACAAAGGTCCGTTAGGGTCTGTGGTACTAGGATTTTGTCCATCGTACCGTCGCGTTGGCTGATGTATTCCTCGATAGGCAATCTTGCTGTTCGAGCAGCCTTGCGACTGTCGTGTCTCTGATCCCTTCGGGTGCTGGAAAAGATGTCTTCAAGCAATCTTCCTAGGCAGTTTGACCATCAGAAGAGCAAGCGTTAGGAATTTTGCCATGCCGCTTTTTACTTGAGGTTAGGCTCATTTTGGAGAGCCCCGATGAGTCATAACCACTCTGCGCTGGTGTGGGATGATCTCCGATAGTCTTTCAGGTTTTATATGAGTTGCCGTCAAGACCCTGAAGTTAGGAATTTGGCCTTTGCTTCGTTTGCTGGCACTGCGTCTGCAGTATCGAGATGAATGTCGCGGTTGTCTCTAGGTTATTGGTGAACCGTCGAGGCTTGGAACTGGGAATTTTGCCGTGGTTCCGTTGTTTGATTGTCGCATCTGAACCCTGCTGGAGGAAGAACGCTGGGGGTGACATCTCGTCTGCTGTATCGAGACGAACGTCGAGGTGGTGACCACTCCACGCTGGTGCGGGATGATCTCCGATAGTCTTTCAGGTTTTATATGAGTTACCGTCAAGACCCTGAAGCTAGGAATTTAGCCTTTACTTCGTTTGCTTTGGCGTGTCCGAATCCTGTTGGAGGAAGGACGCTGTAGTGATATCTTGTCTGCTGTATCGAGATGAACGTTGAGGTGGTGACCACTCTGCGCTGATGTGGGATGATCTCCGATAGTCTTTCGGGTTTTATATGAGTTGTCGTCAAGACACTGAAGCTAGGAATTTGGCCTTCGCTTCGTTTGCTGGCACTGCGTCTGCTGTATCGAGACGAATGCTGAGGTGAAGCTGTGATTTTGCCATCACTCCGCTTTGTTTTGACCATGGGGTCTTTTGTTGATGTTGCGTCTGCATCCTGCTGAGGGAAAAAACGCTGGGGTGACATCACATCTGCTGTAACGAAACGAATGCTGAGGTGGAGCTGGGATTTTGCCGTCACTCCGCTTTGTTCCGACCATGAGGTCTTTTGTTGACGTTGCATCTGCATTCTGATGAACCGCGAAGGAACGCCGTTGTTGACATCGCGTCCGCTGTAACGAGACGAATGCTGAGGTGGAGCTGGGATTTTGTCGTCACGCCGCATTGTTTCGACCATGAGGTCTTTTGTTGACGTTGCATCTGTTAGTTATATGTATGCCCTAGAGGCCATTACTATACATAGGATGTATATTCTAGTGGGTGCTGGGACATATATAAAGAGGACTTTCTTGCTCGACATGATAGTATGCTATCTGGTTGCTCTTTACCTTAACGTGTATACTGATTGTCTCTCTGTTACATGTTGGTAAAGCCCTCAGGATGTGTACTTGACTACCTGGACTATGATGCGGATCATACTAGTGGGGACAGGTAGTCCATAAGTACATCCTTCAAAGTCCCTAGTCTTGGGTGTATCGAGATGGGGCATCGATATACCAGAGTAGACTAGCGTGTACCTTCTCGACCCATACAGATGGGCGATGGATGATCCCATATCCATCGGTGTTTGACATCAGAGATGATATACGGGTGCTCAGTAGAGACTGGGTACACTGGACGGACTCGCCGAGAACTCCCAGATGGTATTATACCTCACGTCAGATGGCAGTTCTCTGGTGACACTGGTACAGAGTAGTCTGTTGACCCGAGATCGTCATAGAGTCTTGTGTGGTTCCCACTGTGCTTTGATTTCCATCTTACCACGTCCAAGAGGGCGTGCAAAACGGTGGTTTTTGGGTACAGTCCCGAGTCACATGGAGGCAATGAGCGATAGGAGGGGATTCGTCTCTCCCGGTATAGGGAGTTGATGTTGCGCTGTGTTCGATTGGCTATAACAGGAAATCCCTGGCCAGGGTTGCTGAGATTTACTGGTAAGTGTTACCAGTAGTTTCTCGAATAGTTATAGACCTCATATCGACACGACTTATCGAGCTATTGGGGTCTGACGTTAACCACCCCTAGGCGAGATATGCGACATATCAGACGATCAGACCGCACTGTACGGTAGTGTTACTGGTTGGATTCACTGGAGTGTGAGCGGCCTTGCTCGTCGATCTTCAGATCGCTCAATACCCGGGTGGCCGTTACGTTTAGCAGACCGCTTGCGGCTTGTGGGTGTTTGATATGATCATCACCTGCTGCCGGCGTATTGACGAGTCTTTAGAGTCCTATACAGAGGTTTCCTGGCTCAAGCGAAACGAAATAGGAGCGCATATGAGATATGTGCGGGACCGAGAATAATGCGTGTATGTGATACCGTATTCTATTCTCGCGATGAATGTGTCGAATGGTTGTATGCGATATAACCTAGTTATCGAATCAAGGATTGATTCGATAAGCCGATACATTGAATACTAGTCGGTTGTGTGCGACATGACCGGATCATTGAATCAAGTGTTGATTTAATGATTTAATGCATATTTATATATTTGATATATTACTTTGAATCAACTAGTATCGGTTTACTTAAGATGGATTTTCTCACTCGGATGTGCACATTGTATATTCGATATAGTTTTGTGCACTTGATTGTATCATGTTTGATGATACATGTTTGCTTGAGTTTGTGTAAAGATTGAACCATGGTTATTTAAATGATTAGGGTTTACATTTTCATATCTATTTATTTATTCATTTATTATGCAAATGATTATGAGAAGAATGGTTGCTAGTTTAGTTTTATTCTTTGAACCTTCATGAAGCATTGACTTTAGTCAACCATTCTTATCTCATCCTTAACCCTAACCATTCCAACTAACCTTGGTTTAATCTCTACACCTAACCATGGTTTGCTTATGATAAGAATGGATTTTCTTTTCTATTTTAATAATTCTTAATATAACAATTTCCTTCTTCTTCTTCATTTCTTCAAGTGAAGAAAGCTTGCCTCCATCAATGGCAAGTGATGAAAAAGAGTGAGAAATCCAAATCTAAAGTTTACCCACTTCCTATTTCTTCATCCTCTACCTCTTGCCAAGTAGTAGAGTGTGTTTTCTTCACAAGTTTCTTGACTTGGTGAAGTCGGAGCTTGATTTAGCGATGCATCGACGTAGATCATCTTCGGCATGGGCATCGATGACCTAGCCCGTCCATTCTCCGATGAAGCCGACGCTAGAGCCCGGGACTTGTTATGGACAGCGAGGAGACTTCATTGCGGAGCTATGGAGGTAGAGAACCGGATCTACAAAGGTTGTATTTCCGTATCTCTTAGTTAAGTGTTAACTAGTTTAGCTTTTCGCCTAGAATTCTAGCCAACGATCCGTAGTTTAGGGTTTCTCGGCACCGTAAAATTTAAAATTGGCATGGTTGATGCCTTGTGAGACCTCATTGGGGTGCCTAGGAACCCTACAGCATCTGCATCCTGTTGGACTGCGAAGGAACGCCATTGTTGACATCTCGTCTGCTGTATCGAGACGAATGCTGAGGTGGAGCTGGGATTTTGCCGTCACTCCGCTTTGTTTCGACCGTGAGGTCTTTTGTTGACGTTGCATCTGCATCCTGCTGGACTTCGGAGGAACGCCGTCGTTAACATCTCGTCTGCTGTAACGAGAAGAATGCTGAGATGGTCTCTAAGTTGTCTATGAACTGTCGAGGTTTAGAACTAAGGACTATGCCGTGGCTCCGTTTGATGGTGTAACATCTGTGTCCTGCTGGAATGAGGAGGCAGACCGTTGTTGGTCTCCAGCCTGTAAATGTGGCCATTGAGATTTGGAACTAGGGACTTTACCATGGCTCCGTTTCGTTGCGACTCTGAAGTCGGTTGTTGACGTCACGTCTGCATCTGGTTAGAGTGAGGAGAAACGCCGTTGGTGATCTCTAAGCTGTCGATATTGAGTCGAGAACCTGAAGTTAGGGATCTTCCTTTACTTTGTTTGTTGACATTGTGTCTGCAATATGGCGACAAATGTCGAGGTTGTCTCTAGGTTGTCTATGAACCATCAAGATTTGGCTTCGCTTTCTGATGGAGCTTGTTGGGAAGGTATGGTTCCCTCATTATTTTTGCCCCTGGATTGTATACAGGGATCGATGTGATCTCACCTGTAGGGCAAAAAGTTTTATTCTTTCATTTTTTTTAATTCTTTCTGCGATGCTCTATTATTTCAGCTTTTTATATCGCGAAAATCGCGATTACCCAATCATTTCGGCTATTTTCGCGGTGCCCAATCATTTCGGCTATTTTTCTTTTTACTCGCTGCTTTTTATTGCGAATTGCCCAATCATTTCGGCTATTTTGCATGCATACAGTTTTACTTGCTGATTTTGTTTGCAAGTTGCCCCATCATTTCGGCTATTTCGTATGCATGTGTGGCTTGCCAGCTTTTGTTGCAAGTTTGGATTTGGACACCGATTTCAGCATCAGCACCGCTACAACTGGGATATTGCCAGGAGCGAATCATCATTTGCCTTCGTCGATGTCGAACAAAGGTGGCTTAGTAGACAGGGTTAGGATTCTGTCGACTAAGGCTTTTGACTCCATAAGCCGTAAGGGTCTCATAAAGGTATTTCTCCCTACAAGTCGTGAGGATCTCATAGGTGCGTTTTATCCTTAGGAGTCGTGAGGATTCCTAAGTGCATGGTCTCTTATAAGTCGTAAGGATCTTATAAGAGTGCTTTCTCCTTATAAATCGAGAGAACTTACAAGGGCTGTTCACCGTGTAAACATATCCCTAATCACGGATAGGACTTTGTTAGGGAAATGTTTATTCGCGCCCGTGGATTGTATACAAGGGTCAATACTGAACTGCTTGTAGGGCAGTATTGGAGGTTGTGGGGGGCGCTTAAGAACAGGTTTAAGTCCTTGTAACTTAAGACTTTTGAATCTTATGAGCCGTGAGGGTCTCATAAGAGGATTCTCCTTACGAGTCGTGAGGATCTCGCAAGTGTAATTTCTCCTTAGGAGTCGTGGGGATTCCTAAGTGTGTTGCTTCATTTATGAGTCGTAAGGATCTCACGCGGGTAGTTTCTCCTTACAAGGTCGAGAGGACCTTGCAAGCGTCCTTTAACGAGGTTGCGCCCTTTTGGGTTTTTACAAACACTCTCCGGTAGCCCTGCTGTTTTTACTCACGGAGCCCTCTCGGGTTTTCATCCGTGCCTATTTTGCTTATGGACATACCCCTTCTATTTTTTACGAGTCTGCGCCCTTTCGGGTTTTCACAAACATCGTCGGTAGTCCTGCTGTTTTTACTCATGGAGCCCTCTCGGGTTTTCATCCGTGCCCATTTTGCTTATGGACATACCCTTTTTTTTTACGAGTCTGTGCCCTTTCGGGTTTTCACAAACATCGTCGGTAGTTCTGTTGTTTTTACTCACGGAGCCCTTTCGGGCTTTCATCCGTGCCCATCTCGCTTGTGGACGTACCCTTTTTTGCTTC
This sequence comes from Agapanthus africanus, assembly GCA_030015575.1. Taxonomy (NCBI): domain Eukaryota; kingdom Viridiplantae; phylum Streptophyta; class Magnoliopsida; order Asparagales; family Amaryllidaceae; genus Agapanthus; species Agapanthus africanus. The sequence goes on from CM057337.1 coordinate 788,239,855, forward strand.
TTTTTTTTTACCATGTCAGCCTGGGGATGCCGCGGGTTGGTAGTAGTTTAACGACGTTTCGGTCATAGGTCAACGTACGATTACGCATCTAGATTTTGCCGCAAATCTTCACATGTTTTGTGCCGGAGGTAGATTCCTTGAAGAGAAGGCTGAGAGCGATTTCTTCGTCAGAGTCGCTTCCAAAGGTGATAACTTGCGACCCCTTGGTGTCGGCTATGTGACAGTTGCCAGCAGCTCTTTCGCGCTCATCTGTCGTGCTTTTCTGTTCCCGGCGAGCTTTGCGCTTCACTCGTTGAACGTGCCGTCGATGGGCAACATATTCCTGCCACAAGTTTTTAAAGGCTATGCACTCTTCGGTAGGGTGTGCAATCCTCTGATGGTATAGGCAGAAGTTAGGATGTATGTCCGCTTCATCAAGACGCATATTTCCAGGGGAATTTCCTTTGAGAGAGGGCAACTTCATTCCTACTGCCAGTACCCTAGCGAATTGATTCCTTACTTTAAGCTTGCTTTTGCTGGCGATAGGGATGCTTTGCTCCAGTCGGGGTGTCTCGACCTTTTCCCCCAGTCGTCGGTGTTTGGCACTTTCAAATATAGCCAGTTCATGTTTTCGAATGGCTTTGCTTTCCTGACGGACTTCGTTTAGGAATGCATCAATCATTTCATCTGATGGTCCTAGAAGTTCAGTCTTAGGATTTGCCCCTGGTTTTTCTACATCCAAAGCTTCTTCACCGTTTATTAACGAGTGAGAGATCACATGACAGCTTGCCACATAATTCTCAGACTCATCCGACAAGTCTTCTCCATTGTCATCATCTTTGTCCACAAGGACGTGGGTGAGAAATTCTTGGAGTGTGACTGGGGTCCGCGCCTTCTGATTATATTCTTCAAACGCGTCAATCTGTTTTTGCAGGTCCATGCGCTTGTCACCAGGCTGCACGGGCTTTTTGGTCTTCTTCTTCTTCGAAGACTTTGACGGTTGGGTGTGAGCGCTCTGACCATCACCACCTGTTTTTGGAGTTGGGCGCGGTTTCAGCATTCCCTCGATGATCTCGGGTTCCAGTGGATTTTTCCACCTGATCGCCGGGCATGTTTGGAGATCCTTCAGCATTCTTTTCGTCTTGGCTGAAAGAACATCCTCCCATGGGGCTTCCCTTATGAATGAGCACGATGCCCCCGGCATGTCCACCTTTTTATGGGTGTGAGGTTGTGGTGGGTTCACCTTCTAGTTTTCGGATAATGTGAACTTGCCTTGTTTGTATTAGTCCTCTATCCAGCCTTTGAAGACGAAACAATCTTCGATTGGATGGCTTACTGCTTGGTGGTAAGGGCAGTAATTAGGATTGTTGACATCGCCTGGCTGCAACGAACGTTTTGGATCCGGCAGATTGATGAGTTTGTTGCGCACTGCCAGCTCGAACAGTTTCCTCGTTTTATCCTGGGGAAACGAGTAAGGACATCCCAGTCTCTCCCCGAGGGATGGGCATGGACGCACGTTGTTTTGGCGAACAACCGGCTTTAAGTTGCTCGGCCGTTGTTGAGTATTGGCAATGAAGGTTGCTTTCCCTTTGCCCTTTTCATTTCAAGGCTCTGTCTTTGAAGAGGAAGGCCTATGGCCCATCTGGTCCATTTGGGCTAGCTTGTCAATCAAGGCCTGGAAGGTGGTCGGCTTGAAGAACATCATGAATTGGGAGATGGTCGCTTGAGGGTCGAAAGTACCCACGAACATGCCCACGACAGGAGCTTCTTCGATGCGCTGCTCGCACTTTGACCATAGATTACGCTACCGTATGGCATATTGGACCCAAGTTTCTCCAGGCTTCACCCTGGCATTGATCAATACCGTGATTAGGGTGCGTTCACTAGCGCTTGCGAAACGCTGGGTGAATAGCAACTCCATCTCTGCGAATGTCTTGACGGAGTCATTTAGGAGTTCGGAATACCACTCGAATGCCATCTCCGACAAACTGCCAACAAACTGGCGGAGCAGTAGCTTATCGTCACCTCCAGTGTTGCCGCATAAGGCTCTGAATTGAGCGACGTGCTGATGCGGATTTCCCGTCCCCTTGTATACGTGGAATTTGGGGATAATGTATCCCGGTGGGTACTTTATTTGGTCGTACCAACCCGGATAGGGTCGTCCAGTTTTAACAATTTGTCCAGCCGTTTCATCCGCCTGATGAACTCGTATCTGCTGAGCGATGTAATCGTCAAGCGTGGCTTTTGAGATGGTTTCCTCCTTGGCTGCTGAAAAAGTCGGATGAGGGTTCGATGTCTCCCCTCTATCGTCTTCAATAATGATCGGAGGGTCTTCAGCTGGAGGTTCCGGCTGTAACATCATCCCGACCATATCTTGGAAGAGAAGTTCTATTCTCTTTATATTGGCCGCTTGTTCCGCAGCCTCCTTGTCCTTCTTTTCGAGCATTCTTCGAAGGAATTCAGCATCAGTCTCGTGTTCATGACGTTGTTCCGATGACGCCTCCGGGCTTTCTTTTGGCCCGGTAAGTACGGCCATTGCAGTCAGCATCTCTTGAAGCTTATGCTGTTGTTGTTCCTGAGCCCTTGTTATTGATCGGGTGAGCGGTCGGTGGCCCATCGAAGTGCGGCTTTCTTCTTTTCCGGAAGCCATGTAGACAGTATGTACCATCATGCCCCCAGACTTGGGGTGTTTGGGCTCAATGCCTTCGCGGTCTGCCGCAGCCACAGGGGCTTTCTCCGGCCTCCTTTTCTTTTGAGCAGTTGAAGTTGAGGGGGGCGTCGCAGCGGGCACCCAGACAGCTTTTTGTGATTTGGCAGGATGGTTCTCTTCTTGTTGAACCTTCGCCTTTTTCTGTCGACTAGGGTGATCTTGATCAATTACTGAGTCCCGAACCTGCCGCCAGACTTTGTAGATTTTGGAGGACAGTCGTTGAGGGGACTGTTCCGGCTTCATTTCTATGACGGTCTCCACCGGCGACGGAGATCTTTTTAGTACGGCAGTAGGCGAATTCCTGCGCACCTTGTTCAGCAGCTCAAAGCTATTCCCGGTTGAAACAGCAACATTAATTTCCACCGTTGGAGCCGGTGGAGTTAGCCCAGAGGGGGAGTTGCCCCCGGCCTTCCTTACTCAGCGCTAGTGGCGACGTCGAGAGTGTCGAGCTGTTGGGGCTGGTTCGGCGATGGGGATGGCTTTGTCTTGCCTCCTGTCCAGATGAGGCGCCACTGGTGCCAGCCTCTTGAAGACTGGCGTCTTTTGAGTAGCAGTATCCAATCTGTCAAAGACAGACCTTCGAGCAGGAACGGGAGCCAGAATAGTCAATCTTGTAAAGATCGACTCTTTGGCAAGAGAAGCCGCCTTGACGACTCCAGGAGCAGAGATGGCTATCTTCTTTGGGATGGCCACTTCAGGTGTCATGGGCTTCTTGGCAGGCCCATCGGAGTTCAGGCTCAATCTGGCGAAGACCGAGGAGTTGGAGCTGGACGACCCGTTGAGAGGGGCCGTGGTAATAGCAAGCCGATCAAAGACCAACTTCTTGGGAGCTTCCGGTGCTGGCATAGGAACGCTGAAGCTCGTTGGCGGGAGTATGGTCCCGAAAAGCAATCCTGTGGTGGCTTAGGTGACCTGTTCCACCGGTATCGGGAACAGGGAAGCCGACTGGGGCCCATAAGCTATGCCTTCGGATGAGGCGGAGCGTGGGTTGCAGTTGGATGTGGAACACTTCGAGCAGGTGAACGCCATTGATCCTTGCTTTCTGCACCAAGAAAAACGCCAAATCTCAGTATCTCAAACCCAAGGGCAACCATTAGAAAACCGCGATTCATTCGCGAACACGACACACGAAGTGTGGAGTGGAAAGAGGAAAAGTTCCCACCGGGCATGCCAGAATCTGTTCCCCTCCGGAAGACGCAGATGCGACCGCGCAGGTCCGTCTTGCCTGAATTTCGAGGGCAGATGCTATTTGGTGCTATCCGTCCACCTCTCCGAAGATGCCAAGTTGATTTATGGCACCATATATCGAAGGTTTAAACGGATGCGTCCGATGTAACAGACTTCGTCAGATTCCCCCTCGTTTGAGGGGTTTTTTATTGTGGGGACGCTCTTCCCTGCATGCGCAAGCCCCTGCAGTTAATTACGCTACTGCATCGCGGTAACAAATTTCTCCTTCTCCAGATGGTCACTTCGTGTCGTCGATGTTTGTTTTTTTTTTGGTTGCCCGTGGATTGTATACGGAGACTAAGTTATGCTGTCGCCCGTAGGGCGTGGATTAGTCCAAATCCGTATTTTCTTAGATTTGGGTTTGGGGGTTGGGTTTAAGGATACGTTAGTCTCATTTGAGACTAAGATCAATTTAAACGTTTGTTAAGAATACGTTAGTCTAATTTTAGACTATGATCAACTTAACAGTTTGTTAAGGACACGTTAGTCTAATTTTAAACTAAGGTCAACTTAACCATTTGTTAAGGATACGTTAGTCTAATTTTAGACTAAGATCTACTTAACAGGATCATTTAGATCCAACAAAAGATCATTTGGGCTCTATTGTTTTAGTTTAGGAACTTTGCGGTCAATTGCCAGTTTAAGGACATGGTGGTCCAATACCAGTTTAAGGACATAGTGGTCCAGGTTAAGGACATCATAGTCCGTGAGTTTAAAGACCTCACGGTCAAGGTTAAGGACATCATAGTCCATGAGTTTAAAGACCTCACAGTCAAGGTTAAGGACATCATAGTCCGTGAGTTTAAAGACCTCACAGTCAAGGTTAAGGACATCATAGTCCGTGAAACGTATGGTTTTCGGGACCCGTCACCTCTTTGAAGACGTTGAAGGATTACAACGACAAATATCAAAGGAGTGAAGAGATGTACCCTCGAACCAAAGTGGATTTGGGGATTTGTAGTCCAATTTGGAACTAAGATCAATTTATTAGATTATGAGCACATTGGCTCAGTTAAATCTAAATTGAGGACTTATGGCCAGTTTGGGCTAAGTCCAATTATGTTTGAAATATTGGCCCTTTGGACCATTAGACATTTGTCTGGGTTCAGCCCTTCATCATTCAGCAGTGCTAAACAGAGGTTTGGGGGGCTCTGACAACATTTTGTCTTTAATTTCCTCAATTTTGAGATTCATTTGGAGGAGGGACTTTTGCCTTTGGAAAATTGGCCAATTTAGCTAAAAGTAGTGTTAAACACTAGAGAACAACAGTGTTAAACACTGGAGATAGAACTCTCAAATTAGTGTTAAACACTAAAAGACAATCAGTGTTAAACACTGGAAATATAATCTTCAATTTAGTGTTAAACACTAGAAAACAATCAGTGTTAAACACTGGAAATATAATCCCCAAATTAGTGTTAAACACTAAAGAAAGAGAGGTCACGTGTGGACACGTGAGGGCACCCAAAGGTGGGACCAGATCCCTTTACTTCGTTCTGTAATTAAGTGTTAAACACTTTTTATTTTTATTTTGAGCATCACGTGTTGACATGTGATGGGGATTTATGCGCTGACAGTTAAAGCGTTTGCTAAGGGGTCACGTGGTAACACGTGAGAGCGCCCAAAACCTTCATTTCATTCGCTTTGATCTTCTGTGTTTTGGAGGTCACGTGGGAGCACGTGAGGCATTGCCTCAGAGCCTTTTCCTTATCATTTTTGGAGATCTTTTCGGGGGTCACGTGGGGCCATGTGACCTTAGTTCTTTGTAGGTATGAAGATCTGTTAATTCTCTTTATCTTTAAGAATTAAATTCTCAGTAGGGTTAAACCCTAATTTTGTTTTGGAGGAATTAAATTCCTATATATGTAAAAGAATTAAATTCTTATATAGGGTTAAACCCTAGTTCTGTCTTGGAGGAATTAAATTCCTATGATTTTGGGAGAATTGAATTCTCAGATAGGGTTTTAAACCCTAGTTTCATCATGAAGGAATTAAATTCCTGTGAGTTTGAGAAAATTAAATTCTCATGTAGGGTTAAACCCTAATTTTGTTTTGAGAGAATTAAATTCTCAAAACTCAATTCCCCCTCTAAGTGTTGGATCTGCATGGCAGGATCTCAACCCGATGAGAATTAAATTCTCAACTTACGGGGAGATGTGCTCTTTGCAGATCTTCAACCAGGGGAAGAACTAAGTTCTTTTGTAGAAGAGTTGAACTCTTAGATTGAGAATTAAATTCTCTTTTTTATTTTATGAAGCTTCGATCCCTTTCTCTTTTCTCACCTAGGGTTTTCTTTCTTGAGAATTAAATTCTCCTCTCTTTTTTCTCTCTGTTGTTGTTATCTACCCAAATAAATAGTTCCCTTCTCTTCTTTTCTTGGCTCCTATTTATAGGAGAAAGAAAAGAATCAATTTGTTTAGTCAATCTTTCATTGAAAGATTTTTGTTGTTTTTGTAACCAACATGATCTTTTAGATCACTCAGTGAATTTTATTCACCATTGGATTTTTAATCCAAAAGATCTTTTATCTGTTATTCAAATTTTAGGGAAATCTTTCCTTGTATAAAATATTTCCATAAATTGGTGATTTTTAATCACCATTGGATTTTTAATCCAACGGTGCTCCATTTTACAGAACACCTTCCTTTTTGTTTAGAAAGATTTAAAGAAATATTTTTCCAGTTAGGGTTTTTGATTTCCCTTAATTAGAATTTAATTCTATTGTTTCAGAAATTTTAGGATCTCATCACGTGTTGACACGTGACCCCATTGTTTAGAATTTAATTCTTATTATTTCAGAGGGTTTAAGAGCCCATCACGTGTTGGCACGTGACCCCACTGATTAATTATTTAATTAGAATTTAATTCTATTAGTTAAAAAGCCTAAGAACCCATCACGTGTCTGTACGTGACCTTTGGTCACGTGTGGACACGTGATCCCCCATTGGGGTATTCCTTACTGTTTTATAATATTTTTTAATTCCTTTCAGTGGGTTTAAAGGTCTATCACGTGTGGTCACGTGACCTCTTTTAATTATTTATTTTATTAAGTGCTTACAGGCTTTGCCTGTAAATGGTCACGTGTGGGCATGTGATGCCCGGTCACGTGATGCCTCATAAATTTTGATCCCGGATGAGTTATGAGGCCCATAATATATCAAATCGAAGGATTTTTCGAGACGCTTTCGATTCCTTCAGAATTTAGCTGTTTCTCATTCAGGAAATTGTCAAAATACAGCCCGGAAAATACTGGTTCATGTTTTCTTAAACGTATCGCTGCCATTTGATACTTTGGGCTCTTTGCGCAGAAATTTTTGGCGGGAACATGCCAGAATCAAAGATACCGCAAGAAGTGAATATGACCGATGACCCAAAATATTGCCCTATCACAGAGTGATAGTTCATGCCATTGAGGACTGCTTCGTCTTCAAAAATTGTGTCAAAAGGCAATACAAGACGGGAGAGATAGAACTGTCTAAAGGAGTGTTAGCAAACAGTCAAGCTACGACCACCGATTTCATACAAATGGAGACCGAAGCCTTTCGGGAACCTAATCCTCCCAGACATGTGCCATTATCTGAAAAGGGCGAACCAAAGACTGATCGGCCTCAAGGACCAGCATCAGTAAAGGCACCTACTCTAATGGAGAGAAACAGGAAGGTGTACTCCTTTAGGAGGGATGAGGTCCGCTATATATTCGAGGAAGCCTTGAACAACGGTCTGCAATTTCCTATTCCGAAGAGGCCACATGAAATGAATATGACCGGCAATCCCGTATACTGCCCATACCATAGGGTGGTGAGTCATGCCATTGAAGACTGCTGTGTTTTTAAAGATTGGGCAGAGGACCAATACAAGCTTGGAAAAACCTCACAGTCCTCGGATGTATCGGCAAGCCACAGAGCTACGGTCAGCAACATAGCTCCGCCAAGATCAAAATCCAAGGAACTGGGATAAGCAAAGATGACCACTACGTCGTTAAACTGGGAACAATCGACCTCTAAGTCATTAAACTGGGAATGTAAAAAAAATGTAAATAAAAAAAAGGAATGTGTAAATAAATAAATAAAAAGAAAAGCCGAAATGATGGGACAACTCGCAATAAAAATCAGCGAGTAAAATAAAGATGAAAAATAAAGCCGAAATGATAGGGCAACCGCGAATAAAAGCCGAAATGATAGGGCAATCGTGACCTTGGCGATAAGAAAAGATGAAATGATAGAGCAATCACGGTAAAACAAAAAAGAAAACAAAAAAAAACAAACAAAACAAAGGCGAATGATGAGTCGCTCCTGGTACCATATTCCAGTGTAGCGATGCAGACGCCAACCAAAATCCAATTTCCCAAAATTCTCCCAGCCCTACGATTGGTCCCCAAATTGACTTCCGTATACAATCCACGGGCTCAAATAATTCTCACCAAGCCTATGCCCTACCGCAATCACCAGTTACGCGGCTGGTCTCCGCTCTCTGAATTATGCTCCATTCGGAAGACCCACTTACGTGTCCTCACGATACATAAGGAGAACAAACCTTCGTGGGATCCTTACAACTCACGAAGGAAAAACACACTTGGGAGTCCTCATGACTCCTAAGGAGAAAATGAACCTACGGGATCCTTACGACTCGTATGGAGAAAATGCTTTTATGGGACCCTTACGTGTCACGCCTCGCTTCCCAGAGTACGCTAAATGGGCACGTGATATAGCCAACCATGCTACCTGTGGGTAGGAAGTATCCATCCACAGTCACATTACGGCTGTAGAGATATCAAGAACAAATAAAACTATCTAAAACATGTCCATAATCCAAGATAACATGAGTCAAGAATAATAAAATGCGGAAGCGAAAGATCCAATACAAAATAACTGGAATGTATGTCCCATAATGCAGGCTCACATCAGGAATAAAATGCAGGAAAGAAAAACTAACAACTGCAGACACTCACAGCTCAGCCTGTTGGCTGAAGTACTCCTGCTCGGACTGCAACAGCGGTACAGGATCTGGGCCATGCAAAACCCAGACGTCAGCGCGTCGTGACATCAAGTAATAAAAATATAAACAGGGTAACAGGCAATGCGAATATAAAAATGAATAAAGCAAGGGTAACAATAATATAAATCAGGGCAGTGCAGGGTAGTGCGCAGTGGGTAAACTAAATTGTTCTATCAGGTTTTCTGTTCTAAAGTCTTTGAAATCAAATTGGTGAATCATCGATGTAACTCAATAGTATCCCGTGCATACCCGGGACCACGGTCCAGATTCTCGGGCTGAAACCGAGACATGCCGCTAGGCACTAAACAGGAATATATACAGATGAATGATGTCAGCAGCATCATCCCAAGGCTGGCCTAGCCTCTAAACTGATCAGAACAAGTAGCGAACTGTTGAGTTACAAGTCAGGTTTCACCTTTGATTTCCCCGTACCCCCAGGTTATATGTGTAGGTCAAGTCAAGTATTCAGTAATTAAGAACTAATGCCAACACAGGATCAGGTAAGCAGGTTTGTCTGGATAGACAACAGGAACGGTCCATGAGGACTACATGTCAGGTTTGTTGGCATTAGACGCAAGATCAGGTAACGAGTCAAGTCAAGGTACATCAGGTCAAGTCAAGCTGTATACGGTACCATGTCGGGTCAATCAATACCTATGAAGCAAGTCATGTCAAGATGTAAACGATATTATAGGTGTGCTCATAATCAGTTACATAATCAAGCATGGTTATCAACAACATGATCTAAGCAATGAATTAAACAATAAGCAGATTCACTTAATTAGCAGTACAGTTATCAGTTGTGTCACAGAGATGATTTTAACATTATAAGAATACAGTATGACAGTTATGGCCGTTAAATCATGTTAATAAGTTTAAGAATTTTAGGGTGCAATGATTTATATATAGGTTCAATGGATGAAATCACAGCTAATACAGGTTAAATGCACACGAGTGTCCGAATGGAATCAAACTATAGTGAGAATGCCATAGGTTAAGTCAGTAGTGAAATTGTGACTAAAACACATAAATGTGATTATTAGGTTTAATAAAGTAAATGCAAACATTAGGTTTCAAGCTTGGAAGCTAAAATGATATAAAACGACATTGAGCACGAAAAAGGGAATTTATGGTACTAAAGTTAACCTACAGGTTTAGGGTGCTATCAATGTATATGTAAATATTATTTAGCATGTAGCAAGGTGTACTTGCCTCGACGGGTTGCGAATCGGGAAAACGGAATGTTAAACGTCGGCGGGGAAATCTCGCGACGGCGCACGGTTCACGGAATGGACCCAAACGACGAACAGTGGAACAACACAGGTCAGGGTACCTCGCTGGATCGTCGAGACACGTCGCCGGCGCGGCCGGATTCCGGCGAACCCAAAACAGTTAACAATCAAAAATGCAAACAAGAAAAGAAAAGAAAATAAAGAAGAAGGGAAGGGGGATAGAGAAGGGGGTGCTCACGAGAATCTGTGGGGAGGTTGTGGTCGCCGATCACGTCGACGGAGCTCCGGCGGTCAGCCTACGATGACGGCGACAAATCTACAGATCAAGAAAACATGAACAGAGAAGAAAGAAGAAGAAAGGAGAAGAGGAGAGGGATGCTACGCTCACCGAGGAGGGTGCTCGTGAGACCAGGGAACGGATGAAGATCGTCGGCGGCGATCCCTCGACGTGCTGCAGCGTGCAGGGGTGCGCGGTGCTCGTGCAGGGTCCTTATGAGAGGAGGAAGGAGGAAGGAGATGCGGTGGAGTTGACGAGGGTGAGGAGGCCAGGAGGCCTGCGATGATGGCGTCAGTGTTGGGGCGAAGACGACGAAAGACTAGGCGGCTAGGGTTTCTCGCGAGCTTGGGTTGCTTTGGTGAAAAGAAAATAGAAGGAGGAAGGGAAAAATATATAGAGGAGAGAGAGGGGGGAGAGAGAGACGGGATTGCGAGAGGAGAGAGATAGAGAGGGGAGGGAGATCGAGAGGAGAGAGAAAATATAGAGGAGAAAGAAAGTTGGATCGTAGTGCCAAAGAGAAAGAGGCGCGATTGGCTGGGGAAAAGCGTGTGGGGCCCAGGGGAGGTAAAGAATAATGGGGATTGGTTGTTGGCAAAAATATTGTGAAAGATTTAAGGGGAAGGGTAGCGTGGGGTTTAAAAATTGTAAAAGATTGCAGGGAAAAGGAAAATATATATTCTAGGGTTAAAATTTATTTTCGACGGTTTTAAAAATACTAGAAATTAGGATTTGGCGCAAATGCAAAAATATTTCCAAATTGCACCGGGGTTGGGTCCAAAAATTTGAAATTGAAATAAGAAAATTATAGGCGGGATCCAAAAATTAAAATTAAGTATTTTACAGTCAAAAAGCATACCCCCAAAACGGACACACGTACGTGTGCGTAGCCGTCCAAACTCGCCCGTTTCACTGAACGGGACGAGAACACGATGCAAGGACGCTACCACAGGGTTAGGGGTGTCAAGTATGCCATGTCAAATATTTTTTATTTTATTTTAGATGCCTTAGATTGTTATATGAAAAATTGATTTGTCGGGGTAAAATTTATAACTAGCAACAGTCAATTAAGATAAATGAAATAAATACCACACATCAACACATGATAACTGAAATTAGTAGAGTTAGACTCGGTTGTTACATTATACCCAACTACAAAAAGAATTTTGTCCTCAAAATTCCAAGAATTCAAAGATAGACGACAAACAACTACAAGAAAAGATGAGGAAACTTCTGCCGGATTTCATCTTCTCGTTCCCAAGTGGACTCTTCATGCGAGCGATTACCCAAAGAAACAAGTACAAGAGGGATCACCTTGTTCTTAAGAACATTTTCCCTTCAATCCACAATTTCAACCGGTCGCTCCTCGAAAGTCAAGTCTTCTCGTACCGTCAGCTCCGAATGATCCAATACATGCGTTTCATCACGAACATATTTACGGAGTTGAGATACGTGAAACACATCGTGCACATTCGCCAAGGACTGCGGTAACGCCAAACGATACGCTACCTCACCAACACGCTCCAAGATCTCAAAGGGTCCAACAAATCGAGGACTGAGCTTTCCTCGACTTCCAAAGCGAATCACCCCTCTAGTCGGTGATATCTTCAAGAATACCAAATCACCCACGGCGAACTCTAGAGGTCTTCTCAACGTATCTGCCCAACTCTTCTGTCGGTCTTGAGCTGCTTTCATATGATTCCTGATAGTATTAACTTTCTCTACTGTCTGCACAACCAAATCTGGTCCCAACAATCTTCGTTCACCGACATCGTCCCAACAAACAGGTGAACGGCATTTACGACCATACAAAGCTTCAAATGGAGCCATCTGGATAGTTGTCTGGAAACTGTTGTTGTAAGAAAACTCCACCAAATGTAGAGGATCCTCCCATGAACCCTTGAAGCCCAACATGCATGCTCTCAACATATCTTCAAGAGTTTGGATCGTTCTCTCCGACTGACCATCAGTTTGAGGATGATAAGTTGTGCTAAACTTCAATCGAGTCCCCAAACTTTCCTGTAAACTCCTCCAGAAGTGTGATAAGAACCGAGTGTCCCGATCAGACACGATGCTCACCGATACTCCATGCAATCTTACAATCTCCTGCATGTACCGCTCAGCCAAAGTTTCTGTTGATTGACCAACCCAGAAAGGAATAAAATGTGCTGCCTTGGTCAAACGATCGACGATCACCCATACTGCATTGTTGCCCTTTGGACTCCGCGGTAAAGCTGTCACGAAGTCCATGGTTATATGTTCCCATTTCCACTGAGGAATCGGAAGTGGTTGCAATAAACCAGCAACCCTTTAATGTTCAGTCTTGACTTGCTGACACACCAAGCACTTTGCCATAAAGCGAGCAATCTCCCGTTTCATGCCTTCCCACCAGAAATGCTGTCGAATTTCTCGGTACATCTTTGTGCCTCCTGGATGTACAGAATAAGCTGAACTGTGTGCCTCCTTCATAAGTTCTTCACGATTATCTCCCTTTGGTACACACAAATGGCTACCATACCTCAACGAACCATCTTCGTGGATCAATAAATCTGTTCGTAGTCCAGCTTCAACCTGTTCTCGAAACTTTTGCAATCTAGGATCCTGCGATTGCGCTGCTTTAATATTCTCGATCAACGACGAATGTACTTGCAGCTGCATCAACTGTCCCGAAGAATGCGGTAGCACAACCTCCAAGTCAAATCTTCGAAAATCTTCAACGAGCTCCTTCTGCGTAGTCAACACCTGAATTGCTGGTAACCGACTAAGCGCATCCGGCACGACATTAACCTTCCCTAGATGGTACTTAAGATCAAGATCGTAGTCAGCCATCAGCTCCAACCATCTACGTTGCCTCATATTAAGCTCCTTCTGTGTGAACACATACTTCAAGCTCTTATGATCCGTGAAAACTTCGACCCTTTCGCCCAAAAGGTAATGTCTCCAAATCTTCAAAGAGAAAATCACAGCCGCAAGCTCCAAGTCGTGAGTTGGGCAATTCTTCTCATGGGTCTTCAACTGTCTTGATGCGTACGCTACAACCTTCCCATGCTGCATCAAAACACATCCCAATCCTTTCCCAAATGCGTCGCTGTGAATCACCAATTCTCCGGAATTGTATGGCACGGTCAGAATAGGGGCGGTTATCAATCTCTGCTTCAACGTCTCAAAAGCTGACGCACACCTATCCGTCCACACAAAAGGTACCTCCTTGCGCGTAAGCTTGGTCAAAGGCTCCGCCAGATGAGTAAAGTTTTCCATAAATCTTCTATAATATCCGGCGAGTCCAAGAAAGCTTCTTATCTCCGCAACATTTTTTAGAATCGGCTAATCACGAACTGCTGCAATCTTTTCGGGATCGACGGCGATTCCATCGCCAGAAACAACATGCCCCAAAAACTTTACTTCTTCCAGCCAAAACTCGCACTTACTCATCTTCGCATACAACTTCTCCTGTCTCAACGTCTGCAGTGCGATCTTCAAATGCTCAGCACGCTCTTCAAAACTCTTTGAGTAAACCAGAATATCGTCAATGAATACCACAATAAACTGGTCCAAGAATGGTGAAAAGATTCGGTTCATCAAGTCCATGAATATCGCCGGCGCATTCGTCACTCCGAAGGGCATCACTAAGTTCTCGTAATGTCCATACCGAGTTCGGAATGCCGTCATGCCAATATCTTCTGCTTTCACTCGGACCTGATGATATCCGGATCGCAAATCTAGTTTCGAGAATACCCTCGCTCCACTAAGCTGCTCAAAAAGTTCGCCAATGCGAGGGATCGGGTACTTGTTCTTAATAGTCACCCGGTTTAATTCTCGATAGTCGATGCACATCCTTCTCGTGCCATCTTTCTTCTTTACTAGAAGAACTGGAGCTCCCCAAGGCGAGCTACTGCTTCGAATCCAACCATTTTCAAGCAATTCGGCAACCTGTTTCTTGACTTCTTCCAACTCCACTGGTGCCATTGGATAATACGCTTTGGATACTGGCGCTGCACCAGGAATAAGATCAATTGCGAACTCCACGTCTCGCTTCGGCGGTAATCCCGATATATCTTCAAACACGTCCATAAAATCGCGAACAACAGCTGGCTCTTCACTTTTATCAACTTCCATTGATGCAAGAATATTATTTGTCGGCCTAGCCCTAAACTCGACTGGCCCGACAGAACTACTTCCTCCAGTGAAGCTAAACTCGGGATGTCCGAGAATCTGGAAAATTACTTTCCTTGCCCTACAATCAATGTGAGCGTGGAAAGTGCCAAGAAAATCCATTCCCAAGATGACTTGGTAGCTGCCCGTATCAATTACTAAGAAATCTGCAAAAAGCTCCCATCCGCAAACAACAACTGTACAATCTTTACACTCCCTACTAGATATGATTTTCCCATTCCCAGTATGTATGTCCCAGAAACTAGACAGGGTCATGCAGCTAATCGAGTGTGTAGCTATAAACTTGGACGACATAAAACAATAGGATGCACCAGAATCAAATAACGCTAATGCGGGAAAACCATGAACGAGTAGAGTACCTGAAACAACTTCTCCTGACGCCTTAGCTTCTTCAGCTGTCAAGGTAAAAGCTCGAGCCTGATTAAGTCCTTGAGTCAGCTGCTTCTGTCCCTGGAACAGTCTATGCGGAGGCTTCTGAATATCATCCCTCGTACGAAGCTTCGACGGACAAGCGCTGACAGCGTGATCTGCCGCTCCATAAACTAAACAGAGTCCCAGCCTCCTTCGACAATCCTTATGCACGTGGCCAGGTAAATTGCAGTAGGTACAATTCACACTCTTTCTTCGATCAATGACAACAAGCTTCTTCATGGGTGTTATACCACGACGGTCTACTGGGATACCTCTGCGACCATGAGCTCGGTTTGGTACAACTACCGGCTTCCTTACTGCAACTGCTGTCTGCTGTAAACTCCCAGTCTTCCCTGATAGGCTCTGCTGTTCTCGAGCTGCCGTAAGAACCTGTGAGAAAGTGGTCAAACCCAGGGAGACAATCTGCCTCTGGATGTCCACATCCAAGCTGCGCATGAACCTCCGTTCCCTGTCTGCATCGTTGGCAACTAAAGGTCCAGCGAATCTACTGAGTCTTTTCCATTCTGCTGCATGCACATCTACGAGTGCTCCATTCTGCTTTAGCCCGATGAACTTCTCTTCCATTTCCTCCCGTGCGGTCCGCGGGAAGAACTTCTCTAGGAAACTCTTTGAAAAATCTGCCCACTTGATCGGCTTGGGCAAGCGGTTCTCCTCCACAAGCCACCATTCTCGGGCGTAGTCCACTAACTGAATGCACACTACATCGACTCTTTTATCGTCTGGAATCTGTGCCGCAATAAGCAAATTCTCTGTGTCAACTAGCCACTGCTCCGCTGGCAACGGCTCCTCCAAACCAGTAAATGCAGATGGACCCAAACGCCTGAAATCTGCTACGGTCCCTACTCGGTCAACTGGTTTAGCTCCAACATTGTTTACAGACTGCTGAACGATCTGCAAACCTTCCTGAAACGATTCCGCTTGCTGCTGGATCAGCTCAGTCTGTCTCTTTTGATTCTCCAGCATTCCACTTATCACTCCAAGCATGGCGGCTTCGTCCACACGCCTTTGGTACGTCTTCAAATTCTTATCTGCCATATTCCTGAAACCAAAACACCCAACATTAGCATGATAATAGATTCAAAATATAGATCAAGGCTAGAACTCCAAGTTACTTAAATAGAGTACCACATTGTAACTATGCCGCGGTATCATAGCCACAATTACATAACTCCACCCAAGTCGCCTAAGTCCTAGAGATAACAAGGAATCAGGTTTTCGAGTCGATATGCAAAGGGAGTTTGCACATCGTAAAGATATAATCAGGAAGAATTTGATTCAAGAACGGTAAAACGGCAAGGTGGCAGGACATGTTTCCTAAACACGGATTTCCTGATTCATGTATTGGGTACCATACCCAACTACAAAAGAATCAACCCGACTATCCTATGGCTCTGATACCAAAAGAACCATGTCACGCCCCGCTTCCCAGAGTACGCTAAATAGGCACGTGACATAGCCAACCATGCTACCTGTGGGTAGGAAGTATCCATCCACAGTCACATTACGGCTGTAGAGATATCAAGAACAAATAAAACTATCTAAAACATGTCCATAATCCAAGATAACATGAGTCAAGAATAATAAAATGCGGAAGCGAAAGATCCAATACAAAATAACTGGAATGTATGTCCCATAATGCGGGCTCACATCAGGAATAAAATGCAGGAAAGAAAAACTAACTACTGCAGACACTCACAGCTCAGCCTGTTGGCTGAAGTACTCCTGCTCGGACTGCAACAGCGGTACAGGATCTGGGCCATGCAAAACCCAGACGTCAGCGCGTCGTGACATCAAGTAATAAAAATATAAACAGGGTAACAGGCAATGCGAATATAAACATGAATAAAGCAAGGGTAACAATAATATAAATCAGGGCAGTGCAGGGTAGTGCGCAGTGGGTAAACTAAACTGCTCTATCAGGTTTTCTGTTCTAAAGTCTTTGAAATCAAATTGGTGAATCATCGATGTAACTCAATAGTATCCCGTGCATACCCGGGACCACGGTCCAGATTCTCGGGCTGAAACCGAGACATGCCGCTAGGCACTAAACAGGAATATGTACAGATGAATGATGTCAGCAGCATCATCCCAAGGCTGGCCTAGCCTCTAAACTGATCAGAACAAGTAGCGAACTGTTGAGTTACAAGTCAGGTTTCACCTTTGATTTCCCCGTACCCCCAGGTTATATGTGTAGTTTAAGTCAAGTATTCAGTAATCAAGAACTAATGCCAACACAGGATCAGCTAAGCAGGTTTGTCTGGATAGACAACATGAACGGTCCATGAGGACTACATGTCAGGTTTGTTGGCATTAGACGCAAGATCAGGTAACGAGTCAAGTCAAGGTACATCAGGTCAAGTCAAGCTGTATACGGTACCATGTCGGGTCAATCAATACGTATGAAGCAAGTCATGTCAAGATGTAAACGATATTATAGGTGTGCTCATAATCAGTTACATAATCAAGCATGGTTATCAACAACATGATCTAAGCAATGAATTAAGCAATAAGCAGATTCACTTAATTAGCGGTACAGTTATCAGTTGTGTCACAGAGATGATTTGAACATTATAAGAATACAGTATGACAGTTATGGCCGTTAAATCATGTTAACAAGTTTAAGAATTTTAGGGGTGCAATGATTTATATATAGGTTCAATGGATGAAATCACAGCTAATACAGGTTAAATGCACACGAGTGTCCGAATGGAATCAAACTATAGTGAGAATGCCATAGGTTAAGTCAGTAGTGAAAGTGTGACTAAAACACATAAATGTGATTATTAGGTTTAATAAAGTAAATGCAAACATTAGGTTTCAAGCTTGGAAGCTAAAATGATATAAAACGACATTGAGCACGAAAAAGGGAATTTATGGTACTAAAGTTAACCTACAGGTTTAGGGTGCTATCAATGTATATGTAAATATTATTTAGCATGTAGCAAGGTGTACTTGCCTCGACGGGTTGCGAATCGGGAAAACGGAATGTTAAACGTCGGCGGGGAAATCTCGCGACGGCGCACGGTTCACGGAATGGACCCAAACGACGAACAGTGGAACAACACAGGTCAGGGTACCTCGCTGGATTGTCGAGACACGTCGCCGGCGCGGCCGGATTCCGGCGAACCCAAAACAGTTAACAATCAAAAATGCAAACAAGAAAAGAAAAGAAAATAAAGAAGAAGGGAAGGGGGATAGAGAAAGGGTGCTCACGAGGATCTGTGGGGAGGTTGTGGTCGCCGATCACGTCGACGGAGCTCCGGCGGTCAGCCTACGATGACGGCGACAAATCTACAGATCAAGAAAACATGAACAGAGAAGAAAGAAGAAGAAAGGAGAAAAGGAGAAGGATGCTACGCTCACCGAGGAGGGTGCTCGCGAGACCAGGGAACGGATGAAGATCGCCGGCGGCGATCCCTCGACGTGCTGCAGCGTGCAGGGGTGCGCGGTGCTCGTGCAGGGTCCTTAGGAGAGGAGGAAGGAGGAAGGAGATGCGGTGGAGTTGACGAGGGCAAGGAGGCGAGGAGGCCTGCGATGATGGCGTCGGCGTTGGGGCGAAGGCGACGAAAGACTAGGCGGCTAGGGTTTCTCGCGAGCTTGGGTTGCTTTGGTGAAAAGAAAATAGAAGGAGGACGGGAAAAATATTTAGAGGAGAGAGAGGGGGGGAGAGAGAGACGGGATTGCGAGAGGAGAGAGAGAGGGGGGAGGGAGATCGAGAGGAGAGAGAAAATATAGAGGAGAAAGAAAGTTAGATCGTAGTGCCAGAGAGAGAGAGAGCCGCGATTGGCTGGGGAAAAGCGTGTGAGGCCCAGGGGAGGTAAAGAATAATGGGGATTGGTTGTTGGCAAAAATATTGTGAAAGATTTAAGGGGAAGGATAGCGTCGGGTTTAAAAATTGTAAAAGATTGCAGGGAAAAGGAAAATATATATTCCGGGGTTAAAATTTATTTTCGACGGTTTTAAAAATACTAGAAATTAGGATTTGGCGCAAATGCAAAAATATTTCCAATTTGCGTCCGGGTCGGGTCAAAAAATTTGAAATTGAAATAAGAAAATTATAGGCGGGATCCAAAAATTAAAATGAAGTATTTTACAGTCAAAAAGCATACCCCCAAAACGGACACACGTACGTGCGCGTAGCCGTCCAAACTCGTCCGTTTCACTGAACGGGACGAGAACACGATGCAAGGACGCTACCACAGGGTTAGGGGTGTCAAGCATGCCATGTCAAATATTTTTAATTTTATTTTAGATGCCTTAGATTGTTATATGCAAAATTGATTTGTCAGGGTAAAATTTATAACTAGCAACAGTCAATTAAGATAAATGAAATAAATACCACACATCAACACATGATAACTGAAATTAGTAGAGTTGGACTCGGTTGTTACATTACGGCCCATAAAATTGAAAAGCCTTAGGTGATAGGGATCTAAACCTGTCTCCTAAGCCATCGCTCCCCAATCCCCAAGTGGCGAATGATGAGTTGCTCCTAGTCCCATATTCCATTGCAGCGATGCATACGCCAACCAAATTCCAAATCCTATACCCTATACCCCAATGGCTAATGATGAGTCTCTCCTGGTACCATATTCCAGTGCAGCATGCAGACGCCGACAAAATCCTGAAATTTTTCCGGCCCTACGGTATGGATCATACATCCTGCAAAACCGTATACAACCCACGGGCGTAAAACAATCCCAATCCCTCCCAAGTCCTACCGGTGAGACCACATTCAATGTCCCACCGACAGTGAAGATTCAAAAAAAAAAGGTATGTCCACAAGTAAAATGGGCACGGATGAAAACCCGAAAGGGCTTCATGAGTAAAACAGTAGGACTGCCGGCGAGTTTGTGAAAACCCGAAAGGGCGCAAACTCGTGAAAAAGAGATGAAATGCACTCACAAAGTCCTCTCGACTTTGTGAGGAGAAAATTCCCGCGTGAGATCCTTACGACTCACAAAGGAGCAACACACTTAGGAGTCCCCACGACTCCTAAGGAGAAAATACACCTACGAGATCCTTTTGACTCGTAGGGAGAAAATGCTTTTATGGGACCCTTACGGCCCATAAAATTGAAAAGACCAATTCAGCAATGCGTGATAGGGATCTAAACCAGTCTCCTAAACCACCAATTTCCAAATCCTTCCGGGGCAAATGATGAGTTGCTCCTGGCATTACTCCAGTGCAGCAATGCAGATGCCGACCCAAAAACCAATTCCCAAATCCTCTCGGGGCAAATGATGAGTTACTCCTGGCATTATTCCAGTGCAGCAATGCAGATGCCAAACCAAAACCAAATCCCCAAATCCTCTCGTGATAGATGATGATTCGCTTCTGGTACCATATTCCAGTGTAGCGATGCAGATATTAACCCAAATCATAATCAACAAGTCAACTTCAACTCCGACACCGCAGAAAGCGGAGCAAGTCAAAATCAAATCTCGCCACCGCAAGAAGCGGAGCAAGTCAAGTTCACCCCTGACACTGCAAGAAGCAGAGCAAGTCAAATCAAGTGTCGACCGTCCATGTCGTAAAAAGGGCAGTGCAGGCTTCCCATAAATTGGGAACCAAATCGTTCCGGATCAGAGCGTTGACCGTCCATGTCGCAAAAGGGGCAGTGCAGGCTTCCTACAAAGCAGGAACCAGATCACCCCGGGCCAGGGAAAAGTCTACCACGGACACTCCATCTCAGAGACGCGTCAAGCGTCGACCGTCCATGTCGCAAAAAGGGCAGTGCAGGCTTCCCACAAATCGGGAACCAAATCGCTCCGGATCAGAGAGTCGACCGTCCATGTCGCAAA
The DNA here is from genome assembly GCA_030015575.1 of Agapanthus africanus. Classification (NCBI taxonomy): domain Eukaryota; kingdom Viridiplantae; phylum Streptophyta; class Magnoliopsida; order Asparagales; family Amaryllidaceae; genus Agapanthus; species Agapanthus africanus. The sequence continues at coordinate 788,260,681 of CM057337.1, forward strand.
AAGGGCAATGCAGGCTTCCCACAAATCAGGAACCAAATCGCTCCGGATCAGAGCGTCGACCGTCCATGTCGCAAAAAGGGCAGTGCAGGCTTCCCACAAATTGGGAACCAAATTGCTCCGGATCAGAGCGTCGACCGTCCATGTCATAAAAAGGGCAGTGCAGGCTTCCCACAAATCGGGCAAGCATCGAACGTCTATGTCGCAAAAGGGATAGTGCAGGCTTCCTACAAAGCAAGAACCGGATCACTCCGGGCCAGGGAAAAGCCTACCACGGAAACTCCGTCTCGGAGACGCGTCAAGCGTCGACCATCCATATCGCAAAAAGGGCAGTGCAGGCTTCCCACAAATCGGGAACTAAATCGCTCCAGATCAGAGCGTCGACTGTCCATGTCGCCAAAAAGAGCAGTGCAGGCTTCCTACAAAGCAGGAACCAGATCACTCCGGGCCAGGGAAAAGTCTACCACGGACACTCCGTCTCGGAGACGCGTCAAGCGTCGACCATCCATGTCGCAAAAAGGGCAGTGCGGGCTTCCTACAAAGCAGGAACCAGATCACTCCGGGCCAGGAAAAAGTATACCACGGACACTCCGTCTCGGAGACGCATCAAGCGTGCAGGCTTCCTACAAAGCAGGAACCAGATCATTCCGGGCCAGGAAAAAGTCTACCATAGACACTCCATCTCGGAGGCGCGTCAAGCGTCAACCATCCATGTCGCAAAAAGGGCAGCGCGGGCTTCCCACAAATCGGGAACCAAATAGCTCCGGATTAGAGCGTCGCCTGTCCATGTCGCAAAAAGGGCAGTGCAGGCTTCTCACAAATCAGGAACAAAATAGCTCCGGATCATAGCGTCGACCGTCCATGTTGTAAAAAGGGCAGTGCAGGCTTCCCACAAATCGGGAACCAAATCGCTCCGGGCCAGAGCGTCGACCGTCCATGTCGCAAAAAGGGCAGTGCAGGCTTCCCACAAATCGGGAACCAAATAGCTCCGGATAAGAGCGTCGACCGTCCATGTCGCAAAAAGGGCAGTGCAGTCTTCCCACAAATCGGGAACCAAATCGCTCCGGATCAAAGCGTCGACCGTCCATGTCGCAAAAAGGGCAGTGCAGGCTTCCTACAAAGCAGGAACTAGATCACTCCGGGCCAGAGAAAAGTCTACCCCGGACACTCCGTCTCGGAGACGCGTCAATAGTCGACCGTCCATGTCGCAAAAAGGGCAGTGCAGGCTTCCTACAAAGCAGGAACCAGATCATTCCGGGCCAGGGAAAAGTCTACCACGGACACTCCGTCTCAGAGACGCGTCAAGCGTCAACCGTCCATGTCGCAAAAAGGGCAGTGCAAGCTTCCCACAAATCGGGAAACAAATCGCTCCGGATCAGAGCGTCGACCGTCCATGTCGCAAAAAGGGCAGTGCAGGCTTCCCACAAATCGGGAACCAAATCGCTCCGGATCAGAGTATCGACCGTCTATGTCGCAAAAAGGGCAGTGCAGGCTTCCTACAAATCGGGAACCAAATCGCTCCAGATCAGAGCGTCGACCGTCCATGTCGCAAAAAGGGCAGTGCAGGATTCCCACAAATCGGGAACCAAATCGCTCCGGATCAGAGCATCGACCGTCCATGTCGTAAAAAGGGCAGTGCAGGCTTCCCACAAATCGGGAACCAAATCGCTCCGGGCCAGGGCGTCGACCGTCCATGTCGTAAAAAGGGCAGTGCAGGCTTCCCACAAATCGGGAGCCAAATCGCTCCGGGCCAGGAAAACGTCTACTACGGACACTCTGCCTCATAGATGCAAACGTCGACCATCCATGTCGTAAAAAGGGCAGGGTATCCTAAAAAGTGGGAACTAAAGCAAGTCACCTCCACGCGAAAGAAAATCCATCAATTTCATGCACACGACTCACATATGTGGTGTGCATTTATTGATGGGGGGAACTTTGTTGAAGTCAAAAATTGCACCCCGGTTGACCAAGTCAAAGTCAAAGTCAACCCCAAACCAAGTGGGCCCATGCCCAGGTCGAGTCCGAACATGAAGCGGTCGGCCCTCTCTCATGCCAAAATGAAATCATGTAAAAAATAATTTTTATGTAATTTTTTATGCATGAATGTAAACAAAATGGGCATAAAACCAAATTTTTGTAAAGCCTATGACTTATGTGCAAAAAGAAATGGCACATGAAGCCATGGGATTGGCAAAATGCCATTTTGTAAAGCCCAAGGGGCTACAGGTAAACATGTAAGCCTATATAAGGCAATATGATGATGAATAAAAGATATACTTTTCATTCCAAAAAATTAGGGCGTGTGCCTCTTTCTCCTTCCTCAAAGTTCTAAATAGTTTTTCACCACAAAACCCACAAAGGGGAACTTGGATCTGCCATTAGATCTCAAAAAGGGAGATTTTTAAGTCTCCCCCCTTTTTCCAAGATCCGGCCAAACAACAGGAAGAAGAAGGAGACCCATCTCCGGAAACCCCACTTTGGGGAAGATCCAGTGCTCAAGGGGAGAACCCCCTTCATCAGCTTCAAAATATCCTAGGAGTTTAACTCCTCATATATGTATATATATACATATATATATATACATATATATATATATACACACAAAATAATAAGTGCTCCTTTCTGGGAGTACAACTTCCATTACAGGGACCAAGTCCCTTTCGTCTCCCGAGCGCCCACGTGCCCGGCACGTGAGGCGATAGCGCTCCGAGCGTTCAAAGCGCTAGCGCCCGAGCGCTCACGTGCCTGGCACGTGGGGCGCTAGCGCTCTTGCACTCAGAGCGCTAGCGCCCAAGCATCCACGTGCCTGGCACGTGGGGCGCTAGCGCTCAAAGTGCTAGCACTCTTGCGTTCAGAGCGCTAGCGCCCGAGCGCCCACGTACCTGGCACGTAGGGCGCTGGCGCTCAAAACGCGAGCGCTCTGGCGCCCAAAGCGCTAGCGTCCTTGCGCTCAAAGCGCTAGCGTCCAAAGCGCTGGTGCTTTGGACGCTAGCCCTTTCCCTTTATATATATATATATATATATATATATAGACACACACACATACTCCACATTAAAAATACCTCCCCCGTTAGAAAAAATTTCTTACGGGGCACTGCCCCACACCCCGCAAGGGGGCTGCTAGCCCCCTTGACCCCCAGCCCGCTATCCAGGTAGCGGGACCCCTGTAAAAACTCCGCGGGGCCCCCGATATATCCAAAACCCCTCCAAAACACAACACTGCACATTGAGTTCGCATGACCAATTTAACCCGTTAATCAGAGGTTCCCTCGCCCCAAAGGCGAGGGGTAATTAACGGCAGCTTAGTCCGCGGCTGCCGGAGATTCGGATCCCCACAATCAATAAACCCCCGCCTACCCTAGGCAGGGAGAATCTGTAGTACGCCTGACCAGCACGCGCGTATTCCCATCTCAATGGGATGACGAAAAACACCCTACAACGTTATTGAGGTGGGATCACCGACTACTAGATATATATATCGACTCAGAATTAGGTGGATTTCCTTACCCTTTCGATTAGTCTCTTAGTTTATTCCTGTAGTTTATCAAGTAGATGTTAGACTGGGCTCGAGTCATGCTTATTTTCAAAATTGACGAATCGTGGGTATTTTAAAGACATACCCTATTTTCTAAAAACCACGATTCGTGCTATTTCAAATGCCAAAACTGTATGACTCGTATATATAATGTTTATTCTTACATGTTGCGTTTACTATTCATTTTCCATTATATTCATGTTCTCATCATATCGCATGCTTAGAAATGTGTTTTCTTTGGTTACTATGAATTCATGCTGTCAGGACACCAGCACCATTGCCGATGATGCGTATGCTCCACGTACACTTGCTTGCCGGCTCACACACATCATTATCGGTAATTGCCATGACACATACACTTTAGAATTATTATTTCATTGACATAGCTTGCTAGCCGATAGTTCCATTATGTTATCGCTTTCATATACTAGTTTAATTATCGCATTCTTTGCTTGATATCCGATACATTCATATATTCATTTGTCATGAAATATTATGGAGCTTTATGTCGGTAATTCACTGTCATTTACTCTTGTGATTGGGATTTCAGATTTCCATGAGATTTTTGGATTTGGAGAAACCGCAAAGATTTTATAAACTTATTATCATTTTAAAGATGGAAAATTGCGGTTTTATCATGATATGATTTGAGAGGTGTCCACCATGAGTTTTCTCGGCTCTTGAGCGATATCATACACTCGATTCGAGGAGGAGGAGAAACCGTCTGCGGGTGCATGGTAGAGCCGGTGCGGTACCCCAGGACAAGATGGTCGCAGATGATGGCTTTAAGCCTAGCAGGAGAGCACTACCGACCGGTTATTGTGACGCGGCGGATATCCAGAGGATACCGACGTAGTCTTGAGATTTGATGATATGGGCTTGTCTGGATAGCCGGAGTCCTAAATATAGAGATTTGGTGATATGGGCCAATCTGGATTGCCAGAGCCCAAGATATTGAGATATCGAGATATATATTTTATGTCGATACTTGACACTGATTCTCTGTTGATTTCATTGATGATACTTCGATTTTTATACAGAAATCTCACTGAGATATGAAACAGTTTTCTCATTCAGTTGCATTCTGTTTTCATGTATTCAAACATCATATATGTATTATGTTGCTACCTGAGACACTGACATGAGCACTTGGTATTACACTTCTGTTAAATGTTTACCCTGACCATTCTCAGATGTTTCAGGTTATATATTATATGGATATTATGGTATGACCTAGGATAGAGTCATACATGCGATTTCTTCTCGGTGATGTTTTCTACTCACGAGTTGGCAACTCACCCTTGTCGTGCCACAATTTCTTGCAGGTTTTTGCCGTACAGGTTTCCTTGGCGGCTTTGCTGGCACACTACTTCATTCCGGGTGATTGCTTTGGTAGGTGGGTTCACATGCATCGTGACCACCATTGTACCTTATTTATATTTAGTTGTATCTAGTAAAACTCTATCAACCAGACTTGTATTATTATTATTAGACTTAGAAAACCAGTGTATATTATTTCGACCTTAAAGTCGCGCTTATATTATTATGGTTTTCCGGAGGTTATTGGTTTTCTTCTGAGTTTTGATCCTCGGCATTCGGCATTGTATATTATATTGCTTGCGTGGTTGTGTCCGCCAATTGGCGAAGAGCTAGCTCCCGCTTGGGGATGCCTTTATTCATTATGTATATTATTCATGTTTGTACCCGTTTGGGGCCAGTTTTTACAAAGGAGACTCTGTCGAATTTTTCGAGAAAATATGATGTTGCTTTTAAATGTTTAATACGGCTTATTTTGTTAAAACACTTGCTTAAAAACTAAGTTTTCCTTCTCTTCTTCTTTTAATATGGTTTAGATTTCTGGGATTTTGGCTTACTTGAATTATATGGGGTCCTATAGACTTCATATGATTCAAGTGCCAGTCGCGTGCCATTTCGGGTCGTGACAATATCACACACACACACACACACACACACACACACACACACACACATATTAAGAGAAGAAAATTATTAGTTAGAAATAATATTAGTTAATATATAATTATATCAAATATAAATATATATCATATTAATAAATCAACACTTGATTTAATAATCCGGTTATATCACATATAATCGACTAATATCATTTATCTGTATATCGCATTATCAAATCAACATTTGATTCAATAATCCGGTTATATCACATATAACCTAATCAATATTAAATGTCGCCAGATTAAAATACGGTATCACATACTCGTATTTAATCAGGCTCCCGCACATATCAGCATATGTACCCTACTTCGCTTCGCTTGAACTAGGAAACCTCTGTGTGGGACTCTAAAGAATCGTCAATATGCCAGCAGTAGGTCACATAGTTACCCACAAGCTGTCAGCGGTACTAGCTGGACGTAACGGCTACCCAGGTATTGAGCGAATAGAAAATCAACAAGCAAGCTTTGTTCAAACTCCCATGAAATTTATAAGTAACACTTTCCGTACAGTCCGGTCTCTTCATCTGATATGTCGCATATCAAGTCTGGGGGTGGAATCGTCAAACCCCAGTAACTTGATAAGTCATGCCGATATATGGTTCATAACGATTCGAGAAACAATTAATAATACTTACCGGTAAATCTCATCAGCTCTATCCAGGGACTTACTGTTATAGCCAATCGAGCATTGTCACGACCTGTAATTTAGCACGTGACCGGCACTTAAATTACAAAACGTCTAAAGGCGTGACGTAAATCAAGTAAGCCAAAACTCAGAAAATCTAAATCTTTTTGCGGAAAATAGTGGGGGTGCAGTATGAAATAAAGGTATGGTGAATCATGTTTTTTTTAAATGCATAACTAATGGGACATGAAAATGCATGTAGGATAGACTGGTTGAAACCATGTTTCGTCTTTAAAAATTTGGACAGCACCTCCCTTGTACATCTTGATCCAAAATCATTTACACAACAATATATAGGCATCCCCAAGTGGGAGCTATCTCTTCGCCAACCGGCGGAATCACAACCACACAATAACATATATACGACGCCCAACGGCGAAAAATCAACCCAGAAAGAACAATAAACGAGTAAGACATCAAAACTCAAGAAGTAAACATAAACCCATCACTCTAAGTCTCGCACAATACCCAAGTCTGACTAGATCTACCAATATACAATTCTAGACTCTGATCTGATATGATGTGATGGAGTTTATCTAGATACAATAGAATATAACAGTATGAGAGTGGGCACGATCCAACATGTGTCTCACCTACGAAAGTCAAACCCTCTCTCTTCTTAAGCTCACTCTCTCACTCACAATTACCCCCTACTCTCACTCTCCCAAAAATATCTGCTTCTCATTCTCTTTTGTTTCTTTCTCTTTTCTAAATCTCATTCTTATAAAACTCACAAGTCACAAACACAAACACTTAACAACATGCACATGACATGGTGCACTAGCCATGAAAAATGTAAAAATACGGATTTGACCAAAAATCAGATAAATATCATTATAATAAATAAATCATTTTAATCTTCGATAAATTTCCAAATATTGGTATATACTTATACCATTTTACGAAAAAACCCTATTCACAAATCGAATAGTTTTCGCGAAATATATTATTTTAATATTAAATTTCCAAAAATAATATTTTATATTTCTGAAATGTTACAATAGTGCGACACCAACTCCCAATACCGGGAGATACAAAACCCATCCTATCGCTCACTGTCTCTATGTGACTCGAGACTGTACCCAAAATCCACATGTTTGCACGACTCTTTTGAGCCGTGGTAGGGAGAAAATCAAAACACAGTAGGAACTACATAAGACACTATGACGATCTCGGGTCTACAGACTAACCTGTACAAGTGTCACTAGAGAACTGCTATCTGACGATAGGTATGGTACCATCAAGGAGTTCTCGGCAAGTCCAGTTCAGTGTACTCATGCTCTAATGAGCACCTGTGTACAATCTTTAGTGTCAAACACCAATAGTTATGAGATCAACCATCGCCCCCTACAGGGTCAAGAATTGTATACACCGGTCTACTCTAGAATATCGATGCCCTATCTCGATACTCTCTCGACTATGAACAATTAAAGGATGTGCTTGTGAACTACACAAGTCACAGTAGTATGATCTGCATCACAGTCCTGGTAGTCAAGCAAACATCCCAAGGGCTTTATCAACATGTATCAGAGAGACAGTATAATAATACAAGTGTACATGTTAAGATAAAGAACAACCAGATAGTATATTATCATGTCGAGCAAGAAAGTCCTTTATATATATGTCCAAGCATCCACTATATTATACAATAATGGCCTCTAGGGCATACCCATTTGCACTAAGGCCAATTGTTGTAGTATCTCATACCCAATATCCCAAAAAGTCTCTCAAACTACGTCTGGGGGAGGGCCTTCGTGAGTGGATCCGCTGTGTTATCAATCATGTCAACTCTTCTGACCTTGATCTCCCGTCGATCTACTATCTCCCAGATCAGGTGATACCGCCTAAGAATATGTCTGGATCTCTGATAGGACCGGGGTTCCTTGGCTAAAACCACAGCTCCATTGTTATCACAATACACAGGTATTAGATGCTCAATGGATGAAACCATACCAAGTTCAGCAATGAACTTCTTCATCCAGACAGCCTCTTTGGCAGTATCGTTGGCAGCGATATATTCAGCCTCCATCATCGAGTCTGCTACGGTATCTTGCTTGGAACTCTTCCAACATACCGTCCCTCCATTGAGAGTGAAGACAAAACCTAGATCGACTTACTGCCGTTCTTATCACTCTGGAAGCTTAAACCGGTAAAGGACTCTATCTGGAGTTCTCCGTTACCATACACCAAGAACATTTCTTTAGTCTTTCTCAAATACTTAAGAATATTCTTCACAGCTGTCCAGTGTTTCTCCCCAGGATCTGATTGATACCTACTCACTACACCTAGTGAGTAAGCTACATCCGGTTTGGTACATAACATCGCATACATGATAGACCCGACTGCCGAAGCATAGGGCATCCCTTACATGCGAGCCCTCTCCAAATCAGTCTTGGGAGACATCTTTTTGGAGAGAGTGATTCCTGAACAAGCGGGTAAATTACCACGCTTAGAATCTTCCATACTAAATCTCTTTAGTATGGTATCAATGTACCCGAATTGGGACAAGCCCAACATCCGTTTAGATCTATCTCTATAGATCTTTATCCCCATGATGTAGGAGGCATCACCTAGATCTTTCATAGAAAACTTTTGTGATAAGAAGAGCTTGATCGATTGTAGCATAGGAACATCGTTTCCTATCAAGAGTATGTCATCCACGTACAATACAAGGAAGAAAACCTTACTCTCTACAACCTTTTTGTATATACAAGGTTCATCTATGTTTTTGATGAAGTCAAACTCTTTGATAGGTTTATCAAACAAGATGTTCCAGCTCCGTGATGCCTGCTTTAATCCGTAGATTGATTTAAGCAACTTGCATATGCTTCCGCTGCTCCTACTGTCTACAAAGCCCTCTGGCTGTGCCATGTACACGCTCTCTTCTTAATCACCATTTAGAAAAGCGGTCTTGACGTCAATCTGCCAGATTTCGTAGTCATGGTATGCAGCAATGGCAAGTAAGATCCTGATGGACTTAAGCATAGCCACCAGAGAAAAGGTTTCATCATAGTCGACACCAGGACGTTGACGAAAACCTTTTGCTACAAGTCTAGTTTTGAAAATATCAACTTTTCCATCTACACCAATTTTCTTCTTGAAGATCCACATACTCCCAATAGGTTTTACCCCTTTAGGAGTATGTTGCAAAGTCCATACTTTGTTGGTGTACATGGATTCCATCTCAGATCACATAGCATCCAGCCATTTCACAGAGTCTCCACTTGTGATGGCCTGTTCGAAACTAGTTGGTCCATCATCTTCCATGATGTAATCCTTGCTCCCACCGTCTATGAGAAAACTGTAGTATCTCTCAGGTGGATGAGGAACCCTACTAGATCTGCGGAGTGGCTGAGGTTCGTTAGGGATTATTGAATCCTTCGGTTCTACCAAATCGTCAGTTATAGTTCATGTAGCTGGAACTTCTTCCAATTCTACCCCATTACCATTAATTTCTTTCACAAGAAATTCCTTTTCTAAAAAGGTGGCATATTGAGAAACAAACACTTTTTTTCCTCAGTGTAGTAGAAGATATATCCATGTGAGTTTTTGGATATCCCACAAACTTGCAAAGAACTGATCGTGTCTCGAGTTTGTCCGCATTCTGTTTTTTAACATAGGGAACAACCCCATATCTTAACTCATTTAAGAGATAGTCTCTTCTCATTCCATATCTCATATGGAGTGGTAGACACAGATTTGGTCAGAACCCTACTCAATAGGTATGCAGCTGTCTCAAGTGCATAACCCCAAAAGGAAATAGGTAACTCAGTATTACTCATCATAGAGTGCACCATATCTAATAGGGAACGATTCCTCCGCTCCGAAACTCTATTGTGCTGTGGTGTATACGGAGGAGTAAGCTGAGAGAGAATCCCATTCTCTTTTAAGTAGTCTCTGAATTCCGTGCTCAAGTATTCTTCTTCCCGATCAGATCGTAGGACTTTAATACTTTTACCCGTCTGGTTCTCAACTTCGTACTTATATTTCTTGAATTTCTCAAAATTTCAGATTTATGTTTCATCAAGAACACATGTTCGTATCTTAAGAGATCATCGGTGAATGTAATGAAATATGAGGAACCATTCCTGGCATGTGTAGATATAGGACCACATACATCACTATGTATCAGTCCCAAGAGTTCAGTAGCTCTTTCTCTGTATCCAGTAAACGGAATTTTGGTCATCTTGCCTTTGAGACATGACTCGCAAGTTTCATAAGATGTAAATTCGAACTGATTCAAATATCTATCTTTATGCAATTTATCTAGTCTTATCGTATTAATATGACCTAGTCTACAATACCACAAGAAGGCTTCGTTCATTTCTGAACTTTTCCTCTTGTGTGTGTTATGTACGTTTAGAACCGTAGTTTGATTTAGAACGTATATACCGTTACATAACGTACCAAACCCAATCAACACTTAATTTAGGAAAATGTTCATAACATTATCCTCCAATACAAAGTTTTATCTTTCTTTATGCAACAAAGAAACTGATATAATATTGCACATCATATTTGGTACGTAATAACAGTCGTTCAGAATCATTGTATTACCATTTGGTAATACTATGTGATATTCACCAACTGCTTTGGCTGCAAAAATTGCACCATTCCCTATTTTTAGAGACATATCACCATTTCGCGGTTCTCTATCTCTCCTTAACCCATGTAACAAATTATATACGTGGGATTCTGATCCGTTATCCAATACCCAGGATGTCGAGCAAACTGAGAAACAGTTCTCGGTAACGAACACACCCGAAAAAGATGCATCATTATGCTCTTTCTTCGTTCGGGTTGCATAGGAATCCTGGTATTCCCCTATTTCTTGCTCATACTTATGACAATCATAATAAAAAGAGGAACCAACGTTCCCCAGCTCAGTATAATAAGCGGGTTCGGTCAATACATCCATATTATTATCTTGATTAAGGCGTGTCATTGGTCGCTACATGGAGAGAGAGAGAGAGAAGGAAACACTTTAGCATGCACTCTTTGCAAGATTAGATTAGTTATTATCTTATCTAATCAGGATGGCTCCTACTATTTTTATCAAATTTTCCTTCAAACCCTAAAAGGTAAGATTAGCCGGGATTAATTACACCCTACAAGTTCGCCAATCAGTCAGCTAGGCAGGTATTGGTACTCCGAGAGAGTCTCCTCATGCTTTCGCATGGAACTAATTAAATAACCTCATTTCCACAGGGGCATAACCCCGCTAACGCCTTTCTTAGACACCTACTGGATCAGCTAATTGTAAAGTGGAAAACTCTCCCAGAAGTAACTCTTACTCGCAGTGAGTATTGGGATCCAACTATCTCATAGAAGGTATGCAATCTCATTGCAAATTTCAACACTTGAAATTCCCAATATCTGTTTTTACCCCTAACGACCTATGACCTTGACGGATGTCAACAAACCATAAGTCGCTAGTCAAGTTCAACCCGTCATTCCGTGATTGAATTAAACCCACGCGCACGACCCTTGACGGAGGTCAACAAGACCGTACGACTATCCTAATCCAATCGCATCATATGCAGCAGATAAGCACTAATCAGCTACCACACACTATGCCTTGACGGAGGTCAACAAACGCAGCATGAATACTAATAGCACTTATCTGAAATGACGGAGGGCTACGACTTGTTTTGAAGAAAACCTTTAACGTCATGAACTTGATATTGTTGTAGAATCTAGTGTTTTGAAAAGGAATGGTTTTGTAGCATTTTCTAGTTTTGCTAAAGATGTCACTCCCGGTGAAGGGATCTCGGCTCTTTCCTCATCGAATGAGATGCTAGATATTCATCAAAGAATACCACTATGCAAAACAAAACTTAGAGAAGCTATCAAAATAAAACCGAGTGAGTTGTAGCATTTATTAGTTTTGCTAAAGAGGTCACTCCCGATAAAGGGATCTCGGCTCTTTCCTCATCAAATGAGGTGCTGGATATTCATCAAGGAATACCACTATGCAAAGCAAGAACTAAAGCTACCTTTTTAAAAAAATTGATTTTACAATATCTTTAGGTTTCTTTTCTTTCCATTAATCTCATTAATGAAGTCCCATCATTTATATTTCCCTAAACATCACAGAAAAGAAACGAAAATAGAACGTACGTTTAAGTCATCCGCATTCGCCACGGGGCCCCGTCATGCGCCGTTAGGTTACTTAACTAACGGCAGAGTGGGGGCTGGACTAGCACAGGTGCAAAATATAAGCAACGTTTATTATATATATCATATATATATATATAGCATTCGTCTCACGCAGTTATATGATTACATCACAGAACTCAAGCAGCAGAAGTCAACATATGAAATATTGGATATACTAGGAGTTCTGTGTTTTAAATTCAGCCAATAATGAAAAACACGGATTCCACGGTCGTGATGAATAGCCAAACCCACATCCCTAGATCCCTACGAGAGCGGTAAGTAACCCTACAAATTCTAGAGTTAGGAGACCCGGTCTCGACTCCTCGAGATAGTCTCCCACTGGACTCTACAACCCGGTTACTTGTGCTCCCCATCTTGGGTGTATCATAATGCGGAAAAGTAAATAATATACATTAATGGTGACAACATTCTCAACCCGGAAGTGTCCCAATAAAAGAATATTACATACATTTTTATATGAATGAAAATTAAAAAAATTCTCATCTTACGCAAAAAAAACCCGGCTATTCAATCACAACGATCCAATATAACATATCACAGCAACACATAACATCACATGTCATCAACGTAAGTAAATATGCATATCCTGAATTCCGTTGACATATAGCAACGAGATCGGGGATAGCCTATATATTACACTTACGGTCGCAGAAAAGAAATGAAAAACTACAATATTTATAATCCGCAAATACTTTAGACATCATAAATTCAGAATATCTCATATTCCGAATTTCGTGCCTAACCCTTTAAACCTTGCATTTTAGTCTCAAATTGAAAACACTTTCCAATAAGCAGTCGGATAATTCATCAAGATTCCCGACTAGGTGTTCGCGTACTATACACGATTGCGACGGAGTTTTGATCCGAATCGAAACTCCGTGGCAATTGATCAACCGAGACTAAAACGCTAGATTTATAAAATACTAACTAGTTTTCACAAAACTAATTATTGTGGATTCCATATATTATATCACATATTATCAAAATCTAGACGACGTTAAACATTTCGATCAATTTATCAAACACCTACAAATCCCAGAGATCTCAACAACTTGAGCATCACTAAAAACATCCAGAAAATGCCAAATATGACAATGGAGCAGCACAAGAAGTATGAGCCATCAATTCACCAAACATGCGGCGGAACCGCGGCCAAACCATGGGTTTGGCGGCAGTTCCGCGGCAGTTTGGTTGAATCATGGCCTCGTACTTCTTGGGGCTCCATAGAAAAGCCTGCATGATTTTCTGGATATTTTTAATATGAAAAATTTCAACTTTTGAAAATATGGACAGAAACTTGTCTAAATGTGGGTTTTGAAAACCGATCGAACACTTTAACGACGTAAAGACTTACCCTAATGTTCTAGCTTGACTCTGATACCATGAAAGTGTACCCTAACACCACCACAAGGTTAAAACCATTATCAAGCATGCAATTTTCAAATTTTCATGGTGCTAAGCTACACTATCCAAAGATCTAACTAGAGTATTAAGATTTAATATGATATAAAACAAGATCTATGCTAAGAGAAAGAGACCACAACCTTTATAGACCAAGTCCTTCTCTTCTATAGCTCCGGGTAGTAGTCCTTACGACTCCTCTAGGCTCCACTTGAAAAACGGATCGAGCTTGCTTCGTGACCTTCGTATCGAAGATAATCCACCCGAAGTTCCTCTAGGTCAAGCTACCTCTTCACTAATCTAGTATCAGTGAAGTAAACAGCCTTATCTAAAGCGCTAATCTAGACTAGAATGATGAAGTAGGGTGTTTAGCTCACTAGAATAACTTTAAAGTCTTAGGGTTCACAACTCATATGAGGGTTAGGATTTTAGGAGGAGGAAGAAGTAGATGAAGAGAGCTAGAGAGAGTGAAAGCAAATGAGCTTTCCTCAAAAAATGATCAAGTGTAGAATGGCTAACACTTATCCTCACTTATTGAAGCATAAATTTCTTTTTATAAAATACACAACCATGCCTTAATAGTGATGGCAAAAGAATAAACAAATGTTAAAAGCCAAGCTTCACCCATACTATAAATATCTCCCTTTTTTCCACCTTATTTTTCTATTTTCTCAAAGTAGAAAAACCAACCATGCTTCATATAATACACACACACACACACACATCACACGCGCACGCTATATATATATATATTAAGAGAAGAAAATATTTAGTGAGCAATAATATTAGTTAATATATAATTATATCAAATATAAATATATATCATAAATCAGCACTTGATTTAAAAATCTGGTTATATCACATATAACCGACTAATAGCATTTATCTGTATATCACATTATTAAACCAACACTTGATTCAATAATCCGGTTATATCACATATAACCTAGCCGATATCAAATATCGCCAGATTAGAATACGGTATCACATACTCGTATTTAATCAGGCTCCCGCACATATCAGCATATGTGCCCTACTTCGTTTCGCTTGAACTAGAAAATCTCTGTGTGGGACTCTAAAGACTCGTCAATACGCCAGTAGTAGGTAATGATCACATCAGTTATCCACTAACCATCAGCGGTACTAGCTGAACGTAACGGCTACCCAGGTATTGAGCGAATAGAAGATCAACAAGTAAGTTTGTCCAAACTCTGATGAAGTCTATAAGTAACGCTTACCGTACAGTCCGGTCTCTTCGTCTGATATGTCGCATATCAAGTCTAGGGGTGGAATTGTCAGACCCCAGTAACTTGATAAGTCATGCCGATGTATGGCTCATAACGGTTCGAGAAACTACTGATAATACTTACCAGTAAATCTCATTAGCCCTGACCAGGGACTTACTGTTATAGCCAATCGAGTATAGCGCAACATCAACTCCCAATACCGGAAGAGATGAAACCCTTTCTATCGCTCACTGCCTCCATGTGACTCGGGACTGTACTTAAAATCCACCTATTTGCACGACTCCTTTAAGTCGTGGTAAGGAGGAAATCAAAATACAGTGGGAACTACACAAGACACTATGACGATCTCGGGTCTACAGACTAACCTGTACCAGTGTCACCAGAGAATTGCTATCTGACGATAGGTATGGTACCATCTAGGTGTTCTCGGCGAGTCTTGTTCGGTGTACCCATTCTCTAATGAGCACATGTGTACAATCTTTGGTGTCAAACACCAATGGTTATGGGATCGACCATCGCCCCCTACAGGGTCAAGAAACGTACACACTAGTCTACTCTGGAATATCGATGCCATGTCTCGATACTCTCTCGACTAGAAACAATTAAAGGATGTGCTTATAAACTACACAAGTCCCAGTAGTATGATCCGCATCATAGTCCTGGTAGTCAAGCAAACATCCTATGTTCTTTATCAACATGTATCAGAGACAGTATAATAATACAAGTGTACATGTTAAGATAAAGAGCAACCAGA
Source organism: Agapanthus africanus (assembly GCA_030015575.1). Classification (NCBI taxonomy): domain Eukaryota; kingdom Viridiplantae; phylum Streptophyta; class Magnoliopsida; order Asparagales; family Amaryllidaceae; genus Agapanthus; species Agapanthus africanus. Next base: position 788,276,456 of record CM057337.1, read on the forward strand.
TAGCATACTATCATGTCGAGAAAGAAAGTCCTCTATATATATGTGCAAACATCCACTACATCATACAAAAATGGCCTATAAGGCATACATATTCTTAACAGGTAGATGGTTCGAATTTCGAGAAAATTCAAAATTTGAAGAAGCTAATGGCTGGGAAATTCTCTATAAAGGATTTGAGAGTGGAAAAGCAAATATTGGGCAAGATCGTGGGAGATAAAAAGTAGCGGAAGCTGTTGCTATCACAAAAGGACTATATCGAGAAGATTTGGAAGCGGTTCAACATGGATAAATCAAACCCGATTAGTACGCCCTTAACGAAACATTTCAAACTCGGTAAGAAGTTGTGCTCGACAACTCAAGAGAAACAAGATGAGATGACAAGCATACATTATGCATCGGCGGCGGAAAGTTTAATATATGCGATAGTGAGTACGAGATCAGATATTTCACATGCAGTGGGGGTTGTTAGCAGGTATATGCAAAATCCGGAGAAGGAGCATTGAAATGCGGTGAAGTGTATGTTGAGATATTTATGAGGTACGTCAAGTCACTATTTATATTTTTAGGGTGACACTCTAAACATGCAAGGTTACGTTGATGCGGACTACTCGGTAGATTGAGATAGTGGGAAAAGTACGATGGGGTACGTTTTCACGATTAGGGGAATATCGGTGGGTTGAGTCTCTCAGTTGCAAAAGGTAGTGGCATTATCGACTACGGAGGCTGAATACATGGCGATCACGCAATCCAGTAAGGAGATAATATGGTTGTAAGGGCTACTTGAAGAATTAGAAAAAGCAAAATTTCAATACCTTGTGGTGCGACAATCAAAATGCAATGCATTTGGTGAAGAATGCAATATATCACTCTCGGACGAAGCACATCAAGGTGCGGTACCACTTCATACGCATAGCGGTAGAAGAGGGCGAGTTGACACTGTAGAAGATTACGGGAGAAAAGAATCCGGTGGATTTGTTCACCAAGATCGTAGACAGAGATAAGTTGGATCTCTATTGTAGGTTGGTGAACCTGTTCATGAAAATCTGATAAGGAGAAAGTAGAGCGGAGTCGTGTGAAGTCTGTTAGTGTTGGGAATCAAGGCTGAAGTATTTCTAAGTGAAAGACTGTTGAAATTATGAAGAAACTTCATGCAAATGTCAAGACGTGCACGCAAGCCATATCAGATTTTAGCAAAACCACAGTTTCTTAATTAAGGAGTGTTTTATAGTAGTTTCTTGATTAAGAATTGTTTATGCCGGTTTTTTAATTATGACAGTTTCTTAATTAAGGAGTGTCTAATGACAATTTCTTAATTATGGTAGTTTCTTAATTAAGAAATTAGTTTGTATATAAATAGGAAGCTCTTATATGTTTTATTTACAGCCAAATAGAAGATAGATCATTGTATGAGAGTGTGACAGGTTAGATCTAGAGAGTTTTGAGAGAAAACTCCTAGGGTTGCTCCGTGTAATTGATTCAAGAATTCTAGTAGACGTTTGCAGATTCCGCTCTACCGGGAGCTAGCCATACGGTGGATGAATCTCGTTAACAAATTTCTCGTCTCTTTGATTCTTATTCTCGTATCATTATTAATTTGCCTTTTCGTTGTTAATTGTGTGATTGTTGATTGCGCAATTTAGTTTATCGCGAGCATTGTTCCGTGCATCGGCTTCTTCATCCCAACACTTTTTTCATTCAATAAAATAAAGTTTTGGTTTTGAAGAATTAAAAAATAAACAAATAGTTGTTGGAGCAGTAAAAGTATCCTTTTACCCTTCAACGGTTACATCTAAAACCATTACCGGCTAATGTAAACTGTAGGATCTTATTTAGTCAGCTTAAAATTTTTGGACGTCGTTTTTTAAACTATTGATCTTTGAGTGATGGATTTTCAAAATAGCTGATCTTTGAGGGTTGTACATATCACAAAAACCCAACATTATATCATCTAAGCATCTTAGAAAATTAGTAAACCCTTATGACTTGGCTTTTCTAGAACAAGAATGAGAAAAGAATTATGTAAGGAGAATCTCAACTCCTTACAAAAATATCTTATGATTAATGGTGGACCAAATTGTAAAAGGTATTACCCTAAAGAGTCAGCTTGTTTTTTAATTTTCTTTTCTACTTAATTTTTTCCTATTGTTTGTCCTATAATAGCAGGTTATCTTCTTACTAAAGTTTGGTCATAATTTTATTAATGACAATTGATGATGCTCGATATCGGCGATCTCCCAGACCGTGACACGTGGCTGATGATGTGTCCCGAAGCTCGCAAGGAAGGGCCAAGAACAGCACGTCAGATGAACACATGGGTCTGCGACCTTTGGACATAGCCAAACCTCTGTGACCGACCACACAACTCATGTGCCCGCCTTACAAACAACTGTTGGCTCACCTCCGAGCCCCCGCACAACTGGTCTCCTCGGCCCTCTCAGCTCGTCTTCAGGCTCTAGCAGAACCAGGACACCGCGGCCTCTCGCTCGTCCCCGAGCTTCCCACCGAACTCATCATCCTCGGTCTCATCCTGACCGACCCGCAGCACTAATCACAGGCTCCCACACCACTGCTCTACGAATCTCGCCATGCACGAGATATCCACCGTCCACGATCCCATATTCCACGCCATCACGATCCCCCAATAACGAGCCTGTCTCGCCATTAATGTGGGATCCCGCTTATAACGCGAGCGTGACGTCGGGAGCGTAACGGCTGGCGTAATTCTCACGCCTGCCTGCCCATCGCTGCCGCTATATAAACCCCTCTCTCAGACGATCAAGGTACGCAATTATCTCCTCACTAGGCCGTTACTTTGCTCAAATATCCGGTCTAACCTGATCGTCGGAGGGTCCTCGGTGGTACAACCACCCCGGGACTTCCTTGCATGTAGCTCAGCCACAACCGCCTCAAACCCATTGAGATCCACACGCTTCAGGAGGTAACCTCCAACTCAATCTCAGTCGCCCATCGTCGCTCTACAGCAGATCTATGGAAGGTAACATCTTGACGTGATACGACGCACGTCAGCTGGCGCCGTCTGTGGGAATTCTTGATTCCACTGAACAAAGTTCACCATCCGACCTCGACTCAATGGCGAGCGATCACCACGACGATCCAAGCACTAGCCGCCGCCTCCCCCATAACGGAGGCGCAGACGAGTCTCCTCCCCCGAATGCCATCAACGCCCTAGCCGCCCGGATAGACCGACTCATGTCCGTCGTGGATGCGCTCATACGTCTCCAAACGGCGGGCAGGCTCCCCAGGTCGCCGCTCCCCCACCTCGGGACCGGGACCCATACCGAGGGAGAGAAGACTCTGCTCGCGTCGGCACGGCCGACCGCAAATCCCCCGGGCCAACATATTCTATAACCCGCTGGGCGCCCCAAAGCTCCATACCGAGGTCTGTCGCAAAAGCGCCTCGCCCCGAGCCCCTTCGCGCCCCCGTCCCTCTTGAGAAGATGTCTGTCAGCTCGCCTGTGCCCAGGCATAACCGACACCCCCTCCCTCGGCGGGGTCGCGCGGGCGGGACTCGTCGCGGCACCTCGAAGACTACCTCGCCAGGGGACCTAAGGAACCTCATCGAGAGGAACCGGAGCCGCGGCCAGACAAAGGTCTCCAATAGCAGAGGCCAAAGATCAGAATGTGCCGAATCGTCGGGATACCACGGCCGACTCGACGCTCTCGAAAAGAAGATCGAAGGTATGCATCGGGAAGGTCATCATTCGAACGACGGGGCTAAGTACGCCTCCAACTCGCTCACAAAACCCTTCACTGAGGAGCTACTATCCGTCCATGTATCCTCCTGAAACAAGCCCCCAAAGGTCTCTCTCTTCGATGGTAAGTCCGACCTAAAGAACCATCTGGACGCATTCACCGCAGGAATGAGCTTCCAAGACAACTCTGACGCCGCCCAATGCCGAACTTTCCCGGCCACTCTCATCCGCTCCGGATGAGACTGGTTCCGAGGACTCGCGCCACGCTCGATCTCAACCTTTGACGAGCTGGCCACCCAATTTCTCGGCCACTTCGTTGGGAACAAACGGCAAAAACGGACCGTCGACCGGCTCTTCACAATCAAGAGCGGAGACAGGGAGACATTCAAAGGGTACGTCACCCGCTTCTACAACGCCCTTCTTAAAGTCCCAGAACATCGGGACGAGATGGTCATTACAGCACTTAGGTCTAGTCTTAGGCACAAGGAGTGGTTACGCTCCTTTGCATTAGCGCAAGCTAAGACCATGGCCGAGGTAAAGGCCTGGACCGAGCACGAGATCCAGCTCGAGTCCGAGGTGAATGAGAATCTCCCAGGGGCTGAGCAAACTGACTCAAAGAAAAGGGCGAGGGAAGAGAGAAGGATACTTGAGCGATCAAAGCCCTACTCCTCAAAGTTTCAGGAGTACACCCCGCTCAACGTCTCCTAAACGGTACTGCTAGAGGAGGCTAAGGGCGAGGGTTTCTTCAAGCTCCCCTCGATCTCGCGCATGGCGGCAAAGCGCACCCGGGGTCCTGATTGTTAGAGTTTCTGCGTGCTAAGTTTGTTACTGCAATCAAGACGGTTTCGCTTGTAGCTAGCCGGTTGAGTACGGGTCGTCCGCAGGGAGATGGGAATCTTTTTCTATGTGCTTTAATGAGTTAAGTCCAAATGTCCAGGTTTGTTTTGAGATTAACTATGTGCTAAAATGATATGTAAAGAGAGCTTGTTAGGGTTAGGATTAGGTTAGTTTGAGTTAGGAGTCGCTCACTTCTTTCGTTGCCACTCTTAATATCGGTGTTACGGTAATCGGCAACAACGGGGATTAGCATGACTAGGAAGGAACTTACGAGTATAAGCTAGGTTTTCCAACGCATAAGTTCTTCCTTTTGGTGCTTGTCCGTCCGTTCTTGGCTCTTATCCTTAACCTCCGGTTAATTTAACCACAACCGGTCTCACTACGGAATCACCGCTATCATGTAGGATAGGGTGCCGTAGGGAGCGGATTGTGGTTCAATTAACGGGAGTCCGATTTAAGATGTTGGGCAAGGAAAGAGTGAGAGATATTTCCTTCTCTCAAACTTCTCTTATCCTACCCTAACAAGTATGAAAACTACTCACCCATTATAAGGAAAAGAAAATAAAACAAAGGAGGAAGATAGAAAGAAAGAGATTAGAAGATTACAACTAGCTATTTGCGACCTCACCTTGGTAAGGATCAAGCGTAAGCATCATGGTTGTGTAAGGATAAAGAAAAAGAGAACAAGAAAGAAACAAACACAAATAACAACAACTAGATTAACAAATAAAAATTACAAGCAATTATAGTTAACAAAATAAGACAAGCATGGTAAGAACAAGAACTCATTTATTCATTCTTCACTCACAAAAGCTCACTACAAGTTTTTAATGGAGAAGAGATGAGAGGAGGAGGAAGAACAACACATATAACCTAAATCTAAATACAAGAATAAGCACCCTTGGTTTTGGCAAGTTCTGGACTATTTATAGGCAGGGAACTGGAAATTTAGGGCAACAATCAGAACAAAAATGAAATGACCAATCTGCCCCTGAAAAATAGTCAACTGAGGAGGCCGTACGGCCGCGGAACCGTGGCGCTTTAGAGGAGTTGGCTCCTCGTATTTTTTGTGCTTCTTAGTGTTGATGTTTGGATCAGTTTGGTATACTTTGTTTCTCAGAATCTCTCCACATTTCTTCCAGATTTGCAGCAGATCAAAAGGTGATTTGATGTGGATCTTTTGCCATGATTTTCTCGAGCTCCGCGTAGATATATTGGATCTTGTGTTGCCATTGAGCTTTGTGCATGAAAATGACATTGATTTGACATTTTGTCAATTAAACTGGTGTGCGGCAACATACGGATAGAGAGCGGAGACCCGTGTTTTATCTGTAGTTGGCAGTAATCCGGATTTTGTCGTGCTTTTTCATGAATTTCACCGTTTAGAGCCGAGAACATGTATCTTGCACTTGACTAGCAAACACGGCTCAAGAGTACCTACCGATAAGCAATGTGATAAAAATTGGGCGGTATAAAAATGCAAAAATCTGATATGAACAAATACCCCCAAACTTATCATTTGCTCGTCCCGAGCAAAGCCAATTTATTCACAAAAAATTTTCTAACCTCACTTTCGTAGGGAACGCGATTGCACTGAGCATGTGCAACAAGCCGTTAAACCTCTAGGTGTCCCTAGTAGGAGGAGTGTTGTCTCCTGAGGGTTTTCAGTGGATACTACCCACAAAATCCAGTCAAGCTAGTTTTGCAAAATAACTATGATCCAAACCCTAAGGTTTTGTTTCAGAAAGTAACAATTCTATTATCCTAAGTCTAGACTATCGAACATTTATTATTCACACATCGCTTCTTATTTAACTAAAGATTTTATATGTCTTTACGTGCAGTGCAAATAGTGTCGTTAAGTTCCAGAAGGATCGATTAAAGTCATCATGTCACACAATAAAGCCCAGATAAAAATTTTAAAAGGATCACATAAGTTTTATAAAAAGTTAAGCATTTTTCAAGTTTCGTTTTCCAGTAAGGTTTCAACTTTAGAGTTTCTATCTTCCGTAACAGGAAACTAGGTCTTATTTTTCACTCCATCTTTTTCTTGTTTTCATTTCATACACACCTCTGTGAACGTGCTATAGTCTTTATCATAGAATAAAACCTTCATATCTCCACTAAAAAAAAAATTATTTATAAAAGCCTGTCTTTTATCAAGATTATTCTCACACAAAGAACCGTTAGGAATTTTAACTCGGAGAGAACACTTGCTTGACTTTGTTTTAATCTGGACTTTCTAGGCTTCTTAACGAGCTTTGGGCCAATGCACCCAAACCAGTTGGTTTTAGGGCATTAGGTGTAGAGACACCCCAGCGAACTTAATTACTCAAGTTACCTAGGCCCAAAAACAAAAGACAATTTGGCGTGAAAATCATGATGATTCAATACGAACGGAGATATAACCGGCAGTTCAATTATTTTTTGGGATAAAAGACGTGTTTAGTGGGTTCGGTGTGTAATCATTCCAATCAAGTTCCAGATGGGTTATTTTTCAGACTTAGTTCCAATTAAGGCATCAATAACATTCCTTCATATTCACTTTACTTCATAAACTATTCTTGATATTACTTATTTCAGAACAAACCTATTTGATCCTCAGAAAATCATTTATCCATTTAAAAGTTTTTAGACATAAAAGACTTGTCATCTAATTTCCAAAACTCACGACACGTGTAGTGTGATGTAAAGACGTATATCAGCTATAGTTAACTTCAAAGGAGAGTTATCTTTCAGGTTTTCAAAATCTAAAAATAATATTTAGTTATTCTTATCTTATCAAACAAAACCGTCGAAATGCTGAATCAGAGTTCTCCCACTAGCTAACTTAACAGAAAAGTTTTTATGTTTTTAGAAAAATTTCTGATTTTTATGGATTTTATGGATTTTAGTATGCAGATGCAAAATATACATATGAATGCGAAGGTTAGAAATGCGTACCGAGCGTATCCCCAAACTTGAACTGGACAGTGTCCTCACTGTCATTGCATGAAGAGATCATTGAAGGGTCAAAATTGTCGGTTAGATATACACAATTTTTTTGTTTTTTTTGTTTTTAAAGAAAAGAAAAACAGCAAAAATGGAAAAGAATATCCACAAATATATACAAAATGGTATATACATATCCCCGAACTTATTTGGAACAGTGTCCACTGTTCTTGGCTGGATAACCGAAGTTTGGTGGTAGGCAGAAGAAGATTATGCAGGGTAAACCGGCTCCTATAAAACCAGGAGCTCCTCTGTTGGTTCAGCGCTAAGGTACGGTTTAAGTCGGTGTCCATTTACTTTGAAAAATGAACCGTCCTTTGGATTCTCCAAATCCACAGCGCCATGCGGATACACATTCCGCACAAAATACGGCCCTTTCCAGCGAGATCTGAGCTTACCAGGATGGAAATGCAGCCGGGTGTCGTAAAGCAGTACCTGTTGACCAGGTATGAAAGTTTTGCGCAAAAGGTGTTTATCGTGAAACACCTTCGTTCGATTCTTAACGACAACCGCGTTATCGTAAGCCTCATCCCTAAGCTCGCTCAATTCGTTCAACTGCAGCTTCCGATGGCTGCCCACATCTTCGAGAGACAGACTCAGTTCTTTTATCGCCCAAAATGCGCGATGCTCTATTTCGACAGGGAGGTGGCAAGCCTTTCCGTACACAAGCCGATAGGGAGACATGCCAAGATCGGTCTTATAAGCGGTTCGAAATGCCCAAAGGGCGTCAGTGAGTTTCAACGACCAATCTTTACGGTTCTTGGAAACCGTCTTCTCCAGTATCTGCTTGATTTGCCGATTTGAAACTTCGGCCTGTCCACAGGTTTGGGAATGGTAGGGCGTAGATAGCTTATGATTAATGAAATATTTCCGCATCAAGGCTTCGAAAGTCTTATTGCAGAAATGAGTTCCTTTGTCGCTAATGATCGCTCGGGGGTGCCCAAAACGGGAGAAAATGTTTTCTTTAAGAAACCTAACGACAACCTTGTTGTCTTTAGTCCGGCTGGGCACAGCCTCGACCCACTTAGAGACGTAATCAACAGCGAGAAGGATGTACAAGTTCCCGAAAGAACTGGGAAACGGCCCCATGAAATCTATCCCCCAAACGTCAAAAATCTCCACAACCAAGATTGGTTGGAGCGGCATCTTGTTCCTCCGGGATATCTGGCCCAAGTGTTGGCACCGGGAGCAAGTCTTGCAATAGTCATGAGCGTCTTTGAAGAGTTGTGGCCAGTGGAAACCACATTGCAAGATCTTCTTAGCTGTCTTTCTGGGGCCAAAATGCCCGCCACATTCTTGGTCATGGCAAAATGACAGCACACTCTTGAATTCATCGTCAGGGACACACCGACGAATAATCTGGTCGGGACAGTACTTGAACAGATAAGGTTCGTCCCAGTAAAAGTGTTTTACTTGGGATAAGAATCGAAGTCTGTCCTGACTTGACCATTCAGTCGGTAATAACCCTGTGGCCAAATAGTTCACAATATCTGCGAACCAGGGTTCGCAAGATACTGTCAAGAGCTATTTATCCGGGAAAACGTCGTTGATCGGAATATGAAGCGACGGCGAAGAAGGAAGTCGTGAGAGATGGTCGGAGACTACGTTTTCACATCCTCTTTTATCCTTGATGACAAGGTCAAACTCTTGAAGCAAGAGGATCCAACGTATCAGCCGAGATTTTGCATCTTTCTTCGCAAAAAGATGGCGCAGAGCAGAATGGTCTGTGTAGACAATGACTGGAGAGCCGATGAGGTAGGGCCTGAACTTTTCTAAAGCAAATACAACAGCCAAGAATTCCTTCTCAGTTGTTGTATAATTCAGTTGGGTGTCGTTCAGGGTTCGGCTAGCATAATAGATTACGTGCGGCAACTTGTTGATGTGTTGTCCAAGGACAGCACCAATGGCAAAGTCGGATACATCGCACATAATCTCAAATGGGTGCGTCCAGTCAGGTGAAGAAAGAACGGGAGCAGAAGTGAGTGGGCTTTTTAATGACTCGAACGCAGTCACACAGCTCGAGTTGAAGTCGAATGGCGTGTCCTTGGCCAGTAGAAGAGTCAAGGGCCTAGCAATCTTGCTAAAGTCCTTGATGAACCGTCTATAGAAACCGGCATGGCCAAGAAAGGCTCGGATGTCTCTGACGCATCTAGGAGGAGGGAGATTGGAAATGACCTCAATCTTCGCTTTATCAACCTCTATACCATTTTGCGAGATGATATGTCCTAACACAATACCTTCGCGCACCATGAAGTGGCACTTCTCCCAATTCAAAGTGAGGTTCTTGTCCTTACATCGGGTAAGGACAGCGTCAAGATGCAGCAAACACTCGTTGAAGGAATCGCCGAAGATGGAGAAATCGTCCATGAAGATCTCCAGGAATTTCTCCACCATGTCTGAGAAGATTCCCATCATACACCGCTGGAAGGTAGCGGGGGCATTGCATAACCCAAAGGGCATGCGACGATATGCAAACGTGCCGAAAGGACAAGTGAATGTGGTCTTGTCCTGGTCTTTTTCGGCGATGGGAATCTGATTATAGCCGGAGCAGCCATCAAGAAAGCAGTAGTACTCGTATCCGGCCAATCGTTCAATTTGGTCAATGAATGGTAGCGGAAAGTGATCCTTCCGCGTTGCGGCGTTGAGTTTTCTGTAATCGATGCATACTCGCCACCCAGTTTGGGTGCGAGTAGGGATTAACTCATTCGCCTCGTTAGTGATGACTGTTATGCCTGATTTCTTGGGGACAACGTGAATGGGGCTAACCCACTGGCTATCAGAGATAGGGTAAATGATACCACTATCAAGACACTTCATGATTTCCTTTTTCACAGCCTCCTTCATGACTGGGTTGAGTCGTCTTTGTGGATCCCTGGCTGGTTTGGCATCATCCATCAGATGAATGTGATGTTCAACGATCAGGGGACTAATCCCCTTGATGTCCGCCATGGACCAGCCAAAAGCTTGCCTATTGCTGTGCAAGACCGCAAGAAGGGCTTTCTCTTGCTCTGGAGCTAGAGAAGCCGAGATGATAACAGGGAGGGTCTCGTTCTTACCCAAGTAAGCGTACTTAAGGTGAGACGGCAAAGGCTTGAGTTCGAGCGTTGGAGGTGAAACGATTGAAGGCAAGATTGGTGAAAAGGTCTCGAACTCAAAGGATTCCAGCAAAGGTTCAAAACGAGTGTAAACGATCGAGTTGGATGGTTCAGGTAACTCATCCGGAAATTCGAAGGATTCAAACTCGGGTGGTGAGTGGCTAAGATCGTTCGAGAAAGTGAAACACTCGTAGTCATTGTCGGGCGCAGAAACAGCAGCAGGTTCGAAGAGGAACGCACTAGTGGCGTTAAGGTTATCGTGATCAAACAGAAACTCCTCGAATTCACACTCTTCTGGGGTGATCTCCTGGATTGAGCAAACGTCTAATATATGAGCATTAGGTTCGGAGGGCTGATTCCCCAACCTAAAAATGTTGAGTTCAATTGTCATGTTTCCAAAAGATAGGTTCATCGAACCATTTCGACAATTGATCACAGCATTTGAGGTTACAAGGAATGGGCGACCGAGTATCACCGGAATTTGATTCCGGGGGTTAGCTACAGGCTGTGTGTCTAAAACAATGAAGTCAACGGGGAATATGAAGTCCCCAACCTTGATTAACACATCCTCTAGCTCACCCCTAGGATGGGTGATCGATCAGTCGGCTATTTGGAGAGTGCAGTGTGTGGGTTTCAGCTCTCCTACACCTAGTTGCTCATATACTGAGTACGGAAGCAGGTTAACACTGGAGCCAAGATCTAATAGTGCGGTTGATGTTCTTATCCCCAATGGTAATAGAAATCGTAGGACAGCCAGGGTCCTTCCGTTTTTGAGATAAGGATTGGGTAAGAGCATCACTCACAGCACTAGCCAAGAAAACTTTTTTTGGTACCTGAGACTTCCTCTTTTTTGTGCACAAGTCCTTTAAGATTTTGGCGTAAAAAGGGACTTGTTGGACAGTATTTAAAAAGGGAATGTTGATGTTAACCTGCTTAAACAACTCCAGAATCTTCTCCATTTGCAGATTTTGTTTATTGGACTTCAACCGGTTTGGAAATGGAACGTTTTTAAAATTGGTTGAATCCAATGCTTGTGGAGGAGATTGTGGAGTTGGAACGGATCCCAGATCTGGTGTTTTCGTGGAGTGAGAAATGGGTCCGTTTAGAGCAGAGGAAGAGGAAGAGCCTTTTGAAGAATGGAGAATAGGCTCAGAAGACGAAGAAGGAGAAGAAGAAGAAGAAGCGGCCGGGGTGCCATCGTCGATCCGTGTGCCAATATTGTTTTGCAGCATCCTTCCCGATCTCAATGTAGTCACGGCACTCACATTATGGTTCTGTTGTTCAAGAGCAACATGTACATTATGTGGGTGACCGGGATTTGGGAGTGGTTGGGATGGAAGCTTCCCCTTCTCTCGCTCGCTTAAGGTCGCATTCAGTTGTGCTATCTGGGCTTCGATGGTCTTGATGCTTTGCCCGTGTGCAGCAGTGTGTTGCACCAACGACTGAATGGAAGACTGGATGTTTGCGGTTGATTGTGTCGATTGTTTAACGAACGCCTCCAGACTTCGTTCTAGCGAGGAAACCTTATCGTTGTTTGACGGAACAAAGTTGTTTTGTGGAAAAGAATTGTTGGGTGCAAAGTTGTTCGTCTGATTTTGAAAAGGTTGGGGTTGGAAGGGCTGCTGAAACTGATGTTGAGTTTGTTGTTGCGCTTGTTGTTGCGGAGGAGGGGGCCTCTGGAAATTGTTGCCTTGGAATTGATGCTGATTCTGATTTCAGGCGAAATTGGGGTGGTTCCTCCAACCGGGATTGTAGGTGGAAGAGTATGGATCATTTCTTGGTCTTTGCTGAAAGGCAGCATTAACCTGATCCTGTCCTTGAGATGGTGGATTGTAAGGACACTCTTCGGTTAAGTGAGAAGGATCGGAACAACAAGCACAAATGGTACGAAGGGGAAGAACAGGGGCAGGAGCAGGAGATGAAAATTTGCTCTCTATCGCTTCAAGTTTTCTCATTATTGCAGCCATTTCAGCTTTCATCGCAATAGAGACATCGAGTTGGTGAATTCCTACCCTAGACTGACCGGTAGAAGTGGAGGTAGAAGAAGAAGAAGTCGGTCTGGTGCTCTCCCATTGTAGCGTTTGTTCCGCAAGGTCGTCGAAGAATTGCCACGCTTCCTCGTCAGATTTCGATAGGAAGTGGCCCTGACAAATGGTTTCCAACAACTGCTTGGTTGCTGGGTTCAGGCCCTCATATAAGGTTTGGCAAAGTTGCCATTTCTCAATACCATGGTGAGGGCACTGAACAAGAAGGTCTTTATACCGGTCAAAGCGCTTCCAGAAGGGTTCAGTAGGAAGCTGGGAGAATTGGTTGATTTCTTTGCGGATCCTTGCGGTTTTATGATTCGGATAGAATTTCTTGAGAAACGCTTTCACAAACTCGTCCCAACTGGTTATGGAGTGGGAAGCGGTGCTATACAGCCATTTTTCAGCAAGATCGCATAAAGTGAATGGAATGACCCGTAGCCGTATAGCATCGTCTGACAGCTGGGTGGTTTTCATCATGGCACAAACGTTTAGAAACTTGTTGATGAAGATATAGGCATCTTCAGATTCAAGCCCATGAAATTTCGGAAGCATGTTAATGAAGTGGGGCTTAATTTCAAAATTATCCCCATTGGCTGGTGGAAGAGAAAGACAGGTGGGAAGTGCAGAACGGGTGGGATAGAAACGATCCTGGAGCGCGATTCGCTGCGGCGCTACAACAGGCGGTGGTGGTGGGTTATTCGCATCCATAGGTGGCGGAATCAATCCCGGGGGAGTCAAAGGGATGTTTGGATTAAATCCTGACATCGCGGAAGAAGAGATTGGTGAAGGTGAAGGTGAGGATGTATGAACAGAATTCCGGTCAACATCGGAGTTGGCCGGCAAAGGTAAGGGTGAAAGAGGCGTGTATGGAGTTTCGATGTCTGAGTCGATCGCGTAATCGGTAGCGACTAACATAACACGGACTAGGCGGGCGCTAGTGTCCCGAGTCCAAGCGGACATACACTAAACGAGTTTAGTATAGTCAAAGCGGAGAAGGCGAGGGTAAGAAAATGTCAATGGAGAAATACGATGGGTTGTGGGTGAGAAAATGGGATTTTGGGCGACAAAGGGCAAGTTTTTATAAAAGTTTTTGATTTTTTTTCTTTTTTTTTCTTTTTAGAAAGAGCTTTACAGAAATATGTACGGACTTACGGCTTCAAGCAATCACAAACAAGATATGCACAATCACACCTAGATCTAGGGTCACCTAGGTCAGCAAGACAGCTCCTAACTGTTCCAAATGGCAAGAAATAGGACCTCAAACCGCCTCTTCTCCGCCAATTGCGGCCAGGTAAGTGCCAGGTAAGTGGGAGGCTCCCCACTACGTAAGTAGTGGTCCTAATTAAGTAACCACTTGCCTTGGACACACTTGCCTAGACACCGCAAAGTCAGGATAGGATAAACGGCCGATGCCTGTAACTAGTACTCTGTCCTATTGAGCGCGAAGTCCTTAGGGCTGAGTCTAGTATTTTTTAATTAACAATGGTCAATGCATATGCTTTTTGTGATTTCTGGGGTCCTGGGAAGGGTGATGAAATCCCCACCCAATCTGAATTGGTTTCAAGCCCCTTAAAGTCCGTATTAATAAATGCAAAGCAGTAACAAATCAACTGCAATCAATTTTTATTTTTTTTTAGCGGGGCGCAAAGAATCCTGCACAAAAACAATTTATTGGAAGGGGGAAGAGAATTTGCGCAAAGAATGCTGCAGAAAACACAGTTCAGTGGAGTTCAGTGGAGTGGGGGAGAGAAAAGGAGGACTTACAGAAAGTTTGGCACCCTGAAGGCACCAAACGGCCGCGGTTCCGCGGCCTAAGCTTGCTTATGCCGCGGTTCCGCGACAGTAAGGTGGAGTTGGGCTTCTGAAATTTTTGGGTGTGCTTCCGTAGCTGTCCTCTTCTTGTCTGGAGCTCCGGAATCTTGATTCGCTCAATGAATATGCTCCAGAATTTTACAGTAGACCGTTTGCTTCGTCTTGATCCGTCACGGTGTAGCCGTGAGATATGGGTCTAACTTCTCACGTCTTTGGCACTGAACTCGACCTTCGTATTATCCTGCACACTTGCACAAAAACTAATCAAAAATAACAAGATGATTTTTTTACAATGTATATTTTTTTGTTTTGTTTTTTCGGTTAGCTTTATATTCACAAATTAACCCGAAATTACACAAAGAAATAAACTACCGTCTCCCCGGCAGCGGCGCTATTTGATTGTTAGAGTTTCTTCATGCTAAGTTTGTTACCGCAATCAAGACGGTTTTTCTTGTAGCTAGCCGGTTGAGTACGGGTCGTCCGCAGGGAGATGGGAATCTTTTTCTATGTGCTTTAACGAGTTAAGTCCAAATGTCTAGGTTTGTTTTGAGATTAACTATGTGCTAAAATGATATGTAAAGAGAGCTTGTTAGGGTTAGGATTAGGTTAGTTTGAGTTAGGAGTCGCTCACTTCTTTCGTTGCCACTCTTAATATCGGTGTTACGGTAATCGGCAACAATGGGGATTAGCACGACTAGGAAGGAACTTGCGAGTATAAGCTAGGCTTTCCAACGCATAAGTTCTTCCTTTTGGTGCTTGTCCGTCCGTTCTTGGCTCTTATCCTTAACCTCCGGTTAATTTAACCACAACCGGTCTCACTACGGAATCACTGCTATCATGTAGGATAGGGTGTCGTAGGGAGCGGATTGTGGTTCAATTAACGGGAGTCCGATTTAAGATGTTGGGCAAGGAAAGAGTGAGAGAGATTTTCTTCTCTCAAACTTCTCTTATCCTACCCTAACAAGTATGAAAACTACTCACCCATTATAAGGAAAAGAAAATAAAACAAAGGAGGAAGATAAAAAGAAAGAGATTAGAAGATTACAACTAGCTATTTGCGACCTCACCTTGGCAAGGATCAAGCGTAAGTGTAACGCTTTGAAAATCGTTTCGGTGAAATTTCGAAAAATCGGTAAAATAAGGGGGGTTTCTGTAAAAAGTCAAAATGCAAATATCTTATTATAAAAATTAAATATACATATTCTAGCTATGTAATTTCTATTATTTGGTGTTTATTGAGCCGCTGGTGAAATTTCAAATTCTCTGGAAAAAAAATATTATTTTATTATTATTTAAGCCGTCACTAATACATTTAATTAGGGAAAATTACAAATTGGAATGAGTTGAAACAAATTTTGTGCATCATAAAACATTAAATAAAATTTTATCATGTGGTTTTTGGAACGAAATCATTTGCCAAAACGGTTTAGAAATTATTGAAGAAAAAAGACTTTTTTTAGCGTAAATGGATGTTTGGGGTATTGTATTTATCATTTTTCATCACCCCACACCCGTACCCACACCCACACACCCCCATTAACTTATCCCCTTGAAGAATTCAGCAGCCCCCTCTTTTGTCCCCACTTGGATTTCAAGGAAAAGAAATGAAAGAAAAGAAAAGGAAATGAATGAAATTAGATAATAAGATATGGGCTTAGTTGACTTTGACCATTCCATTGACCCACACCATACATTCTCTCTCTCCCCCTCCCCATATCAGCCGAAACCTACAGCCCCTCTCAACAGCAGCCCTTCCCCCTTGCTTCTTGCTCCTTCTTGTTCAAAGAAAACCCCAAATTTCCATTAAAATCCAAAGAAAAACACTCAAAATCAAACCGAAATCAAAATCCACCTCCTACCCATTTTCCCTTGGCTACCATAGCATGGATCTAGGGATTTAGATTCCAATTTTGGAGGCTAAGTGTGCTTGGGGGATCTTCAAATTAATTGGGTATAAATTCTAACATTTTTGCTTAATGTGTTGTTAATTGTTTTAAGTTAGCTTAATTAAGTGTTAATGGAGAGTTGTAAATTCTAGGAAAAAGGGTTTGGATCAAGTTAGGGTTTGAATTCAATATGGTTGTTGTCACTTGTTTATGTTTGCAAGGTGTAGTTTGGCATGAGAAGACATGGAAAACCTAATTTAGTAAATAATTACAAATTGTTACTTGCAAAATGTCCATGCTTAAGCTTTTTAACAAACTAGTTTTTGGAAACTATGAAGATAATTGGGATTAAAATCTAATTAGGGTTTCTATCATTAGAGTATGGTTTTAATGAGTAGGTTAACTTGAAATTTAATGAAAAAGCTAAACTTGTAACTAGTTTGCTAATTTCTAGTTTAAAATTGTTAAAGGTGGTTAATATTGCAAACTAGGTTTTTAGTTTTAATTCAAAATATGAGATTAAAAATATGGTTAGAGTTTTTATCATATTATTAACTTTACTAAGTGTAGTTTAACACTTTAGTTCATAGGAATCCAACCTAAATTGTAGTTTGTGCATTTTGCTATGAAATTGTTAAAAAGGGTATTTTGTAAACTAGAATATTAGGGTTTTTGGAATTTAATGAGATTAAATTCCGGAAATTGTTTCTATGACTTATTTAAGATATTTAATAAATATATTGGCTGCTACATTCATTTAAACATCCTGTTTTGTACAAAAACGGCGAATTGTGCTTGCTAGATTTTCGGAAAAGTGACTTTTTAAGTAAAGTTGGGGTTTTTGTGAGTTTTAACCTAGTTTATATTAAAATTAGTGTTCGTGAATGTGCAAATGAGTGTGATTGGATTTTTCTCGATTGTTTGACGTCTGTACATCGACATCGAGGGTTGGTTTGACTATTCTTGCATGCGTAAGCGATAGGTTTGGACCTATGCGTGATACGCGTGCCGATTTGATTTTCGTATGCCGTTTCGATTTCGAATTTAGTTTTAATGCGATACGGTGCGTTATGATATGTAGGTACCCCATGTGAACTTCAAGACGACAAGCAAGCGCGTGGCGACGTCGGCACCGGCGAACGAGGACCAGGTGAGTAGATTTATATCTACGGGGAGAAGTCGGGTGGATGGCGTATAGCACCCCCGCAGTCCGTGGTGATGTATACGGATGCGTATACACACCAAAAATTTATGATATGTTGTTAGGATTTATTATTGATGATTTTAGATGGATATTGGTGTTGGATTGGTGCATGGTTACGAAACCTTAGGTAGTGGTTGCACCACACATACACACACACCCATATTTGCATACATTCTTCTTTCATATGTGCGTACATGGGATTATATATTGATGTGTATATTTACACATGGGTATGGGACTATGTGTTTATATACTGGATTTAAGGATAGTAATTGGGATTTGAGATGAGTCGATGATATTGGGCTTGAGGCCAGAAGATCCGTGTTGTGTTTTGGTTCGTATTGAGATATGACATGATGTTTTAGCGGGTCTTTTGACGTAGTGATTCTTACATGCATGCATACATAGATGGTATCAATATGGTACTAGACGTAGATCAGTACCCCGATCATGATATTTGATAAAGAGGATACCCGGTGAATAGTATGATGAATGTGATATTGACCCGTACCCAGATTGGGATGCCGTACGACGGATTTACGTACGAGCTATATTGATGATTGATCCGCACTCTTGACTTGGGATGCCTGATTATAGATAGGGTATCGGATATGATATTATTGAGGCGGGATCACCGACTATACATATACAGGTATGTATATGTATCGACTCAGATGATAGGCGGTTTCCCTTACCTGTAGTTCAGCTTGTTAGTTCAGCCGTATAGTTTAGTGTAGTTGTTAGATTAGATTAGACTTCGTACCTATTTCAAAAAACCAACGAATCGTGGGCATTCTTAAAGACAGCCCAAGGGATCCTACGGATATTTCAAAAGACGTATCTTTTCATAAAAACACCGTAGCCCCCTATTTCCAAAACCCATGATTCGTGTTATTTCAAAAGGCACCATTTGTAGGACTTATATTAGATTAATGCAGATTGTTATAGTTGCGTCTAGTTTTCAGCTCCCGCTCATTTTTGTGGTCCGCTTCGCATCGCATGCTTATTTTTATGTTTCATACTCCATTAGTGATATCATGCTGTTAGGGCACCAGCACCATTACCGATGATGCGTATGTACCACGTACACTTAATTGCCGGCTCACACACATCTTCATCGGTAATTGCCATGTCACGTACACCTTAGAAAATATTATTGCTTAACTTAGCTAGATAGCTAGTAGTTTGACATAATATTAGTGTACTTACCTTATATGCCAGCTTAGATATTGTAGTTATTACTTGTCACTTCATGCATACTGTTATTCATCGTTATGCCGCATTCATGGATTCTCATGCATATATTCACTATTTTACGTGTTATTGAGGTTTTGGATTCGGATTTCCATGAGATTTTCTGGATTTGGAGGAAAACCGCAAAAACATAAATAAACCTTTTCTCTCTTTTAAAATAAAAAGTGCGGTTTTCCTATGATGTATGAGTCGTCCACCATGAGTTTGCTGATGGATTTCGAGACCCGATTCGAGGAGTGGAGGAACCGTTTCGGGTACATGGTGGACCCGGTATGGTACCCCGGGGCAAGAGGAATGTGGTGTTGACGTTGAGCCTGGCTGGGGAGCACTACCTACCGGTGATATTACCCGACGCGTCGGATATCCGGAGGATACCGTCGTGATCTTGAGATGGATGGTAGGGGCCGGTCTGGACTGACGGCGCCCTAGATATTGAGATTGAGACATTGATATTTCGAGACATTGAGATTTATGTTTTGTGTCGATGCTAGACACTGTTGATACTGATTTCATTTATGATACCTCAGTTTAAAAATACAAAGGAAATCTCACTAATTTATGAAAACAGTTCTTCATTTACATGTATTCTGTTTTCATGCATTCATACCTCGTTCATATGATATATTGCTACCTGAGGCACTGACACGGGCACATGGGATTACACTCGGGTTAGATATTTACCCTAGCCTTGTTATAGGCTACGTGTTATTCATATTTTTGAGGATATATTATGATCAATGACCTAGGATTGCGTTATTTATGCGATTTCTGTGCGCAGATGTTTTTCTATTCACGAGTTGGCAACTCACCCCCGTTGTGTCCCAGTTTCTTGCAGGTTTGCCGTACAGGTTTCTTTACGGCTTTGCGGGCTCAGTTTCATTCGGGTGACTTGCTAGTAGGTGGGTTTTTCTTGTATCGTACCCATCATATTACCTTGTATAATATTATTCCGTTGTATCTAGTAAATTCCATCAACCAAACATGTATTTATTTTTGAGATAGAGACCAGTGATGTTATTCTTTCGACCTTAGAGTCGCGCGTTATATTTCTGGTGGTTTTGAGTTTCCTTTTGAGTTTTGATCCTCGCCGTGGGCGTTGTATATTATATTGCTTGTGTGGTTGTGACCGTCGATTGACGAAGAGCTAGCTCCCGCTTGGGGATGCCTTTTTTCTTGATTTCGTATACTATTCATGTTGTATCCCGTTTGGGGGCCAGTATTTACAAAGGAGACTCTGCCGAAATTTTAAGTAAATTTTTGATGTTTTAAAAACCGCATAATTCGGCTTATGCTATTGAAATTACTTGCTTTAAGTTGGTTTTTCCTGCACTCTACTACTTTTCTTGGTTTGGATTTCTGGGTTTTCGGTTTACTTAGATTACGTACGTCTCGAGACGTTCGTAGTTTAGGTGCCGGTCATGTTCCGTACTTTCGGGCCGTGACAGTAAGCATCACGGTTGTGTAAGGATAAAGAAAAAGAGAACAAGAAAGAAACAAACACAAATAACAACAACTAGATTAACAAATAAAAATTACAAGCAATTATAGTTAACAAAATAAGACAAGCATGGTAAGAACAAGAACTCCTTTATTCATTCTCCACTCACAAAAGCTCACTACAAGTTTTTAATGGAGAAGAGATGAGAGGAGGAAGAAGAACAACACATATAACCTAAATCTAAATACAAGAATAAGCACCCTTGGCTTTGGCAAGTTCTGGACTATTTATCGGCAGGGAACTGGAAATCTAGGGCAACAATCAGAACAAAAATGAAATGACCAATCTGCCCCTGAAAAATACTCAACTGAGGAGGCCGTACGGCCGCGGTTCCGCGGCCTAAGCATGCTTATGCCGCGGAACCGTGGCGCTTTAGAGGAGTTGGCTCCTCGTATTTTTTGTGCTTCTTAGTGTTGATGTTTGGATCAGTTTGGTACACTTTGTTTCTCAGAATCTCTCCACATTTCTTCCAGATTTGCAGCAGGTCAAAAGGTGATTTGATGTGGATCTTTTGCCATGATTTTCTCGAGCTCCGCGTAGATATGTTGGATCTTGTGTTGCCATTGAGCTTTGTGCATGAAAATGACATTGATTTGACATTTTGTCTCTTAAACTGGTGTGCGGCAACATACGGATAGAGAGCGGAGACCCGTGTTTTATCTGTAGTTGGCAGTAATCCGGATTTTGTCGTGCTTTTTCATGAATTTCACCATTTAGAGCCGAGAACATGTATCCTGCACTTTACTAGCAAACACGGCTTAAGAGTACCTACCGATAAACAATGTGATAAAAATTGGACGGTATAAAAATGCAAAAATCTGATATGAACAGGTCCTTACTGCAGTTTCCACAGGTCGTAAGGCCACTCCACAGAAAGCTGTAAGCAGCTCCGTGACTACATCGAGGAGCTCATTCATTCGGGACACCTGGCAGCATACTTACGGGACAAGCGGCAAGCTGACCGCGAGCAAGAGCAGCGTCCCCCTCCCGGCGAGTTAACAATCGGCCAGATCATGGTCATTTTGGTGGGGGGTACGTCGGATACCTACAAGTCTCAGCACCCTACACAGTACGCGGAGGCCAACATACATCCGAGGAGTTCAAACCGTGCCAATGAAAAGAACATCTACTAGCTTGTACTTTTTTCACTAAGGCGATGTAAATTTTTCTCAAGATCTTTCTGTTTATATAATAAGAAGGGATCAATAAAGTATTACAAAAAGAAGAGTTTGTTTATTCAAAGGGTACTATAGGCTCCTCAGCCGTACACCGAAAAAGAAAAATTACAATAGCGGGGGAAGGGGTGCAGGAAACACTGCTCGTGGTACTCCAAGCATATTTCCGCCAGCCGAGCCCTCGCCGCTTCAGCCCTTTGCTTCTGATGCCGCCCACGAAAGTCGGCATGGTGCCTTAATTGATAGCACTCAAGGATGAGCGCCACCGAGCGATCCCACCGACCCGCGGAGATCAGGCCGAAGCGCCGCAAAGACCTTAGCTTACCAACCGCCTCGTCCCTCAGCTGTTCGGACAAGGGGTTGCAGAGCCCCGGCGACGCCCTCCAGATGGAGTACATCAACAGCTAGAGCAGAAGGGAGCGCCGGGGAAACAGTCGGCCGAAATGATCCTCAATACGACCAATCACTAGCTGCACCGTGTCCTCGGTGCAGTACTGGTCATAGAGGTACACGTTCTCGAAATTTACGATGTCGGGGATCGTAAAAGGGAAGTCCTCCATTCTTACGTTTTGGGTGTGAAGAAAGGAGTGATCAACGCTCCCTCCGCTTTATAGCCCGCGACACCCTACGAGTCCAACAGTCGCTCGTTTCACCCGCAACTGTATCGCCATGCGGCAGGCATCGAGCCTTTCTCGTTGAAATCGAAACGACGCGGCTCCGGCGCTCCAACTCCCCTATGCGTTCATGACACGTGTCGCCCGCCACCGTTCCTCTTCCCCACACTCACATCGGGAAGGTCGGACAGAACCTCACGAATCGACTGGGCGGCTTCACTGCTCGGTCCGTCCTTAGCAGGCCTCTTATGGCCTTTCCAGCGCTAAGGATCGAAGCCCTCGCCAAGAGGCGGCCGAGCGGCTACCCCGCTCGACTATCCCTGGCTGGTAGTTCCCTACCCCACGACGCCAGGGATCAAAACCCTCACCAAGAAGCGGCCGAGTGGCTACCCTGCTCGGCTATCCCTGGCTGGTAGTTCCCTACCCCATGACGCCAAGGATCAAAGCCCTCACCAAGAGGCGGCCGAGCGGCTACCCTGCTCGGCTATCCCTGGCTGGTAGTTCCCTACCCCATGACGCCAGGGATCAAAGCCCTCGCCAAGAGGCACCGGGCAGTAACCCTACTCGGCCCGTCCTTAAGGATCAAAGCCCTCGCCAAGAGGCACCGGGCAGTAACCCTGCTCGGCCCGTCCTCAGTAGGCCTCTTACGGCCCCTCCCGCGCTAAGGATCAAAAGCCCTCATCAAGAGGCAACCAGGCCCGCCCTTGCTCGGTTATCCCTGGCTGGTAGTTCCCTACCCCATGACGCCAGGGATCAAATCCCTCGTCAAGAGGCACCGGGCAGTAACCCTGCTCGGCCCGTCCTTAAGGATCAAAACCCTCGCCAAGAGGCACCGGGCAACAACCCTGCTCGGCCCATCCTTAGCAGGCCCTTTACGGCCCCACCCACGCTAAGGATCAAAAGGCCTCGTCAAGAGGCAGCCGGGCCCGCCCTTACTCGGTTATCCCTGGATGGTAGTTCCCTACCCCACGACGCCAGGGATCAAAGCCCTCACCAAGAGGCGGCCGAGCGGCTACCATGCTCGGTTATCCATGGCTGGTAGTTCCCTATCCCGCGATACCAGGGATCAAAGCCCTCGCCAAGAGTCACCGGGCAGTAACCCTGCTATACCCGTCCTTAAGGATCAAAGCCCTCGCCAAGAGGCACTGGACAATAACCCTGCTCGGCTCATCCTTAGTAGGCCTCTTACGGCCCCTCCCGCGCTAAGGATCAAAATCCCTCATCAAGAAGCAACCGGGACCGCCCTTGCTCGGTTATCCATGGCTAGTAGTTCCCTACTCCACAATGCCAGAGATCAAAGCCCTCGCCAAGAGGCACCGGGCAGTAACCCTGCTCGGCCCGTCCTTAGCAGGCCCTTTACGGCCCCTCCCGCGCTAAGGATCAAAGCCCTCATCAAGAGGCAACCGGGCCTGCCCTTGCTCAGTTATCCCTGGCCGGTAGCTCCCTACCCCACAACGCCAGAGATCAAAGCCCTCGCCAAGAGGCACCAGGCAATAACCCTGCTCGGCTCTTCCTTAGCAGGCCCTTTACGGCCCCTCCCGCACTAAGGATCAAAAGCCCTTATCAAGAAGCAACCGAGCCCGTTCTTGCTAGGTTATCCCTGGCTGGTAGCTCCCTACCCCTCAACGCCAGGGATTGAAACCCTCGCCAAGAGGCCACTGAGCAGCTTCACTGCTCGGTCCATCCTTAGCCACCTCTTACGGCCCTTCCAGCGCTAAGGATTGAAGCCCTCACCAAGAGGCAACCGAGCAGCTACCATACTCGGTTATGATGGATGTCGTTCACTACCCCACGAAGCCAGACACCTAAGCCCTCGCAAAGAGGCAACCGAGCATCTACCATGCTCGGTCATCCGTAGCTAGTGTTACTAACCGCCGACGCCACGGTCCGAGCCCTCGCCATGAGGCCATCCACGTCTAAGTGATCCCAACCTCGACTTCGGGGCCATGGAGATACCGACCCTTCACCGGTCTTTTCACACTTGGCAAATAGTCGAATTCGACTCGACGTGCGATCGCCAGACAAAGAATCGACCTGACGTGAAAGCCGGACCGTGCAATTACAAATGTTTTCCACAAACAAAAGGAAAATATGCACACAAAGAAGCAGCAAAAAGATTTTTTATTCACATAAATCAAAAGTCTCTACAAAGGTATTATGGGCTCCCCAGCCTAACAAAGTGCCCGGAGGCTAACAAAATTTCATAGCAAAAGAGAGAAATAAGGAGACGTGGGGCTTCAAGCCTTGGGGGCGGGCACATCCTCGGCGAGCGGCGCCTCCCCTGCGACCACCGGGGCGGCATCTTCAGGGTCGGCACCTCCGGCGGGAACTTCGGCACCGGCAGCTGGGGCGACCGACTTACCCCTCACACTCCCACCGGGGGCCGCTTTCCCTGCATCATGTCCGGGGGCGATTCCCTGTACGTCGTCGGCGAGAGGGTATAAGGCCCGGAGCTCGGCATCAGGGAACTCCGACATCTGAGCCTTGACAGAATCAAGGGCATCGTGCCAAATGACGCCCCCGACACTGGCAAGGTCGGCGTAGAACTAATCTGATTTTTTGTATCTCTCTACCTCCTTCCATGCCCGGTCCTTCGCCGCCTCGTTCTCCTTCCGGAGGCTGCTCACCGTCTTCTTCATGGTAGCAACGAGCACCCGGGAGTCCTCCAACTGGGACTCGGCGGCTCGGGCGGCCTCTCGGTACCGAGCGACCTCCCTGTTACTAGCCTCCACCCGGGCCTCAAGGGCAGCAGCCCTCTCCATCGCTACCCCTAGCTCATGCCTTAATCTCTCAACCCGCAAGGAGGACTCGCCTACGGCCCGCATCGCCGGAACAATCTCCTCGTCCTCCATGTGGACGACGAGGGCGGAATGCTGGAGGACCTGAAAAAAGAAAGAGGTTAAAAAAAGGGAGGAAAGCACCCGACCACGCGAATAAAAGTGCTGAATGAAAAACCGGGTGAGGTGCGAACACTAACCTGCACAGCCTCTTGAGCTATCGCCGCCATTTAGGCCCAGAGAGTTCCTCGAGGGACCCTGCCTCCTGCCGACCTCTCCAAATCCGAGAGTAGGCTATCGGCGACAGAAAGCCCCGAGGGCACCTCGAAGCGAGGCTCCCCATCGTCCACAAGGATCGGGGAAGCCGGGGAGCGGGGCGCCCTCTTATGAGACCTATTGAGGGACGGCGTAGGAGAACCCTCCTCGTCTCCCACCTCGGGGGACCGAGGCTCTTGCGCCTGGGCACGCTTTCAAACCGGCGCCCGACTAGACTCGAGGGCCCGGGGCTCGCATGGGCACCTGGGTGAAAGGGCCACCGGCGGAGCTGGAACGGACGATGGGCGAGAAGGACCGGCGCCTTTGGACTTCTTCCCCCTCTTTACATCGACCACTGCCGCGTGGAACTTGCTCATATCCATGGGTCCTACATAAGACAGAAATACGAGGAGTCGGCGATGCCAGGAAAAATGAAAGAATGGCACAAGTCTAAACAGGTCGCCTGAGAGCTCTCAACTTACCCGCTTACTCGACGGGGCTGAACCCGGCCCAACTGAGGGCCCGCTCAGACAGCAGCACGTCAACCCAAGGAAGGGGCTCCCACTTCGACACCGCCACCGCATCGGGATCAATCGACCGCCTCACCCACGGACAGCTGGCCTTTTGCCACAGGGTGGGCACAGGCCAATCCTTGCCCTCGGGCGGCGCGATAATGAAAAACTTCTTTTTCCATTCGTGAATAGAAGAAGGCACTACGACAACCCCCGACCCGGGGGCGTCTCCCCGCTGTCTTCTAAAGGAGAGGTATACCCAGCTTGGCTTGCCCCTACGAGTGTCGGGGTGGTTCTTGTAGCAAAGAGAAGAGAGGAGAAGATTCAGGCTGAAAGGGATCTGATACAATTTCAACCGGACCAGGAACCCGAAGAGGATTCTCCAAATGTTCGGTGCTAGCTGGCCCGGAGCTAACCCAAAACAATTTAACGCCTCATTCACTTCAGGGGAGAAGTGCAGACGCACCCCGGCCTAAAAGGCCTCCAGGTACTAGGCAATCCCCTTGCTTTGTACCTGGTTTGCCCTCTCCCCCTCCTCGGCCAAATGAAGCGAATAGCCTGGAGGGATCAAGAAACGGGTCTTGATGTTAGCGAGCTCCTCCGCACGCCTCAACGAGGATCGCATGCCAAGAACACCCGCGGCCTGAACTCTGGGGGCCACCCTATCTTCTCGGGTGAACTCCAGCTCAGAGGGAGAAGAGGAAGAAGTGGAAGAAGAAGAAGTAGAAGAGGAAGCTTCAGAGGACCCCCTAGACTCTACCCGCACTATATCTACAGACTCCTCAGAAAAAGACATCTAACCTGATTGAAGAAAGGTGTCCTCGGGAGATCAAAAGCAAGGAGTCTGAACTGGGGAGAAGAGCGCCGAGCTAACAAGACTCTGGACGAGGAAAGTATGAAGATGTATGGGCCTTAATGGGGACCCCACCTCTATTTACAGTTGTCGGCATACACATCCAACGGCGACGGTCATCTCCCGCCAAAAAGACTCATCGCGATGGCCACCATCGCTCCACCAGTCGCACGCATATTGGTCGCATCCCATCGGATGCCAGAAATCTGCGGCCC
Source organism: Agapanthus africanus (assembly GCA_030015575.1). Taxonomy (NCBI): domain Eukaryota; kingdom Viridiplantae; phylum Streptophyta; class Magnoliopsida; order Asparagales; family Amaryllidaceae; genus Agapanthus; species Agapanthus africanus. The sequence continues at coordinate 788,303,174 of CM057337.1, forward strand.
GTCGCGTCGGCCAACCAGCGCCGGACACGTGGGCTGTAGCTTCGGTGAACATATGCACGATCCGGCACATCCTCTTTAATGCAGGATCTGGCCCCTGATCCGCGGACGTCGTCAAGAGAATACAACTGATTGCCCGGGAATGTACACTTACGCTATCAACGGAAAGGAGCTCACCTCGGGCGACCCGGCAGACCACTCTCGACCCGACCCGTGAATAGGTCGGGACGAGAGTGGGGGGCTAATGATGATGCTCGATATCGGCGATCTCCCAGATTGTGATACGTGGCTGATGATATGTCCCGAAGTTCGCAAAGAAGGGCCAAGAACAGCACGTCGGATGAACACCCGGGTTTACGACCCTTGGACGTAGCCGACCCTCTGTGACCGACCACACAACTCCTATGCCCGCCTTACAAACAACTGTTGGCTCACCTCCGAGCCCCCGCACAACTGGCCTCCTCGGCCCTCTCAGCTCATCTCCGGGCTCTAGCAGAACCAGGACACCACGGCCTCCCGCTCGTCCCCGAGCTTCCCGCCGAGCTCATCCTCCTCGGTCTCATCCTGACCGACCCGCAGCACTGATCACAGGCTCCCATACTACGGCTCCGCGAATCTTACCATGCGCGAGATATCCACCGCCCACGATCCCACGTTCCACGCCATCACGATCCCCCATTAACGAGCATGTCTCGCCATTAATGCGGGATCCCGCTTATCACGCGGACGTGACGTCGGGAATGTAACGGCCGGCGTGATTCTCGCGCCTGCCTGCCCATCGCTGCCGCTATATAAACCCCTCTCTCAGACGATCAAGGTACGCAATTCTCTCCTCACTAGGCCGTAACTCTGCTCAAATATCCGATCTAACTTGATCGTCGGAGGGTTCTCGGTGGTACAACCATCCCGGGACTTCCTTGCAGGTAGCTCGGCCACAACCGCCTCAAACCCATTGAGATCCACACGCTTCAGGAGGCAACCTCCAAATCAATCTTAGCCGCCCATCTTCGCTCGACAGCAGATCTACGGAAGGTAACATCTTGACGTGATACGACGTGTCAACAATAAAATTCAAATTTCAAATTTTGGTGCAACTATTAGGCTATATTACACGATGAGGAGTATAAATAGACCTTTGAATTCTTGAATTCATGCATGTTTTCTCAAAGAACTAATCCCATAATTTGTTTAGGTGTTCATTTGATATACATAGAGATTCAGACAAACCTATTTACAAAGTTTTATTCTATATCGACATGAGCGGCTATAATGAAGGGCTATATATTATTTACCTTGAAAACTATATAATATCGGTTTGTTGTAATAGAATAATTAATTTAATATTGACAAAAACTATATCAAGAATAAAAGACCTCATAATGTTCATATATATTACTAAAGTTTAGGAAGACACCACCCACTTAATTTTATCCTTAAAAAAAACCTCTTAATTTGAAAGCGCCAACAGTGGTATACAGTAAATGTCATTTTGAGGTAATGTTAAACTTTTGACCAATCAATGTTTCATTATAAATAAATTTGATCGCTCGTTTAATTAAACACATTTGGTAAGAATAATGCTATTGACAAGGACAAATATAGTGTTTATAAATAATGGAGTTAAGTAAGCATATTTTTCATAGCAAATATAGTAAATTTAGTGCTAATTAAGCGCTTATGGTAATTTTTCCTGAGCTTGGGGGTTGATGATGCTCGATATCGGTGGTCTCCCAGATCAGGACACGTGGCAGATTAAGTGTCCCAGAGCATGCAAGAAAGGACTTACAGTGGCCGACCAGACCACTTCTGTGCCCGTCCTACAAGCAAACGTTGGCTCACCTCCGAGCCCCCAGCACAATTGGCCTCCTCGGCCCCACAGCTCGTCTCCGAGCTATCGCAGGCCCGAGCCTCCTCGGCCCTCTCAGCTCGTCTCCGGACTCGAGCAGAACCAAGATACCTCGGCTCTCCCGCTCCTCCGCGGGCTCTCCCGCCGAGGTTATCTTCCTCGGTCTCATCGACCAACCAACAGCACCGCTTGCAGGCGTAACCGCCATCCCGCGAATCTCGCCATGCGCGAGATCTCCGCCGGCCACATCCCACGTTCCACGCCACCACGATCCCCCATTAACGAGCCTATCTCGCCATTAATGGGAGATCCCACTCATCACGCGGGCGTGACGTCGGGAGCGCAACGGCCAGCGTGATTCTCGCGTCTGCCTCGCCTGCTACCACCGCTATATAAACCCCTTCTTCAGACGGTTCAAGTAAGTCATTTTTACTCCACTAAGCCGTTACTCTACTCGGATCTTTAGTCTAACTTGATCGTCAGAGGGTCCTCGGTGATATAACCACTCCGGGACTTCCTTGCAGGTAACTCGGCAACCACAACCTTAACCCATTGAGATCCACACGCTTCAGGAGCGACACGCTCCAGATCAAATCTCAGCCATCTATCGCCGCCATCAGCAGATCAACGGGAAGCAACATCTGAAGGAGATCTCGCGACTTCCATCAGCTGGCGCCGTCTGTGGGAACACCTTGATTCCACAAAAACATAAGTTTGCCTCCCGATCTCAACCTAATGGCGATCGATCATCACGACGATCCAAGCCCCAGCCGCCGCCTCCCGTTCAACGGAGGCACGGACGAACCCCTTCCGCCGAATGCCATCAACGCCCTCGCCGGCTGGATAGACCGACTCGCATCCATTTTGGAGGCGCTGATCCGCGTCCAAACGGCGGGGCAAGATCACCAGGTTGCCGCTCCCCCTCCTTGGGGCCAGGACCCCTACAGGGAGAGAGAAGGCTTCGTCCGCGTCGGCACTGCCGACCACCGCCTCGCTACCTCCCACGGCCGAGGATCTCCTGGACCGATACATTCTAAGACCCGTTGGGCGCCCTACAGCTCGACACCAAGGTCCGTTGCCAGAGCACCTCGCCCCGAGATCCTCCGCGCGCCTGTCCCTACCGAGGAGATGTCTGTCAGCTCGCCTGCTACCAGGCATGACCGACACCCCCTCCCTCGATGAGGTCACGCGGACATAACTCACCACGGCGGCTCGAGGGCCACCTCGCCGGGGGATCTAAGGAACCTCCTTGAGAGCCAGACGTAGGCCTCCAACAACAGAGGTCGGGAATCAGAATGCTCCGAGTCGTCGGGATACCACGACCGACTCGACGCCCTCGAGAAGAAGATCGAGGGTATGCACCGGGAAGGACACCGCTCAAGCGACAGGGCTAAGTATGCCGCCGACTCGCTCACCAAACCGTTCACCGAGGAGCTGCTCGCCGTCCACGTCTCCTCCCGCAACAAGCCCATAAAGGTCTCCCTCTTCGACGGCAAATCTAATCCGCAGGACCACTTGGATGGATTCACCGCGGGAATGAGCTTCCAAGACCACTCAGATGCCGCCCAGTGCCAAGCTTTCCCGGCCACTCTCATCCACTCCCAGCGAGACTAGTTCAGGGGACTCGAGCTGCGCTCGATCTCAACCTTCGACGAGCTGGCCACACAATTCCTCGGCCACTTCGTCGGGAACAGACGGCAGAAGCGCACAGTCGACCATCTCTTCACGATCAAGAGCGGGGACAAGGAGATGTTCAAATCATACGTCACCAGCATCTACAACACCCTTCTCGAGGTCCCAGAGCACCGGGACGAGACGGTCATCACGGCTCTGAGGTCTGGTCTTAGGCACAAGGAGTGGTTGCACTCCTTTGCATTAGCGCAACCTAAGACCATGGCCGAGGTAAAGGCCTTGACCGAGTGTGAGGTCCAGCTCGAATCCGAGGTGAACGCAAACCTCCCCCGGGCCGAGCAATCTGACCAAAAAAGAGGGCAAGAGAAGAGAGAAGGGGACCTGAACGGCAAAAACCCTACCTCCCAAAATTTCAGGAGTACACCCCGCTCAACGTCTTACAGGCGGTGCTACTAGAAGAGGCCAAAGGTAAGGGGTTCTTCAAGCTTCCCCCGGTCCCGCGAATGGCCTCAAAGCGAACCCGGGGCCCCTACTGCGGCTTTCATAGGTCACTAGGCCACTCAACGGAGAACGACAAACAACTCCGAGACTATATTGAAGAGCTCATCCGTTCGGGGCACCTCGCAGCGTACCTGAGGGACAAGCGGCAAGCTGACCGCGAGCAGGAGCAGTGTCCCCCTCCAGCCGAGCTGACCATCGTCCAGATCATGGTGGTGTTAGCGAAGGATATGTCCGGTACCCACGAAGCTCGGTACCTTATGACGGGCATAGATGCCAACAGACATCCGGGGGGCTCGAGCTGCACGAATAAGAACATCTACTAGCATGTATTTTCTTTTCAGAGCAATGTACATTTTTCTTGAGATCTTTTGTTTATATAATAAAGGGATCGATAGAGCATTACAGAAAAGAAAAAGAGTTTTATTCGTTCAAGAGGTACTATTGGCTCCTCAGCCGTAAATAAAAAAAAAGATTACAATAGCGAGGGAACAGGGTGCAAAGAGCACTGCTCGTGGTATTCTGACGATATTTCCGCCAGCCGAGCCCTCGCAGCATCCAGCCTCTGCCTTCGATCCCCTCCCCCCCGCGAGCGTCGGCATCGTGCCTCAATTGGTAACACTCACGAACGAGCGCTTCTGAGCGATCTAGCCGACTCGCAGAGATCAAGCCGAACCGCCTCAGAGACCTTAGCTTACCTATGGCCTCGTCGAACAGCATTTCAGATAAGGGGTTGTAAAGCCCCGGCGACGCCCTCCAGATGGAGTACATCAGCAGCTGAAGGAGGGAGGACCGCCGGGGGAGCAATCGGCCGAAATGGTCCTCAATCCTGCCTATTACCAACTGCACCGTGTCCTCAGTGCAGTACGGGTCGTAGAGGTAGACATCCTCGAAGTTTATGATATCTTCGATGGTGAAAGGGAAGTCCTGCATTCTTGCATTTTGGGTGTGAGGGAAGGAGTCATCAACAATCGCTCCATTTTATAGCCCACGACGCCCCGGGAGTTCAACGGTCGCCCGCAACTGTGCCACCACGCGGCAGACACCGCGCCGCTCGATGCGAAATCGAAACGGCGCGGCTCTGGCGCTTCGCCTCCTCCACGCGTTCGTGGCACGTGTCAATCGCGACTGTCCATCTCCCCAAAGCCCTCGCCAAGAGGCAACACTGCAGCTACCCTGCTCGGCTATCCCTGTCCTGTAGCTTCCCTACCACACAACGCCAAGTATCAAAGCCCACGCAAGAGGCAGCCCTGCAACTACCCTGCTCGGCTATCCCTGGCTGGTAGCTTCCCTACCACATAATGCCAGGGATCAAAGCTCTCACCAAGAGGCAACCAAGCAGCTTCACTGCTTGGTTCATCCTTGGCAGGCCTCCCACAGCCCCTCCAGCGCCAAGGATCTAGGCCCTCACGAAGAGGCAACCCAGCAGCTACCCTTCTCGGCTATCCCTAGCTGGTAGCTTCCCTACCACACAACGCCAGGGATCAAAGCCCTCACCAAGAGGCAGCCAAGCAGCTACCCTGCTCGGCTATCCCTGGCCTGTAGCTTCCCTACCACACAACGCCAGAGATCAAAGCCCTCACCAAGAGGCATCCCTGCAGCTACCCTGCTCGGCTATCCCTGGCCAGTAGCTTCCCTACCCCACAACGCCAGGGATCAAAGCCCTCGCCAAGAGGCAGCCCTGCAGCTACCCTGCTCGGCTATCCCTGGCCTGTAGCTTCCCTACCACACAACTCCAGGGATCAAAGCCCTCGTAAGAGGCAGCCCTGCAGGTACCCTGCTCGGCTATCCCTAGCTGGTAGCTTCCCTACCACACAACGCCAGGGATCAAAGCCCTCACCAAGAGGCAACCAAGCAGCTTCACTGCTTGGTTCATCCTTGGCAGGCCTCCCACGGCCTCTCCAGCGCCAAGGATCTAAGCCCTCACGAAGAAGCAGCCCAGCAGCTACCCTGCTCGGCTATCCCAGGCCTGTAGCTTCCCTACCACACAATGCCATGGATCAAAGCCCTCGCAAGAGGCAGCCCTGCAGCTATCCTGCTCGGCTATCCCTGGCTGGTAGCTTCCCTACCACACAACGCCAGGGATCAAAGCCCTCGCTAAGAGGCACCGGGCAGCAACCCTGTTCGGCCATCCTTAAGGACAAAAGCCCTTGCCAAGAGGCACCGGGCAGTAACCCTGCTCGGCCCGTCCTTAAGGATCAAAGCCCTCGCAAAAGGCAACCGGGCCCGCCCTTGCTCGGTTATCCCTGGCTGGTAACTCCCTACCCTAACAAACCAGGGATCAAAGCCCTCGCCAAGAGGCACCGAGCAGCTACCCTGCTCGGCCATCCTTAGCAGGACACTCCCGGCCCCTTCCGCGCTAAGGATTAAAGCCCTCGCAAGAGGCAACCGGGCCCGCCCTTGCTCGGTTATCCCTGGCTGGTAGCTCCCAACCCCAACAAACCAGGGATTAAAGCCCTCGCCAAGAGGCACCGAGCAACTACCATGCTCGGCCATCCTTAGCAGGACACTCACGGCCCCTACCGTTCTAAGGATCAAAGCCCTCGCCAAGAGGCACCGAGCAGCTACCCTGCTCGGCCATCCTTAGCAGGCCACTCACGGCCACTCCAACAACTGAGGAACATGAACTCAACAAGAGGCATCCGGTTCTACGTCTAAGCAATCTCCACCTCGACTTCGGGGCCATGGAGATACCGTCTTCGCACCGGTCTTTGCACACTCGGCAATCGAACAGATTCAACTCGATGTGTGACCGCTAGACAAAGAACCGACGCAAAATGAAGGAGGTCTGTGCAAATACAAGTGTCTACCAACAAAATGAAGTACAGGCATAAAGCACAAACACTGCTACGAAAACAAAAATTTCTATTCACAAAGCTAAGAGTCTTTGCAAGGGTATTATGGGCTCCCCAGCCTTACAAAATGCCCGAAGGCCTACAAAATACCCGAGGCAACAAAAAGAACAAAAAACATGAAGACAAGGGGCTTCAGGCCTCAGGGCCGGGCACGATACCGATGAGATCGATGTCCACCACAATTGGGGATGCGTCCGTCACAGGAGCCTCGGCGTCACCCTCGCCGAGAGTCCCTTCCCCGACAGCGCTCCCAGGGGCATCCCCCTGCTCGTCATCCCCGTTGGGATATTCTGCTCGGAGCTCTTCATCAGCAAACTCCGGCACCTGGGCCTTGACGGCATCGAGAGTCTCGTGCCAGATGAGGGTGGTGGCCGAGGCAAGGACAGTGTAGAACTGCTCCGACTTCTGGAAGTTCTCCACTGCCTCCACCGCCCTGAGGTCGGCCCTCTTCGCTGCCTCTACCGCAGCCCCCAGCTCCTTTCGGAGGGTGCTCACTGACTTCTTCATGGTGCCGACGAGCACCTCAGAGCCCTGAAGCTTGGTCTCGACGGCCTGGGCGGCCTCGCGGAACCTGGCCACCTCCTGCTTCGCTGCCGCCGCCTCCTGCTTCGCGGCCGCCGCCTCCTGCCTCCCGGCAGCCACCTCGTCCTCGAGGGCAGCAACCCTCGCCATCGCCGCCTTCAGCTCCCGCTTCGAGCTCTCCCCCAGCGAGGAGAGCTCGCCCGCGGCTCGCATCGCCGGGGCTATCTACTCCACCTCCATCCGGGCGACGATAGCGACGTGCTGGAGGACCTAAAGAAATCAGAGGGGGATCAGAAAGAAAAAGGGGCACCAAATCTCGCAAACAAAGAGACGGTGTACGAGCGCTAACCTGCAGGGCCTCTTGGGCGATGGACACCAGTTGAGCCTTCAGCGTCCCCCCAGCGACCCGGCCCCCGGCCGACCTCTCCATGTCGTGCAGCAAGCTGTCAGCGATGGAAAGCCCCAAGGGCACCTCGAAGCGGAGCTCCCCCGCGTCCTCCAAGATCGGAGAGTCCGGGGTCCGCGGAACTGTTCGGGAGAACCTCTTGAGAGACGACGACGGAGAGCTCGTCTCCACCTTCGAAGCTCGGGCATCCTCTCCCCGAACCCTCTTTCTGCTCGGCACCTGGCTGGGCCACGGGGCGCGATCCGCACTCGAGCGTTGGGGCGGGACGGCTGCTTGGGAAGCCGGGACCGACGTCTGATTGGAAGAGATGGCCCCTCCGGCCTTCGACCCCTTCTTCGGCTTGCGCATAGCTGCTCGGAGGAGGCCCGCGTCCATGGTTTCTGCACGAGACAAGATATAGTGGAATCAGCGACACAAGCAAAGTGAGAACAAATACCATCTCTTAACTTACCGACGAACTGGGCGGGGCTGAGCCCGGCCCAACTGAGGGCCCACTCAGAAAACAGCACATCAGCCTGAGGAATAGGCTCCCACGCCGCCACTCTCGCCGCGTCGGGGTCATTGGACGGATTTCCCTGCCAGCACCTATCGCTAGACCACTGGACGGGTATGGGCCAGTCCTCACCCTCTGGCGGCCCGACGAAGAAAAACTTCTTCTTCCAATCGTGGATGAAAGAAGGCAGGACGACAACCCCTGACCCGGCTACGCTCCTCCGCTGTTTCCTAAAGGAGAGGTAAACCCACCTCGGGTCGCCCGCACGAGTCCCGGGATGACTTTTATAAATAAGGGAGGAGGCGAGGATGGACATACTAAAGGGGATCATCTGCAACTTCAGCCGGACCAAGAACCCAAGGAGAATTCTCCAGGAGTTCGGCACCAGCTGGCCCGGGGCTAATCCAAAATAATTTAACGCAGCTACAACCTCGAGAGAGAAAGGCAGGCGCATTCAGCTCCAGAGGGCTTCAAGGTACAAGACGATCTCTCTACCCTTCACCTGATCTGCCATCTCTCCTTCCTTGGCCCATCGCAGCATGTAGCCGGAGGGAATATGGAAACGAGCCCGAGCGGTAGCAAGCTCGTCCTCACATCTTGCTGAGGACGATGCACCAAGCGCATCCGCCGCTCCCGGAACCGCCCCAGAGGTGCGCCCCCGGGGAGAGGATCTGACCCCAACTTCCCGAGGGGGCTCCAACCTAGGGGAAGAATCCCTAGTATCTACCCCTGCGACATCTACAGACTCCTCAAAACAAAACATCTAACCTGAAGAGAAGAAATCCTTGAGAAGATAAAACGCTGAGATCCGACCTAATGGGGAGAGCACCGAGCTAACAAGACTCAGAATCAAGAAAATGGGAAGAAAGAGAGATCCTTATACAGGCCTCCCCTCGATTTATACAGCCAGCACCCTCATCCAACGGCGATGGTCGACTCCCGCCAAAACGGTTTGCTGCACTCAACGGCCACGATCGCTCCATCTGTCTCAAGCATATTGGCAGCGTCCCACGGATGCCAGAAGCCTGCGGCACGTCACATCAGCCAACCGGCATCCGACACGTGGCTCGTCGCTTCAGGAAAGAGCACACAATCCGGCACACCCTCTTTAATGAAAAGGATCCCGCCTTGATTCGCTGGCCTCATCCAGAAAAGACAACCAACTGCCCAGAGACACGCCCGACAATATCTTCGGGAAGGAGCACACCTAGGGTGATGTTCATATCATAATTTTGCATTATTATATTCCTCATTCTTATTCATTTTACAAATAAACATGTGGTTTTGATCCATGTCTGCTACATAGTTGCAGGTTACAGGTTCTCAGAACAAAACAGTGAAAATGATGAAAAGACGATACAAAAGTGATACCACCACTAACGAATGGAAGAATCTTGATCATGCCTACAGTTTGAGGGACAAATGAAGATCAATGAGCAAGTTCACAAAATACAAAGGCAGCACAAGATTCAAGACTTTGACATGAAGAAAAGGGTAAAAGTCCACGACATTATGCCATAATTAAGACTTTAGTGATAATCAATCCAACCACAATTGGAATTAACTCGTTAGAACAAATAGATAATACACAAAATCCTTATGGACCAACCCGTACTCACCGTCTAGCTACCAAGCGACGTCGTTCTTGATTGCGGTAATTAATTCTTTGATTTCAAAATCTTTATCAATCAAATGGCGCCGTTGCCGGGGATGGCATAGTTATTTTCTTTTTGCAATTTCGGGTTAATATAAAATCATAAAATTCATAAAAACTGAAAAATTTTAAAAATAAAAAAAATTATCATCTTGTTATTTTTTGAAGGGTGTTTCGTATGAATTGTGCAGGATAGACGAACGAATTCAGATCTGGAAAAATCCAGAGAGCAAAACAGAAAACAGCAGATCTGAACAACAGAGGAAAATCAGAATAGAGGAACAGAAGAAATTTCGGAAACTGAACCGCAGAGTCCACCGCGTTTCCGCCGCAGAAGCAGCACATTGACCGCGGAACCGCGGTTCCGCGGTGACGTCAGCGCGTGGAAAACTCTCTGTAAGCACTTTTTGTTCTTCTGAACCCCCTTATCTCCTCCAAAAAAAAAATTCCTGCAGGGTTCTTTGCACAAAAACTTCTTCCCCTTCTCCAATAACTTGATCTTGTGCAGGATTCTTTTGCGCCGCAATAAAAAAATTGTTTGCAAGTGATTTTGTTTACTGCTTTGCATATTTAAAATTGACTTTAAGGTGCTTTTACACCAATCCAGATTGGGTGGGGATTTCATTACCCTTTCTAGGACCCCAAAAATCACATAAAGCATATTGCATTGACCATCAAGTTAATTAAAAAAAGATTAGACTCAGCCTTAAGAACTGTCGCGCTTGATAGGATAAAAGAATAGTTGTAGGTATCGATCGTTGATCTAAACCTGATTTTGTAGTGCCTAGGCTAGACAGGTGGGGAAAGGTAACTTTAAAAGGCCCGTCTCACGGTGATTCGTGAGCGGATCCCTCCTTTCTCTACTTGTGCTTACCTGGACACAATTGGCGGTGAAGAGGCGATTTGAGGTCTTCACATCTTGCCCTTTGGAACAGTTAGGAGCAGTCTAGTTGACCTAGGTGACCCTAGATCTAGGCTTGATTGTGCATTTGTGATTGATTGAACGTGTGTCTAAGCCTTTTATTGAAAATCTTTTTTCAAAAAGCTCCTTATAAAAAAAAATACACAAAAAAGGAAAAATAATTACAAAAACTTGCCACTTGTCGCTAAGAAATCCGTTGCATCTCACTTGCACCACTTTCCTTCCATTGACGTTTTCTTACCCCCACCTTCTGTTTTCACCTTTTGACTACTACCTCTTTAGTGTATGTCCGGTTGGACTAGGGACACTAGTGCCTGATTAGACCGTGTCTCGTTAGTGTCGACTAACGATGCTTTCGACTCCGAAGTCGAAATTCCTTCCACTTCTTTACCTTCACCTTCATATTCTTCATCTTCTAAGAAGATGTCGGGATTCAATCCTAATAACCCCTTACCCGCGGGACTGATTCCACCTCCTCTAGGTGCGAATAACCCACAACACCCACCTGTTGAAGCACCCCAACGAATCGCGCTATAGGATCTTTTCTACCCTATCCGTACCGCCTTACCAACTTGTCTTTCACTTCCACCGGCAAATGGTGATAACTTTGAGATTAAACCCCACTTCATCAACATGTTGCCAAAATTTCATGGACAGGAATCCGAAGATGCCTATATCTTCATAAACAAATTCCAGAATGTTTGCGCAATGATGAAGACAACACAACTTTCTGATAATGCTATAAGGCTACGTGTCATTCCATTCACCTTATGTGACCTAGCCAAGAAATGGTTATATAGTACAGCATCACACTCGATTAAAAATTGGGAAGAGTTTGTTAAAACTTTTCTAAAAAAGTTTTACCCACATCACAAGACCGCGAGAATTCGCAGAGATTATTCAATTTTCCCAGCTTCCTTCCGAACCTTTTTGGAAGTGTTTTGAAAGATTTAAAGACCTACTTGTTCAATGCCCTCACCACGATATCGAGAATTGGCAATTTTGCCAAACTTTATACGAAGGATTAAACACAGCAACTAAGCAGTTGTTGGAAACCATTTGTCAATGTCACTTTCTAACAAAATTAAACGAGAAAGCTTGGCAGTTTCTCGACGATCTTGCTGAACAAACACTTAAGTGGTAAAGCACTAAGACCACCTCACATTCTTCAACAGGTCAGTCTAGGGCAGGCATACATCAACTAGATATATCGATTGCAATGAAGGCCGAAATGGCCGCACTTACGAAAAAGCTAGAAGCAATTGAGAGCAAATTCTCATCGCCTTCTCCTGCCCCTGCTTTACCCCCATGCACTGTTTGCGCTTGTTGTTAGGATCCATCCCATCTTACTAAAGAGTGTTCTTACAATCCACCTGTTCAAGGACAAGATCAAGTCAATACTGCCTTTCAGCAAAGACAAAGAAATGATCCATACTCTTTGACTTATAATCCTGGTTGGAGGAGCCACCCAAATTTTGCTTGGAATCAAAATCAACAATTCCAAGGCAATAACAACTTTCAAAGGCCTCCTCCTCCACAACAACAAGCACCTCAACAAACTCAATACCAGCAACCTTTCCAACCCCAACCTTACCCAAACCATATGAACAATTTTGTACCCAACAACTCTTATCCTCAAAACAATTTTGTTCAACCAAATGACGATAAGGTTTTCTCGCTAGAACGAAATCTAGATGCATTTTTAAAACATTCTACACAATCCGCAGAAAGGTTGGAGACTTCCATTCAGTTTTTGGTGCAAAACAGTGCTTCACATGATCAAAGCATCAAATCAATCGAGACCCAAATTGCACAACTAAATGCTGCGTTGAACGAGCGAGAAAAGGGAAAGCTTCCGTCTCAACCATTGCCAAATCCCGGTCACACACACAACGCACATGCTGCTTATGAACAACAAAATCATAATGTAAATGCTGTGACCACGTTGAGATCTGGAAGAGTGTTGCACAATAATGGGGGTAATAGTGATGACACCCCTGCCGGTGCTTCTTCTTCATCTCCGTCTTCATCTTCATCTTCTTCAGAGCCTATTCTTCATTCTTTACAAGGCACTACTTCTTCTAATTCAAACGGACTCACATCTCACTTCACGAACACACCAACACTGGGATCCATTCCAACTCCGCAATCTACTCAACAAATTTTCAAAATGTTCCATTTCCAAACAGGTTGAGATCCAATAAACCAACTCCACAAATGGAGAAGATTGTGGATTTATTCAAACAGGTTAGCATAAACATACCTCTCTTGGATGCAATCCAACAAGTCCCTTCTTACGTGAAAATCTTAAAGGGCTTATGCATCACGAAGAGAAAGTCTCATATACCCAAGAAAGTGCTCGTAGCCAGTGCCGTAAACAATGCTATTACCCAACCTCAACCATTGCCCCAAAAACGAAAGGACCTTGGCTGTCCTATAATTTCAATAACAATTGGGGATAAGAACATCAATCGAGCACTTTTAGATCTTAGTTCCAGTGTTAACCTACTTCCCTATTCCGTGTATGAGCAATTAGGTGTTGGAGAGTTGAAACCCACTCATTGTACTCTCTAAATGGCTGATCGATCCATCACCCATCCTAGGGGTGAGTTAGAGGATATGTTGATCAAAGTAGGGGATTTCATATTCCCCGTTGATTTCATTGTTATGAACACACGGCCTGTGGCTAACTCACAGAACCAAATTCCGGTGATCCTCGGTCGACCATTTTTGGCCACTTCCAATGCTGTAATAAACTGTCGCAACGACTCTATGACTCTATCCTTCGTGAAGATGTCAAGTGAGTTCAACATTTACAAGATAGGAAGTCTGCCCTCCGTGCCTAAAGCTAGTATACGTGATGTTTGCTCGATCCACGAAATCACGTAGGAGGACTGTGAGCTTGAAAATTTTTTGTTCGATCACAGCAGTTTTGACGCCACTAGTGCGTTCCTCCTTGAATTTGACACAGTTTGCACAACCGATAGCGATTACGAGTGTTTCACTTTTTCGGACGATTTTGAAGACTCACCATCCAAGTTTGAGTCCTTTGAATTTTCGGATGAGTTAGTTGAACCATCCGATTCGGTTGCTTACAGTGATTTCGAACCATTGATGGAATCCTTCGAGTTCGAAACAGTTTCACCAATTTTACCTTCAATTGTTTCACCTCCAAAACTCGAACCCAAGCTGTTGCCGTCTCACCTTAAATACACTTACTTAGGTGAGAATGAGACCCTTCCTGTTATCATCTTGGCATCTCTAGCTCTCGAGTAAGAGAAAACCCTTTTTATGGTCTTACAAAACAATCGGCAAGCTTTTGGCCAGACTATGGCGGACATCGAGAGGATTAGTCCCCTCATATTTGAACATCATATGATGGATAATGCCAATCCAGTAAAGGATCCACAGAGACACCTCGAGGATTTTGTGGTTAATCAACCTCCACCTATAGAAGTTGAACCACCACCTTTTCTTCTAATAAAATACGAGAATGCCAATGTTCCACTCATAAATGATCATTCACATTCTCTTTTTTATTTATCATCACCTTTTATCTCCTCACATCCACGTTCACGCAAACATTTTCCATATCACCACTTATCTTTTCCCCACTTCTTCTTGGATCTTTATAACATGTTCTTCCACCGACCTATACGTTACACAGATAAATTCTTCAAATGGTTGGTGTTGACTTTTGGTCTTTGCAAAGCTTGGCATTGACTTGTAACATTGTTTAGCACAAGTTTGGGGGGGGTATAATTTGGCTTTCAAAAATAACATAAAAACATTAAAAAAAATTAATAAATGAAATAAATTTTTTTTATAGGTATTTTTGTAAATTTTCAGATTTTAAAATAAAATAAAATTTTTATTTGCAAATAATTTCCTCTTTTTAGAGGGGTTTATTTGAAAATATCCATCGTTTCCCCCTATATATACAGACCCCGACCCTCTCTCTGATCACAAACCCTAATTTTCATCTTCTAAAAACCCTAGCGCCGCCGCACTCAATTTCTGCAGCAAGATTCCTCTGCGCCGCCCCAAGCAGCATCCGACCGCTGATCCGCCGTGCCTCGCTGTCTTCACCCCCTGATTTTTTCAGGGGAAGTCAGATCTCTGAAAACCCTCTCTGTCTTTAATTTTTTAGATCTGTAACTACCTGATGGCACACAGTATGCAACTTGAACGTGATTTTTCACAAATTTTTTCACATGCGGTATACGGTAGTTATTTTGCGAATGAGATAGCACGTAGGGGTTGGAACTTTTTGATATATAATCATCCTAACGCTTATGCACTTCCGGAATTAGTCACTCATTTTTACGAGTGTATGGAAGATGGGTGTCTCACCCAATTCGGCTTTATAAAATTATAGAGGGGTGATAGGGAAATTATCATCGATAAGGACATTATACATGAAGTAACATTAATCCCTCGGATATCCGCTCACGATCAACCATTACAGTTCGAGGATTACATGCCCTTGATGGGCAATGATTGCTTAAGGGAGGAGCGAGAACCCTTTTCGCCAATATTTTAACTGTGTGCCGATAGGCACAAAACAATATTTTTGGAAGCTCTCACAACACCACATTTTTTACACCCATACTGTATATTGTGCATACCCTCATGACAAGAAACCCTCGTTTCGACATGTGCACAGTTTTACTGAATTCTATTAGTGCGGGCAAACGAGCCGCAAATTACCCTTGTCCCATACTTATTACACAACTATGTCGATATTTCCTCCCCGTGGAGGAGTTCGAACTTTACATGCTTGGAGGCATACCTGTCAGGCCTCTTATTGAAGGCGTTTCTACATCCTATTCACGATTGACGGATGTGTGGTCTAGAACTGAACCGGCGGAGCATGTGCCCGCCCGCACACCTAGCTCCAGCTCGACCGCGAGCGAAGGAGAAATGACCCCTTTAGAACATGCAAATTTGATGGGAAGAGCTGTTAGGGGCATAGAGGAGTTGAGGGGGATATCTAGGGAACATGACGGGCGGTTGACTGAGGTAGAGCAGGGGATTTGAACCCTACTGGATAGGGCTGAGCGTTCCCGTTCACGTTCGAGGGCACGGCATGGGGCCGAGCAGTGAGGGCACTGCTTGTGATAAGTTTGGGGGAGTTGGTAGTTGTATATAGTTATCTTTTGCATTGCATACTTTTTTTAAAATTTTTGTATATATTTTCTTTTTCTTTTGCATGTTTAAATTCTGTATTGCATCTATATAAAAAATCATAAAAATTGAAAATAAAATTGAAAATAAAAAAAATAGAAAAAGAAAAATCAAATAAAACAACTGAAATTTTTTTTAAAAAAATTAAAAAAATTCAATTTTGGCCATAATTGATTTGAATTTGACAAGAAGATTAACTAGTTAGGAACAACTAGATCTTAGACTTAATAAATTAAAAACCCTAAAAATAACCTTTCTTAAAAGTTAACGGTAGAAAGCATATGTCTTTATAGTTTACTTAGAAATAGGCAAATTTTGAGTTCACTTCTTGGGCTAAGTCAAAACAAGAGAAGAGTATTGATATTTTTATTAAAGTATAAGTCTGAAAAATAATTTCTAAGCTTAAGTCTAAATTCTGAAAATATATACCCTACAACTTGCACAAATACGAACCTTGAAACTTGGAAGAGTAGAAGAGACTTTGAAATGCTCTTGTCTAAAGTCCTTAGTATGAAGGAAAATAAAATAAAAATACAAGTGTGAATAAAAAGATAAAAAAATGAACACTAGTTTTTGTAATTACTTAAGGCTGCATAAATAAAAAAAATATTTAGCGAGGGTGTTTTATCACCTAGTGCCTTAGACCAACTGGTTTGGGAGTCGCTGCTAAAGCCTTAGGTGTTACAAGACTAGGAATTACGCCATAATGTGCAAACACATTTTGTAATCGGTCGTTAGTACCTAAAGAAGTATTAATGGTCGCATGAAGGATGTGTGAGAAATTTCATCTAAAAATTCTCCAATTGAAAAGTACTTTGGACGATGGACAAGAGTATAATAGCTTGATTTGAATTTCCAAGTGTAGGGGTGATATATACACACACGTAGGGGTATATAATTGGGATTTGGATGAGAGATAGGAATGAAAATTAGGACTTATATCTTTAGTAGAGATGATAAAAATTCCTAAGTTGAGATGGAACCTTAGAAGAAAAAACTTAAAAGATGCTAAAAACTAAGTAAATTTACAAAACATATACAATCTTAAGTTGAATGATAAGGGAGCGTGAAAAATACGGGTTGATAATTTCTAAGTTGAAGATAATAGAATTTCTTGTTAGAAACCCTAATTGGAGAATAAAAGTCAATAGGCCGAACTGATAGGATTTTGTGGGTAGTATCCGCTGAAAACCCTCAGGAGACAACACTCCTCCTACTAGGGACACCTAGAGATTTAACGGTTTATTGCACGAGCTCAGTGCAATCGCGTTTCCCTGCGAAAGTGAGGCTAGGTCTTTTTCGAGAATAAAAACTAGTTTTGCTCGAGGACGAGCAAACAATAAGTTTGGGGGTATTTGTTCATATCATAATTTTGCATTATTATATTCCCCATTCTTATTCATTTTACAAATAAATATGTGCTTTTGATCCATGTCTGCTATATAGTTGCAGGTTACATGTTCTCGGAACAAAACAGTGAAAATGATGAAAAGACGATACAAAAGTGAGATTACGACCAACGAATGGAAGAATCTTGATCATGCCTACAGTTTGAGGGACAAATGAAGATCAATGAGCAAGTTCACAAAATACAAAGGCAGCACAAGATTCAAGACTTCGACACGAAGAAAAGGGTAAAAGTCCACGACATTATGCGCTGTGGAATTCTGGAAGAAACTAGAAGACAATCTGAGAAACCAAGTGAAGAAACAAGAAGCCAAATGCAACCAGAAGCAACCCAGAAAAATCCAACCAAGAAGCCCACAATATGGCCGCGGAACCGCGGCCAAACATACCTTCTGGCCGCGGATCTGCGGCCATATAGAACACGTGTCGGTACATTTTTTGACGGTGGGTGGCGGTGCGTTGACTAGTCTTCTTAGGGTAATTTTGTAAATGCAGATAGGGATCGGATGTAACCCTAGGGTTTCTATGATCTATAAATAGAAACCCTAATGCTCTTTTTTGGGGCATGCCTCTTTTTATTCATCTATTTCAGAATTTTAATTCGCTGTAAATGTTTGAAGAGAGCATCAAATAAAGTAAGTTTTTCATTTCTATGCCCTAGTTAATTTCTTTTCTGCCGTAGTTTAGCAATTTTATTATCTGCCCTAGTTAATTAGTTAGAAATTTTATTCATTTGTCGTAGCTTAGATAATTAGGTTATTGAATTAAAAACTCATAAAAAAATGTATCTTTTTATCAATTCCCTAATGAGTGAGTAGTTCCTCACTTGTTAGGGTAAGGAATAGCAAAGGTTTGAGAGATGAAAATCTCTCACCCCTTTCTTGTCCATCATACAATTTTTATAGGACTCCATGCATAGATACACACACCGCTCACTACGGCACCCTATCCCACGAGATAGCGGTGATACCGTAGTTTAAAAGATCGGTTGTGAATGTTTTCCATGGAGGTTAGGGTAAGAATTGAGAAAGGACGGTCAAGAACCTAGAGAAAGAAATCTAGTTTCTTCCCGTGGTACTAATCCATTTTATTAATTATTATCATAACACCTAAATAGATTTTAATTAGGGCATAGAAAGCGGTGAGGAAAATATTGACTTTTCAAACTTAACATAAACCTAACCCTAGCAAAGTTTTAATTCTAATCAAACTCATTTCAGTTTTTAGTGATAATCAATCCAACCACAATTGGAATTAACTCGTTAGAACAAATAGAAAATACACAAAATCCCTGTGGACCGACCCGTACTCACCGGCTAACTACCAAGCGACGCCATTCTTGATTGCGGTAATTAATTCTTTGATTTCAAAATCTTTATCAATCAGGTGATCCGGTAAACCACTCTCGACCCGACCCGACAGCTGATCGGGACGAGAGTGGGGTGCTAATGATGATGCTCGATATCGGTGGTCTCCCAGATCAGGACACGTGGCAGATGAAGTGTCCCAGAGCATGCAAGAAAGGCCCTACAGTGGCCGACCAGACCACTCATGTGCCCGTCCTACAAGCAAACGCTGGCTCACCTCCGAGCCCCCAGCACAATTGGCCTCCTCGGCCCCACAGCTCGTCTCCGAGCTATCACAGACCCGAGCCTCCTCGGCCCTCTCAGCTCGCCTCCGGGCTCGAGCAGAACCAAGATATCTCGGCTCTCCCGCTCCTCCACGAGCTCGCCTGCCGAGGTCATCTTCCTCGGTCTCATCGACCGACCAACAGCACCGCTTGCGGGCGTAACCGCCATCCCGCGAATCTCGCCATGCGCGAGATCTCCGCCGGCCACATCCCACGTTCCACGCCATCACGATCCCCCATTAACTAGCATGTCTTGCCATTAATGGGAGGTCCCGCTCATCACGCGGACGTGACGTTGGGAGCGCAACGGCCGGCGTGATTCTCGCGTCTGCCTCGCCTGCTACCACCGCTATATAAACCCCTTCTTCAGACGGTTCAAGTAAACCATTTTTACTCCACTAAGTAGTTGCTATGCTCGAATCTTTAGTCTAACTTGATCGTCGGAGGGTCCTCGGTGGTATAACCACCCCGGGACTTCCTTGCAGCTAACTCGGTAACCACAACCTCAACCCATTGAGATCCACACTCTTCAGGAGCGACACGCTCCAGATCAAATCTCAGCCACCCATCGCCGCTATCAGCAGATCAACGGGAAGCAACATCTGAAGGAGATCTCGCGACCTCCATCAGGGATGTCCCGGGCCCTGCCCACCCCCCGGCTCCGGCCTTGATCATACTTTGCTGCAACAGGGTTTGAGTTTCTCAGTGTGAGAAGTGTATGCTTTTTCATTATTTATTCAATATCCCGATACCATCCAATTCAAAAAACTTATAGAACTGTAAGAAGTTCGCAGCACCAAAGCTAGTTAAACCTGTCAACAGAGAAATATATTGCACCATTCCATTACCAAAATGTGACTGAGTTGTCAAATAAAAGTATATAAAAGACATGGCTTTGGGTTAATTTCTTACCTTGATGGAGCAGAATAGCACATCTTTTAGTGAAAGAGCATGATTAAGTACCCTGATCAGAAAGAAGGAGATAGAGTGGGAAAGTGAGATGGATTTGGTGGCCTCTTTTATATATATATATAGAAAGGCAGAGAGAATAATGGAGGAAAGATACCATAGGAGGGAATTTCCTTCTATGAAGTCGAAAAAATACAATCTCCATCGTGTTTTCCGACGATCGGCATCCATCATCTTCATCGTCATCATCCAAGATATGGGCGCACCAAATTTCATGTGATTCTACAACTTTTTCACCGTTGAATTAGTGGGTTCAAAATTAACAGTTTACCGATAATAGAACATTTTACATTGCTAAATCAACGGTGCAAAAGTTGTAGAATCATATGAAATTTGGTGTATCCATATCTAAGATAATAACGATGATGATGATGGGAGCCAATCGTCGGAAAACACGGTGGAAGTTGTATTTTTTCCATGCCATAGGAGGAAATCCCATCGTATGGCCTCTTTCCTCCATTATTCTCATATATATATATATAGAGAGAGAGAGAGAGAGATCTGTATATATATATATATATATGAGAATAATGGAGGAAAGAGGCCATAGGAGGGGATTTCCTCCTATGGCATGAAAAAAATACAACCTCCATCGTGTTTACCGACGATAGGCTCACATCATCATCGCTATCATCTAAGATGTGAGTACACCAAATTTCATGTGATTCCACAACTTTTTCACCATTGATTTAGTGGGTTCAAAATTAACGGTTTACCGATAATATAATTTTTTACATTGCTAAATCAACGGTGAAAAAGTTATAGAATCATATAAAAATTGGTATATCCACATCTTAGATGATAATGATGAAGATGATGGGGCCGATCGTCGGAAAAAATGGTGGAGGTTGTATTTTTTTCCACGCTATAGGAGTAAATTCCCTCCTATGGCCTCTTTTCTCCATTATTCTCATATATATATAGAGAGAGAGGCCATAGGAGGGAATTTTCTTTTATGGCGTCGAAAAAATACATCTCCCTCGTTTTTTCGCCGATCGGCACCCACCATCTTCATTGTTATCATCTAAGATATTGGTACACCAAATTTCATGTGATTCTACAACCATTTCACCGTTGATTTTGTAATGTAAAAAGTTCAATTGTCGGTAAACCGTTAATTTTGAACCCACTAAATCAACGGTGAAAAGGTTGTAGAATCATATAAAATTTGGTGTACTCACTTCTTAGATGATAACGATGAAGATGGTTGGTACCGATCGTCGGAAAAAATGAGGGAATGTGTATTTTTCGACACCATAGGAGGAAAGAGGCTATAGGAGGGGATTTCCTCCTATGACGTCAAAAAAATACACCCTCCCTCATTTTTTCCGGCGATCGGCACCAACCATCTTCATCGTAAGCATCTAAGATGTAGGTACCCTATGGCGTCGAAAAAGTATACCCTCTTTCTTTTTTTTCCGTCGATCGGCACCAACCATCTTCATCGTTAGCATCTAAGATGTGGGTACTCCAAATTTCATGTGATTCTACAACATTTTCTCCGTTAATTTAGTGGGTTCAAAATTAACGGTTACCGATAATAGAACTTTTTACATTTCTAAATCAACGGCGGTGAAAAGGTTGTAGAATCACATTAAATTTGGTGTACTCACATCTTAGATGATAACGATGAAGATGGTGGGTGTCGATCGGCGGAAAAAATGAGAGAGGGTGTATTTTTTCGACGTCATGGAAAGAAATTTCTTCCTATGGTGTGTCTCTCTCTCTATATATATATAATTAATATGAATGGTAGCTAGGTTGTTAATTAAAAGCAAAATAAAACAAGTAATGATTATGAACCACAATATTATGCTAGGTTAAAACAGAGAGAGAGAGAGAGAGAGAGGGAGCCGAGGGTATTTAACTTGCATTATGTGCTTCAAGTGCATAAATATCTAGCTGATTAATTATTAAACTCCCTTTGATTATAGGAAGTACATCCGTATCTATTTTGTACAGAAAATAATTGATTCTATGAGGAGTTGGATGAGCTAATATATAAAATATAAAGAATAGGTAAACATGTGACTCTTTACCAGTCATGTAATGCTTTTAATTAGCTGTTAGCATTATATTATTTTTGCAAGTGACACGTGTGTAAAGATCCGGATCAGGATCCTCTTCAAGCCTTCAACCCTCCAAACCAGACATTAAACCGTCTATTTGTTTAGACGGTGAGATGCATCTAACTTGATACTCATTAATTAAAAAATAATAAGAAAGATGTTATTTCTCCCCTTATCTTTAAATCTAGACGATCAAACTTTTCAAAACAAATTTAATTAAATTTATTTCTATTTTTATTAAGGGAAAATTGTTTCAAAGCCTAATTTGAAGAAATGACTTATTTTTAAACCCACAAAATTCAAAAATTATGAAAAAACTTAAAAATATACATTGACAATATTTTAAACTCAAATCCTGATTTGTATACGTATTTATTTACGCATTGCGTATAATACCCTTTTTCATATTTTTTAAGATATTAGAACATGGGATTTTTTAAATTTTCCGAAATATTAGAGGTTTAGAGCATTAGAATTTTGGTTATGAACCTATAGTTTTCTATGACTTCTTTATTATTCTCTCTTAATGATTGTTTGCCCGAATTTTTTTTCTAAACCCATCATCTTTATTGTTACTTGCACTCTTTATTATTGCTTGCCCTAGTTTTCGATTTATTGTCGTCATTATTATTCCCTCTTTATTATTATTATTGATTGCCCTAGTTTCACCGTCAGGGGAGTGAAGATGCCGGAAACAAGAGAGGATATTGGAGAATTGCGAGGGGGAGATAAGGGAATCAGGGGCATTGGATTGAAAATTAGGGATTTGAAAGAGGATATACAGAAATTGAAAATGTAGATGGAGGATTCAGATGAAGTGGATTGGAGATGGAAGATTTGAAAATGGAGATGTGGATTTTGGGAGGGTAGATTAGGGATAAAATTGAAGAATTAGGAGAGCAACATCGAGAAAGGAGAAGCGGACCATATTAGTCGTAAGAGAAAATCATATGAATAATTTTTTTAAAAGAATAATCATGTGTATTTGATTAAAAAAATAAAGGGTAAAACCTGAATTTTTGCAAAAATATCATATATATAACACAATCTATTTGGGCTTGAAATATCTGTATTTTATAAGTATTGGATTTTTTCACAATTTTAAAATACATTGGTTAATAAATAAGTCATCTCTTCAAACTGGGTTCGGAAACAATTTTCCCTTTTAGTTGAATAGTCCAATATTTTTTGTGTTCATGTTTAGAACCGCTTTAAAAAAATTCTTAAAAATTATATCAAAAAAATTATTGCTAGATCATTAAAATTTGTTTTTCCACGTATGATTTAGAGCTTAAGGAATATTGTTTCAAAAATATTATATGAATGAAAACATGATATCAAGTAATTATTTAAATTTTTATAGGCTATACTGTGTTCTTAATTCTAACTTGAAATAAGAGCTGAGTTATTAAATATTTAATAAATTTAATTAAACCTAAAATATTAATTAAATAATACATGCAATTTTTCCTTTATGCTCACCTGGGTTTGCCATAAATTAAGGTTCATAACGAATTAAACAAATATTTGGATAATATTTTGTTAGAATCTTGAAACCGTTTTTATTAGAATAACATCGATTTCAAGAAATAAGAGCTGTATTAAATATTTCATAAATCTGCTTAAACAAAAAATATTAATTAAATGGTTAATATTTTGTTAGAATCCCAAAACAATATTTGATTGGAATGACTCTGTAAATAATATCTTTGATATCTTTTAATTATTAGGTATGATATATCTGCACCGTCCAAATAAATGGATGGCTTACATTAAAGGCTTCGGCATTTTAAGGATTAGAGAGGATTCGAGGATTAGAAAGGATTCGAATTCTGGATCTTATACGGAAGAAAATAACTATAACTTATGTCCAGTGCCAAAAAAAGAAAAAGGAAACTATAAGTCATGTTTGTGTTATGATAATACTAGACTTTGACTCCACACGTATGCGTGAGAGCAAAGATGATCGGATATATTTATAGATGAATATTATGTTTTGCTATATTTGAAAATGTGCGTGTGTGAGAGAGAGATGATGTTCTTATTTATTCTTTGTTATTCAGATCTGAATATTATTTTATATATATGAATATGAAAACACACTGCTATAACATGTAAGCACCGCGGGATAAAAGAAATACATAACTATCTTCATTATAGGAAATATTATATGGCAATTTAGATCTTAATTTAATATTTTCATGCTTGCACAAAGCTTTAGCTATAAAAATTTTTATAACATGAATACCATATGCCTTATGATTTGTAAATAGATACCAACAACAATTATGATATATATATATATATATATATACCATGTTTTGGTCATTTTCGATTTAAAATTCACAAGTCTTTTTCGATATAAAATTCACAAATACAATGGTCGGGTTTGTAGTTGTAGGATTTTTCGTCACCCCATTGAGATGGAAAATATGCGTCGCTTGTCAGACGCATTACAGATTCTTCCTGTTTAGGGTAGGCGGGGGTTTATTAATTATGGAGATCCGAATCTCCGGCAGTCGCGGACTAAACTGTCGTTAATTACCTCTCGCTTTTGGAGCAAGAGAACCTCCGATAAAACTGATCATGCGAGTTCTATGTGCCGTGTACATGTGTCTTGTTTTTGAAAGGTTTTGAATATATCGGGGGTCTCGCTACCCGGATAGCGGGATAGTGGTCAAGGGGGCTAGCAGCCCTCTTGCGGGATGAGGGACGGCTCCCCGTTAAAAATTTTTTCTAACGAGAGAGATATTTTGAGTGTGTATATATATAAAAATAAAAGGTGAATGGCGTCCAAAAGACGTATGGGGGCCGGCGCCTCACGCGTCCAGCACGCGGGTGCTGGGCGCCTGCGGAAAAAGGAGGCTTAGCCCCTGTACTGGGAATTGTACTCCCAATTGACTTTTAGAGTTAAACTCCTAAAAAAAAGGAATTTATTATTTTATATATATATATATATATATATATATATATATTTTCTTCTTGTGGAGTTAAACTCCTAAGAGATTTTCGGAGATGATGAAAGGAGGCCCCTTTCTTCTTTCTTGAGCTTTGGGTTTTCTCTTAAGCCTTGGTTCATTCCCAAAGTGGGATTTTTGGAGATGGGTCTCCTTCTTTCTCCTTTCTGTTGGCTGGATTTTGGAGAAAAAGTAGGGTGGGGCTTAAAAATCACCCCTTTTGGGGATTTGATTGGAGATCTGAGTTCCCCTTCAATGGTTTTATACTGAAAAATTGTTTCTTTTTTAAAAAAAAAGAGTTAAACTCTTGATTTAATTCAAAGAAAGGAAAAAAGGTTTAGAATCTTGAGGAAGGAGAAAGAGGCACAGAATCCCTAGATTTTGAGGGGAATGAATTAACTTTTTTTATTGCATCATCCTGTTGCCTTATATAGGCTTACAAGTTTCCACTTAGCCCATTGGGCTTTACAAAATGGCACTTTGCCTATCTCATATCTCATGTGCTCATTTCTTTTGCACATGAGCCTTGGGCTTTACAAAAATTTGGGTTTATGCCCATTTTTCTTACATTTATTCATCAAAATTATTTATTATATGATTTTCATTTTGGCATGGGAGAGGCCGGCCGTGGGGCTCAACTTGGGCATGGGCCCACTTGACTTGGGCTTGGGCCCGCTTACTTGGAGTTGACTTTGACTTGGTCAACCGGGGTGTCACGCCCTGCTTCCCGGTGTATAGGCAGAGGGCGCGACGAAGTCCGCTGCGCATTTACTCAGAAGTAAACACGCTAAGCGTATCTAAACAATATAAAATGAAATGTACACAAGAGACAAGATATAAATGAACAACAATTTTATTTATTAACATTCTTTTTACAATAAAATGAAAAGTAAATACATGAAATGAAAGCAATGCCTAAATAGTGGCATAACAGAAATGAGAATATGTACAAGTAAACTAGATCTCTGGGTCGAAGGCCATCTGATCCAAGTCCTCGCTGGTGAGCTCTGTCTCCAGAAAGTCCGATCCACCTGACAACATTCCAAAGAAAGAAGAAAAGGAATGTCGTCAGTGAACAATCGCTCGGTAAGTCCCAAAGGTAAGTAGAGACAAAATAGACAGAAAGAGAATGTAACTTTTAAAGTTGTATTATATTGTTAACGCTGTTGTTTGTAGCTTGTTAAAGAAAATGCCGGTGTATACGAGAGGAGTCCCACTATTCCGGAGACTAAGGTATACGGAGCATAAGGAACCATTCATCCATGATACAACGGCAATGGATATTCAGATTAGGTGTATTATGGTTACAGTCTCGTGCCACTTTTAACACCTTCCGTACTAATCTACCCCTTATAAACCCCGCGATGTCTTGATTGTATTGATTATATTGTATTGTCTTGTATTGTAAATTGTATATAGATGAATTGTCGGAACCATGATATCAGTAATAGATGTAACTGGAGAATCATGTAGAAGGATGTATCCATAGTTCGGTTCAGTCAAGTTATATATTGAAATAAATTGTACAAACGGATTCATATTGAATTGTTGGATTGTAAGTTTATACTTGAATCATATTCAAGTCAGATTGATTAGATTGAGACTCAGTCTGAGTCGGATACTTTTAAAAAGAACTTGAAATCCTGATTGTTTTAATATTATCGGTAACTGCTGCACATGGACGGCAGGATTTGTGTTTTTTTTCAAGACAATTACCGTGTTGATAACACCATTTGTTAGATTATCTACCTTAAATAGGTAAGCACCCATATCCCCGGCTTCCTGAAGCTCAAGAGACTGGTCCCGCTTAAACCTATGTTTATTAGGGTCATTATTGTAATTTAGTATAACTTGAGAGGGTTTTATGTAAAAATAGTTTGATATAATTTTCAAAATACACCTCAAGAATTTAATTATCATCTTTAGGGTTTTCATAGATGTATATTTTTATACAAGTGAAATTTCTAGTGAGTAAAACCTAAATTCATAATATATGGTATTTTATTGAAATATTGTACTTGTGTTGTATTTGGATGGTATTTTCATGTAATAGTGATTCCTTTGATTTAGAAAACTTGAAATATTTATAAATTAAAATAGGTATTTTGATAATAGATTTATATATATATTTAATGAAAATAATTTATTTATTTTCTTGTAGAAATCTCATTTTCTATAGAAAAATGTATAAAAAATTCCATCGAGATCGAATACTCCTTGCGGAAGTCTGCATCTCGCTCTACTAAACCCGAAGATGTGCGATAATCCGCATCATCCCGATCGAGGTCCCCAGAAATGGGTTGTAGAGGCGCAATTGCCTGGAAATGCTTAATAAACTTTTTAAAGAAAACGGTTTTGTAAATTTAGGGTATTTATTTGTAAAGTCGTATTTTCCCGTATTCTATTGTCCCAAAATTCATCGTGTTATATCAAAGATGTGTGTTTTGGTGAGGTAGGTCATTACCTCGTGAGTTATCTAAAGGTATAGTAAGGAATAAAGTTATTATGTCGAAACTAAAATATATGATATTTTTCTGTAAAAGTGCGATAAAAGTTACAAAAATGATTATTTTACGGATTAATGTTTGCTAAACAATATGTGAGAGCATGGTATGTACTGGATTAAGAAAAGTTAAGTTTTGAAGAAAAACCGAATCGGAAGTCGGATTAACCATGCTTTCGTCATGTTTTATGTTTTGAAAGTTTTAGAATTTGAGATGAGAGGGAAAGAAGGGACTTACTGGCTTAAAAGAGAGGGGAGAGGTAGGAGAAGAATTGGAAAGCGTCGGGACGTCGTTTCGTCGCCGGAAACATCTTGGATCATTGCCGGAACTTCACCCTTATGCTAACTTCACTTGTACACTATTGGGACTTGAAAATTTTGTAGAGTTTTAGTAATAGAATTATGAGTGAGAGGGGCGTAAAATGGAGTGGGTATTTATAGAGAAAATTAGGGTTTAGGGGGTGAAGGAATGCATTGAAAATTGCATTAAAATTGAATTAAATTGGTGATTCAATGTTCTCTGTATGAATGCAAAGAAAACAAGCAGTGTGAAAGGGAGTGGGGTAGGCCAGGGGTTGCAGGAAAAAGAATGGGGGGCTTTACCCACGGTTGGCCTGATGGTACCGGCCAAATCATGCTTTTCGCCGGCCTATTCCCGACAGGTGGTGTTGGTATTGGTGCCACGTGTAGTTGTCGTCTCGTATTCTTCAGTGCACATGTTTATTTAAGCTGTGACTCTTTAAGCTGTGACTCTTCAGTTTACGTGTAGTGCACGTGTAGACTCTTGGGCTTCTAAAAAGATTAAAAGAAAATTAAATAAAAGAATATATGGCTGATGGGATTTGAACTCTGGTGCTATGTCTCAACAGTGCAGGGTCTTACCAATGAGCTACAAGCTCTTTCTTGCTATTCAAAAGCAAAACAAATTCTTATAGCATTCACAGGTTTTGCAAATACCCCAAGTGTACATTAACTTTAAATGAATTTTATGTACATTGAAATTGGACTTGTTACACGGGGTGTAATTTTTGACCAACAAAATGCCCCCATCAATAAATGCACACCGCGTATATGAGTAATGTACATGAAATTGATGGATCTTGTTCTGCAGAAGTTTGACTTTGTGGTGGAGCATCATTCCGGGGGCTGTCACGTCCCACTTCCCAGTATACGGGCAGAGAACGCGATGAGGCCGCTACGTATTTACTCTGAAGTAAACACGTTAAGCGTATCCAAGCAATATAAATAAAATGCACAAGAGACAGAGACAATAGATATAAATGAACATCAACTTTATTTATTAACATTATTTTTACAATACATCTGAAAAGTAAATACATGGAATGAAAAGCAATGCCTAAACAGTGGCATAACAGAAATGGAAAGTACTGAAATGAAAAGTACAAGTAACTAGAGCTCCGGTTTGAAAGCTAGCTGGTCCAAATCGTCGCTGGTGGGCTCAATCTTCTGAAGGTCCGATCCACCTGACAATATTCCAAAGAAAAAAGAGAAGGAATGTTGTCAGCGAACGATCGCTCAGTAAGTCCCAAACATAAAAGAGAAGTAGAATAGACAGAGAGAGAGTGTAGCTTTTAAAGTTGTATTATATTGTTAACGATGTTGTTTGTAGCTTGGTACAGAAGATGCCAGTTTATACGAGAGGAGTCTCAATAGACCAGAGACTACGGTGGACGAAATACAAGGAACCGTTCAGCCACGGTACAACAGCAATTGAATTCAGGTTAGGTGTCTTAATGGTTGCAATCTCGTATCACTTCTAACACCTTCCGTACCAATCTACCCCTTATAAACCCCGCGATATCTTGATTGTATTGTTTGTATTGTATTGTCTTATAAATTGAATTGTATAGATGGATGACTTGCCGAACCATGATATCAGTAAATGGATGTAACTGGAGAATCGTGTAGATGGATGTATATCCATGGTTCGGTTCGGTCAATACAGATTGAACAGATTGATTATATGGATTCACGGATTCATATTGAATTATTATTATTATTATTATTATTATTATTATTATTATTATTATATATATATATATATACACACACACACTTGAATCTCATTCAAGTTAGATTGATTATATCAAGACTCAGTCTGAGTCAGACAATTAGAAAAGAAATTGAATCCTGAATTAGGTTTTGGTGCTATCGGTAACCGTTGTACATGGATGGCAGGATTTATGTCTTTTTCAAAAACGATTACCGTATTGATAACACCGTTTGTTAAGTTGTATACCATAAATAAGCAAGCACCCATATCTCCGGCTCCTTGAGGCTCAAGAGACCGGTCCCGCTTAAACCTATATTTACTAGGGTCCTTATTGTAATTTAGTATAACTTGAGAGGGTTTTATGTAAAAATAGTTTTGTATAATTTTCAAAATACACCTCAAGTATTTTATAGACATATTTAGATTTTTCATGGATGTATATTTTATCAATGTGACATTTCTAGTGAATAAAACCTAATTTCATAATATATGGTATTTATTTGTAATATGAATATTGTTTGAATTATCATGGTAGTTTCATGTAATATTTGACTACTTTTCTTGAGTTTTGGAAATATGGAATATTATATATATTTAAAATAAGTATTTGGTAAGATTTATATATACATATTTAATGAAAATAAATTTATTAATTTTCTTGTAAAAATCTCATTTTCTAAAGAAAAATGTATAAAATCCATCGAGACCGAATACTCCTTGCGGAGGTCTGCTTCTCACTCTACTAAGCCCGAGAATGTGCGATAATCCGCACCATCCTTAACGGGTTCCCCAAAATGGGTTGTAGAGATGCATTTGCATGGAAATGTTTAATGCATTTTTTAAAGAAAAATGTTTTATAAGTTAAAGGTATTTTAATGTAAAGTCGTATTTCTCGTATTTTATTGTCCCAAGATTCATCATGATATGATAGATATGTGTGTTGTGAGGAGATAGGTCATTATCTCATGAACTATCTAAATGTATAGTAAGGAATTATAATGATTTATGTCGAACTAAACTATATGGTATTTTTCTGTAAAGGCGCGATAAAAATTGAAATATGAATTCTTTTGATATAAAACTTGTCAAGATGTTTTGTTAATACTTAATGATCATGATGGGAGAGTTTGGTATTATTGTGTTTAAAAAAATTATGACTTTTAAGGAAAAACTGAATCGGAAGTCGGATTAACTCCACTTCCGTCGGATTCTAGAATTTCAAATTTTAGAATAGTAAAAAGAAAGGGAAGAAGGGACTTACAGGTTGATTGTGTAGAGGAGAGGAAAAGGAAGAACCAGGAGATGTCGGTGCGTCGTTTCGTCGCCGGAATCTCCTCGGATCACCGCCGGAAGTTCGTCGGAGCTTCGTCCTTTGCTAATTTCACTTGCACACAAAAAGTCTTGGGAATTTTCTTGAGAGTTTGGGATGGGATTTGGGAGTGAGAAGGGTGATTTGAGGTGTGGTATTTATACGAAAAATCTAAGGTTTAGGGTGAATGAAAGGGTGTGATAAAAATTGTATTTAATTTATATTTAAAAAATTAAAAGGGGGTATTTTAATTCTCTGTTTAATTGCAGAGAATTTAAATAGTGCAGGAGGAGTGGGGTAGGCCAAAGGTTGCTGGGAGTTCAAGAAAATTTAGGATCGGGACAAGTCGGGCTGGCGGTAGCGGCCGATTCACCCGAGTCACCGGACCGAGTTGGCCGAGTCGGGCCGAGTCACCGGCCCGAGTTGGCCGAGTCGGGCCGAGTCACCTTGTCACGTGTCCCCTGGTGCTTGGTCTTGACTCGTGAACCCGTTTGTTTTATGTGTGACTCTTGGTTTTACGGGTTATGCACGTGTAGACTCTTGGGCTTCTAAAAAGATTAAAAGAAATCAAATAAAAAGATAATGTGGCTGATTGGATTTGAACTCTGGTGCTTTGGTTCAGCAGTGCAAAGTCTTACCAGTGAGCTACAAGTTCCTTCTTGCTGTTCAAAAGAAAATCAAACTTATAACTTGTACTCAGGCTCAAGTACCCTTTCTGTATTTTTGAAAAAAATTGTACAGAAAGTTTAGGGTTGTTATATTCTACCTTCCTTAAAAAAATATCGTCCTCGAAATTTGTAAAAAGAAAGTGTAACGGATTCAAGGAAAGTTTGGTGATAAGACTATTGGTAGTTGTCCCGCCCCGCTTCCCAGAGTGCGCTAAGATCGGCACATGACAGAGCCAACCATACTACCTGTGGCTAGGAAACATCCCTCCACAGTCATATTACGGCTGTCTAGAGATATCAAGAACAGTAGAAATAAAATAAACTATCTAGTACATGTCCATGAGCCAGAATAAACGAGTCAAGAAATAATATGCGGAAGCAATAAATCCAATAAACAGTAACATCTGGAAAGTACGGAAATAACTGAACTAACTGGATACTAACTCGATCCTCACTGCTCGGCCTGACGGCAGAAATACTCCTGATCAGCCTGCGACAAAGGTAGAGGATCTGGGCCATGCAAAACCCAGACGTCAGCGCGTCATAATATCAACAATAATATAATCAGTGGGTAACAGGATATTCAGGCATGAATTATAAATGGTAACATGAATGTAATAAGTGAGCAGGGATATAGAACAGTGAAGTGTAACAGTATATGTGAAGTGCAGCGATAAAACTAAACTGTGCTACTGGGTTAACTACTCTCAAGTTTGTGAAATCAATTTAATGAATCGTCGATGTAACTCAATAGTATCACGTGCGTGCCCGGGACCACGGTCCAGATTCTCGGGCTGAATCCGAGACATGCCGCTAGACACTAAACAAGAAACATGTACAGATGAATGATGTCAGCAGCATCATCCCCGGGCTGCCTAGCCCGTAAAACTGATCAGTATAAGTATCGAACTGTCGAGTTACAAGTCAGGTTTCATCATTGACTTCCCCATACCCCTAGGTTATGTGTTCAAGTTAGGTATTGATAAATCTGAAGCTAATACCAACACAGGATCAAGCAGGAACATGTTTGTCTATACAGACAACAGGATATGTCTATCGGGACAACATGTTAGGATTGTCGGCATTAGAAACAGGATCAGGTAACATGTCAAGTAATGGTGTATTAGGTCATGTCAAGTAGTGCACAGTGTATCAAATGGGCGCCCAACAGTACAATGTAGCAAGTATTGAATCAGGATAAAAGTACGGATGTACGATAAAAGCATGGATGCACAAATATCTATCAGGGGTTACATCTTGACTATGTAGGATGCACATTATCAAGTATGGGGTACTAATGTAATAATAATATGAGTTAAAGTAATATGGCATGCAGCTAGGTTTGCAGAATTAATGGTATGGATACACAATAAAACATGGATGCATAAATAACTATCAGGAGTTATATTTACAGCTCTAAGACTAAGTGGGATGCACATTATTAAGCATGGGTGTTACTACAACAATAACATGAATTAATATGATCTATAAATGCAGCTATATATATTTTAAATGATATGGATGCATACGGGTATTCGAAAACTGTAAAATTGTAATATGGATACACCATGAAATAAACATGTAATATTATTTTTAATATGGATGCAATTATGATAACATAGCATGTAGCAAGATAAACTTGCATGCGACTAGATATGTAAATAACGGTATGGATACACACGGACGTCGTAAAACAGTAAAATGGTAACAGGGGATGCACAATACACTAAACATGTAATATAATTATTAATATGGTTGTAAAATATATCATAGCATGTAGCAAGATCAACTTTCCTCGATCGGATCACACGACGGATTCGTATGTCACGTCCGACGTCGGGAAATCATCGCAACGCACACATGGCATGCGGGACGAGTCCAGGCAAGGTAAGAGGGGTAATCACGCAGGCAAGGGACGTTCACTGGATCGCCTGGATTGGCAGCGACGGGCACGGCTCCGGCGGGTGATCACCGGAAAGAAACAAGATCAAGAAAAGAAAAGAGAAGGAAAGAAGAAAGAGAAGCAAGAAGAGAAGAAAAGAGTGGGGATTTGGTTGTTAAGGTGCTCTGGCTTCATAGAGAATGCAAGGCAAGATGTAATTCCGACGATGGGGTTTTTTCCGGCGAGGCTTATGGCGAGGAAGTGGGGTTGCGGTGTGTAGGTTTCTTGAGTTGGTTGTCGGGGATGAAGGGAAAAGGTAAGTGGAAGAGAAGAAGGTGGAGGTAAGGATGATGCTGGGATGAAGTCGAGGTCGCCAGCGGTGAGGGAACGGCAATGAGGTTGGGGTTTCAGGTGCGGATAGGATTGCAGGGAATTCTCGTCGGGTTGCAGCGGGGTTAGAGGAGAAGGAACGAGGGTGATGAGGTGAGGTTGAGGGTGATAAGACGACGAGAATGGTTCGTTGGGAATCGACGACGTGGGGCGACGGCGAGGCGAGGCAGGGGAGTTGGGTTCGCTCAGTGGGTTTCAAGGTTCAACGTCTAGGTGAGGGCGAGGAGGAGAGAGAAAAGAGAGAGGAAGGGTGAGGTGACGAGGGTGGAGGCAGCGAGGGCGACGGCGAGGCGCGGCAGGGCTAGAGTTAGGGTTCTGGGGTTTCCTCGTTGCGGGGTTTGTAAAGAAACGAAGAAGAAAGAAAAGAAAAAGGGAGGTGACGATAGTGGAGGAAGGAGGTGAGCGGATCCGAGAAGCCCACAGGATAAGAGAGAGAAGGGGAAGAGAGAGAGAGAAAGGGAGTTAAAAAAATAATAATAATTAATATATTTAAGTAAGGAAAGAGAGAGAGATGCTGGAAAGGTAGGATTTTAACCAAAATATATTTTAGTTATAAAAAGAAATTGTAAATGTATATATATAATTATATTAACAGTTAAAAAATATAAAATATAATATTAGTTAATTTTGAGATTTTGGCAAATATAAACTTACTCCAAAATACGCCCGAGTCGGGTCTAAAAATCCAGTTTTAAAATACGGAAAATATACGTGTCAACCAAAATTAAAACAGGATATCCGGGTAACTAAAATGCATATCCTCAAGAACGGATGCACGCACGGCACGTAGCCATCACTGAACGGGACGAGAACAAGATGCGCGGATGCTACGACAGGGTTAGGGATATCATGCAGGTCATGCACTGTATTTTTAAAATATTTTTCTTGAGTTTAAATGTTATATTAAAAAAATGCAGATGCCAGATATAATGCCAGTATGCAATATAAACAAAATGAAAATGCACGGATCCATATAGCAAGCCAGGATAAATCATAAATAGGAATCAGGACAGGTTTCTAGCAACGGGTCAGGTCGGATGCAAATACAAATGTCAAATACACTATTCGCACCCAAAACACAGTAAACCAAGAAACTACCATAAATAAAGAAATACTTGACTAGAACTGGTATAAATGAACTAGGGCGTTACAGTAGTGTATGAAAAATATGTGAAGAAATGAAAGAATGCGAAAGGTTTGAAAAGAGTTGAGGAAATTACCAGGGTTACTTCGGTCTACGGCCTCTGCTTCTTCGGCCGTCAAAATAAAAGCCTGACGCATTGGTTCATTCCTCCTAGCCGGGGGCACATTTGTCTGTCCTTGGAGCATGTTTATCTGCCCTCGAGGCATGCTCCTCGGTGCCTGATGGAATTGGCGATTAGGCCGTGCGGGAGGTGGAGCAGTGAATGCAAGACGAGGTGCATGAACCTGGATAGCTGGCCGCTGCGGGTAGTTGGTGTGTGTGTGTGAGCTGAGTTGCGTCTATAAGGACAGTTTCCAATTCCGTAATTGGATGCGTCACAAACTAAGCACATGCCTTTTGCGCGCCTACAGTCCTCCACTAAATGTCCATTCCTCTTGCAATAGAAGCAAAAATCTGGACTTTGCTGGTTATTGATTTCTTCCAATCTCCTGGGTTCAATGGTTGGTCTTGAAGAGGCTCCTCCTGCCATCTGAGTGTCTGGACGCTTCACTCTGGCAGATTGAAGTCTGCCCTTCCTCTTTACCACTGCCTCATATCGTCAGGCAGCCTTCAAAGCCAAATCATGGGTTAAGAAAACCCCTGTAGCTAATGCAGCTTGGATTTCCGGGTCCAACCCTAGCTGAAATATTCTAGCCCTGATCTCAGCAGTCGGTATGAGATTGGCCACAAACCTGTTACGGACTTGTGTTAGCTGTGTAGTATGTGATATAAAATCGAACATTGAGACATATCTTACCTGCTGAGCATGGTAAACTCAGCATCATACTCATCTACTGATTTGGTCCACATTGAACCTTGTTACAGATGTATGAACTGCTGCTCCATATCAAAGGGGACAGTCTCAAGGAAGTACTTTTCGTCGAACAAGTCGCAGAAAGTCTTCTATTCGATCGGTTGGGTGAGACGGCTTTCTTCCGCCTTCCACCAAACCCGTGCATTGTACGTAAGCTGCAGCTTCGCAACTCGAACCCAAGCTATCTCTGGCACTTGTGCTGCTGCCAGATCATCCTCAATGCTTTGAGCCCATTCCTCTGCTTCCAGAGGGCTCTCTTTTCCCGAAAAGTTCTTGGGGTGCAGTGCTTCCGCTTCTGGACGGTTCAAGAGAATAGCAGTCTGCTGCCACTGTCCTTGCAGGAGGCTGCGGATCGCCTCAAGCAATATCGTCTGCTCATTGATCGGAGCAACTACGACAGGTGTAATCAGTAAGGGAGGTGCAGTGTTGTTGAAATTGGTGCTAGTATTGTTTGGGGAATTCATAACCTTGAAAGAAAAATTTGGGTTAGGACAGATTCAAAATATATGATAAGATTCAAGAAATAGGTATTATAAGGAATGTTTTCAGTTGCTGGTTCTTATATTATATTGCTTAGGTTGTCCACGCAGAGCTAAACTGCATGGTAGGGTTCCATACAGCTCTGACCAACATGGACCACCAACAAAACCTGTCACGCCCCACTTCCCAGTATACGGGCAGAGGACGCGACGAGGCCGCTACGTATTTACTCCGAAGTAAACACGCTAAGCGTATCTAAGCAATATAAATAAAATGCACAAGAGACAGAGATAATAAATATAAATGAACAACAACTTTATTTATTAACATTCTTTTTACAATACATCTGAAAAGTAAATACATGGAATGAAAAGCAATGGCTAAACAGTGGCATAACAGAAATGGAAAGTACTAAAATGAAATGTACAAGTAACTAGAGCTCCGGGTCGAAAGCTAGCTGATCCAAATCCCCGCTGGTGGGCTCATTCTCCTGAAGGTCCGATCCACCTGACAACATTCCAAAGAAGAAAGATAAGGAATGTCGTCAGCGAACAATCGCTCGGTAAGTCCCAAAGATAAGAGAGAAGTAGAATAGACAGAGAGGGAGTGTAGCTTTTAAAGTTGTATTATATTGTTAACGTTGTTGTTTGTAACTTGGTACAAAAGAGGCCAGTGTATACGAGAGGAGTTTCAATAGACCGGAGGCTACGATGGACGGAATACAAGGAACCGTTCAGCCACGGTACAACGGCAATTGAATTCGGGTTAGGTGTCTTAATGGTTGCAGTCTCGTGCCATTTCTAACACCTTTCGTACCAATCTACCCCTTATAAATCCTGCGATGTCTTGATTGTATTGTTTGTATTGTATTGTCTTATAAATTGAATTGTATAGATGAATGACTTGTCGAACCATGATATGAGTAAATGGATGTAACTGGAGAATCATGTAGATAAATGTACATCTATAGTTCGGTTCAGTCAATACAGATTGAATAGATTGAACAGATTGATTATATGGATTCACGGATTCATATTGAATTGTTATATATGTATATATATACACACACACACATACATACATACATATATACATATATATATATATACTTGAATCTCATTCAAGTCAGATTGATTATATCGAGACTCAGTCTAAGTCAGACAATTAGAAAAGAAATTGAATCCTGAATTAGGTTTTGGTGTTATCGGCAACCGCTGCACATGGACGGCAGGATTTGTGTCTTTTTCAAAGACGATTACCGTATTAATAACACCGTTTGGTAAGTTGTCTGCCTTAAATAGGCAAGCACCCATATCTCCGGCTCCCTGAGGCTCAAGAGACTGGTCCCGCTTAAACCTATGTTTACTGGTGTCTTTATTGTAATTTATTATGATTTGAGGGGGTTTTATGTAAAAATAGTTTTGTATAATTTTCAAAATACACCTCAAGTATTTTATTATCGTCTTTAGAGTTTTCATGAATGTATATTTTATTAATGTGACATTTCTAATGAATAAAACCTAATTTCATAATATATGATATTTATTTGTAATATGAATATTGTTTGAATTATCATGGTAGTTTCATGTAATATTTGACTTCTTTTCTTGAGTTTTGGAAATATGGAATATTATATATATTTAAAATAAGTATTTTGGTAATATTTATATATACATATTTAACGAAAATAAATTTATTAATTTTCTTGTAAAAATCTCATTTTCTAAAGAAAAATGTATAAAATCCATCGAGACCGAATGCTCCTTGCGGAGGCCTGCATCTCACTCTACTAAGCCCAAGGATGTACGATAATCCTCACCATCACGAATGGGTTCCACAAAATGGGTTGTAGAGATGCATTTGCATAGAAATGTTTAATACATTTTTTAAAGAAAAATGTTGTATAAGTTAAAAGTATTTTACTGTAAAGTCGTATTTCCCGTATTCTATTTCCTCAAGATTCATCATGCTATGATAGATATGTGTGTTGTGAGGAAGTAGATCATTATCTCGTGAACTATCTAAAGGTATAGCAAGGAATTATAATGATTTATGTCGAACTAAAATATATAGTATTTTCTGTAAAGATGCGATAAAAATTGAAATATAAATTCTTTTGATATGAAACTTGTCAAGATGTTTTGTTAATGTTTAATGATCATGATAGGAGAGTTTGGTATTATTGTGTTTAAGAAAATTATGATTTTTAAGGAAAAACATAATCGGAAGTCGGATTAACTCTACTTCCGTCGGATTTTAGAATTTTAAATTTTTAGAATAGTAAAAAGAAAGGGAAGAAGAGAATTACAGGTTGATTATGTAGAGAATAGGAAAAGTAAGAAGCAGGAGGTGCCGGTGCGTCATTTCGTCACCGGAATCTCCTCGGATCACCGCCGGAAGTTCGTCGGAGCTTCGCCTTTTACTAACTCCACTTGCACACAAAAAGTCTTGGGAATTTTCTTGAGAATTTGGGCAGGGATTTGGGAGTGAGAAGGGTGATTTGAGTTGTGGTATTTATAGGAAAAATCTAGGGTTTAGGGTTAATGAAAGGGTGTGATAAAAATTGTATTTAATTTGCATTTAAAAAATTAAAAGGGGGTATTTTAATTCTCTGTTTAATTGCAAAGAATTTAAATAGTGCAGGGGGAGTGGGTGTTCTCCGCCGAAAGACGCGAGACGTTGGAACGTCTGGCCTGAACTTTGGGGGCAGATGCTATTTGTTTTTATCCGTCCACCTCTCCGAAGATACCAAGTTAATTTATGACACCGTATATCGAAGGTTTAGACAGATGCGGCTGTTGTAGGAGACTTCGTCAGATTTCCCCTCGTGTAAGAGGGATTTTTGATTGTGGGGACGCTCTTCCCCGTAGGTGCAAACCCCTGCGGTTAATTACGCTACCGTATAGCGGTAACCACTTTCTCCTTCTCCAGATGGTCACTTCGTGTCGCGTGTATTTGTTTTATTCTTGGTTACCCGTGGATTGTATACGGAGACTAATTTATTTTGTCGCCTGTAGGGCGTGGATTAGTCTAAATCCGTATTTTCTTAGATTTGGGTTTGGGTTGGTTTAAGAATCGCTAATCTTGTTTTAGATTAAGATCAACTTAAACGTTTGTTGAAGATACATTAGTCTAATTTTTAGATTAAGATCTACTCAACAGGATTTTCTTTAGTTTATAGGGACATTGAGGTCCGCAATTTAGTTTTAAGGACATTGTAGTCCAAAGTTTAAGGGCATCATAGTCCGTAGAGTTTAGTTTAGGGACGTTGAGGTCCATTGGGTTTAAGGGCATCATAGTCTATGAGTTTAAGGACCTCATAGTCCATGGAGTTTTTGGTTGTCGGGACCCGCCACCTCTCTGAAGACGTTGAAGAATTACAACGACACATATCAGAAGTGTGAAGAGATGTACCCTTGAACCAATATTGGTTGGGAGATCTATAGTCAGGTTTGGGACTAAGACTAATTAAAAAGATTGTAAGCACATGGGCTCGGTTAATTTGAATTAGGGACTTGTGGCCAACTTGGGCTCAGTCCACTCAGTTCTGAACACTTGTTTGGGCTCAGCCCCTTTTTATTCTATAATGCTGAGCATTGAATTGGATTTTAACACGTCTTTTTCTTTTTGTCTTTTATTGAGTGTTGAACACTTTTTATGGCGCTAGGGCCCAATTTACAGAGTGCTTTGTAATTCCATAGCGCCTACGTGAGGAGTACGTGGAGCGCCTGGCGCTGAGCGTTAGACCGGGAGCACTACGGCGCTTCTTATAAAAGGGCGCCCACTTATGGAGCACGTGGAGCGCTTGGCGCTGAGCGCCAGACTTGGAGCGCTAAGGCGCTTATTGTAAAAAGGGCGTCCACGTGAGGAGCACATGGAGCGCTTGGCGCTGAGCGCCAGACTTGGAGCGCTAAAGCGCTTCTTTATCAGCTCTGATCAGTTCTACGTTCTGAGAATTAAATTCTCGGTTTATAAGAGAGTTTGTCTCGTGGATTTAAGAACAAAGTTCTTCTCTTTCTTGATGAGATACTGCGATCTCTTTTAGTTTTGTGAAATACCTTGCCTTATAGATCTGTGATCTAGAAAAGAACTATGTTCTTATGATGTGAGAATTAAACTCTCA
This sequence comes from Agapanthus africanus, assembly GCA_030015575.1. NCBI lineage: Eukaryota > Viridiplantae > Streptophyta > Magnoliopsida > Asparagales > Amaryllidaceae > Agapanthus > Agapanthus africanus. Next base: position 788,343,584 of record CM057337.1, read on the forward strand.
AATATGGAGGAGATATTATGATCTCTCTTCTTTTTCCTCACCTTGAAGAAGGTTCTTCTTCTTAGAGCTTGCCCTTCTCCTTTCTTGTCTGAGAACTTGAAGTTTATGGGAGGGGGTTCCTCTGTTTTTCTTCTTTCGATTTGAGAACTTGTGGGGAGGTTTCTGTCTACAAGACTTGAAGTCTTGGGTCCTTTATATAGGGGAGGCTGATTTGTTGAATCAGTTAAGGAAATCTCTTATTGAGAGATCTCTGATTGATTTGGGGAATGTTTCCCACCGTTGGATATTTGATCCAAGGGTTTCTGTTTTATAGAAGATAGTTCTCTCGTTATTAACAGGATTGGGAAAATATTTTCCCATACAGAACTTATTCTGTCTCTCGGTGATTTTTTAATCACCATTGGATCTTTGATCCAACGGTGCTCTGATTTACAGAGCACAATCTTTCTGGTTTAGAAAGATTTGAGGAGTGTTTCCTCAATCAGAATTTAATTCTGGTAATTTGATAATTTATCATCTTCGTTGGATCTTTGATCCAAGGGTTGATAACTGTTAGTTCTGGCGCTGGCGTTCTCGTGCTTTGCACGTGAGCGCTGCCTCAGAGTCTTTGACTCTTAGTGCTGGCGCTCTTGGCGCGAGCGCTCTCGTGCTTTGCACGTGAGCGCTGCCTCAGAGTCTTTGACTCTTAGCACTGGCGCTCTTACGAGGCGCTGCCTCATTTCAAATTTCAAATTTTGAATAGAGCTTTGCTCTCTGATTGGGGGAAACAAATGCCCCCCCCCACCGTTGCGCCCTCGTGGCTCACACTTGAGTGCAACGGTGGCAACGTTTCCACCGTTAGATCAACTTGGAAGTTGGATCGACTTTCAGTGCCTATAAATACGGCCTTTGGCCCTTGAGATGACTGCTTGTTCATCTTCTTGTTTTCCTGTTTTCTCTTGAGAATTGAATTCTCTCTTCAGAGCATAGATCTCTGCCCCAAAAACTTTCTTTAAGTTAGAACTTTGTTCAAATCTCTGGTAAGAATCATGTTTGTCCCCATTAAACAGAGCTTTGCTCTTACTAGATCACATATCTTCAAACCGTTAATTAAAACAGAGCTTTGCTCTTTCTAGATCATAGATCTAAAGAAATTCTTTTTAGGGTTTCTTAACCCATTAATGAATAACTCTTAGAGTTTCTAAGATTTGTGTTTCAGATCTTTAAAGATATTAGGGTTTTACCTCTATAAAAACTTTGCTTTTTTAGGGTTTTGATGGATGATTCCATCGTTTTCACAGAGCGCGGCTCTTAAAATTTTTAGGGAGTTTTATTTCTCTCATGATTAATTTTGACAGATGTCATTTCTGTTGCAGAGCGTTGCTCTCGAGGGAGTTCAACTTCTTGGCCTGAGAGGCCTCCCATTAAATGAGAATCCTTTTAGGATTTCTCCTTTATTTGCACAAATTTGAATTTGTTGGGTGTCTTAATCAGAACTTGTTATCTCCGTGAGAATATCAAGAGTTGTTTAAATTCCTGTGTCTGTTTCAATAAACATTTTCTTGATTAGTCTGACTACTAAGCTCTCACTGATTTTCCTTTTCATACACTATGGCCGCTCATCTGTATGATCTTGACGAAATTATTTCTTATGGAGACATTCGCGCACTAGGACGTTGTCACAATCAGGAGTTCACAAATGCTCAATGTGCTGAGATTATGAGTCGCTTTAATGAATACAACGGTCGACTACTTCCTCGTCGCTCCGCTCGTTTGAAGCTCGTCGTGAGAGCGATTTGGAACGCACTTCCCGGATTTTACGAAGCCATGCCACTTAAGGCACTGGATGATGCTGAAGACAAGGTGCACTCAGTATATCTGATGGGCCTGATCTCGAAGAGGCGGCGAGATAATCTTATTGATATCTTGCATCAAATTTTTCAACAGACGACGATAATCTCTGCTTATCAGAGGACGGACGACATCAGCGAGGATCCTGACGCTTGCCTTCGCGAGAGGATGCACACGAGAATGGTCAGGGAGGCCAGAAGCATTTTATACGGCCTTACTTCTGAATTTCTTAATCCGTGTCCCGGATTTAATGTTTTACCATTGTAAACATTTTAATGATGCTTTTGTTTACTGTTTTATCAATGTAAGAATTTTCTGGGGTATGAATAACAAATTTTTCCTTTCTATGCGTTTGTTTTATGCATTAATCCTCTTCGTACATACATGAGTGGGTACGCTTCGAACGCTTAATTGGATACAAATCAAATGTTCTCTTTATTTCCTCGCACAGTATGTGGTCGACGTCCGTGGGTTATGCCTTTTTGTTTCGACTTGGCGCAAAGTAGTTTACATACTCTTGAGTAGCACCTCTATTTCAGCGGCATGTAACTTTGGCAAGTGTGACCTGTAGATAGTAGATAGCAGTTCATCTTAACCTCCCTTCAAGGCAATGATGGCTTAGGAGACAGGTTTAGGTCTGCTGCCTAAGACTTTTCAACTTTATGAGCCATGAGGGTCTCATAAAGACTCTTCTCCCTACGAGTTGAGAGGATCTCGTAGGTGTATTTTCTCCTTAGGAATCATGAGGATTCCTAAGTGTATAATTTCTCTTGAGAGTCGTAAGGATCTCACAAGAGAATTTTTCTCTTTTACAAGTCGAGAGGACTCGTAAATGGTTAGTGAGTTAACTTATTTCTGAGTCGAAGTATTGTTCTGACGGGGAGGTCGTTGGCTGACTTGTTTCCGCGACGGGGTCATTGGATGACGCATTTCCGCGGCGGGGTCATTGGATGATGTATTTCCGCGACGGGGTCATTGGATGACGTATTTCCGCGACGGGGTCATTTGCTGACGTATTTCCGAGACGGGGTCATTGGATGACGTATTTCCGAGACGGGGTCATTGGATGACGTGTTTCCGAGACGGAGTCATTGGATGACGTGTTTCCGCGGCGGGGTCATTTGCTGACGTATTTCCGTGACGGGGTCATTGAATGACGTGTTTCCGCGACGGGGTCATTTGCTGACGTATTTCCGTGACGGGGTCATTTGTTGACGTGTTTCCGCGACGAGGATATTTGCTGACGTATTTCCGAGACGGGGTCATTGGATGACGTGTTTCCGATATGGGGTCATAGGATGACGTATTTCCATGACAGGGTCATTTGCTGACGTATTTCCGCGACGGGGTCATCGGATGACGTGTTTCCGAGACGGGGTCATTTGCTGACGTGTTTCCGAGACGGGGTCATTGGATGACGTATTTCCGCGATGGGGTCATTTGCTGACGTATTTCCGAGACGGGGTCATTGGATGACGTATTTCCGTGATGGGGTCATTGGATGACGTATTTCCGCGACGGGGTCATTTACTGACGTATTTTCGAGACCGGGTCATTGGATGACGTATTTCCACGACGGGGTCATTTGCTGACGTATTTCCGCGACGGGGTCATTTGCTGACGTATTTCCGCGACGGGGTCACTTTTTAATGTATTTCCGCGACGGGGTCATTGGATGACGTGTTTCCTCTACGGGGTCATTGGATGACGTGTTTCCACGACGGGGTCATTGGACGACGTGTTTCCGCGACGGGGTCATTGGATGACGTGTTTCCGAGACGGGGTCATTTGCTGACGTGTTTCCATGACGGGGTCATTGGATGATGTATTTCCGAGACGGGGTCATTTGAGGACGTATTTCCGCGACGGAGTCATTTGCTGATGTATTTCCACGATGGGATCATTTAGGGTGCCGTTACAACACAAGAACCAGACCAAACAAAGAGTATGCTACTTACCAAACTGCTGTACACTTGCTACGTATTTCCGCGACGGGGTCATTGGATGACGTATTTCCGTGACGGGGTCATTTGCTGACGTATTTCCGAAACGGGGTCATTGGATGACGTACTCCGCTTTCTGCGGTGTCGGGTTGACTTGCTCCGCTTTCTGCGGTGTTGGGGCTGACTCTAGGATGTCTGTGAACCGTAGAGTATTGGAATTGGGGACTTTGTTATGGCTTCGATTGATGGTGTCGTGTTCGTGCCATGCTGGCATGAGGAGGAACGCCGCTGTTGGTCTTCTGGGATGCAGATGTCACCGTCGAGATCTGACTCTCCCTTTGACAAGGTCCGGTGGGGAAATGTGGTCCCCTTTTTGTTTATGCCCCTGGATTGTATACAGAGGTCAGTATGGACTTACCTACAGGGCAAAAGTTTCATTCTTTCATTTTTTTATTTCTTTCCGCGATGCTCTATCATTTCAGCTTTTTATATCGCGAAAGTCACGATTGCCCAATCATTTCGGCTATTTTTCGCGATTCTCAATCATTTCGGCTATTTTATATGCATATATTTTACTCGCTGATTTTTATTGCTAGTTGCCCCATCATTTCGGCTATTTCATATATATTTTTGGCTCGCCGATTTTGTTCCGTGTATGGAACTCAAGATCTGATACCAATCTTAGCATCAGCATCGCTGCGACTGGAATATTTCCAGGAGTGAATCATCATTTGCCTTGAAAGGACTTGGAATTTGATACCGATTTAGGCATCAGCATCGCTACCACTGGGACATTGCCAGGAGTGAATCATCATTTGCCTCTGTCGATTTGAACAAAGGTGGCTTAGCAAACATTCTTAGATTTGGATTTGGGTTGGTTTAAGGATCGCTAATCTTGTTTTAGATTAAGATCAACTCAAACGTTTGTTGAGGATACGTTAGTCTAATTTTTAGACTAAAATCTACTCAACAGGATTTTCTTTAGTTTATAGAGACATTGCGGTCCGCAATTTAGTTTTAAGGACGTTGCGGTCCAAAGTTCAAGGACATCATAGACCGTAGAGTTTAGTTTATGGACGTTGCGGTCCATTGGGGTTAAGGACATCATAGTCCATGAGTTTAAGGATCTCATAGTCCATGGAGTTTCTGGTTTTCGGGACCCGCCACCTCTCTGAAAACGTTGAAGAATTACAACGACACATATCAGAGGTGTGAAAAAATGTACCCTTGAACCAATGTTGGTTGGGAGTTCTATAGTCAGGTTTAGGACTAAGAACAATTAAAAATATTGTAAGCTCATGGGCTCGGTTAATTTGAATTAGGGACTTGTAGCCAACTTGGGCTCAGTCCACTCAGTTCTGAACACTTGTTTGGGCTCGGCCCCTCTTTTTATTCAATAATGCTGAGCATTGATTTGGGTTTTGACACCCATTTTTCTTTTTGTCTTTTATTGAGTATTGAACATTTTTTATGGCGCTAGGGCCCTATTTACAGAGCGCTTTGTAATTCCATAGTGCCCACGTGAGGAGCACGTGGAGCGCTTGGCGCTAAGCGCCAGACTTGGAGCGCTAAGGCGCTTATTGTAAAAAAGGCGCCCCACGTGAGGAGCACGTGGAACGCTTGGTGCCGAGCGCCAGACTTGGAGCGCTAAATCGTTTATTGCAAAAAAATTGGAGCGCTAAAGCGCTTCTCTGTTAGTTTTGATCGGTTCTGTGATCTGAGAATTAAATTCTCGGTTTATAAGAGATTTTGTCTCGTGGATTTAAGAATTAAGTTCTTCTCTTTCTTGATGAGATGCTACGATCTCTTTCACTTTTATGAAAGAGCTTGTCTTATAGATCTGTGATCTAGAAAAGAACTATGTTCTTATGATGTGAGAGTTAAACTCTCAAATATGGAGGAGATGTTATGATCTCTCTTCTTTTTACTCATCTTGAAGAAGGTTCGTCTTCTTAGAGCTTGCTATTCTCCTTTCTTTTCTGAGAACTTGAAGTTTATGGGGGGGGTTCCTCTGTTTTTCTTCTTTCGATTTGAGAACTTATGGGGAGGTTTCTGTTTACAAGACTTGAAGTCTTGGGTCCTTTATATATAGGAGGCTGACTTGTTGAATCGGTTAAGAAAATCTCTTATTGAGAGATCTCTGATTGATTTGAAGAATGTTTCCCACCGTTAGATCTTTGATCCAAGTTCTTCTGTTTTACAGAAGATAGTTTTCTCGTTATTAACAAGATTGGGAAAATATTTTCCCATACATAACTTATTCTGTATATCGGTGATTTTTAATCATCATTAGATCTTTGATCCAACGGTGCTCTGATTTACAGAGCACAATCTTTCTGCTTTAGAAAGATTTGAGGAGTGTTTCCTCAATCAGAATTTAATTCTGGTAATTTGATGATTTATCATCTTCGTTAGATCTTTTATCTAAGGGTTGAGAACTGTTAGTTCTGGCGCTGGCGCTCTCGTGCTTTGCACGTGAGCGCTGCCTCAGAGTCTTTGACTCTTAGCGCCAGCGCTCTCGTGCTTTGCACGTGAACGCTGTCTCAGAGTTTTTGACTTTTTGCGCTGGCGCTCTTGGCGCGAGCGTTCTTACGAGGCGCTGCCTCATTTCAAATTTCAAATTTTTAATAGAGCTTTGCTCTCTGATTGGGGGAAATGGTAGGGTAGGCCAAAGGTTGCTGGGAGTTCAAGAAAATTTGGGATCGGGCCGAGTCGAGCCGACGGCGGCGGTGAGTTGGCCGAGTCGGCGGCCCGAGTTGGCTGAGTCGGGTCGAGTCTCATTGCCACGTGTCCCCTGGTGCTTGGTCTTGACTCGTGAACCCGTTTGTTTTATGTGTGACTCTTGGTTTTACGGGTTATGCACGTGTAGACTCTTGGGCTTCTAAAAAGATTAAAAGAAATCAAAATAAAAAGATAATGTAGCTGATGGGATTTGAACTCTGGTGCTTTGGGTCAGCAGTGTAAGGTCTTATCAGTGAGCTACAAGCTCCTTCTTGCTGTTCAAAAGCAAATCAAACTTATAACTTGTGCTCGGGCTCAAGTACCCCTTTCTGTATTTTTGAAAAATTTTTTACAAAAAGTTTAGGGTTGTTACAGGGGCGGAGCATCCTTCCGGGAGCATGATTCCTGGGGTCGGAGTATCATTCCGATCTGCGGAGTATAATTCCAGTGTCGGAGCATCATTCCGAAGAGCGGAGTATAACTCCAGGGGGATGATATATTCTGAGACGAAGCATAGTTTCGACGCAGGGTTTCGGGGCGAAGCATGATTTCGACACGGGACAGGTGTATCCTGGGACGAAGCTTAATTCCGGTGCAGGGCAGACATTCTGAACGAAACATGGTCCCGATGCAGATGTTGATTCTGAGTCGAAGCATAATTCAGACAGGGAAAGTAGATACTTCAGTGCGAAGCATAATTTGACACGGGGTATATTCTGAGACGAAACATGATTCCGATGCAGAGGTCGTTGGTCGACTTGATTCCGAGGCGGAGCATGATTCTGATAGGGAAGTCGTTGGTCGACTTGATTCGGAGATGGAGTTTGATTTCGACGGGGAGGTCGTTGGTCGACTTGATTTCGATGCGGAGTTTGATTCCGACAGGGAGGTCGTTGGTCGACCTGATTCCGAGGCGGAGCATAATTCCAATAGGGAAGGCAAATACTCCGAGACGAAGCATGATTTCGACACGGGGTACCTTCTGAGACGAAACATGATTTCGACACAGAGGTTGTTGATTTAATTTGATTTGGGAGTTTCTTATCCGTCTAGTGGGGATTTAGAGCCTGGGACTTGGAATTTGGGTTTGTTCCCCTCCGAAAGACGGCGCGACAGACGTCTTGCCTAAAATTCGGGGCAGATGCTAATTGGTGCTATCCGTCCACCTCTCCGAAGATGCCAAGTTGATTTATGACACCATGTATCGAAGGTTTAAACGGATGCGTCCGATATAGTAGACTTCGTCAGATTCCCCTTCGCTTGAGGGGTTTTTGATTGTGGGGATGCTCTTCCCTGCAGGCGCAAGCCCCTGCAGTTAATTACGCTACCGTATTGCGGTAACAACTTTCTCCTTCTCCAGACGATCACTTCGTGTCGTGTGTGTTTGTTTTGTGTTTGGTTGCCCGTGGATTGTATACGGAGACTGAGTTATGTCGTCGCCCGTAGGGCGTGGACTAGTCCAAATCCATATCTTTATTAGATTTAGGTTTGGAGGTTATGATTAAGGATACATTAGCCTCATTTGAGACTAAGGTCAACTTAAACGTTTGTTAAGGATACGTTAGTCTAGTTTTAGACTAAGATATACTTAACGGGATCGTTTAGATCCAACAAGAGAGCAATTAAGGGGGGCCCTGTTGTTTAGTTTAGTGACATTGCGGTCAATAGGTAGTTTAAGGACATTGCGGTCCAATGTTAGTTTTAAGACGTTGCAGTCAAGGTTAAGGACATCATAGTCCGTGGATTTAAGGACTCCACAGTCCGGCGTTAGTTTTAAGATATCACGGTCAAGGTTAAAGATATCATAGTCTGTTGTTAGTTTTAAGACATCCCGGTCAAGGTGAAGGACATCATAGTCCGAGGATTTAAGGACTCCACAGTCCGGTGTTAGTTTTAAGACATCCCGGTCAAGGTTAAGGACATCATAGTCCGTGGATTTAAGGACTCCACAGTCCCATGTTAGTTTTAAGACATCACGGTCAAGGTTAAGGACCTCATAGTCCATGAGTTTAAGGACCCCACAGTCCATTATTAGTTTTAAGACATCACGGTCAAGGTTAAGGACCTCATAGTCCATGAATTTAAGGACCCCATAGTCCATTGTTAGTTTTAAGACATCACGGTCAAGGTTAAGGACCTCATAGTCCATGAGTTTAAGGACCCCACAGTCCGTATCAATATGTGGTCACCGGGACCCGTCACCTCTTTGAAGACGTTGAGGAATTACAACGCCAAGTATCAAAGGAGTGAAGAGATGTACCCTTGAACCAAGGTAGATTAAATAATCTTTGGCCCAATTTGGAACTGAGACCAATTAATTATATTATGAGCCCATTAGCCCAGTTAAGTTTGAATTGAGGACTTATGGCCAGTTTGGGCTAAGTCCAATCATGTTTAGAATATTGGCCCTCTGTTGGTTAATTGAAGGAGAGACTTTGCCTCTAGAAACTTAGTCAATTGGGCTAAAACTAGTGTTAAACACTAAGGACCAACAGTGTTGAACACTGGGAATAAGATTAGCAAGTTAGTGTTAGACACTAAAAGATAATCAATGTTAAACACTAGCAACATGGCTTTCAAATTAGTGTTAAACACTAAAGCAAATCAGTGTTAAACACTGGAAACAGAGATTTCAAATTAGTGTTAAACACTAAAGCAAAACACTGGAAACAGAGATTTCAAATTAGTGTTAAACACTAAAGCAAATCAGTGTTAAACACTGGAAATAGAGTTTTCAAATTAGTGTTAAACGCTAAGAAAATCAGTGTTAAACACTGGGAGCGAAGTCTTCAAATTAGTGTTAAACACTAAGGAGAGAGGGGTCACGTGTGGACATGTGAGAGCGCCCTGATTCCCCTTATTTTATTCTGCCAAAAGTATTGAATACTCTCTATAATTGCTCGTGGAGCATCACGTGCTGTCACGTGATGGAAATGTGGGTATTTGACTGTTAGAGCTTTTGCCAAGGGGTCACGTGGTAGCATGTGAGGGCGCCCACAGCTTTTGTTTCTTTTGCTTTTTCTTTGTGTGCTTCCGGGGTCACGTGGGGCACGTGAGGCATTGCCTCAAATTTCTTTTATGTGGATCTTTGCAGGGGTCACATGGTAACACGTGAGGTGTTGCCTCAAAGTTCTTTTCTGTGGATCTTTACAGAGGTCACGTGGTAGCACGTGACTCTGGTTCTTTACATGTTCTAAAGATCTGTTCATCTTTTAAGAATTAAATTCTTCATAGGGTCAAACCCTAGCAATAAATTTTAGAGGAATTAAATTCCTTCTTTCTTTTGAAGAATTATATTCTTATATAGGGTTAAACCCTAGTTTCTTTTCTGTAGGAATTAAATTCCCCATATATGTAAAGAATTAAATTCTGGCATAGGGTGAAACCCTAATTTCTTTTTTTAAGGGAATTAAATTCCTGTAAATTTGAGAGAATTAAGTTCTCAATTAGGGTTAAACCCTAGTTCTGTCCATTCTGAAGGAATTAAATTCCTAGGGTTAAACCCTAATTTTATCTTAAAGGAATTAAATTCCTATCATTATGTGAGAATTAAATTCTCAAAGCTCAATTCCTCCTCTATGTTTTAGATCTGCATGGCAGGATCTCAACCCAATGAGAATTAAATTCTCAATTTGCAGATCCTCAACCAGAGAAAGAACTAAGTTCTTTTTTTTATATAAGAGTTAAACTCTTTTGAGAATTAAATTCTCTTTTGAAGCCTCTCTTTTCTTACCTAGGTTTTTTCTTTTGCAGAGAATCAAATTCTTCCTTCTGAATTTTCAAGATTCCAAGGCTCTATATCTCTCTCTGTGTATGCGTGTCTATATAACTCTCTCCTTTGGCTCCTATTTATAGGAGAAGGAAAAGAATCAATCTGTTTTAGTGAATTTTTCATTAAAAGATTTGATTTGTTTATTGAGAGGCTTGATTTATTTTCCTCATTAATCTGGGCCTTTAGATTATTAGGTGAATCTTATTCACCATTGGATTTTAAATCCAAAAATATCTCTTTGTTATTTCGGTAAGATTTTAGGGGGAAATCTTTCCATGTCCAAGATTTTTCCATAAATTGGTGATGTTTAATCACCTTCAGATTCTTGATCCAACGGTTTCAGATAATTCTTCTCCTTTTTGGAAAGATTTGAATGATCTCTCCTCAGAATTTAATTCTGTTAACGAATAAGGCTTTTAAAGCCGGTCACGTGTGGCCACGTGACCCCTGGTCACGTGTGGGCACGTGACCCCTGGAATGGGCTTCTCTTCTTCTGCGCTCTGTTCTCTGGCCGCTGCTTAACTATCACGTGCTAACACGTGACCACTGGTCACGTGTGAGCACGTGATGCCTCCTCTGAAGCCTTTTCCTGATTTTTAATCAGGGAACAGGGTTTTTGTTCGGCGTCAGCATCGCTACACTGGAATATGGTACCTAGAGCGAATCATCATTTGCCACGGAGAACATCGGATTTGGGTTAGCATCAGCATCGCTACACTGGAATATTGTACAAGGAGCGAATCATCATTTGCCATGAGAGGATTTGAAGATTTTGGTTTTGGTTTGGCTTCAGCATCACTATACTGGAATATGGTATCAGGAGCAAATCATAATTTGCCATGGGGGGATTTCTCTCATTCTCAGTTTAACGACTTAGGAGTCATCTATTCCCAGTTTGACGACTTAGAGGTCATATGATCCTAGTTTAACGACTTAGGGGTCTACTGGATCGAAAGTTTGGAATTTTGAGGTTGAGTTGGGATCGGCATTAGCGTTGCTAACACTGAAGCATAGGTGCCAGGAGCAATTCATCATGTGCCTTTGCCTGCTGGGGGAACGATGGCTTAGGAGACAGGTTTAGGTCCCTATCACCTAAGGCTTTTTCAATTTTATGAGTCGTAAGGGTCCCATAAAAGCATTTTCTCCCTACGAGTCGAAAGGATCCCGTAGGTGTATTTTCTCCTTAGAAGTCATGAGAACCCCCAAGTGTGTTTTTCCTTTGTGAGTCGTAAGGATCCCATGAAGGTGTTTTCTTACGAGTCGAGAGGATCTCGTAATTTTTGTTTTGCTCATGTATCGTGAGGACACATGAGTGGGTCTTCCCAAATGGAGCATAATTCCGATAGCAGAGACCGGCCGCGGGGCTTGTGATGAGGATTATTTGAGCCCGTGGATTGTATACGGTACTCAATTTGGGGACTAGCCGTAGGGCAGGGAAAAATTTGGGAATTCGAATTTTGGTTGGCGTCTATATCGCTCCACTAGAATATGGTACCAGGAGTGACTCATCATTCGCCATTTGGGAATTTTGATTTTGGTTGGCGTCTGCATTGCTGCACTGGAATATGATACCAATCTTCATTCCTGTTTCGAGGTTTGGGATATTATTTGTAAATAAGTTTTTTTTACCGCGATTGCTCCACCATTTCAGCTTTTCGTATCGCGAAGGCCGCAATTGCCCTATCATTTCGGCTATTTATTCGCGGTTACCCCATCATTTCGGCTTTTCTTTTATTTACAATTTTTTTACACTCTCAGTTTATTGACTTAGTGGTCGAATGTTCCTAGTTTAACGACGTGGTGGTCAGCTGTTCTTCCCGGTTTAACGACGTGGTGGTCAGCAGTTCCCGGTTTAACGACATGGTGGTCGATTGTTGGAGCATGAGCTCAATTCTGCAGGAACCACGGGCTCCTTTGGCTTAATTGCATAAGCAGGCTCTTCATCATCCAGACCGAGCCGGTATTGGATGGCAACAACCACGTCATTGTCATGGCTATAAGGCGTAGGAGGACTTGTTCCTCTGGGCTCCATCATGTAGACCGTATGGGTTGTGTCGATGTTGCTCGTTTGGCTCTTGGCTTGTTGCCTTGGTCCGCTCTTTTCAGATAAAGGTAGATGTCTGAGAGAATCAGGTTCCCGAAAAGCTTCGGTCTCTGTTTGTATGAAATTGGCGGTCGCAACTTGACTGCTTGTTAACACGCCTTTAGACAGTTCTATCTCTCCTGCCTTGTATTGCTTTTCGACCCAATCTTTAAAGACAAAGCAGTCTTCAATAGCATGACCTATCACTCTGTGATGGGGGCAATATTTGGGGTCGTCGGTCATATTTGCTTCTTGCGGTCTTTTTTATTCTGGTAATTGTAGACCGTTTCTTAGGGCATCTTTAAATATTTTACGGACTTTGTCCCTTCTGAAGGAATAGACCTTATCCAGCTTCTCTTTTAGTGGAGATTCTCCTCTCTCTCTCTCTGAACACTGGCTTCCGAGACTGGTTGGCATTAGGTCCGCTTGTCCCTTGTCTATTTCGGTCAGCCGAAGTGTTAAAAGAATCAGTATCGTCAGAATTTCCTCCTTTGCAATTATCGTCCTTTCGGTCTCTCCAAAATCTATTGTTATTTTAGGAATCAAAGGAAGACTCCTGCTTTGAGCGCTCCAACACCTGAACTTTCCTGGTCCGCTCTTAGAATGTTTTAAGACTCGCGGTGCATAGAAACGGGGCCATCCAATTGTTGAGATTTCCGACGAGGAGGCTAACAGATTGGTCATGTTCCAACAGTGGCTCACATTTGACGGAGAGATTGCGCCATCGGGTTATAAAATCCGTGTTGCTTTCGTTGTTATTTGGCTTGGTCCTTACGAGGTCAGCAATGGTGATCTTATCGCTGATACTCAGAACCTTTGTCGAAATAGAGATTCCATTTGGATGAAAGTAGTAACATAGCCATCCGGTATGCTAGTGTACCAGTCGAAAGCGACATCGGTTAATCTATTAATGAACTGGCGGAGGAGAAGCGCATCATTGCCCCCAGTATTCCCGCATGAGGCTTTAAAGTGGGCGATGTGCTGATTCGCATTTCCCATCTTATCAAATCTTCCGAATTTGGGGATGGCATAGCCGCCAGGAAACTCTACCACATCATACCGAGCAGGATATGGTCTCCTACTACTGCTGATATCTTTTTGCGCTTCGGCTTCGACTACTAATGTTTTGACTTTGTTGGCGACCAGATCCATAATTTGATCTTGCGTTAGTGGGTTGCTGTCATCGGTAGTCAAGACATTTCCCGAGATGGGATACAGCCGGCTTTCATGCGGCTCGCCCATCTTTAGATTTGAAGGAATAGGCGCCGTCTGCCTCGGAACACCGTTTCCCGGTTCATGAGCAGAGCCATGCGCTTGATTGGACGGTTGAGAGGCAACTTGGGCTGTGAGCTGTAAGATGACGTTTGTCAAGTCGTCGATCTTTGAGTAGAGCTTGGTCATCTCCTTGTCTTTATTTCTGAGCTGCTTCTGGAGCTCTTGGAGAAGTTTCTGCTCTGCGGTCTTGGGACAGACGATTGGCTCCTCTTCGCTTTCCGAGCCCGACTCCTCATGAACCGAGGGATTTCTCTGCTTATTAGCCTCACTGGAAGGGTTTTCATTACCTTCCAGAGGATGCTGGTTTTGGGAAGTGGCAGCCATATTCATACCAGATTGGATTTGAGATGTGGTGGCCCCGTCCATACTCTTGTTGTGTATGTCCACCATATAGACAGTGTGGACCACATATCCAGCCATCTCTTTATCTTTGACGGCTGATTTTTCGGACCATCGTCAACCCTTCCTCTTCCGGAAAGGACATGCAACTGAAGACGGTTGGTTTGACTAGGTCCTTGGGTGACGTTGTCCGAATCACAACTTTCTTGACTCTTGAGATTATGGCATTCTTCTGAACCAATTTCAGCGGTTCAAAAGAGTTAGCGAGCTTTACAGCCGATTCAGTTGTTGTTGCGGGGTAACCCTATTCTTGGGACCTCATGAAGTTCAGCCTAGCAGGAGTCCTAGCCCTTTTATTAGCTCTGTATCTGAGCATTTTTCTGTCTTAGCTTGTCGATTTTGAGTGCTTCACGGGCATCCATCATCTAAGAAGCCATTGTGAGTCGATTGATGGGGAGCTTAGAGAAGATACCCGATTGAGTAGTTGTCAGGGACACCGCTGGAGCTTGCCCGAAATGCCTTATTGTTTTGTTGGTGTTAATGATCTTGCCCCCAGCTGGAGCAACGGAGAGTCGTTCGGAAACAGATTTGTGGGTTGAGATGCCTTTGTGACCATGACATTCGGCCTTTTCCCTTTTGAGGCTGGTTTATCTATCACCGGGATTTGAAGAGCAGGGATGGCGTTAGCTGGCATGAACAGAATAGAGCCAAATGGTAGCAGCAGCTTCTTCCACTGTCGCCTGAGACTGGCCGGGAGGATCGTCCCAGAGTCCATCTCCTTCGTGTAGGAGATGGGAGCTGTGTTGAGAGCTCAGCTTGTCCCTGGAGACATTTTGTTGCATCCGAAGATTGCAATTGGAAAATATTAAGCTGCACAAAGAAGCGTGATTTCAGTACGGGAAATTGTTCTATATGTTGATTGAGTTCGCTCGAACGTTTAACCCTAAATATGGGAGGAGAGAAATGTCCCACCGGGCATACCGGAATCTGTAGGGCGTTTTTCGTCACCCCATTGAGATGGAAAATATGCATCGCTTGTCAGGCGCATTACAGATTCCCCCTGCCTAAGGTAGGCGGGGGTTTATTGATTGTGGGTATCCGAATCTCTGGCAGCCGTGGACTAAACTGCCGTTAATTACCACTCGCTTTTGGAGAGAGAACCTCCGATTGACAGATCAAACTGGTTATATGAACTCAATGTGTCGTGTACATGTGTCGTGTTTTGAAGGGTTTTGGATATATTGGGAGCCTCACAGAGTTTATGGAGGTCCCGCTACCCGGATAACGAGCTGGGGATCAAGGGGGCTAGCAGCCTCCTTGCAGGGTGCGGGACAACACGTCGTTAGAAATTTTTTCTAACGGGGAAGGTATTTTGAGTGTGTGTGTGTCTATATATATATATATATATATATATATATATATATATATAAGGGTGAATAGTTTCCAAATGACGCATGGGCCCCAGCGCCTCATGTGCCCAACACGCGGGCGTTGGGCCTCCGGCACATGGGCGTTGGACGCCTGCGAAAAAAGGGGGCTCAGCCCCTGTACTGAGAGTTATACTCCCAATTGACTTTTGGAGTTAAACTCCTAAAAAAAGGAATTTATATATATATATATATATATATGTATATATATATATATATATATATTTTTAGCTTGTGGAGTTAAACTCCTAAGAGATCTTCGGAGATGATGAAAAGGGATCCCTTTCTTCTCACTTGAACCCCGGGTTTTTTCTTGAGCTTTGGATCTTTCCCAAAATGAGAATTTTAGAGATGGGTCTTCTTCCTCCTCCTCTCTGTTGACTGGATCTGGGAGGAAGGGAGGGTGAAAATTAAAAATCACCCCTTTTTAAGATTTGATGGGAGACCTGAGTTCCCCTTCAAGGGTTTTATGGTGAAAAGCTATTTCTTTTTGGAAAAAGAAGAGTTAAATTCTTAATTTAATTCAAAAAAATGGAAGAAGATTTAGAATCTTGAGGAAGGAGAAGGAGGCACAGAAACCCTATATTTTGAGGGGAATGAATTATCTTTTTTTATTTCATCATCATATTGCTTTATATAGGCCTACAAGTTTGCACTTAGCCCCTTGGGCTTTACAAAATGGCATTTTGCCCATCTCATACCTCATGTGTTCATTTCTTTTACACATAAGCCATGGGCTTTACAAAAATTTGGTTTTATGCCCATTTTTCTTACATTTATTCATAAAAATTACATCAAAATTATTTATTACATGATTTTCATTTTGGCATGGGTGAGGCTAGCCGCAGGGCTCGACTTGGGCATGGGTCCATTTTACCGGGGCTTATGCCCGTTTATTTGGGATTGACTTTGATTTTGACTTGGTCAACCGGGGTGTAATTTTTGATCCCAACAGTAGTATGAATTATAGTTATGAACTAAAGCAAATAACAAATTATGTCAATATTTTAAGTAAAATATTCTATGTCCATGAATTCATTATCTAGCAGATTTTTTAAATAGAATGGTGAAATTTTCAGCATCAAATTTAAAGAAGTATAGTTTAGCATAAGCAAATGTAAAAAGGCTATTGTTATTTGAAACATTATTGTTCTCATTTCGTTTGGAAAAAGAGATTTATGATGTTAATTATTTTTGTTAAACTTTTTAAAGAAAAAACAAGGACAGCATGATAAAAAACGGAAAAACCAAACAATTAAAATACCTAAAATATTATGTATGACAAAGAAATGGGATAATAGGATTTGCTAAATAGCCAAGGATAAAGGAATAAATGCTAAAATTCATGCTTTGGCTTGCATAACATTCCTTGACCCAAGGATGGAGCTAGGGGGCACGAGCAGGGACGGTCGTCCCCGTCCCCTCCCGAAATTTCCTGTGACATCAAGTTGTGAAAAAAATCCTCACGAGCGACTAACTTCTAAATATCTGGTTCAAAATAAAAATTACATGCAACTTCTCCTATTATTATTAAGAAACATCCCTTTTATTTTAATAACTACTTAGTTATTTTGAATCGAAATTTATTATTATGGGTTTTCTCAACTTATATATCGCTTTAAATCCAAATATATCCAAGTTAATTAATACATTGTTATCTATCGATTTATTTAGATCATTTCATCTTAACTTTATAATAATACATTTTTTTAAATTTATAGTTCTCTTTTTTCTATTGCTCTTGTTCAAGAGTTGATTTTTTCTTGGATAATATTCGGTGCTTTTTTCTCTGGGCATACACTTTTATCTTTTAATTGAAAAATAACCTAATTTTCCTAAAAAAGATGCATTAAAATGAGAATATAAGCACACATGTGTATGCTTGTTAGTTGTTTATTCGGCTCTGTTCAGGGACGGAGCCAAGATTTCGCTTTTTTTATATGTCGATCATTTCCCTCTTATTGAGGGTATTTTATAGTCGTCCTTGCCGTGAGGAATTCCTGGCTCCGTCCCTGTCTTGACCAAACCCAATTTTGTATTGGTATATAAGATTGTTAGCGTAATTGAGTAAAAAAAATACCAAAATCTATGTTTCCCGACAAAACGTAATGCTTTCGAGGAAAAAAATAATACAAGATAGGTGATTATGTTACACCGCATTTTATACGAAACTGAAATCATATCAAACTGAAATCGTATCCCACGAGAATTAATATTTGTATGAAAATGAAGTTTTACAAACAAATAAATTAGAGCAACAACTGATAGGTTAGGACACGACCCAAAACTAAACACCTAACAATAATAAACCACCAGCAAAATATAATTCTAAGCAAAGCAAAATATCTGTAAAGTCCAAATGTAAATGTCAGCCTCTTAATTAATGTGATGCAACAACATTAGAGTGATTCTCAATGGATATTATCCCAAAGACTGACCATCATTCAAAGAGTCTTCAAATAATGCAACCCACTCTGTGATTCTAGATTTAAATATTTATCAATTGTCCTTCAAATTTTTGTTAAAGGAGTATGGACCCAACTATTAATATATTATGATAAAGCATTTGTTGAATAATTAGTCTAAACCTTAACGATCAAGAAATTCAGAAATGAAATAACCATCAAAATGATGAGGTTCTTTCCGTTCAAAATACTAATCATTCTATATAATAAATATAAAGCTATATGAGAGCATATCCGATGTTATTGGAAAAGTATTAATAAAGTTTGTTTGTCATAACATGCAAAATATTGAAAATTGAGAAAGAGGGAAAAATTTCAATTTTTATTTCGTATTGCAAAAAATATATTAAAAAACCAAAAAGAACATATAAAAATTTAGCGTTTTGAAAATTTTGCTATTTTCATATGTTCTATAGCATGTAAAATCTTAAAATTTTGAACAAAAGCATAAATTTTGAGATTGTTAAAAATTTCGCGATTTTCATATGGAGTATACATAATATTGAAAAAAAGGAGAGTATAAAATTCATATAATATATATATATATATATATATATATATATATATATATATATATATATGAGGTTAATGGAGGAAAGAGCCCATAGGAGGGAATTTCCTCCTATGACGTCGAAAAAATACACCATTTCTCAATTTCTCCGACGATCGGCACCCACCATCTTTATCGTTATCATCTAAGATGTGGGTACACCAAATTTCATGTGATTCTATAACTTTTTCACCGTTGATTTAGTGGGTTCAAAATTAACGGTTTACCGACAATAGAACATTTTACATTGCTAAATCAACGGTGAAAAGGTTGTAGAATCACATGAAATTTGTTGTACCCAGATCTTAGATGATAACGATGAAGATGATGGATGCCGATCGGCGGAAAAAATGAGAGAGGGTATATTTTTCGACGCCATAGGAGGAAATTCCCTCCTATGACAGCTTTCCTCAATTATATATATATATATATATATATATATATATATATATATATATATATATATATATATATATATATATATATATATATAAGAACTATTGAGACATTTGAAAATTTTGCGATTTTTATGAGCAATAATAAGCCAAAAATATGAGAAAACCGAAAAATAGAAAATTTATAAGAGTTCTGAAAATTTTGCGATTTTCATGCTATAATAAACAAAATATCGTAAAACTGAAAAAAACAGAAAATTTTGAGTTTTTTAAAATTTTCTGATTTTCGTATGCTACAACATGAAAAATATTTAAAATTTGATTTTTTTTGGACTTCTCTAAAATTTCTTGATTTTAATGTTTTGGCAGGATTTCCGAGTCATTTGGACCAGATTTTTTTTATTCTATTAAGTTCTTAGTAGCAATGGGCGACTTTTTCACCTTTTACTTTACATAGCCTTTGTGTCTCATTAAGACACGAAAGTTTTCTAAAAATATGCGTAAGTAAAATATTCAAAAATCGAAGAAAATAGAAATTCTAATTTCTTTTTTATAAATTTCATGATTTTCATATGCTGGATCATGCAAAATAATTAAAAAAAGAAAGCAAATATAATTTATTTTTGAGATTTTTGAAAATTTTAGGATTTTCATACACTGCACATCATGCAACATATTGACAAATCAGATAAGACAAAAACCCTTTGAGATTTCCAAATCTTTTAATAATAAGTAAAATATTGAAAAATCGAGAAAAAAAATAAAATTCTGGTATTTTTAGAAATATTGTAATTTTTCCTATTTTTTTAGCAACAAAATAATTTTTAAAAAATTGATATTTTATGAAATTTCATGATTTTCATGTGGTATATAAAATAACAAAAACTGTAGAAGTAAAGAAAACAAAAAAAATTGAGGTATTTTTTTGTTCAAAATTTAGTGATTTTCATGGGCTAAAAGAAGCAAAATAATCAAAAAATGGAAGAAAATATGAAATTTTAAAAAGTTTGATATCTTTGTGGCAATTAAATTATTAAAAAAACGAATAAAATAGAAAATATTAGGATTTTTGAAAATTTTCGTGATTTTCATATGATAAAGTAATTAAAATATTTAAAATTTGAAGGAAACATTTTCTTTTAGGATTTTTTAATATAACGTGAATTTTGTGTGTTGCAAGCATAATATTAAAAATATAGAAGAGAACATAAAATTTTTAAAAGATGTTCTTATGTTATTGAATGCAAAATATTAAATAAAACGAAAACTGAATTTTTTTGAGATTTTTGAAAATTTAACTATTCATGGGTTATAATGAGCAAAATATTAAAAACCGAAGAAAACAGAAAAATTTAAGATTATTGAAAAGCATGCAATTTTTCGTATGATAATGTGTATTGTAAATTTGAAGAGAAAAAATATTTTGGATTTTTGTATTCACGGTTACTATGTGCTTATACAGTATGCAAAATATTGAATAATCGAAGAAATTATAAGATTTTGAGATTTTTGAAAATATTCATGATTTTCGTATGCAATAGCATGTATTATATTGAAAAAGGAAGTAAATAAATAAATCTGCTGTTTTTTTGGTATATTATGGAAAACATTTAAACCATCTTCTTTTTAAACCCATTTTCTTTATTATTGCTCGTCTTTTTTTTATAATTTTGCTCACTTAAGTTTCCAACTTCTTTATTATCCTCAATTTATTATTGATTGTCCTAATTTCAACTGTTATTGAAATGGAGTTGCCGAAAATGGAAGAGAGGATTAAGGGAATGGGAGTAAAGATGGGACAATCGGGAGAATTGGATCGGTGATTAAGATTTTGAAAAGAGAGATGCATAAATTGAAAATGAAACCACGCCGGGAAAGGATTTTTCCATTTTTCATGATTTTAGACTTCATACCCTTGCATTGGCGGAGCCCCTTGCTGGTTCATTTCCAAATTTGTATAAAATTTTGGACGGCAACATAAGTATCAGAGAAATGGAGTGGAAAAGTCAGCGGGGGCCGGTTGTTCGGCCCACGCGTCAAATCCTTACTAGGTCGGCAGTTGTTCAGGGATTGAAGGCCAGCGCGTCGATGGTCGGTTGATTGTGTTACATCGGATGGCGGTGCTCGACTGAGAATGGTTCTCCAGTTGGCCGGTGGTAAGCCATCAGGCGTCTGGTTGCGGATTTGCAAGTGACGGCGACAACACGGTTGGCGTACGACAAAGATAGCTACAACAACTAGTAGGTCGCCGATGAGTCGCTAGTTTGAAGAGGGCTGCCGGCGATAGGTATGAGCACTTGATAGAGACGACACAAGCCGATAGCAGGATGGCTAATACTAATTTCGGTCAATTATATATGATCTATAATTGTAGAAATCTCAGTGGTAATTTTGAAAGTAATCGATTTACTCATTTTTGCACCAAAACTTTAATGACCAATTTTGAAAGTGATCCATTTATATGCTCTAAAATGTCCCTCCATACTTTGCTAATTGCTAAAATGCCCATCCATTCTTCGAATTTGCTAAAAAGGCCTCCATATATTCAAATTCCACTAAAAAAACCCCATCGCTAGTTTTTGGTCAAAAGTTAACATCCTATTAGAAGATAGGGTTGGAACTTATGTTTGAATTGTTCTCTTACCTTCTAGATATTTAGATATGTCTTTTTTCATTAAAAAAAACCGACATTCTCGATAAGTTGAAAATTGAAATTTAACACAACTAAAGAATCGCTCTCCTTTCAATTGAGCTTGCCCACGAACTCGAAACCTGTAATTGAAGGGACAACGCACTCGACAAGATCGTTGCTGGAGAAGGTCGAAAAAGATCGGTTCCAATGATTAATTTGAGATATCTTTGATCAAAACCCTGATTCTAAAGCTAATTTGGTGGAAAATTTAGAAATTTTGGGAAAATAAGAGGGGCCGGGAAGGTTTTAAAACCCTAATCGGATACTCACCGTTAGCTTCTTAACGGAGTAATGGAAGATACCAATAAGATTCTATTTTTGGCTTGTTAGGGATGCTTTTTAGTGCAGCTTGAAAGTATGGTTTAAAAAAAAAAGTAAATACGAAGTATGCAGGGACATTTTAGTAATAAGTAGCGAAATATGAGAGGTTTTTTGGGTAGAAAGCCCTTGTAAAATACAAGTTTGCACTAACAATTAAGTTAATACCAATTTTAAATAAATTGAGACTTACGCCTCCTTTCCAAATGAACATGCATAACTCTTAGACCCCATTTGCATCATATTTAAACACTTGTCACGAATTTCTTTGACCAGTCTTATTTGTTCTCTAAACGATTTTGATGGGTCCCGCGTCCTCTTTTATTACAAATCCAAAATAAGAATTTGCAAAGGAGTTAATTTGCAAAAAGGCCCATTTCCGTTACATTCTAATCATTAGCCACTTATTACGATTCCGTTGCTAATCAAAACACTTCCCATTACCAATGGCATCCCCAGTAATTTCCCTCAACTACAGTGGCTTTTTCTCATCCGCGACCTCCATTTTCCACCATTTCTTTTCTCCCCGCCCGCGCTCTTCTTATCCACAACGCATGCACGCAACGCTAACAGATTCAGATCCAACGGTTGATATTATTCACAGGAAAACATTCACGCGATCTCGGCCGTTGGTTTACTTAACCGCGGTTAAGTTAAGCTTAACCCCAGTGATCAAGAGAAAGAGAGAGAAATAAGACAGAGGAGAGAGAAAAAAGAGAAGAGAATGAAGTGAACTTCTCTCTCATCAGCTGATCTGAGCTCCAATTTTGGTAACTTCATTCTAAATTTTTTGTCCGATCTTACCCTTTTCTCCAATTTCTCCTGTTTCCGCTGATTTTTCTGTAATTTTTGGTTTGAAATTTGGCCTAAATTTTGGCCCAGATCGGATGTAATTGGTAAGATGCCTCCTTTTGTTGATGATGAGTTATATCTTGGTGTTTTCTGAGTTGGGTATGGGAAATTTAGGGTTTGATTTGTGTTTGTGGTAAAGATTTATAGTTTTCCCCAAATTTGTCTGCTTGTTTTTAGTAGGTGAGGGACTTAGCAAGTAGATCTGAGCAATTTATCCTTGGATTTGATTCTATTTGTGTGATGAGCTTTCAGTTTGAATAAAGCTTGGGTTTGCTTACTTCTTTTGATGAGCATGCAGCAATTTCTTCCTATTTGCAGAACATTGCAGATCTCTGTAATTTATTCCTAGACCTAACCCTAGAAAGGGAGTGTTTAAACCCTGATTACCCCTAAAGTTCCAATCTTGTAAGGCATTTAACTTAGATCCTAGCTCTAACCCTAAAAAGATTGGATCTTTACCATTTTCAGCCATGACCTACTTCCCTGAAGAAGTTATAGAACATATCTTCTCATTCATCAGGTCCCACCGGGACCGCAACACCATATCCACTGTGTGCAAAACTTGGTATGAAATCGAGAGATTGAGTCGAAAATCGGTGTTTATTGGTAATTGCTATTCAATTAGGCCAGAGAGAGTAATGGAGAGATTTCCAGAAATTAAATCGCTTGCTGTAAAAGGAAAGCCACATTTGCTGATTTCAATATGGTCCCACACGGTTGGGGTGGATTTGCGAGCCCGTGGATCGAGGCGGCTGTTAATGAGTGTTTGGGGTTGGAGGAGCTTAGGTTGAAGAGGATGGTGGTGAGTGATGAGGACCTTGAGCTGCTTGCACGATCATTTCCGAATTTTAAAGCGATTGTTCTTGATAGTTGCGAGGGGTTTAGCACCGATGGGCTTGGTGCTATCGTGACTCATTGCAGGTGAGCTTGCTGGTATTTTACATCTTGATTATGAGTTTAATGCTATAAATGGTATGTTAAAAATGATTTATCTATTGCTTACACCAAATACCCTGGATGAAATTATGTAGGCTGATTTGTAGTGTTATATTTTTCGTCCAACATTATAAGGGATTCAAGAAGAATGTTTATATGACTTTTGCATGGAATTAAATACAATATTACTTAGCTAGCAATATTGAAGTAGAAAAGGAGTCTCTTGGTATAATTAGCCTTTTTTTACGTTAGCATTGTTAATGAAATTCCTTGATTTTTGTGTGTTGTCTATTCTTTGGCAGTTTTGGGCAAGGTTCGATTGTTTCGGCCAAAACCATCGATACGTGGTGGTTTTGTATCGGTTCAGTGGAGACCGATACGAAACCCGAAACCGATATTAAACCAACCATACTATATCGTTTCGGCTGAAACCTTTAAAAACTTAATTTTATACCATTTTTACTGTCATTGTGATCGTTGTAGTCTTTCGTTGTTAGAAAACCGCAAAAAAGTGAACCCAAATCTTATATTAATACTTATCTAAGTACAATTTTCAATATATTTTGTGTCATGACTGGATTTTTAAACATTAGGATTATTGTCTTGTAATCTAGAACCATAAATTTAAGTATTTAATATATTTACACTTATGTATGCTGAATTACCGTCGAAACCGAAGCCCGAACCGAGATTAGCGGAACTAGCCGAAACCCAGCGAAACTAATAAAATTATGAGAGACCGAAACCGAAACCGAGTTCTTGAACCTTGGTGTTGGGTGAGTTTGGTTTTTACATGTTTGTGTTTGGATGAATTTTAGTATAGGCTTTGATTTGAAAAAAGTTAGTTGAATAAAGTTTTAATATTGGGGATTTTCCTGTTTTGCTTCCGTGTTGATGTTTACTGAGTAGACAAATTAACATCACTACCCAGTCGCCATAAATTGTAATTAACTCTTATCTTTCATACCAATGAGCAATAGCTCAGTTGGTATGGAACTTTCCATCCAGGGAGAGTGCGGGGTTCGATCGGGTTCGATCCATAAGAGGGGAAGTAGCCGCAATTTAACGCGGGCAAATTCATGGGTCCCTGGGTGCGTGTGTGTGTTGTGTGCTTGTGTATGCTGGGTGTGTGGATATGCTGTGTGTGTGGGTTAGGCTTATGGGCTAAATTCAATTAGAAAGAAAAACTCTTTATCTTTCGTGTCGAGGAGTGTACAATTGACTGATATCAACAAATCTCTTCTTTATCTAATGTGGAAGTTAACAATGGACCTTTGCCATGTTCAATTATGTTCCTCTGGGTTTCGTAGTAATTGCTTTAATTTTTGGCTTTTATTTTCTGTTGAAATAAATCTAGATTTTCTCATATTTGGGTTATGCCGCATTTGTTCTATAACTTATATTGTTTGAAATTTATTTAGTTTTGAGACGTTTGTAGTGTTGATCTACTTCCGGAGCTGGAACTTGTCATACTAGTTTCTGAATCCTCATTTTCATAAAGGATAGCATAAATATTTTGCCAATTGTTTCATCTTTTTTTAACCCCGCATTTGCAACATTTAATATTTATAAATTCTATAAGTTATAGATTTCCCCCCCTGCTATATTGTAGGTTCCTTAGGGAGCTGGACTTGCAGGAAAACGAGATAGAGGATCACGGGCCTCAATGGCTCAGTTCCTTTCCCGATTCATCCAGTTCCCTCGTCACCCTCAACTTCGCTTGCCTTAAAGGGGAAGTGAACTCTCAAGCTCTCGAGAGGCTCGTCGCAAGATCCCCCAACCTCAAGAGCTTGAGGCTTAATCGTGCAGTCCCTGCAGATACGCTGTCCAAGATCCTTCTGCGGGCCCCTCAACTTGTCGACCTAGGCACGGGCACTTTCGCTGTAGACGAACACCCAGAAGCTTGTCATAGACTCTTAAATGGTTTGATCAAGTGCAAGTCAATTCGGAGCTTGTCAGGATTTTGGGATTCATCTCCGGCCCATTTACCAATATTTTATCCTATATGGTCGAGGCTTACGGATTTAAATTTGAGCTATGCTCCGACGATTCAGGGGTCTGAGATTGTCAAGATTGTTCGTATGTGTCGCAAGCTTCAACGGCTTTGGGTAATGACATTATTTTTTTTAATTCCAAATGCATTTAGTTTCAGGGGCGGACCCACTTGAGGGTAGACCCCCACCCAGTTTTGAAAAATAAACACCCTATATATGTATATATATTGATGTATACATATATCACTATATATATATAAATAAAAACATGAAGATGAGCGTGGCCTACTGGTCTTGGTCTTAGGCGTTAGACTTAAGCTCTGGTCTTTGAGAGGGGTGTGGGATCAACTCCCACTTCATCAAAAATATAAATAGATAATATAGCAGTTTTTTCTTGTTCTATTTTTACAAATTTGTCGTGTCCTCTCTCTCTCTCTCTGTGTGTGTGTGTGTGTGTATAGTCAAAATATGTTTTGAAGGCTCTTTATGTGTCACATGGAAACACCATGTGCATGCTATTACTCAAAAAATTCGGTTCAAATGCTATCGCCCCCGAACCCCCACGTTCGGGCACGGGGCCTTTACAACAATGGCAATTGTGGCCTCACCCTTGATAAAATCCTGGATCCGTCACTGTTTAGTTTTCAATGTGTTAGAATATAAAAGTATTCTCCTTAATTTAACTATAATTTGGGAGTCTTGATGGAGGTGCAGGGAATTTAAATTGATATCAGATCATTCGAGTTTCACTGGAAGTTCAAATCCTATTGGGCACACATTTTAAAAAGCGGATATTATTAACAAAATATGGTTGCTGAAAAGCCTTTGTATCGGTTCGTAAGGAGAATGCTCAACCTCTGCAGGAGTGCTGGCATATAAAAGATTTTCATTAACCCTCATGCTGACTTTAGAATTTTGGGGCAGGGGCAGGGGCATTACGTTGGGATAGCTCTAGGTTCAAACCCCACTTCCATTACAAAAACTGCTTAACTTAAAAAGTATTGCTGCCCAAAAGCCTAGGTTTCTGCTTAGGGCAGTCAACCTTTTTTCCTTCTTTTTTCCTTTTTTTTCGGGGGTGGGGGGGGGTGGGGGTGGGTTTGTGTGCTAGAATATACAAGTAATGTTGGGGTTATAGTGCAGTTTTAGGGACATGAATACGGTATCAGAAATTTAGAACACTTTAGGTTCACTTCCATTGGGCGCATATTTAAAAGGTGGATTTATAGCAAAGAAAAATATTTCCTTAACCCTTGTAAAAGTCTTTGGTATCATGCCATAGAAAAGGTGTTTTTGACGTGCTAGGTAGTTTAGAATAAGAAAATATTTCCTCAACCCACGTAGTAACTTTGGAGTTTTGGTTCAGGTACTTTCAATATAATCAAACATTAACTAACAACACAAATGGTTCTCTCTTTAGGTATTGGATAGCATCGGGGATAAAGGGTTGGGCGTCGTGGCTACCTACTGTAATGACTTGCAAGAATTGAGGGTATTTCCATCCGATATCACCGGTACATTGACATCCGTGACAGAAGAAGGCTTGGTTTCAATATCTATGGGTTGCCCAAAATTAAATTCTCTACTCTACTTTTGCCATCAAATGACAAATTCGGCCCTGATCACTGTCGCGAAAAACTGCCCAAATTTCATCCGCTTCAGATTATGCATCCTCACCCCCAGAAAACCTGACCCCACGACTCGCCAGCCTCTTGATGAAGGGTTCGGGGCAATCGTGCAAAATTGCAAAAGTCTAAGGCGGCTTTCACTCTCCGGCCTGTTAACTGATCAGGTCTTTTTATATATTGGAATGTACGCGGAAAAGCTAGAAATGCTTTCTATTGCTTTTGCCGGAGATAGCGATAAGGGAATGATGTATGTTTTAAATGGGTGCAAAAATTTACGGAAATTGGAAATCAGGGATAGCCCATTTGGAGATGGTGCGATTCTTGAAGATGTGGGGAAGTATGGTACGATGCGATCCCTTTGGATGTCGTCTTGTGATGTTACTGTAGGAGGTTGTAAATTGCTTGCAGCGAAAATGCCAATGCTGAATGTGGAGGTAATAAACGAGAGAGATGATCGGGATGAGAACGGTGAGAATACTAGTGATCGTCATATAGTCGAGAAGATGTATGTTTATCGAACTCTAGCAGGAGGGAGGAACGATGCGCCTGATTTCGTCTGGACGTTGTAAAGTTGACTTCCTCGAGTTTGGTAAGGTAACATTTATCCTTTGGTTTTTAAAAGTTTGTCATGTAGTTTAGTTTTGTTTGGACTTGCTGGACTGTTGCTGTTATTGTTGATGATGTAATTCTTGTAGAAACTTAGCCATTTGGAATGGTAATTTCTGAATTACTTCTTGAATTCGTCAACAAGGCATATTTATGTGAATGGGTTATTATTTTTCGCTGTATGTTAGAGTTGAACATACAACAAATCTACACTCCAGTGTAGTAAACTATGAATATGATGTTCGGTTGATAGCAAGTATTTTTTTGTCGAGTTTTTCCTAGCTTTGGTTCAAATCTGACCAATTTTGGTGGACAAAGGCCTGGATGAATAATTGATATACATTTTTAATCATTTGCATTATTATGCACATCATAAATTCATAATAAAGTTGTGTAACTGTTCTTTTTGTTGCTTTAAAAGTTATGCTGCTGCTCTTTCTTGTTGACTTCCTTATTCATCTCTCATTTGAACTTTCAATGTTTTCATTCATTACTAATAAGTTGCATTGATTGATCATATGATAAATGTTTTTTTTCCCTTTTTTCTTTCTTTTTCCTTTTCTCTTTCATTTGATCTTTCTTTCACATGATAATTAGATAAGTATTAAGTATAATAATTACTAAAAGTCATTCATTCGGGGAAAAATAGAAATTTTGTGAGCTATCTCGTATCGAGAAAGGCTACTTCCAAGAATTAATTAAGATGCTAAATAAATCATATTCCTGAGAAAATAGAAAAATTGTGGGTTATATATTATACCGGTAACGATTAATTTGTTAAAAGTTAAGTAAATATGAATAAATCAAAATTTCAAAAATATTTTAAAAATGCATAGATATAACACGCAAAGAATGACTAATATTAATAACAATTATGTTTAACTGTGAAAAGTAATTACATCCAAGAAGTAAAATAGATCTTAGGTTTTGCTTCATGGGCATGTTTGTTTGGAGGAAAGTAAGGAAGAAAGTGAGAATTACTTGTTAGTTTGGAGGAAAGCAAGGAAGAAAGTGAGAATTACTTGTTAGGAGTATTAGATGAGAAAGTGAGAAAGCAATGTTGCCACATAAGCATTTTGTGGGCTTTTCACCTTCTTGCCTGGAAAGTAGAGAGAGAAAACGATGGAAAGTGGAGAGAAAGCGAGTATTTTATTATTATTTTATTCTACTTTCCTTTTATCTTTTTTACGTTCTTACTTTCTGCTACTCCAATTAAACAATCTAATCTTAGTTTCCATTGTCACATAAACGTCAACTCAGTTTTTTAGCACTTTTTATTTAACAAAACAAACAAGAATTGGTAATTTCTTTTAACTTTCTTTCCATTTCATTTTCCTGCTACTTTCTTATTTTTCCACTTTTTTTCACTTTCCAATTGCCGAACGGCCCTTAAAGCATTTCCTCTTTTCTGTTGACTTAATTGTCGTCCTCTCTCTTTTTAGCTTTCATGGTTTTCATTGGGTAAACTGCTTAATAATACCTTAATATTCACCGCTTTTGCATTTTATATCTTATAATTTTTTCTTAACACTTTAATACTTTAATGTGTTTCATTGTTAGCATTTTGCTATTTTTACCGCTGCGTCTATTTTGTGTTGGTTTGTTCTTACGGTATAAACCCGAAATCATGTGCATTGAGAAAATTAAAGCAGAGTATTTGATATACTAGTTTTGGTTGAGTAGAATGTCTTCTCACCTATCTTTATTTATAATAATATGGGGGATACAAACAGGGAAGGTGTAAAGAGGAAAACAGTAATATTCCCAAAACAGAAATATTCCCTTCTCAAAATACACAAATTTGATTTCCTCATTTATTCAATTACCCAAATTATTATTTCCCTAAATTACTAATTATTATTTTCTTAAATTATTCAATTGACTTCTAACACCCCCTCTCAAGTTGGTGCATATATGTCATACATGTCCAATTTGCCGCAAATATACTGAACACGAGTCTTCCCGAGTGACTTTATGAACAAGTCAGCTAATTGGTGGCCAGTCTTCACATGTACCATGTCAATTATGCTTTCTTCAACCTTTTCTCGAATAAAATGACAGTCAATCTCAATATGTTTTGTCCTTTCATAGAACACGGGATTATTAGTAATATAAATAGCAATTTTATTGTCACAATAAAGCCTCACTGCTTCCTGGGGTGCAAAACCCAACTCTATAAGAAGAAATCTGATTCATATTAGTTCAGTGGTAGTGTTGGCTATAGTTCTATATTCGGATTCAGCACTGGAACGAACGACAACTTGCTGCTTTTTACTCTTCCAAGACATAAGATTTCCTCCAACAAATACGCAAAATCCTATGGTTGGCCGCCGATCACTTGGCGATCCAGCCCAATCAGCATCAGTGAATGCTTCAACTGTAGAGTGTCCACTGTCTTTGTATAAAAGCCCTTTCCTGACGCGACCTTCAGATAACGAAGAATGCGTATGACTGCACTCCAATATGGTTCTCTGGGATCTTCCATGAACTGGCTAATCACACTCACTGGAAAGGCAATATCTGGTCTGGTAATGGTCAAATAATTTAACTTTCCTATCAATTTGCGATATTGCCCCGGGTTGGCCAGTTGCTCCCCCTGATTCGGATATAGCTTGATATTTGGAACCATAGGGGACTCAATAGGTTTGCAATCGGCCATCTTTGCTTCTATGAGCTTATCAAGGACATATTTCCTTTGAGAAACAAAAATGTCACCTCGGGAAGAAGAATGTGCCACTTCAATGCCAAGAAAATATTTGAGCTACCCTAAATCCTTAGTGCAGAACTTCTTCTCCCTTCAATTCTTAGATGCCCTTTTCATCATCGCCGGTAAATGCCCTTTTCATCATCGCCGGTAATAACGATGTCATCAACATAGACCTCCATCAAAATCCTCAAACCTCCTCGGAAACGAAAGAATATAGAGTGGTCATTACTACTCCTATGGAGACCAAACTCCTGAACAACTGGTGAGTCTCCCAAACCAGACACGTGAAGACTGCTTGAGACTATACAACGATCTCTGAAGATTGCATATCTTTCCATACTCCCCTTGAGCAACAAAGCCAAGAGATTGCTCCATATATACTTTCTCCTTTAGATCACCACGGAGAAAAGCGTTCTTGACATCAAGTTGGTGTAGACCCCATCGGTAATTGGCAGCTAAAGATAGAAGGATACGTACTGATGTCATCTTGGCCACCGGAGAGAAAGTCTTATCATAATCATCACCATAAAGCTATGAATACCCCTTCGCTACTGGTTTGGCCTTCAAGTGAGCCGAGAGCCATTCGGATTGATCTTTATAGTATATACCCATCTGCAACCAACCGTTCTTTTTCTAGTAGGGAGTTAAGCCTCCAAGTACTATTTAAACGTAAGACTAACATCTCTTCTTCCATAGCTTTTCTCCAAACAGGATGTGCCAGAGCATTAGACACAAATGTCGGTATAGAATAGGATTCCATAGAAAATATGTAAGCATAATAGGATGGTCAAAGTCTAGCATAAGTCACATAATCAGAGGAAGGATAAACATGCTTAATTGTTCGGTTACCTTTTCGCCAAGCAATAGGAATATCAAGATTGGGATGATCAGAATGATTTGAATGGTCTGAATCTGGGTCAGAACCTGGTGATTGTCCTTCAGTGGCCGTAGACTCCTCTTCTTCTTCATGTCCTTCCTCCTGAGTTATTTGCTCATCAGAATGAGTTTCTTCCTGATTACCAATAGGATTTTGACACTCAACAACAAAGACGTCACTCTCATCAATGGGAAAATCCTCTTTAATAGTCTGTGCAGTGTCATGCCTTTTGTTCTCCGCCGAAAATCGGGAAGACAAACGTCTTGCCTGAATTTGGGGGCAGATACTATTTGGTTTTATCCGTCCACCTTTCCGAAGATGCCAAGTTGATTTATGGCACCTTATATCGGAGGTTTAGAAGGATGCGACCATTGTAGCAGACTTTGTCAGATTCCCCCTCGTTTGAGGGTTTTTTAATTGTGGGGACGCTCTTCCCTGCAGGCGCAAGCCCCTGCAGTTATTTACGCTACAGTATCGCGGTAACCACTTTCTCTTTCTCCAGATGGTCACTTCGTGTCGTGTGTGTTTATTTTATTTTTGGTTGCCCGTAGATTGTATACGGAGGCTAATTTATGTTGTCGCCCGTAGGGCGTGGATTAGTCCAAATCCGTATTATCTTAGATTTGGGTTTGGGTTGGGTTTAAGGATCATTAATCTCATCGAGATTAAGATCAACTTAAACGTTTGTTAAGAATACGTTAGTCTAATTTTAGACTAAGATCTACTCAACGGGGGTTCGGAATCATTTAGATCCGATGACAGGGCATTTGGGCTCTATCGTTTTAGTTTAAGGACGTTGCGGTCCATAAGTTTAAGGACATCATAGTCCATGAGTTTAAAGACATCATAATCCAGTTTAAAGACCTCATAGTCTGTAAAGTTTAAGGACATCATAGTCCATGAGTTTAAGGACCTCATAGTCCAAAGAGTTTAGTTTAAGGACGTTGCGGTCCATAAGTTTAAGGACATCATAGTCCATAGAGTTTAAGGACATCATAGTCCATAGTTTAAAGACGTCATAGTTTATAGAGTTTAGTTTAGGGACGTTGCGGTCCATAAGTTTAAGGATATCATAGTCTATAGAGTTTAGTTTAAGAACATTGCGGTCCATAGGTTTAAAGACATCATAGTCCATGGAGTGTCTGGTTGTCGGGACCCGTCACCTCTCTGAAGACGTTGAAGAATTACAACGACACATATCAAAGGTGTGAAGAGATGTACCCTTGAACCGATGTTGGTTGAGAGATCTGTAGTCAAGGCTTGGGACTAACACCAATTAAAAATATTGGGAACACATGAGCTCAATTAATCTGAATTGGGGGATTTATGGCCTACTTGGGCTCAGCCCATTCAGTTAAAATGTTTGAACACTTATTTGGACTCAGTCCATTCATTTTTGAACAAAATGTTAACATTTGTTTGGGCTCAGACCCTTTTTTTCAATAATGCAGAGCATTAATTTTGGGTTCTGACACCCCTTATTCTTTTGTCTTTTTATCGAGTGTTGGACACTCTATATTATGGCGCTGGGATTTATTTAAAGAACACTTTGTGTTCCCTCAGCACACACGTGAGGAGCACGTGGTGCACTTGGCGCTGAGCGCCAGACCTGGAGTGCTAATGCGTTTCTTTTGAAATAGCGCACACGTGAGGAGCACGTGGTGCGCTTGGCGCTGAGCGCCAGACTTGGAGCGTTGAAGCGCTTCTTTTGAAATAACGCACACGTGAGGAGCACGTGGTGCGCTTGGCGCTGAGCGCCGGACTTAGAGCGCTGGAGCGCTTCTTTTGAAGTAGCGCTCACGTGAGGCACACGTGGAGCGCTTGGCGCTGAGCGCCAGACTTAGAGCGCTGGAGCGTTTCTTTTTAAAATTAGAGCGCTAAGTCTTTTCTTTAACAGATCTGATTAGTTCTGAGTTCTGTGCTCCGAGAATTAAATTCTCTGTTTATAAAAGACTTTGTCTTATGGATCTAAGAACCGTGTTCTTCTCTTTTTGATGAGATGCTATGATCTCTTCGTTTCTGTGAAAGACTTTGTCTTGTAGATCTGTGATCTAGAAAGAGAACTAAGTTCTCATGATGTGAGAGTTAAAACTCTCAACTATTAAGGAGATGTTATGATCTCTCTTCTTCTCTTTTTTTTTCTGTTTACCTAGAAGAAATTTTCTTCTTCTGAGAGCTTGCTCTTTTTTTTTTTCTTTTCTGAGAACTTGAAACTTATGGGGGGATCTCCTCTCTCTTTTTCTCTCGATTTTAAAAACTTATAGGGAGGTTCCTCCGTACAAGACTTGAAGTCTTGGGTCCTTTATATAGTGGAGGCTGATTTGTTGAATCAGTTAAGAAAATCTTTCCTCTGATTGATTTTGGGATGTTTCCCATCGTTGGATCTTTGATCCAAGAGCTTCTGTTTTACAGAAGGCAATCTTCTTGTTTTTAACAAGATTGGGAAAATATTTTCCCATACAGAACTTATTCTGTATTTTGGTGATTTTTAATCACCCTTGGATCTTTGATCCAACGGTGCTCTGATTTACAGAGTACAATCTTTCCTGTTTGGAAAGATTTGAGGAGTATTTCCTCAACAGAACTTTCTTTCTAGTAATTTGACGATTTTTAATCATTTTTGTTAGATCTTTGATCCAAGGGTGGGGAACATTTAGTTCCAGCGTTAGCGCTCTCGTGCTTTGCAAGTGAGCGCTGCATTAGAGTCTTTGACTCTTGGCGCTGGCGCACTTGGCGATGGCGCTCTCATGCTTTGCACATGAGCGCTGCATCAGAGTCTTTGACTCTTGGCGCTGGCGCACTTAGCGCTGGCGCTCTCGTTGTTTGCACGTGAGCGCTGCATCAGAGTCTTTGACTCTTAGCGCTGGTGCATTTAGCGCTCGCGCTCTTGTGCTTTGTACGTGAGCGCTGCATCAGAGTCTTTGACTCTTACCGCTGGCGCATTTAGCTAGCGTTCTTATGAGGCGCTACCTCATTTTAAATTTCAAAATTTGAAATTTCAAATAGAGCTTTGCTCTCTGATTGGAGGAAACATCTTTTATTACTAAAATATGGGATGTTTTCATGAAAAGTGACATTCGTAGATATAAATACCCTATCAAGTTTCTTGCTATAACACTTGTACCCTTTATGATCATGAGGATACCCTAAAAAGACATATTTAATAGCTTTTGGATCAAGTTTAGATGCTCCTGGTTGATGATTGTGGACAAAACATGTGCATCCGAAGAGGTAAAGGAAACAACGGTTTGGAGGGTACCAAGATCGACATGAAAATCTTCCTTTCCAACACAAAACTTGGTAATCGGTTAATAAGGTGACATGCAGTGAGGACAATATCATCCCAATAAAGTTTAGGCACATTCATATGAAACAAAAGTGAATGTTTCTAACAAGTGCCTATTTTTTCTTTTGGAGACATCGTACTGTTGAAGTGTATAGGGGCATGACGATTGATGACTAATACCATTTGTTTGGAGAAATTGATTAAAGTTAGCGTTACAATAATCATTTGCGTTGACACTTAATGTTTTAATGCTAGTATCAAATTGGTTTTCATTCTTGTGACAAAGGATTTAAAAGCACTAAAAACCCCAGTTTTAGATTTCAACAAATATATCCAAGTTACACGTGTGCAATCATCAATAAAAGTTACAAAATATCGATAACCCCGATTAAAGACAATAGAGCATGGCCCCCAGGCATCAGAATGTATTAAATCAAAAGGTTTTTCAAAACGTTTATTAACTCTAGACTGATATGAAGCACACTTGTGCTTTCCTATCTCACAAGCTACACATTCTAAGGATGACAGACTCGATAAAGAAGGGACTAATTTCTTCAAACTCGACAGACAGGGTGTCCTAAACGGTAGTGATCAAGTAGAAAATCATTAGAAGTTGAGCAAGTAACCTTTGGTGGATTTTTTTCGAAGTAGCAAAGACCTCCAGACTCACGTCCGACCCCAATCATCCGCTCCGTCTTCAGATCCTGTATGACACAACCAGTAGGAGAAAAGGTTACTGAGTGATGTTGATTATGAACCAATTTGCTAAGAGATAGTAAATTGATTGGAAATGACGGAACATATAGAACTGATGATAGCGAGAAAGATAGAGTTAAAGTGGTAGAACCGATGCCCTCCATTTTGGAAATAGAGCCATCTGCAAGCGTGATTCCACCAGAAATGGTGGTATGGGCTAAAGAGGATAACCAATCTGATGATCCCGGCATATTGCCTGATGCACCTGAGTCAACAATCTAAGATGATGGAGATATACTACTAAGAAGACATGTATTTCCTTTAGCAAGAACGGCAGCGGTGCTAGAGGATGCGAACTCCATAAGTAGAGACTTAAGTCACACTAACTCCTCATCAGAGAATCCAGTGAACGAGACAGGAGAGGCCTTATCTGTATTGGCCAGTTTAGCAGCTCTATGAGTTAGAAGCTCTGGATGCAGTGTGTAGCAATTTTCCTGAGTATGTCCTGGGATCTCACAGTGTGTGCAATATCTATCTCTTTCACGATCCCTCTCCAAGGAAACCTCGTCCTCCTCGACCATGTCATCGTATGCTTCCTCTTCGTGTTCTTCCTCTGCCATAAGAGACAAAGACAGTTTTGTCTTCAGCTTCCTTCTGTGCAACCTCTGTAGTACCCTCAACAACCATAGAAGGTTAAGCTCGTAGAACAGCTCGATAAGTATCTACCAAAGAGGGGACATCTGAGTCACCTAATATCTGTAGACATATGCTATCAAATTTCGGGTCCAAGCCCACCAAGAACGTCATCACCATCATGTGATCATGACACACCTTCCATTTCTTCTCTATGTCGTCAATGGGGTAGATGGACAAAAGTTCAGCCTCCAGAGCCTTGATTTCATCATGATATGATGAAACTGACTTGTTCCCTCTCTTTACCTTATATAGGGCTCTCCATACATCAAAGACCCTACTTGAATTAAACTTTCCCTCAAACATTTCTGTAAGATAACTCCAAATAGCATAGGCACTTGAGTACTTGTATACATGTTGCACCATCTCTTCCTCCATCGCCTCGGTCATCAGTCTCTGTAACATGGCATCTTATGAGATCCATTCTTCTGATGGGTTGCTGGGTGGTGACTCAATCAAGTACTTCATCAACCTGCGTTCCTTGGCAAACAATTCAACACACTGTTTCCATCTCGAATAATTGTCATTTCTAAGTCAGATCTGAGTGATAGAATTAGGATTTGAGGGATTGGAGTTCACCTCAACTTGCTTATCTTTTAGAACCTCTCCTATGACTACTATGAGGTATTAACCAATCAATCAACAACCAAACAACTTCTCGGATCCGTACTTAATGAATAGATACTCGAGCATACAAAATTATTGGGATTTTAAATCAATAACCCATATGATCATTTTGAAAAAAACTTTTACCAATTGCGATGGAAACAGTGAGCAGCGACGATCGGCTAAGTGGTAAGCAGCGACGGTGATCTCATCAACTGCAGAGAGGAACGACAACCATGGGTGGTTACCACAAGTTCATGGCGACGATTGGTGAAGTAGCGAGCAACGACGGGGATCTCATGCAAAGGGGCGAGAAGGGTTGGCGGCGGCGATCTTGGGCAAATGCGGCAGCGATCTCGGGTAGGGTGGTGTCGGGGGCGATGTCTGGGGGGTTGCGAGTGATAGCGGCGGCATAGGTGATATGTGCAATTTATTGCACATTTTTATATCATATTTATCATTTATATTTCATATTTTATTCTATTTTGGCTGTTTTTGTGAATAAATGCAGATAACAGGGCTTAAAAGCAAAAAGACAGAAAAGTACACTAAAATGAAGATCACGTACACGAAAAGCACTTCATGGAGATAATAAGAAAAATAGAGAAACAGTTCGTAAAATTGGAATAAAATTTAGGAATCTCATCGCAAAACAACAGAAGATATAACAAACCAAAGATGCATAGAGCTCAAAATTTCGGCCGATTTCACCAATACATCAAAAACAGCCGAAATTTTATCATATATGAAGTTAGGATTTTGAGTGATTATTTGTATTTTCTGGTTATTTTGTAGAGTTTGTTCCAATTCTCCCGAAATACTATAAAAAGCTCTGTATAGATCAGGGTTTAATTATCTCTCTCATTGCTTTCAACTTAGGGTTTTCTAGAGGGAGATCAACAATTGTAAGTATTTATAATCAATAAAATTTCTGTTCTCTTTAATTATGAGTACTTAATTTCTTTCTAGGGTTTGTATTGCTTTAATTCTTGTGGTTGAATATTTTTATTCTTTTCTTTTCTTATCCTTTAATGATGAGTTTCTTTTGATTTAATTCCTTTCTTTTATGTAGTCATCTCATAAACTAGATTATATAGGGATGATGCTTTAAATAGATTTAGAGATCGGTGATACACCTAATGTTGGCTATAGTGCCCTCAAGGCAATTATTGTAATCGCAGGCAGGTGATTATGATGATTGAGAGAGGACCTATACGGATATAACAGTCTTACTCAAAATGTTAATATGCTATCTGGTTTGTCTTTATCATCATGTACATGCATTATGTGGTATTATGGATCACTATTACATGTTGATAGAGCCCATAGGATTCTTGCTTGACTACCAGCATTATGATGGCGATCATATACATGGGAGCTGGGTGATCTATACGCACATCCTTAAATGTCCCTAATCGAGGGAGTATCGAGACTGGGTATCGATACTCCAGAGTAAACTGGTGTATACTTATCAAGATCCCGACGAAGGACGGTGGCCGGTCTCACAAGCCATTGGTGTCAGTTAGTCACCTAAGATAGTATACATGTGCTCATTGGGTTATGAGTATACTGGACGGACTCGCCGGGAACATGCTAGATGGTATTATATCTATTGTCAGATAGCAGTTCCCAGGTGATATGTATACAGGTCAGTCTGTCGACCTGAGATCGTCATTTGTCTCGTGTGAGTTCCCATTGTGTTTTGATTACTACCCTACCACGGCTCAAAGGATTCGTGCAAATAGGTTTTAGTTGGATACAGTCCCAAACCACTTAGAGGCAGTGAGCGGATCGTCGGAGATTTATCTCTCCCGGTATTGGAGGTTGATGTCACACAGTGCTCGGGTGGCCATCACCAGAAATCCTTGGCCAAGGTAGACGAGAATTACTGATTTGGATCAATAGTTTCTCAGTAGTGATGGGCTTCATACCGACACGAAATATCGCGTTATTAGCGGTCTGATTTTATCCACCCCCTAGACCCGATATGCGATACTCTTAGACAAACAGACCGGACTGCACGGATATTGTCATGGACAGGCTTAGTATGGGTTCGGATGAGTTTGCTCGTTGGTCTTCCTTTCGCTCAATACCTATATAGTCGTTACGTACAGCTAGTACCGCTGACGTGTTTGTGGTTAAACCCACTGCCAGCGTATTGACAAGTCTTTAGAGTCCCACACATAAGGTTTCCCTATTTCGAGCGAAACGATGTAGAGGCCGTATGGTTTTACGGCAGGATTCAATCATATACATGTACTAGCTACACGGATTATGATTCAGACGGATAATACTAGTGGGCTTTGGTTTAAGCCGGATTCTAGTATTATATTGTTGGATTATTTTCGTCTCTTTGTATTCGCATTTTTCAGAATACGGATACGGGTATGTATATACGGTGAGGGGTATTCTTGTAATTTGTGCAAGGATGCTTCTAGAAGAAGACATCTCATATATGTTTTAACCATTTAGATTAAATGGTTTATGAGGTGGAGGGATGAGGTGTTCTATGCATTTAATGAATCATGGCTTATGGGGTGACTCATGGTTTACTATTGTGGTATGCTTGATTTATTTGTGTAGTGAGATATTTTGGTATGCTTGATGGTTCACAACACTTGGCCATTTTTTCTTCACTTGAGAGTATACTCATGGCTACACTCTCATCTTCTCATGCTTGCTTCTTCTACCTCCACCCTAAAAGTCTCATGTGTTGAGAAACCTAGGATGTTATGAGACATATTAATCCATCATTAGAATCTATATCCTCTAGGCCATCT
The DNA here is from genome assembly GCA_030015575.1 of Agapanthus africanus. Classification (NCBI taxonomy): domain Eukaryota; kingdom Viridiplantae; phylum Streptophyta; class Magnoliopsida; order Asparagales; family Amaryllidaceae; genus Agapanthus; species Agapanthus africanus. The sequence continues at coordinate 788,383,052 of CM057337.1, forward strand.
AGTTTAGCAAACCAGCTACCCTAGTTACCTCAGTATTGAGGTTGGAGCTCGAACTATAAATTCTCAGGTGGATCATCTTCGATGGAGGGAGACCGGAGGCCAAACTCGATCCATGATGCGCCTAGGAGCTTATGAAGATGGTAGAAGACCGAAGGACACGTATCATTCGGTATAACACTTTTATCTCTTTAGTTTAGCTCATTGTTGTTAGCTAGTTTAGGGTTTATGGTTCGATCCGGCGGGTTTCGTTAGCGCCAAGTTTTTAAATGCCGTTTTTATTCCGCACCGGCCACAGTAGATGGCCAAGACGTTGGCGTAACCCAACACCTAAAACTAATTAGGATAATGAAAGCTCGACAGACTAGAAACCTAATTAGAGACGGTAAGAAAGGTTTTAATTTCAACTTAGGTAGTTAAAGGGTTCTATATTAAATCAATACAAAAATAGTATAGATTGATCATCTATTACTGTTAATCGAAAATTAAACCTAGGTATTCTTAATTAACTAGGACTAAACATGTTTAATATAGATTCTAAATGATATTTTATAATTGTTAGGCTATTTTTAATCAAATTAATATAACCTATGCTTTTATTTAAATTAATAGAAAACATATTAAATATAGATCTAGAAAAGAAGTAGTAACTTTTAAACCAACCGTAGAAGATAAAGCAATACAAACCCTAGATTTTTCTCTTCATCAAAAACCACTTTTTTAATTTCTTACTTTTTAGTTCTTAATCTAAATCAACTCTTTCATAAACTTGTCTTTAAAATTGATTAAATAACACCTCTCTGTGGATCGACCCGTAAACACATACTATGATAAGCCTTGCGCGTGCGGTATTAAAATTTATAACGAACAAGAGGTGAGTGGTGATTTGAAGGGAGGTGAGCGACGATCTGAAGGGAGATGAGCGGCGGCGGCGATCTGTGAGGGAAGGGAGGTGAGCGGCGTAGTGGCGGCGGCGTAGTGGTGGTGACTGGGTAGAGGGGTGAGCGGCTGATTGGTAGGGAATTTCGTGATATGATATGCATTCTACTTGTTCTTTACTTACCGCAATCAAGTCGGTTTCGCTTGGTAGCTAGCCGGTTGAGTACGAGTCGATCCACAAATAGATGATATGTATTTCCGTTCTTGTTTTAGATGAGTCAATGAAAGAATGTCCAAGTTGTTCGATTCTATCCTAACTATTGTGTATATTTATGTTTAAGAGAGTTTATTAGGGTTAGGGTTAGTCAGCAGAGTTAGAAATTATTCTTGTACTTGTCTTTTGCCATCATTGAAATGGTGTTGGAAAAATCGAAAGTAACGGGGATTAGGAGGATATAGAAATAGTATTTGCGAGTTTAAGCAAGTTTTCCAACGCTAAATCCAATTCTAGTGTTCCTTGTCCGTTCGTTCCATGCTCTTATTTTCAACCCTAAGCGAAATACACACAACAAGTTTCCAATTAGGTCACAACTACATGCCACGTTATAGTGCGCCTAAAAAATTTCTCGACTTAGGTCGTGACTATGTCACTTATAGCGTGCCTAAGGGAGAGGGTTGTGTTTGTTTGGTTTATTTTCAATTTCAAGTTGTTTGTCAGAGAGAAGCATAAGAGATTTTTCCATCGCTCATACTACCCTTCTTTAACCCTAACAAATGAGTAACTACCCACATATGAAAAGAAAATAAAATAAGAAGAAGAGAATAAAGAATGGAAGAATACGATGAGAGCAAAAATAACAAGCTAACTACTTGGACTCTCACCTAATCAAGGGACTCCATTGAGTATCAGGGCTTAAAAATAGAGATTAGAAGAGAAGAAAAGAAGAACGATAAAACCAATAACAACTTTAACAAACAAGCAATAAAAGTTATACTAAGAATTAAAAGATAATGCAAGATAATAAAGATACAAGGTAAAAAACTCTCATCTTCATTATTCATCTACTCAAGCTCTCACTATATTTTAATGGAGAAGAGATGAAAAAGAAGAAGAAAACTACACTAAACTAAAACTAATCCTAAGAAAAATAAAGCATGTCTCTTTTCCTCTGAACTGGAGCATTTATAGGCAGTGAAATGAAACCCTAGGGCAATATTCTGAGCCCTTACACAATGACCAAAACACCCATGAAAATCACATTTGGCCACGACACGACCGCTGATCCGCCGCCAAATAGGCCAAAATTTCGCTATTCCGCGGACTAATTTTGGAATTGATGCGCCGTTTTTCTTATGGGTTCTCGGGTTGCTATTTTCTTCTGTTTGGTAGATTCACATTTGCAAAATCCTTCCAAAATATTCTCAGATTTTCAACAGTCTAAAATGGCAACTCAATTGAATTTTGTGCCTTGATCTCCCTCGAACTCCACGTTGCCACCTTGATCCTTGTGCTGCCTCCCTCGTAGTTTGTTCTTATCCCAGACACGAATGACCATCGCTTGATCTTCTCCCTTATAGTGGTAAGCGGCACTTGACGAATGTGGATGACCGGAACCCGGATTTTATTTGTTTTCGGCAGTTGTTCTGAATTTGTCATAATTATAGAGAATGTGCATGATTTGCATTATTCTGGAGTGAGTACCTGTATGTAGGGGTGTTTTCCGTCATCCTATTGAGATGGAAATGCACGCGCTTATCAGGCATATACAGATTCTCCCTGTCTAGGGTAAACAGGGGTTTATTGATTGTGCGCATCCGAATCTCCGGAAGCCGCGGACTAAACTGCTATAAATTACCCCTCGTCTTTGAAGCGAAAGAACCTCCGATTGATGGGTCAAATTAGTCATGCGAACTCAGCGTGTAGTGCATGTAAGTTGTATTTTGGACGTGTCGGGGGCCTCGCAGAGTTTACGGGGGTCCCGCTATCCGGATAGAGGGCTGGGGATCAAGGGAACTAGCAGCCCCCTTACGGGGTGCGGGACAGCGCCCCGTTAGAATTTTTTCTAACGGGGGAGGTATTTTTAGTGTGGAGTGCGTAGGAAAAGAGTGGTGAGGAGCGTCCTAAGGATGCGTGCTCGGCGCGTGGGCGCCGGGCATCTTCAGAAAAAGAGGGCTTAGTCTCGGAATTAGGAGTTAAACTCCCGAAGGACTTTGGAAACTCCCAGAAAGAGGAAGAATTTTTATCTTTATGGAGTTAAACTCCCAAAAGGATTTTGAGTAGAGTTAAACTCCCAAAGGAATTTTATTTATGGAGTTAAGCTCCAAGAGATTTGGATCTGGAGTTAAACTCCTAAAAGATCTGAATTAGGAGTTAAACTCCTTTGAGAATTTAGGTCTTAGAGTTGAACTCCCCAAAGATCTTCGAAGATGATCAAAGGGGACCCTTTTCTTCTCCCTTGAGCCCTGGATCTTCTCTTGAGCCCTGAATCTTCTCTTTCTTCGTCCTCTCTGTTGGCTGGATCTTGGAGAAAATGTGGTGAGACTTAAAAATCTCCCAATTTAAAGATTTGATGGGAGATCTGAGTTCCCCTTCAAGGGTTTTATGGTCAAAAACTATTCCTTTTTGGGGAAAAAGAATTAAACTCTTGATTTAATTCAAAAAGAAGAAGAAGACGGTTTAGAATCTTGAGAAAGGAGAAGGAGGCACAGAACCTTAATTTTTTAGGGGAATCAATTATTATCTTCATTTCATTATCATGTTACCTTATATAGGCTTACAAGTTTACACATAACCCCTTGGGCTTTACAAAATGGTATTTTGCCCATTCCATACCTCATGTGCTTATTTCTTTTGCACACGAGCTATGAGTTTTACAAAAATTTGGCTTTATGCTCATATTCCTTGCATTTATTCATAAAAATTATATCAAAATTATTTATTACATAATTTTCATTTTGGCATGGGGCAGGCCGACCGCGGGGCTCGACTCGGGCATGAGCCTACTTGACCTGGGCTTGGGCCTACTTACTTGGGGTTGACTTTGATTTGGTCAACCAGGGTGTAATTTTTGACCCCAATAAAGTGCCCCCTATCAATTAACGCACACCGCATATATGAGTTGTGTGCATGAAATTGATAGATCTTGTTCCGTAGAAGTTTGATTTTGAGGTGGAGTATCATTCCGGGGGCGGAACATCCTTCCGGGAGCATGATTCCGGGGGTCAGAGCATCATTCCGATTTGCGGAGAATAATTCCATGGTCGGAGCGTCGTTCCGAAGAGCGGAGCATAATTCCAAAGGTTGGAGCATCATTCCGTGGTGCAGAGCATAATTCCCAGGGTCGGAGCATCATTCCAAGATGCGAAGCATAATTCCGGGGTCGGAACATCATTCCGAAGAGCGGAGCATAACTTCAGGGGTCGGAGCATTATTCCGAGATGCAGAGTATAATTCCGATGCAGAGGTTGAGTCCGAGTCGAAGCATAATTCCGACAGGGAAGGTAGATGCTCTGAGGCGAAGGATGATTTTGACACGGGATACATTCTGAGACGAAATATGATTTCGATACAGAGGTAGGTATTCTGAACGAAATATAGTTCCGATGTAGAGGTTGATTCCCAGGCGAAACATAATCCCGACAGGGAAGGTGGATACTCCAAGGCGAAGCATGATTTCGACACGGGGTACATTCTGAGACGAAATATGATTCCGATGCAGAGGTAGCTGGTTGACTTGATTCCGAGACAGAGCATAATCCCGACAGGGAGATCAGATACTCAGAGGCGAAGCATGATTTTGACACGGGGTACATTCTGAGACGAAACATGATTTCGACGCAGAGCTTGTTGGTTGACTTGATTATGAGGCAGAGCTTAATTCCGACAGGGAGACCGTTGGTTGACTTGATTCCAAGGCGGAGCTTGATTCTGAAAGGGAGCTCGTTGGTCGACTTGATTTCGAGACGGAGCATAATTCCAATAGGGAGGACGTTGGTCGACTTGATTCTGAGATGGAACTTGATTCCGACAGGGAAATCGTTGGTTGACTTGATTCTTAGGTGGAGCATAATTCCGACAGGGAAGGCAGATACTCCGAGACGAAGCATGATTTTGACACGGGATACATTCTGAAATGAAACATGATTCCGACGCAGAAATTATTGATTTGATTTGATTTGGGAGTTTCTTATCCGTCCAGCGGGGCTTTTGAGCCTGAGACTTGGAATTTTGGTTTTTATTCGGCGTCAGCATCGCTATACTAAAATATGGTACCGGAAGCGAATCATCATTTGCCGTAGAGAATATGGGATATGTGTTGACATCAACATCGCTACACTGGAATATGGTACCAGGAGCAAATCATCATTCGCTATGAGGGGATTTGAGGATTTTGGTTTTGGTTTAGCATCAGCATCGTTACACTGGAATATGGTACCATGAGTGAATCATCATTCACCATGAGGGGATTTGAGGATTTTGGTTTGGCATCAGTATCGCTACACTGGAATATGGTAGCATGAGCGAATCATCATTCGCCATGAGGGGATTTGAGGATTTTGGTTTTGGTTTGGCATCAGCATCGCCACACTGGAATTTGGTACCAGGATTGAATCATCATTTGCCTTGGAGGGATTTCCCTCATTCCCAATTTAATGACTTAGGGGTCATCTGTTCCCAGTTTAACGACTTAAGGGTCTATTGGATCGAAAGTTTGGAATTTTGAGGTTGGGGTAGGCATCAGCGCTGCTAACACCAGAGCATAGGTGACAGGAGCAATTCATCAGTTATCTTTTCCTGTTGTGGAGCGATGGCTCAGGAGACAGGTTTAGGTCCTTATCATCTAAGGCTTTTCAATTTTATGAGCCGTAAGGGTCCTATAAAAGCTTTCTCTCTACGAGTCGAAAGGATCTCATGGGTGTATTTTCTCCTTAGGAGTCGCGGGGATCCCCAAGTGTGTTTTTCCTTTGTGAGTCGTAAGGATCCCACGAAGGTGTTTTCTTACAAGTCGAGAGAATCTCGTAAGTTTTGTTCTCCTCATGTATCGTGAGGACATATGAGTGGGTCTTCTCAAATAAAGCATAATTCGGATGGCGGAGACCGGCCGCATGACTGGTGATTGCGGTGAGGCATGAGCGTGATGAGAATTATGTGAGCTTGTGGATTGTATACGGTAGTCAATTTAGAGACCAACCGCAACCGTATGGCTGGGAGAATTTTAAGAATTTGGATTTTTGTCGGCGTCTTCATCGCTGCAGTGGAATATGGTACCATGAGCGACCCATCATTCGTCGTTTGAGCATTTGGATTTTGGTTGGCGTTTGCAACGCTGCACTGAAATATGGTACCAGGAGCGACTCATCATTCTCCGTTGGGATATTCGGGGATTTGAAATTTTGTTGGCGTTTGCATCGCTGATACTGAACTATGGTTTTAGGAGCAACTCATTATTCGTCTTTGGAGGGGTATGAAGTATTTATTTTTATACACATTTTTTTACCGCGATTGCTTTATCATTTCAGCTTTTTTTATCGCAAAGGTCACGATTACCCTATCATTTCGGCTATTTATTCGCGGTTTCCCTATCATTTTTTTATTTTACTCGATGATTCTTTTTACGAGTTGCCCCAGCATTTCGCCTTTTTTTTAAAAAAAAATTTGCACTATTATTTTAATAACTTAGGGGTCGATTGTTCCCAGTTTAATGACGTGGAGGTCATCTGTTCCCATTTTAACGACGTGGAGGTTATTTGTTCCCAGTTTAACGATGTGGTATTCAACTATTCCCAGTTTAACAACGTGGTAGTCAACTGTTCTCAGTTTAACGGCGTGGAGGTCATGCGTGTTTGCTTATCCCAGGTCCTCGAATTTTGATCTTGGCGGAGCTGTGTTGATGACCGTAACTTTGTGGTTTACCGGTACATTCAAGAACCGTGAGGTTTTCCCAACCTTGTATTGTTTCTCCACCAAATCTTTGAAAACATAGCATTCTGCATTGGTATGACTCACCATTCTATGATATGGGCAGTATATGGGATTGCCGATCATGTTCATTTCATGTGGCCACTTTGGAATAGGCAGTTGCAGACCGTTGTTCAAGGCGTCCTTGAATATTTTGTGGACCTCATCCCTCCTGATGGAGTATACTTTCTTCTTTCTCTCCATTAGAGTAGGTGCCTTTCTTGATCCTGGTTCTCGAGGTCGATCAGTCTTTGGTTCGCCTGCTATCCGCTTACCACATTCAGTGTACGTATTAGAGGGACGGGAGGCTGATCGTAGTTGTTTTTCGCAAAGATGTTCCACTCTTGGGCTGGAGGGGGTATCAGTTAGCTGTTTCAGGATATCAATCCCTGGCTCATGAACCAAATTCTGATTTTGCTGCAATTGCAATTGGACGACTTCGGTCGTGAGATCTGCCACGACGTTTGCCAGCTCTTCGACTTTAGAATGGACCTTGGCCAACTTCTCGTCTCTGTCCTGAAGCTGCTTTTGAAGCCATTGGAATAATACTTGCTCTATACTTCCGGATATGATAACCGGGTCATCCTTATTGCCTGAGCTCGATTCTGCAGAAACCAAGGGCTCCTTTGGCTTAATGGCCCAAGCGGGCTCTTCATCATTTAGACCGAGCCGATGTTGGGTAGCAACATCCACGTCATCGTCATGGGTATGAGGCGTAAGAAGACTTGTTTTTCTGGGCTCCACCATGTATATCGTATGGATTGTGTACCCATCTACCGCCTCTTCATTGGTAATATTGTTCGTTGGGCTTTTGGTTTGTTGCCTTGGCCCGCTCATTTCTAAAAAGGGCAGACGATTGAGAGTAGCAGATTCCTGAAGGGCTTCGGTCTCTATTTGTATGAAATTGGCGGTTGCAGCTTGATTGTTCGCTAACACGCCTTTAGACAGTTCTATCTCTCCTGCCTTGTATTGCTTTTCGACCCATTCTTTGAAGACAAAGCAGTCCTCAATAGCATGACCTATCACTCTGTGATAAGGACAATATTTGGAGTCGTCGGTTATATTCGCTTCTTGCGGTCTCTTTAATTCCGGCAATTGTAAACTGTTTCTCAAGGCGTCCTTGAATATCCTGTGGACTTTGTTCCTTCTGAAGGAATAGACCCTATCCAGCTTCACTTTCAGAGGCGATTCTCCTTCCTCTCCTAACAATGGTTTTTGAGGTGGGTTGACATTGGGCCTATTTATCCCGTGTCTATTTCGGTCAGCCGAAGTGTTTAAAGATTCAGTATCGTCAGAATTTCCACCTTTGCGATTATCGTCCTTTCGGTTTCTCCAGAATTTATTGTTATTTTGGGAATCCGAGGAGGATTCCTGCTTTCAGCGCTCCAACATTTGAACTTTCCTGGTCAGCTCTTGGAACGTCTTGTGACCTGCGGTGCAAAGAAAAGGATTCATCCAGGCACCGAGATTTTTGATGAGAAGATTGACGGATTGATCTTGTTCCAATGGTGGTTCACATTTGACGGAGAGATTGCGCCATCAGGTTATAATATTCGTGCTGCTTTCATTGTTCTTTGGCTTAGTCCTTACGGGGTCGGCGATGGTGATCTTATCGCTGACATTCATGAATCTTTGTCAAAACAAAGATTCTATTTGGACGAAGGTAGTAACGGAGCCATCCGGTATGCTCGCGTACCAGTCGAAAGCGACATCGATTAAGCTATTAACGAACCAGCAGAGGAGAAGCACATCATTTCCCCCGGTATTCCCGCATGAGGCTTTAAAGTGGGCGATGTGCTGATTCATATTTCCCGTCCTATCAAATCTTCCGAATTTGGGGATGACATAGCCACTAGGAAACTCTACCAGATCATACCGAGCAGGATATGGTCTTCCGCTACTACTGACATCCTTTTACACTTTGGCTTCGGTTACCAATGTTTTGACTTTATTGACGACCAAATCCATGATTTGATCTTGCGTTAGCGGGTTGCTGTCATCGATAGCCAAGACATTTCCCGAGATAGGATGCGACCGACTTTCATGCGGCTCACCCACCTTTGGATTTGAGGGAATATGCATCGGCTGCATCGGGACACTGTTTCCTGATTCATGAGCAGAGCCCTGCGCTTGATTAGGCGGCTGAGAGATAACTTGGGTCGTGAGCTGTAAGACGATATTTGTCAAGTCATCAATCTTTGAGTAGATCTTGACCATCTCCTTGTCTTTGTTTCTGAGTTTTTTCTGGAGCTCTTGGAGAAGTTCCTTCTCTGCAGTCTTGAGACGGAAGATTGGCTCCTCTTCTCTTTCCGAGCCCGACTCGTCATGAACCGAGGGATCTCTCTGCTTATCAGCCTCACTGGAAGGGTTTTCATTACCTTCCAGAGGAGGCTGGTCTTGGGAAGTGGCAGCCATATTCACACCAGATTAGATTTAGGATGTGGTGGCCCTGTCCTTGCTCTTGCTGCGTGTTCCCATCATGTAGACAGTGTGGACCACATATCCAGGCATCTCTTTATCTTTGGCGGTTGATTTTTCGGACCGTCGTCGTGGCCCTTCCTCTTCGAGAGAGAACGGGCGACTGAAGACGGTTGGCTTGGCTGGGTCCTTAGGTGGCATGGTCCGGATCGCAATTTTCTTGACTCTTGCGGTCATGACGTTCTTCTGAACCAATTTCAGTGGTTCAAAATAGTTAGTGAGCTTTACAGCCGATTCAGCTGTTGTTGCGGGGTAACCTAGTTCTTAGAACCCCACGAAATTTAGACCAGCAGAAGCCCTAGCCTTTTTGTTAGCTCAATATTTGAGCCTTTTCCGTCTTAGCTTCTCGATTTTGAGGGCTTGGCGGGCATCTGTTTTTCGGGAAGCCACCGTGAGTCGATTGACGGAAAGTTTAGAGAAGATACCCGATCGAGAAGTTGTCAGGGGCACCGCTAGAGCTTCCCCGAGAAGCCTTATTGCTTTGTTGGTGTTGATGGTTTTGCCCCCAGCTGGAGCAACGAAGAGTCATTCAGAAACGGATTTGTGCTTAGGCCGAGGTGTCTTGGCAACCATGACATTTGGCCTTTTCCCTTTTGAGGCCGGTTTATCTGTCACTGGGGTTTGAGGAGCAGGGATGGCGTTAGCTGGAACGAACAGATTATAGCCAAATGGTACCAGCGGTTCCTCACACTGTCCCTCGAGACTGGCCGGGGGGATTTTCCTGGCGTCCATCTTCATCGTGTAGGAGATGGGAGCTGTCTTGAGAGCTAAGTTCATCTTTGAAGACATTGTTGAGAATTGATTGATTGAAAGCCTGCATGAAAGAGCATTATTTTAGTATAAATATCGATATGTATGTTGATTGAGTTCGCATGAGCGTTTAACCCAAAATATGGGAGGAGAGAAAGGTTCCACCGGGCGTGCCAGAATTTGTAGGGTGTTTCTCGTCACCCCATTGAGATGGGAATGCTCGCGTTTGTTAGGCATATACAGATTCCCCCTGCCAAGGGTAGGCAGGGGTTTATTGATTGTGGGGATCCGAATCTCCAGCAGTCGCGGACTAAGCTGTCATTAATTACCCATCGCCTTTGAAGCGAAGGAACCTCCGATTGACAGGTCAAACTAGTCATGCGAACTCAATGTGCGATTTACGAAAGTTGTATTTTGGACGTATCGGGGTCTCACAGAGTTTATGAGGGTCCCGCTATCCGGATAGCGGGCTGGGGGTCAAGGGGGCTAGCAGCCCTCTTGCGGAATGCTGGACATCGCCCTGTTAGAATTTTTTTTTAACGGGGGATGTATATTTAGTGTGGAGTGCGTGAGAAAAGAGGGGTGAGGAGTGTCCTAAGGACACGTGCGTGGAACATGGGCGCTGGGCGTCCGCGGGTCATGTGTGAGGCGCGTAGGCACCGGGCACTGGCGCCCCTCACGCAACCTGCACATGGGCACCGGGCACTGGAGCCTCACGCGCCTGCAGAAAAAGGGGCTTAGCCCCAGGATTAAGAGTTAAAATCCCGAAGGACTTTGGAAATTCCTAAAAAGGGGAAGGATTTTTATCTTTATGGAGTTAAACTCCCGAAAGGATTTTGGAGTTAAACTCCCAAAGGGATTTTATATATAGAGTTAAGCTCTAAGAGATTTGGATTTGGAGTTAAATTCCTAAAAGATCTGGATTAGGAGTTAAACTCCTTTGAGAATTTGGGTCTTGGAGTTGAACTCCCCAAAGATCTTCACAGATGATCAAAGGTGGCCCCTTTCTTCTCTCTTGAGACCTAAATCTTCTCTTGAGCCTTGGATTTTTCCCAAAGTGGGATTTTTGGAGACGAGACTCCTTCTTCCTCCTCTCTCTTGGCTGAATCTTGGAGAAAAGATGGTGAGACTCAAAAATCTCCTATTTTAGAGATTTGATGGGAGATCTGAATTCCCCTTCAAGGGTTTTATGGTGAAAAACTATTCCTTTTTGGAAAAAAAGAGTTAAACTCTTGATTTAATTCAAAAAAAAGGAAGATGGTTCAGAACTTTGAGAAAGGAGGAGACACAAAACCTTAATTTTTTAGGGGAATCAATTATTGTCAACATTTCATTATCATGTTACCTTATATACGCTTACAAGTTTACACATAGCCCTTTGGGCTTTACAAAATTGAATTTTGCCCATCCCATGCCGCATGTCCTTATTTCTTTTGCACTTGAGCCATGGGCTTTACAAAAATTTGGCTTTATGCCTATTTTCCTTACATTTATTCATAAATATTACATCAAAATTATTTATTATATAATTTTCATTTTGGCATGGGACATATTGGCCGCGGGGCTCAACTCGGGCATGAGCCTACTTGACCTGGGCTTGGGCCCACTTACTTGGGGTTGAATTTGACTTTGACTTGGTCAACCGGGGTGTAATTTTTGACCCCAACATTGTAATCTGTAATCATGTAGTAAATACGGATTAAAAGCACCTACCTATATACCAATATGCATAAGAATGAGCGGTATTAAATATAATATTTTGATGTGAACAAATACCCCCAAACTTATGTTTTGCTCATCCCAAGCAAAATCATTTTATTTTCAAACAAAAGTCCTAAGCTCACTTTCGTAGGCTTCACGGTTGCACTTAGCATGTGCAACAAACCATTAAATCTCTATGTGTCCCTAATAGGAGGAGTGTTGTCTTCTGAGAGTTTTCAGCGGATACTACCCACAAAATCCCGTCAAGCTAGTTTCATAAGTTAATCTCGACTCTAATTCTATGGTTTAGTATCTAAGTTTGTAACAACCCTAATTTTCCTATACACTTTTCTATACAATTTTTTTTTTAAATTTTTTAAAATCCATAAAGGAGTACTTTAACCTGAGCACAATATATATATAAGTAATTATTTTGTTTTTAAATAACTCCATTTTTAGTGTACATAAAATTGTTTTAAAATTAAAATAATACTTGGGGTATTTAATGTTGTTGTTACCACTTTAAGTAGTTATTTTCCCACAATAATTACAAGAAGGAGCTTGTAGCTCATTGGTAATACCTTGCATTGCAGAACCAAGCCACCGGAGTTCAAATCTCATGCCCCACATTATTTTTGTATTTATTTTGTTTTAAATTCTTTTGGAAGTCAACAGTCAAACCGCCATAACTCACAAAACTTGAACTGAACATAAAAAGTTAGATGCACCAAAATTCCCCCCAGGAAAAACCCCACCCGACGACCTTCCGACTCGGCCCGACTCGGACCGGCGCCGCCGGCCGGACTTGGCCGGACGGCCGAGTCGTCAACGGTGAAAACGTGCTTTTTGACTTGGTCTTCTCACCTGCATACACTAAATTTCTTGACCGGTTACAGAAAGCCCAATAAATCCCTTTTACTCCAAAATTTTAATGATTTTAATGATTTTTCATATATTTTTCATATTTTTTAATTAAAACCCTAACCCTAGCCTAACCCTATATAAACACCCCTACCCTCTACCCTCTCATCCTAAATTCCTAAGTCCACTCTCCCAAAATCCCAAGAGAACTTGGTACGTCGGAAAACGAGCGAAAGGCGAAGCGCTGACGAAATCGACGGCGACTTTCTGGTGATCGTGCTAGGAGCTCTCGACGACGTTTCGACGCGCCGGCAAACCCTCCACCTTCCTCTCACTCTCTAGCGTTGTTCAAAACCGTAAGTCCCCCTTTTCTACCTTTCTTTTCTTCCATTAAAATACGACTTTTCAAACCCGACGGAAATCGGAACAAACCGATTTCCGATTCGGTTTTCTATCAGATCTCACTTATCACCAATTCCATAATGCTTAAATATCTTCATGTAGACTAGTAATCACTTAACAATTAATTTGAATAAGTTTTCACACATGAAATGATAGCTTTTGCAATATATCGTATTTCTTTCACTTAAATACCACAATGTTTAGTTTTCACATTTAACCCCTTAACATTGCTATACCCTAAAGTAGATCACGAGGTAATGACCTACCTCTACACACACGCAAATACAACCCTAAATGATATCATCAAAACTTAGAATACGATAATACAAGATTTTACATTCAAATACCCTTTTCTTATAAAACCTTTTCTAAAAGTTTTAGGTTTGATACACTTTCAAAACAAATATCTTTTAATAGGAAAATATGATATGTCATGGACATCGATCGTTTATCTAAACCTGACTTTGTGGTGTCTAGGCTAGGCAAGTGAGAAAAGGTAACTTTAAAAGGCCCGTCTCACGATTCGTGAGCGGATCCCTCCTTTTCTGATTTGTACTTACCTGGCCACAATTGGCGGTGAAGAGGCGATTTGAGGCTTCTAATGACCTATCGTTTAGACCATTTAGAAATAAGTTAGTTGGCTTAAGAAACCCTAGAATCTAAAATACGGAAATTTACACCTTTTACAAATAAATACCTTATCTTTATAAATCCGTTTTCTAAATGATTAGTATTTATAAATCTTTGCAAAGCGCCACTACAACCGACATTCGGGGAACCCGTTAGGGATAGTACGGTTTATCGTGCACCCTCGGATTAGTAGTGCGGGATTCAGACCTCCGCAAGGAGCATTCGGTTTCGAAAGGTTTAAAATACGATATCTTAAGGAAATGATATTTTTATATAAAATATTTATTGAAATTATTTTTGTATGTATATTATCATTAAAAGATCTATTTTGTTATAATATAAATATCCCACTTTTTCTAAAAATCACAAGACTAGATTTTTACATTAAAAAACCATGAATTTCAACTAAATCAGTATTACAGATAAATACCTTTATTTTTGGAATTAGAATATTTTCACTAAGAAATATCACAAAATAAAATTACACTCATTATAACTATAAAGACGAATAATAAATACTTGGGGTGTATCTTGAAAACTATACAAAAATATTTTTACATAAAACCCCCTCAAGTTTTATAAATTACAACAAGGACCCTAACAAATATAGAACCTCGACTTACATTTCTTTTGGTCTGACTCGGGTTTGAGTCTGATTATTTCTGACTTGAATATAATTCAAGTCAATCTACATTCTTTAATATTCCAACTCAATATGAACACATGAATCCCAGAATCCAGTTAACAATCTATACAACTTGACTGAATCAAATCATGGATATACATCCATTGTTCCGTTATTCCATTTACCTGATTATGCAGTTACAATACGTTTACTGATATCATGGTTATGGTCAGTCATCCAACTTATACAATGCAATACAACAATACAATCAAAACACTACGGGGTTTAAGGGGTAGATTGGTACGGAAGATGTTAGAAGTGGCACGAGACGGTCAGATTTAAGACACCTAACATGAATCCAATTGCCGTTGTTCCGGGCCTTCTAACGGAGCCTTGTACTCTATATTCCGTTTGCCATGGTCTCTAGCATATAGAGACCCCTCTCGTATACACTGGCATTCTTCTGTACCAAGCTACAAACAACAGCGTTAATACAACATTACAACAAATAGTATACAACTTTAGAAGATACCTCTTATTCTGTCTTTTCTAATTCTTCCTTATCTTTGGGACTTACCGAGCGACCTGTTCGCTGATGACATTCTATTTCTTTCTTCTTTGAATGTCGTCGGGTGCTTTGGACCCAGCAGAGATCGAGCCCACCGGTGAAGACTTGGATCAGTTTCACGAAGACCCCGAGCTCTAGACATTGTACCTTGTTCTATTCAGTATTTTCATTTCCTGTTATGCCATTGTTTAGGTATCGCTTTTCATTCCAGTTGTATTTACTTTTCATGCATTGTACAAAAGAATGTTATTAATAAAGTTGCTGTTATTTCTATATCTCTTGTCTCTTGTGATTTACTTTTATATTGCTTAGATACGCTTAGCGTATGTACTTCTAAGTATATACGTAGCGGACCTCGTCGCGTCCACTTCGCCGTACACCGGGAAGCGGGGCGTGACAAAGTTAGAAACTTTATCATTCTAACTTAGAAATATCCACCCCTTATTCTTCACACCTCCTATTCATTCAACCTAAGATCCTATATGTTTTGTTAGTTTATAAAGATCTCAGTATCTCTTGAGTTTTCCTTCTAAAGCGCAGTTTTCAATCTGGAATTTTTATCATCTTTACGGAAAATATAAGACTTATTCTTTATTCCTATCTCTTCTCCAAACATTGATCGTATACCCCTACGTGTGTGTAAATTTTCACCTCTACACTCAAGAATTCAATTCAAGCTATAATACCCTTACCCTAATAACCAGTACTACTTCTTTTTATTAATGATGGGCGGATTCGCTCACACACCTTTCATGCGACTACTACTGCTTTCTGAGGCACTAATCAGCCGATTACTGAATGTGTGAGCATATTAAAATGTAAATATCAGTTTCCAGGACTTGCAATATATTTCTTTTTCTTTTTCTTAAGACCGGATATATTTTTTCAGTGACGCTCTTATGGTGGTTGGCTACAACTATCGTTTTTCTTTCATAGTAGGCTTTCAGGCAGGAGTATTTTTAGGTATTCTCTACTATCCTAAGTTTCAAGGTGCGTGTAAGTGCATTTTGTAGGGTCTATACTTTCTAAATTTGGACTCAAGAATATGAACTATTTTTCAGATTTGTCCTTCAATAAATTTTTCAATACTCTCGCTTCATCTCAACTTAACTCAAAAATTGAACTCAAGATTACTTACTTAAAAAAAACTGTAAGGATGTATATTTACTACGGTTAAAATCAAGAAGGGACATTTTTAGGGTTTTCCATTCCTAAGCCTAAGATTTAGTTATTTCAAACCTATCAAGCTAAATTTTCGGAATAAAATCCAAGTTACCCTACTAGCTAATTTGACGACAAAGTTTTTATGTTTTGGAAAAAATTTCAGTTTTTATGGGTTTTCAAATGAGTATGCAAATGCAAAATATACACATGAATGCAAAGATAGAAAGTTTACCGAGCACACCTCCAAACTTAAACTTGATAGTGCTCGTACTGTCATGCTACACAAAGAGGGTCAAAATTGTTGAGGGGTCAAAATTTATCAATTTTTTTTAATACGAGAAAAGGCTAACAAAATACACACACACAAAAAGGTTTCTCCTGAACGTAAGGGAAACGGTGTTTCCACTGTTTACGCGTTGAAGTTCAAAGTTAGGAGGGGACATCATCAATCTATATAAGGCCTTTACACAGACCAAAAGTTAACACAAATCATTCAAAAAATTTATCGTGGTATTCCATAGTTGGAGAAAGAATGTGTAGAGGAAAGAAATGAAGAATACATGAGACTGTGTGTGGATGGAAGTGGTATACGGTCTCGGTAAATGAGAAGACGAATGAATGGGAGAAAGAAATGAAATACGAACTTGAGATTGTAAATTGACTGAATGAATTAGTACAGTTTGTAATGATGTGAAACTGGAATTTTCTAACCGTACTACTTTATCAATCCATTGAGAAATGGGGTCAAACCTTTTAAGATTCGCAAGAAATATGGGCCGACTGAACTTGGTAAACCAGACATAGGAGATGAAGGTGACAGGTTGTCTTGCAGTTTGGTAACGATGGAAAAGGTGGAGGGAGGTGATTTAGGAATGGTATCAGTTAAAAGTTCAGGAGGATATTCACAGTCGATAGAAAGGACACGATGAATCGGAAAATCCGACTCATCTAATAAAACAGGCTCATACTCAACGATATCCTCCAAATTCTCCTCAAAATTCAGCTCATTCATACATTCATCATCATCAATAATATCCAGACGCAAATGAGGTTCGGGAAAAACAGTTAATGGTTCGGGATGATACCCATACGGATTTGAAGGAACGTGTCGAATTGGTGAGAAAAACTCATCCAAAACTGTGGGTTCATTATCCATGTTATCCCCAGCGTCGATATCTTCAATTACGTGAAAGTTAAATTTCTCAGACACCTTATCAAAAGTATGGTTTTCAATCGGTGGATTACAAATCGCACTCGGTTGGTTTACTAGATTGAAGATGTAGAGATCAAACAGAGTGGTCGTGGTTTCACTTGGCAGGGTCCCTTCATAATCGGGTAAATCAAACACACAGTAGTTGCACAACTCATCAAATGTATTATTCTCAATCGGTGAATCATTTGTTTTACTCGATAGACTTTCAAAATAAGAGTTGTGGAGTTCAATTGGAAACAGATAGATTTGATTTGGAAGAGTGTACTGTTCACTTTCCCTACTCAATACCATCTAATTGTCCATCGCCATATCATACAATGTAAAATTTTGAGTTAGTTGGGAACTATCAGATGGTTCATTAGGTTGTCTGAGTGGGGCCATAGATACATTCAATTCCTCTATCTATCACGAAACTACCCGAAATTCTTTCAATATTTTTTCAATACTAGACATGGGTTGTGAAGGGGTTTCAGCAAAAAAATTCGAATTCGTTTGGATACATGAAACTTCCAAATGGATGTTCAGAAGAAATGTCTTGAGAAGGTGTAAAAGTCGGGTAGGATTGATAGGAATTGAATGAATGCGTAGAATGGACATAATTAGGATCAACACTTTGATAAGAAGGTGATTGAAATTGTTGTCCTAAAGAATTTGAAGTGATGAAAAGAGTGAAAGATCGGCCACAGGATTGTTCAATATGTTCGACAATGGACATGGATTTAAGAGTAGCCACATTATCCTCAAAAGGGGTATCAACATAAGAAAGTGTGAAAGTTTGAAACGGTCGATAAGAAGTGGATTGCTGTGTCCAATTGGTTTTTCTGGAAGCGTCTATCTGATCTTCCAAAGAAATTTTGGGCATGAATGCATCGTTGGAAGTTTTACTAAAGTAAGAACCGCATGATGAAATATCTGGTTAAGGGTACCACAATTCGGTAAAAGTTGGTCGATTAGGAGTACCCATGATATAAAAAGAGTGAGAGGGAGGAAAGTGGGCGGATTTTTTTTTTATAAATTTTTGAATTTTTTTTCCCGAGTTTTTGGATTTTTGAAATTTTTGTTTGGTTTTTGAAAAATACGGAATTATGGGACTAAACTTCAAACAATCATAATCACAATATACACAAGCAACACCTAGAGCTAAAGTCTTCAAACTCCAAGTAGACCGCTTCTAGACTTCCAAGCGACAAGTTGCAGGATAACTCTCGAATCGGCACTTCGCTGTCAATTGTGGCCAGGTAAGCACAAGTGAGATAAGGAGGGTTCCGCTCATGAATCACCGTGAGACGGGCCTTTTAAAATTACCTTCTCACTTGTCTAGCCTAGACACCACAAGGTTAAGTTTAGATAAACGATCGATTCCCCGTAACCTTCACTTGTTCAAATGAGCGTGACAAGTCCATATAGGTTTGGTCAAGATATTTTTTATAACTCAAGCTAATGCGTATGATTTTTGTGATTTTTGGGGTCTTAAGAAGGGTGATAAAATCCCAATCCAATCTGAATTGGTATCAGGCCCCTTAATGTCCGTATTATTGTATGCAAAGCGATAAAACAATCAAAATCTAAAACAACAAAAAAAATTATTTGGCGGCGGCGCAAAGTTCCTGCACAAAAATAGTTTATTGAAAAGTGATAGAGAGTTTGCGCAAATAATATTGCAGAAAAGGAATTTATTGGAGCTCAGAGGGGAATTCTGGAGAAGGGAAGGAGTCATAAAGAAACTTGAAGCTATGAAGCCAAATTTCAACCGCGGAACCGCGGTGTGATTTTTTAGTTTAGTCTTCAAATTTCGTTAGTACACTCCTCTCGTTTTACTCTTCTGGTTTTCATCCTCTGATTCTTGATTGGATCATTGTATCTGCTCTAGATTTTGGTACGGTTTAGTCGCGGTTTCGCCTTGATGTGGCCGGGAGATGGGGGTCAAACTTCTCACGTCTTTGGCACTGAACTTGCTCTTTTCCTTATCCTGCACACTCGCACAAAAAGAATCAAAAAATAACAAGATGGTGTTTATGGTTTTTTTCGTTTTTGTTTTTTTAAATACATAAATCAATCCGAATAATAAGAAAGAAATACGTTATCGTCTCCCCGGCAACGACACCATTTGATTAGTAGGAATTCCGTAATATGATATGCGTTCTACTTGTTCTCTACTTACCACAATCAAGTCGGTTTCGTTTGATAGCTAGCCGGTTGAGTACGAGTCGATCCACGGAGAGATGGTATGTGTTTCCGTTCTTGTTTTAGACGAGTCAATGAAAGAATGTCCAAGTTGTTCGATTCTATCCTAAGTGTTGTGTATATTTATGTTTAAGAGATCTTGTTAGGGTTAGGATTGGTCAATAGAGTTAGGAATTATTTTTGTGCTTTTCTTTTGTCATCATTGAAGAATGAGATTCTTGCCGAATCCGAGTTTGCTGCTCGACGTTGGAATAATCGGGAGTAACAGGGATTAGGAGGACATAGAAATGGTATTCGTGAGTTTAAGCAAGCTTTCCAACGCTAAATCTAATTCTAGTGTTCCTTGTCCGTCTGTTCCGTACTCTTATTTCCAACCCTATGCGAAACACACACAACAAGTCTCCAATTAGGTCACAACTGCATGTCACATTGTAGTGCGCCTAAAAGAATTCTTGACTTAGGTCGCGGCTATATATCACTTATAGCGCATCTAAGGAAGAGGGTTGTGTTTGTTTAATTTAGATTCGATTTCAAGTTGTTTGGCAAAGAGAAACACAAGGGATTTTTACATCCCTCATACTACCCTGTCTTAACCCTAACAAGTGAGTAACTATCCACACATGCAAAGAAAATAAAACAAGAAGAAGGGAAGAAAGAATGGAAGAATATGATGAGAACATAAAATAACAAGCTAACTATTTGGGCCATCATCTAAACAAGAGACTCCATTGAGTATCATGGCTTAAAAATAGATATTAGAAGAGAAGAAAAGAAGAACAATAAAATCAACGACTATTTTAACAAATAAGTAATAAAAGTTATACTAAGAATT
Organism: Agapanthus africanus; assembly: GCA_030015575.1. NCBI lineage: Eukaryota > Viridiplantae > Streptophyta > Magnoliopsida > Asparagales > Amaryllidaceae > Agapanthus > Agapanthus africanus. The sequence continues at coordinate 788,403,295 of CM057337.1, forward strand.
AAAAGCCAATGCAAGAAAATAAAGAAACAAGGTAGAAAAAACACTCATCTTCATTATTCATCCATTCAAAAGCTCTCACTACATTTTAATGGAGAAGAGATGAAAAAGAAGAAGTAAACTATACTAAACTAAAACTAATCCTAAGAAAAATAAAGCATGCCCCTTTGCCTCTGAACTGGAGCATTTATAGGCAGTGAAATGAAACCTTAGGGCAATATTCCGAGCCCTTACACAATGACCAAAATACCATGAAAATTCGTCACATTTGGCCACGACACGACCGCTGATCCGCCGCCAAATAGACCAAAATTTCACTATTCCGCGATCCAATTCTGGAATTGATGCGCCGTTTTTCTTGTAGGTTATTGTGTTATTTTCTTCTGTTTGGTCGGTTCACATTTGTAAAATCCTTCCAAAATATCCTCAGATTTTCAACAGTTCAAAATGGCAACTCAATTAAATTTTGTGTTTTGATCTTCCTCGAGCTCTGCGTTGCCACCTTGATCCTTGTGCTATCTCTCTCGTTCTTTGTGCTTGTAAACGTCGCTTGATCTTGTCCCTTGTACTAGTAAGCGGCACATGACGGATGTGGATGACCGGAATCCGGATTTTATCTGTTTTCGGCAGTTGTTCTGAATTTGTCATTATTGTAGAGAATATGCGTGATTTGCATTATTCTGAATTAAGAACTTGTAATCTGTAATCATATAGCAAATACGGATTAAAAGTATCTACCTATATACAAATATACATAAGAATGAGTGGTATTAAATGCAATATTCTGATGTGAACCGCGGTGGCGGTGACGGCCCGGGCTGAACCGGCGATGGTGGTGTCGGGGGCATGGCGTGTGGGATGATGGGGAAGAGAGAGAGGATTAGTTTAGGCTGAGGTTTTTTTTTTGCAATGGCTCTGATACCATCACGAAATTAAAGTAGAGGATTTGAGATAATAGTTTTGGTTGAGAAGAATACCTTCTCACCTATATTTATTTATAATAACATGGTGAATACAAATAGGAAAGGCTTAAAGAGGAAAATAATAATATTCCCAAAATACAAATATTCCCTTCTGAAAATACACAAATTGGAGTCCATCATTTATTCAATTACCCAAATTATTATTTCCCCAAATTACTAATTATTATTTCTTTAAATTACTCGGTTGACCTCTGACATACACATAAAATTATGCAAACGTTCGCAATGAAAAAACCGGCGCAAAATAGACATGACGGTAAAAGGAGCGGGAGCAAAATGCTAACGGTGAAATACATTAAGGAATTATAGAATTGAAAAGAAAAATGTAAGATATTAAAATGCAAAACTGATGAAACATTAAGTTATTATTAAGCAATTTACCTGTTTTCATTCAACATTAAGCTTTTGAATTTTTGCTAAAGCTACACATCTGCTCTTTTCCTGCATCATCAATATTCATTTCTCTTCACAGATCTCATCACTTGGCTTTTTTTTCTCTTTTTTGATTCTGCCTTCTCTCGGAGAATAAACCAGTCTTTTTCCTGTTCTCCATGGGTCTTCGGCTTTCAATGGTTAAAGTTTGATGTCGCAGAGCAAAAAACAAAAACAAAAAGGTCTATCTAACCCCACCAAAGAAAAAAACAAAAGATGTTTGTATTTTAATTGGAGTTCCACATGTACTTTTTTCTAACTGAGAAAAAAATCTTGCAACCAGGGATGCAACTATAAAAAGATCATAAACGAATCGATTATAAACATGGCTCGTGTTGAGGCTCTGCCTGTTTAAGGCTTATATGGATCATAACGATTGTATGACTTTTTTTAGTTTTTACTGGTAATAATAAAATAAATACTCATTCTTAATATTAGAGCATATATTAATTAACTTGTATATGTTAACTCGAGAATCAGTTCATAATAAAACATTTAGTGAAATATATTTATGCTATATAATATTAAAGAATAGAGATAATTAATAGTGTAAATTGTCAACAAAAAAAAACTAGCACTTTTTCTGTTGTCAAGAAAACCCCTTACCTGTGATATCTAGTAGTTGCCTGATATATGTAGTTTCCTACGATATCTAAACAGCAGTCAGCGATATCTAAACAGTTGCCTGTGATATTTAAATAGTGTGTATGAATTGATTAGATAAAACACGCTGCTATATAGATACTGCAGGAGAAATTTCTAAGAGATTTTTTTACCACCGTTTCTAAGCTAGAGGGTTTTTGACAGCGGGGAAAAGTGCTTGTATTTTTTTTTGACAACTTACCCTAATTAATAACTTCAGATTTATACAATACGGTATTCTAAACAATCTTTGAGCTCGATCGTCTAAATACAACTACTATAGTTTCTCACAGCTAAATATAGCAAAGATAAGATTAATTATCATCTAAATAAAAATTTTACTAGTTTTTAAGATTTTAAATAGGCTTGGAAAAGCAATGCTCAGGCTCAGTGAGAGCATGCTCAAAAACATAATATAAAATCAAAGAAAAACAAGAAAACAAGATTATGTTCTCTAGTAACTCCTTTTCATCATTCCAATCTGCATTAGCTTACAGATTAAACAAGAAAACAATGCAGATGGCAAACATTGAGAAATGTTAATGTTCGATAGAAATATTTAGAAAACAGAAAGAAATAAAAAAGATTACCATTGGTCCTACGAGAAAACAGAACATCACTGAAGGAGAATGTAAATAGTAAACAGAAAAAACACAATCACAAGCTAATCTCAAAGGTTCATACATTTATAATTGAACCAAATCCGAAACATTAAGAAAGAGTCCTGCCAATATTACAACACAAGCTCGATAAATGTTAACAGCAATAGTGGAAACAATAATGGTGATATATATTCATTAATAAGAAAGGCGAAATTAGTCCAGAACCCGATAATTAACAATTAAAAAAATAGTAGAAAACGACAACGATGATATTGTATTTATATTAACATATACTTTCCGACCAAATTCTTCAGCGTCTCTTTTTCAGAAGCAACACTCTTCCAATAGACAGCAGCAGCAAAGGGCAGCCATACTGTATTAAGTTTTATAAAAGACAAGGTTAAAACATAATATAAAATCAAAGAAAAACAATAAAATGAGATCCATAATAAGATAACAAGAATATCAGTTGCAGCTTCTTACTCATTTCATATTTAAGCTGAATTACAACCAAAGAAAACAATGTTAGAATATAAACAAAATAAAAGAAAACGAATAAAATAAGATCTTTATCATTTAAGAGGACAAGGGCATTACTTGCCGCCGATGTCTCATTTAACTAGATTCAATTGAATACACACATTTGATGGTTCAATGGAGGCTAAGTGAGAAAAATGTCAAAATTTGTGCCAGAAGAGGAGAGGCCAGGGGGGGGGGGGGGGGGGGTTGTTGAAGAATCTGTGTTCTAAATGTGTTGCCAACATTCTTTATGAGGTAATAGAACAAATTTAGGGTTTTTCCTATATTTGCCCTTAATACTTAGCTATTTCTAAATAAAATACCTAAAACTTGAATATTCTAAATATATCCCTAAAACATCTAACTATATTAAATAGGTCCCGGTGTCAAAGTTCCAACCACTACAAGAATTTGCTCGCTTGGTTGACGGAAAGATTCAGTCAACCTAGACCATCTAAGTCGATTGATGATTGCTGATTTTGCAGGGGACTTGCTCAACTGATTAGTACAATCGAGCAAGCAAGACCCTAGGGTTTTATATTTATCTTAAAGAAAGATATTTCTCTCATACCTCTCTCCCCTTCAAAATCCCGATCCCACCATCGCCGCCGCCGCCGCCATCCCAATTCTTCACCCGCCACCTCAATAACGTCATCTTCTTCACCATCATCACCCGCCATAATACAGTCGAGACCGCCGCCGCCGTCATCGCCGGCCCCACCACCTCCGTGACGTCGGCAACCCCACTATCTCCACCACTACCGCAAGCCCCCACCTCCTCCACATTTGTTCCTACAGTGACTAAACTTATTTTTAGAAATATTTGTTTTTTTAGATGTTTAAATTAATTAGTTTTGAATGTTAATTTTAATTTATTGATGATGAAAATGGTGAATTAATTAGTTTAATTTAAGAAGATGGTGAAGATCTTGAGATTGGAAGAGACCTAATGTGGTAGGTTTGATGTTTGTAAAGGGGTGGAGATGATGAAAATGATGATTTAATTTGTTTAATTTAGCATATATGATAAAGTTGAAGTTTGTAAAGGGGTGGAGCATTGGGTGGTGGTGGATTCTTCAATTGGGATTGGGGTATTACTCTTGATATAGTAAACTACTCTTGAAGTTTGTAAAAAGGTTAAGCTTAACTATCTTTTTCTGTCCTTCTAAACTACATTATAAAGTTGTTTATTGCAGTAAACTCGATTGAAGTGCTTCATTTAAGGGTATTATAGTAAAGGAAAAAATGCCGTTAGAACAAATGTTTGAGGAAGTTTACCGTGATAAAAATCTTTAAGGTAGTTTAGTGAATATCAATGATCAATGATAGCGGTATTTTAGTGAATATCAAGATCCTAAAAATTTCATTAAATGTTAAAGTTATTTAACACAAAATAACTATATTCGAATATGAACGAATCGAATTTCTTTGAATTTATTTGTAAGTTTTACATATTTGAGGATAATGGATGTCTTGGATATATACAAGCAAGTTTTTGCCAGGATACAAAGATCGTGTCAATGAGTTTATGGAATTTTCAAAAAGAGTAGATGTCGACACTATTCATTGTCCTCATAGAAAATGCTAAAATGGCGCAATAAGGAAGCGAGCGTAGATTCATGAGCACATAGAAGTTAACGGTTGGAGAGGAAAGGAACCCTGGAGTACAATCGTCACAGGTCAAGAGGAGGCGGAGTAATCCTCCTCTCATTAGCAGTCCTTAGAACGGGTTTGAATGATATAATTGATGAGTTGCATGCTGGCATGCATGAGCCTATTGTAGCTTTTGGTGATGACAATGCTGACCCAAGTGTGTAATAAGCAATGTTTTCCAAGTATATGGAGGATGCATACAAACCACTTTACGATGGTGCGACCATGTCAAAGTTGAATTGGACGGTTCGCATATTTCATATTAAATGCAAAAATCAATGTACCGACAAGTCATTTGATGAAACTCTTCAGTTAGAAGAAAGCTTATTCAAATTCCACTCTACCACAAATTTCAAAGCGGTGAAGATGGGTAAGGATGTCTGTCCGAACCACTGTATGCTATACATGAATTGCAAGGACAAGGATTTAAAAACGACGTGGGTCATACCTAAAGAGAGAACGGATGACCAGGCATCTACCTCCAAAGGTCTTAAATGTATGTTGGTGAAGGTTTGCGGTTTTTCTTTATCAAAGAAAGGATTAAGAGGTTATTCTTGTCATCCAGTGTTTTAAAAAGCGACCGCTTAAGCGGACGAGCGGGTTTCGCCGTTCCGCTTTATCCCGCTTAAGCGGATGATATTGCATAACCTATTTTATTGATATATACATCTCATAAGTGTTATAAAAGGTATATAACTATTGTTATTGGAGTAAGAATACATAAATACCAATTAATACAACATTCCATCTTTTCTTTTTCTCTTTTCCACGTTTTTTTCGTGCTCGGCTCGATAAATCCCATGGTTGTCGAGCCAATTTTAAGAAACTTTAAAATTTGGGTTTCAAACTCTAAAATTTTAGGTTTATCAATTTCAAGAAGTCGAGATCTAAATCGATTTTGAGAAATCTTTGAGTGTTTTATTTCGATTTCGAGCAGTTTTTGAATTTCGATCATGAAATTCCAATTCGATTTTGACTCCATTTGGTTTCAAACTACATTCTTTTATATATATATTTTAAATAATTTGGCAAGTAATTTTACTGATTTGAGCTATGATACTTGATGTTGGGTATCGAAAAGCTTATAAGCATTATATAAGCTAATAAATTCGAAGAAAATTTCAATTTTGTATTGAATTATTTGAGCATATTTTAGCAAATAATATATTGTCTAAGCAAATTTGTTAAATTTAGGCATTTGTTAGTACAAAGGTAGCATAAAAATAGTTAGAATGTAATGAGAATCATTATTTATTGACAAGAAGAGAAATATTGATGAAATACTACTGTCCTGATTTCTGAGCTGCCTGAGCAGGCACTTAAGTATTTTGGCTTCTTGACCACTCCGCTTTTCTTTTCCACTTTTAAAACACCGTTGTCATTAGAAACCGCCAAGTTCATGACATGGTATAAAGATGGCCGCATGAAAGATGGAAAGATACGCTACCCCGTTGATGGTGAGTGGCAAAGATTTGATGCTCGCTATCCGGAATTCGCTGCGGAGGCCCGTAATGTGAGACTATAATTGTCAGCCGATAGAATAGAGCCGTTCAATCATGATAAATCTCATAGCGTCTGGCCAGTTACTTTTGTGGTGTATAATCTTCCGCCATGGATGAGTATGAAAAAATCATATACTCAGATGCCTTTGTTGATCCCTGGAGATATCTCTACTGGAAATGAAATCAATAACCTAAGGATGTTGGTTGAGAAGTTGAAAAAGATTGTCCAATGGCATCGAAATTTTTGATACCCATAATAAGCAAATGTTCAGGTTAAGGGCGATGTTGCTTTGGACAATGATTTCCATGCGTATGACATGCTTTCGGGAAGGAGTACGAAAGTCGATAAAGCATGTTCTTGCTGTGAAGATGACACCCATGCCGAGAAGTGCGGAAACAAGCAAATTAAGTGCTACATGGTATACCGTCGTTGGTTAGACACTAGCAATCCATATCGAAGAGACACTTTAATGGGAAAAAGGATCGTCCCCCTCCGCCTGATGCAAATGGGTGGAATGCATATCAGGATGTTCAACACATCCAGGTTGTTTTCAGAAAGAATTATAGGCATACTGTTCCAAAGGATGGTAACTGGAATAAGAATTCTTTTTTCAATGAATCGCCCTAAGCGCGAGCGAAATCTGCGCCAGAACTTAGACTTTATGCACATTGAGAAGAACGTGTGTGAACAACTTCTTAGCATCTTATTGGATTTTAAATTGAAGAGCAAGGACACACTTGCAATACGACTTCGACGGGGAACCCGATATTTCTCAAATAAATAAATGCATGTTAAAAAGAATGAACAAGTCCCCGAAAGATCACAAAAACGATTGTCACGATCGGGTTCGAGATTGCGCATCTGTCGAGGAGATAATGACTAAAATGATAGACGGGTGTTATAATAAAGACTATTAAGCAGACATGTATGAGCATTTTCAGACCGATGAGTTTAAGGATGTCGATAACCACAATATCGTTTTTTATTTATTGTGTATAAATTGAAACATAACATGTGACAACGGCAGAAAAAGAGCAACCAAGCCTCCAAGAATCATGCAAATGTGAAAGATATTTACAGCGGCAGGAGCAAGAGTATCGGTGAATGCCAAGTAGAACATGTAAGTTTCGATAATAGTAGTCGGTTAAATTCACATGTTACGGTCGAATTTCTTACAGATTAATGTCTTAATGTTATGCACAACAAGAGAAAAATGATGGACGTCCTATGTGCAGTGTTGAAGTATACAAGGCCCAATATGTGAAGGATGGTTGCACTCCAGACGATCTGCATCTGCTCGCATATGTAAGACTTCATTCGTTTTAAAGATTACAAATTAAATTAGAAGTTAGTTATCTACTTTTTATTAAATCATCATCCTTTTCTTTTACAAAAGAACGACATGGCAGAGGAAAGGAACAATTTTTGCCCATATAGAGGATAATGAATGTGCAATAAGCTTGGAAGATAGACTAATGGTCGGAGATGAGATAATAGAAATGTAACGACCGGACACTAAAGGGTATGTGTTTTGTGGAGGGAGCCAGTCGGAGTTTTATGCCCCTAAGCGACCGTATGTACCCACCACAATCAAGAAAGGCCACACATGACATACAGATTGAGTCGCTGCATCGGCTGACTCAAGTGTATATCGTCCAATGCCTCTATCGTCTTGGGATCCTTGGCCCACGGGTCTGTCCACATCCCCGATTGTACGCCTCCAGGTCTGTCCTCTTCGGCTCTCGTTGGCGATCTTTACTGTCATTTGTCCAATGAGAAAATCAAACAATTGCATATACTCTCGATGACAAACGGTCATGTAGATCTGGTAAGTTCAATTAACTTTCATTACATATAACATGCTTATCTGTATGTTTAATGATAAATAAAATTATCTTTACTAAAATCCGTATTTTCTTCTTTTTACCATAGGCGTTTATAAAGATCGTTGATCTTGGTCACGTTCAATTCATGAATACACCTTGGATGCCGGATTCTGCGCCAAGTTATCAACCAAGCGATCCAAACCTTCATGAATGGTTCGGACCTCAGTGACATCCTCTTAGGTTCATACACCTTTTGTCTTTTATTTACTTGTAGATTTGTGGTGGTTATTGTTTAGACTCGTGTGTTGAATTTTCATTAAAGTGTGACTTTTTGAATTTTATTTAGTCGTATAGTTGCAATGTTTGCTCCGACTTATGTAGTTGTTGAGAGTTATTTTACTATATTGTGGAAATTGTTGGAGCAAACACTACAAATATACAACGAAACCACAACTCTCAACGACCACACACGTCGACGCAAAAAACACTAACAAAGAAACTCTCGAGATAATTTTTTCGTTGTATATATGTAGTGTTTGCTTCAATAATTTCCACAATATAGTCAAAAACAACCCTCAACGACTACATAAGTCGGAGCAAACACTATAAAGATACGACTAAATAAATTCAAAAAGTCACACGCGTTAATAAAATTCAACATACAAGTCTAAACAACAACCAACATAAATCTACAAGTAATAAAATGGCTTAATTGCACAAAGGTACCCATGAAACTTTCATGTTTTTTGCAATTAATACCATGAACTTTCATAATTAGAGATAACTAACATGAACTACAACTTTCAGTTGCAAATTAATACCTATTTGCAAAAAATTGAACTGCTTGTGAAAGTTCATTGTACCTATATCTAATTATGAAAGTTTTATGGTATCAATCACAAAAAAATATGAAAGTTCATGGGTACCTTTGTGCAATTAAGCCAAATAAAATTCAAAAGACAAAAAGGCGTATGAACCTAAGAGAATGCTATTGAGGTCCGAACCATTCATGAAGGTTTGGATCGCTTGGTTGATAACTTAGCACAGAATCTAGCATCTAAGACGTATTCGTGAATTAAACGTGACCAAGATCTACGCTCTTTATAGACACTTGTGGTAAAAAGAAGAAAATACGGATTTAAATAAAGATAAATTTATTTATCATTAAGCGAACACATAAGCATGTTACATGTAATAAAAGTTAAATGAACTTACTGGATCTACATGATCGTCCATCATCGGCAGTATATGCAATAGTTGACTTTCTCATCGTTGGACAAGTGACCGTAAGAATCGCCGACGAGAGCCGAAGAGGACGAACCTGAGGACGTAGGATCGGATGTGGACAGACCCGTGGGCCAAGGATCCCAAAATGACGGAGGCATTGGATGATATACGCCTAAGTAGTCGGATGCGGCGAATCCATCTGTACGTCGCATGTGGCACTTTTCAATGGTGGTGGGTACATAGTCGGTTGCTTAGGGGCAGAAAACTTAGACCAAGTGATCTGGCTCTCTCCACATAACACACTCTCTAGTGTCCGGTCGGTGTCATCTATGATCTCATCTCTGACCTTTGGTCAATCTTCTAAGTTTATTGCACATTCCATTATCCACCTCTATCTCCGCAATAATTTTATCCCTTTCCTCTGACATGCCATTCTGTTTGAAAAGAAAAAAGATGATTTAATAAGTAGATAACGAACTTCTAATTTAATTTATAATCCTTACAACGAGTGAAGTCTTACATATACAAGCAGATGCGGATCGTCGGGAGCGCAACCATCCCCTCACATATTTTTCCTTGTACATTTCAACACTATATATAGGACGTCCATCATTCTTCTCTGGTTGTACATAAAATTTACAACATTTAAGACATTAATCTGTAAGAAATTCGACTGTCACATGTGAATTTATCTGACTGCTATTATCGAAACTTACATGTTCTACTTGGCATTCACCGATACTCTTTCTCCCACCTTTGTATCTTTCTCATTTTGCGCGATTCTTGGAGGCTTGCTTGCTCATTTTCTGCCGTTATCACATGTTATGTTTAAATTTATACACAATAAATAAAAAACAATATTGAGGTTATAGACAAACCTTAAACTCATCGGTCTGAAAATGCTCATACATACCTGCCTAATAGTCTTTACTGTAAGACTCGTCTATCATTTTAGTCATTGCCTCCTCGACGGATGCGCGGTCTCAAACCCGATCGTGACAATCGCTTTTGTGATCTTTTCAAGACTTGTTCATTCTTTTTTAATAAGCATTTATTTATTTGAGAAATATCGAGTTCCACGTCGAAGTCGTATCACAAGTGTCCCTGCTCTTTAATTTAGTATCCAATAAGGTGCCAAGGAGTTAACACGTTCTTCTCAATATGCATAAAGTCTAAGTTATGGAGCAGATTTCGCTCGCGCTCAAGCCAATAGGGCAACTCTTTGAAAATAGAATTCTTATTCCAGTTACTATCTTTTGGAACAGTATTGCATATACTTCTTTCCAAAAACAATCTGATTGTATTAAACTTCCTGATATGCCTTCCAACCATTTGGCACAGGCGGAGGATATCCTCCCTATTAAAGTGTCTCTTGCTTCAATATGGATTGCCGACTGTGTCTCGTGTAGCACTTAATCCGCTTGTTTATGCACTTCTGAACATAGATGTCATCTTCGCAGCAAGGGCAAGCATTATGAACTTTCGTACTCCTTATCAAAGGCAAACGCATAGAAATCATTGATTATCCAAAAGCTACGCCGCCCTTAACCTGAACATCTGGTTATTATGGGCATCGTAAATTTTGATGCTATTGAACCACAACTCCTTTAACTTCTCAACCAACGGTCTCAGGTACATATCGATTTCATTTCCAGGAGAGGTGTCTCTAGGGATCAACAAAGACATCCAAGTATATGATCCTTTCATGCTCATCAACGGCGGAAGATTATACACCGCAAGCATAACTGGCCGGACGCTATGAGATTTATCATGGTTGAATGGCTCCATGTCATCGACCGAATCATCAAGTCTCACATTATGAGCCCTTCGCGGCAAATTTCGGATAGCGAGCATCAAATATCTGTCACTCACTCACCATAAGTGGGATACCGTATCTTTTCGTTTTTCGTTGCGGCCATCTTTATGCCATGTTATGAGCTTGACAGTTTTCTGACGACAAGAATAATCTTTAAGCGTTTCTTTGACAGAGAAAAAGTGCAAAACCTTCGCCGGCACAGATTTAGGACCTTTGTAGATAGACGCCTCGTCACCCGTTCCCTTTTTAGGTACGACCCACCTCGATTAGTAACAAATTTCACTCATTTAAATCCTTGTCCTCACTATTCATGTATATCATTCAGTTGTTTAGACATGAATCGATTTTCTGATAAATAAAACCCATGTCTCAACAATCTCCTTCATCACTTTGAAATTTGCGGGAACGGAATTAGGGTAAGCTTTCTTTTCTAACTGAAGAATTTCATCGAATGACTTATCAGTACACTGATTTTTGCATTTAATATGAAACATGTGAACCTTCTAATCCAACTTTGACATGGTCGCGCCCTCGTAAAGGGGTTTGTTCGGATCCTCCATATACTTGAAAAACTTTGCCAATTCTGCATTCGGGCCAACACTATGCCAATTCTGCATTCGGGCCAACACTATCATCACCAGAAGCTACATCAGGCTCGTGCACCGCCAGTATGCAACTCATCAATCATATCATTCAACCCCGTTCTAGGGACGCTGCTAATGAGAGGATCACTCCGCCTCCTCTTGACCTGTGACGATTGCCTCTCCATGATAGTACCAGGCGGGGTAACCTTGAGAGAAATCGCCTATCACTTCCTTATTGCGTTATTTTCGTATTTTCTACACGGACAATGTATAGTTTCGCTACCTACTCTCTTTGAAAATTTCATAAACTCATTGACATGATCTTTGTATCCTGACAAAAAACTTGCTCATATATATCCAAGACTTATCAATTATCCTCGAATATGTAAAACCTACAGATAAAGGTATTTAATTATTTATCATTCGAAGAAATTCGATTCGTTCATCATTCGAATATAGTTATTTTGTGTTTTTTATGATACTGTGTTCGAATATAGTTGAGCGTGCTTTTCATCGATGAAGAATTCTAATTGTGTTTGTAACACACATTTTAAAATTTATAATCTCGTATTAACTTACAAGCTTTGAATTTTGGTATACCAAGATAACTTTAACATTTAATGAAATTTTTAGGATCTTGAGATTCACTAGAATACCGTTATCATTGATATTCACTAAAACTACCTTAAAGATTTTTATCACGGTAAACTTTCTCAAACATTTATTTTAAAGGTATTTTTTTCTTCACTATAATGCATTAAATGAAGCACTTCAATCGGGCTTACTGTAATAAACTTTATAATGTAGTTTAGAAGAAGAAAAATAGATACGTAAGCTTAATCCTTTTACAAATTTCAAGAGCAGTTTACTCCATCAAGAGCAATGTCTCAATCCTAATTGAAGAATTCACCACCACCTAAGGTCTCCACTCCTTTACAAACTTCAACCCTATCACATATGTTAAATTAAACAAATTAAATCATCTTCAGCCCTTTACAAACATCAACTCTACCACATCTTCTTAAATTAAACTAATTAACTCAACATCTTCATCATCACAAATTAAAATTAACATTCAAAACTAATTAATTTAAACATTAAAAATAACAAATATTTCTTAAAAAAAATTACTCATTGTAGAAAGGGGGCTCAGGAGAAATGTGGAGGAGGTGGGAGCTCACGGTAGTGGTGATGGTGGGGCCGGCGACGACGGCGGTGAGTGATGGTGGCGGTCTCGACTGGCTTATGGCGGGTTAATGGTGAAGAAGACGTTACGGAGGTCTCAGCGGGTTGACGATGGTGACGAATTGAGATGGTGGCGGCAGCGGTGATGGTGGGATCGGGATTTTGAAGGGGAGAGTGATGATGGTGAAGAAGACGTTACAAAGATGGCGGCCTTGACGGATGATGATGGCGGCAGTGATGATAGTGGGATCAGGATTTTGAAGGGAAGAGAGGTCTTGCTTGCTCAACTGTATCAGTCGAGCAAGTCCCCCGCAAAATCAACAATGGGTCGACTTAGGACGGTCTAGGTTTCAGTCAATCCATAGGGTACAGTCGACTAAGCGAGCAAATTCTTGTAGTGCATATATGTTTTAGAGGTTGTATTTAGAAATATGAAAGTTTTAGGGGTTCAATATAGAAAAGCACCTTGAATTTAATGATGGTGTGACTAAAACTCATACGGTTTATGTAATTTTTATTACTTCATGCCTGTTACAATGTCAAGCAACATTCATAGGCTAGCTCAGTTGGTATCAATTTCTTCTCCAATGTGAGAGGTCGCAAGTTCGATACGCGAAGGAGGGTTGATTTAAAAAAAATCATTCATAGGAATATATAGACACTAACGCAACTTTTCACGCACAAACCAATGATACGATTTTTGAAAACAAATAAACCGAGAATGCACTGTATAAACAAATTCAGCTCTTCATTAAGAGATACAATTATTAACTAACATCAATCTTCAATGCAACATTAGTTTTATTTGATTACTTTGTTTGCTCTAATTGTGTTCCGGATGGATAGCACATCCATATTAAATTGAATCAAAGCAAGTAATTGCATGCAGGGAAGGAGAGAACATCTTCCCTCAAAGACAGGGGCAGACTTATTCAAGGGCAGGATAGGGCCATGGCCCCACACTATTTTTCGAAACATAGGAAAGTATCTTGTGATCCCTGCCCTCATCACGATCTCAATCAGAGAAAAAAATACGCCTCATCATCTCTGCATCTCTTCTCTAAAAACCCTTAGCCTCATAGCCCTCATCTTGATTTAAAATCCAGCACGTCATCTATAAAAACCCTCGCCTCTCAGGCTCATAGTCTCATCTCTAAAAACCCCTTGCCTGAGCCCCATCCTCTTTGTCGGCACCCTTGCCCTCACCCCTCGCAGTAGCGGCCTCCCCCAATTGCAAGTTGTACTCGTCTTCATTAGTCATCCCCTCTTCGTGAACAGTCGCCTCATCGTCGTTGAAACCCTAGAATTTTGTTGGTTCAAAATCTATATGGTACTTTTCTTTTAACTCAAACCCTTGATTTCAATTATTTGATTTTGAATGAACAACTTGATTTTGTCACTTGATTTCAATTACTTGATTCTGAATGAACAGCTTGTTAAAAAAATTATTAATGAATAGCTTGATTTTGTTAGTAGCTGTAAGATAACATGAGTTAGACTTGATTTTTTTGTATAAAAAAATTGTGAATGAATAACCTGGACCTTGGCCCCACCCTTTGAAAATTCATGGATCCGCCACTGTTCAGAGATTAACACTAATCAAGAGACTGCTTAAAGAGATTAGCACTAAACAGGTAAATACAGACCTTAGTCAAGCATCTTAAATTCCCCTATCTAAGATACATAAGAGCAGGAAATCACACTAATAATTAAGTAGGATGATGGGGGGGGGGGGGGGGAATGGATACAGCACACCAAGAATGAATAATTTGGATAGAAACTATTTATAATTAAGAATAGAGTGAAAATGAGAATGAGTAATTTCTGAAGAATTAAGTAAAATAATTAATAAGCCTCTCGTTAAAGTGAAGAAAATTCAAGGCTGTAGCAGACCGAAAAATGGCTAAATTTAAACAAGGATGTACTATTGGTATATGGCCTGTCGCTCTATCAAGGCAGGGCCATGTTGTTTCTCATGAAAGCATATAACAGAAATTTCTTAAGAACGATGTTGATTTCTTCTTTGAGTTGTGATTCCATCGATACAAATCTTCAGTGCTGATACAGTGATACTAAAGGTTCCTTCAAGATGGTGGCATTCTTTACCATCTCTCAGTTGCTTGATTTTCTTACCATTAAACTTCTAATCCAAGCTTGATTCCAAAACACATTAGAGCAGCCTTTCAATCTCTCATTGTTGTTGTTGTTACTGCAATTTCTTATCAACTTTCTATATCCCAAACAAAGCTATCTGTAGCATAATACAAACTTACAATAACCCGGAATCTTGCTATATGACACTTGCGAGAATTTTTTTTAATATGAACCTAACAAACGCAGTGCTTCTGATGGATCATCATCGTCACTGGATATTATATAATTGCTAGTAAAATTAAAAGTGTTCTGCGGATCAGATTCCTATGGTCCTCCGTTCCTTTCCTCATATAATTTTCCCTTATCTGTGCTCTGTTCATTTAAAAGATATAAAAAGCAACAAACTTTAACTATGACATGGTCAATATGTCTGGCTACCATTCCATGGAAACATACAAATACATCAACAGCAACAATTAAGTCGGAAATAAAAAAAATCATTAACTCCAATAGAGGCAACTTCAATTCTTGAACCACGTTTCCTATGCTTCATCCCTCAATTTCTGCTCCTAGGCATTGATTTTTGTGATCCGGCACATGTTTCGGTTCAAAAATGATACCCCATTGCCAAAAGTCAAAGTCAAAAATTCATAGTCAAAGTCAAGTGGGCCCAAGCCCGAACCCAAGTTACGTGGGCCCCAACACAGCCCAAGCTAAGTCCAAGCTCAAGCATGGGGCCATCCCCGCGCCAAGAGAAGAGAAGGAAAATGTAATAAATTTTAGGACATGTAATTTAGTAAAGAAGAAAGGTAAAAGAAATGGGTAAAGGCCTAAAATTTGTAAAGCCCAAGGGTTAAAGTGCAAAAAATATGCACGTGTAAAAGAATAAGCAAAAAACCAAAATTGTAAAGCCCCAAGGGGCAAGATGTAAAAGTGTAAGCCCATAAAAGACCAAACATATGAAGAATAACGACTTTTGATTCCTTTGCAATCTCTAGGGTTTTGTGCCTCCACTCTTATTTTTGATGTGAGATCTTTCTTCCTTCTCGAGAGACTCAAAAGAAATTCTCTCTCATCTTCTCTATCTTCTTCCTCTAAAAAGAACCCATACAATAGAAAGGAACCCAAATCTAGGAGGAAAGCTTCATCTTAAAGAAACCAAGATCCAAGATCAAAATCCAAAAAGAAGCAAGCTTTTTTCACCAAACTTGAAGAAAAGAGAGGACTCTCGTGCCTTCACCCGAGCAAACATATTCGAAATGAAGAACTTGATGATTGTCTCACCCGTGTCGCCTCCGCTCGTTGACGGGATCCCAACGGGATCTATGCCATGGACATCCCCGCAAAAAGAAATGTCTATCTCGGAAATCCCCCATGAGTGGATTTTCCGCCTTGGAAATCTCCGCAAGGGGATTTTCCGCTACTTAGATACCCGCTCGGATTTCTCAAAAAGATGCCGCAATGAATATCTCAAAAGAATACCCGCTTGCAGATATCTCAAATAGATACATGCAGCGGATATCGCCAAAGGACACCCGCTCGTGGATATCCTAACGAGATACCCGCAGCAGGACCCCGTAAACTTTACGAGGCTCCCAAAATGTTCAAAAAGACCTAAAAGTTGTTCTCAAATGCGGTACACATACACATTTACACTGAATTCACATGACCACCATGACCTGTTAATCGGAGGTTCTCTCGTATCAAAGTGTGAGGAGTAATTAACAGCAATTTTGTCAGTGGCCGCTGGAGATTTTGATCACCACGATCAATAAACCCCTGCCTGTCTTGAGGGCAGAGGGAATCTGTACACTCCTGATGCCCGTGCGCATCCACCTCCATGGGGTGACGAAAAACACTCTACAGATTCTGGTACGCCCGGGTAGGGACATATCTCACATTCCCATATTTCGGATCAAATGATCATGCGAACTCTTTTAACACAAATATTGTTGTTTGTACTGAAATCACGCCTCTTGTGCGGATTATCAACTTCATACAACAACCAACAAACAGCTCAACAACAATGTCTCTAAAGATGAAATCAGCTTCTGACGCAACTTCTGTCGCTTACACAATCAAGGCGACTGCTCGGATGACTTTTCTGTCAGAGCTTATGCAGCAATGGATGGAGTAACAGCTTCAATTTGGATCCATCTCATTCGCCGCGGCTAGCAGCGCCTTTACCCCTCAAGCTCCTGCAATGAACAAACCGAACTCAAAAAGGAGGAGGCCGAATGTCATAATCACAAGGGTGCCCGAGCCCAAACGCAAGTCTATTTTCGAACGACTCTTTGTCGTCCCAGCTTAGGGCAGGACCGTCAACTTAACAAGGACGATAAGGCATCTCGGGCAAGCTCCGTCGATGCCCTTGACAACCGCACACTCGAGTGTCTTCTCCTGACTCTCGGACAATCGGCTTCTGCAACTACTAAGAAAGCAGATGCCCGCCAGGCCCTTAAAACTGAAAAGCTAAGGCATAAATCGGCTTCTGCAGCTATCAAGAAAGCAGATGCCCGCCAAGCCCTTAAAACTGAAAAGCTAAAGCATAAACGGCCCGGGTACAGAGCCAACAAGACGACTAGGGCTCTTACTAAGTTGGAGTTCGTGAGGTTCCAAGAACAAGGTTACCCTGCGACAACAGTTAAGTCTACCTTGAAGATCAACAACTCTTTTGAACCCTTAAAACAGGTTCTGAAAAATGCCATGACTACAAAAATCAAGCAGACAGCGATTCGAACAGTGTTGCGACGATATGTGTATAAGCTTTAATACAGACTGCATGATACTGTCTCGTCAGGAATCTACTAAGTGCTCCTCGCTGTGCGAAAGCGACGAGGAGAAGTCAAGCAAAAGGTACCAGTTTTGCTTAAGACTTTAACCCGGCCGACTGTCTTCAGTCGCATGTCTTTTCTCGAGAAGGACGGGCCACGACAACGGTCCAGAAGACCAAAAAAATTGCTACCAATAAGGGAGACTTGGGCGGATACACGATCCATTTAAGGCGGGACCCAATGATAACCTTCACAACAAGAATAAAGAAGCGGGCAACGCTCCCAGCCCCAACTTGGTCTGGAGGTGGCTTCCACTTCCTAGTCTCAGTATGTTCTAAACGGCGATGAAAACCCTTTTGTTGGGGCAGCTAATAAAAAAGAAGCTGGGATTCCTGAAGAGGACTCGGGTGATGATAAAGAGCTTGCTTTCCGCCCTAAGACCGTAGAACGAGAGTTGCTCCAAGACATTCAGAAACAGCTTAAGAACAAAGATAAGAAGATGACCAAGGTCTATTCCAAAATTGATGATCTAATGAGTATCGTGATACAGCTCACAACCCAAGTTGTTCAGGTGCAGTCTCAACAAGCGCAAGGCTCTACTCATGAGCGGGCAGCGACGTCCTAAAACAGCCGACAACTATTCCCACCAGCCGGAAAGTGGCAGATCTCCAGGAAAGTTGGCCACATTCAGCCACAAGGGAAATATTAACACTTGATGACGGCACACTAACACATGAAGGTCAACTATGGTAGTCGAAACCGAAGCACAGAAAACTGTGGCGGTAGTGGGAGGCAGTACCCCACACGATATGATCTTATGGAATTTCCCAGCGGCTACGCCGTCCCCAAATTCAAAAGATTTGACAAGACGGGAAATACCAATCAGCATATTGCCTACTTCAAAGCGTCGTGCAGAAATACTGTGGGCAATGATATGCTGCTTCTCAAACAATTGTCAATAGTTTAACCAATGTTGCTTTCGACCGGTACTCAAGCGTAACGAACGATCGGTCACGACGTTCGCTCAAATGGAGTCTCTATTCAAGCAAAAATTCATAAGTGTCAGCAAGAAAATCGCTATTGCCGACCTTGTGAAAACGAAAAAAGAAATCAACGAAAACGTCACAGATTTCATAACCCGGGTGGCGTAATCTCAGCATCAAGTACGAACAACCATTAAAGCAGGAGCAAGCCGTCAGCCCTACTTAGGGAAAATATCGATAACCGAATGGCTCCGTTCTTATGCACGGCGGGTCTCAAAACATTCCAGGAGCCGACAAAAAATGTTCATATGTTGGAACGCGCAAATCCTGAGTCTACCTCGGACTTCCAAATTAATAACTCCAGGAGGTACCCGAAGGACGACAGCCGCAAAGGTGGAAATTCCAATGGTACTGAATCCTTCAACACATCTGCTGACCAGGATAAGCAAGAAACTACCGGATCAAAGGACCGACCAGCCTCGAAAGCCGATATTAGGAGGCAGAGAGACTCTGGAAGAAAAGAAGAACAAGATCTACTCTTTCAGAAGGGACAAAGTCCTGTAAAATATTTAAGTACGTTCTGAACAACGGTCTACAATTGCCAGAGTCAAAACGACCGCATGAACAGGCAAGATCGATGACCCCAATACTACCTATATCATAAAGTATTGAGTCATACCATCGAAGACTGCTATGTATTCAAGAACTAGGTTGAGAAACAATACAAGACGGGGGTGATCTCATTGTCTAAAGGCATGTTAGCGAACAATCAACCCGTGGCCGCTAATTCCATACAGACGGAAGTCGAAGTCTTTTGGGAATCAACGGCTTAATCGTCCTCTCAAAGAAATGATTTAATCAGTATCAGCCTTTATGGGACACGTACTTATCCAAAAAGACGAGGAAATTGTTGAAACTGATTCAGAAAGAGCTAGAGATCAAGTAAGAAAGCCAAATAGAGCTCGATGTCTCAGCCATCAATTCGACTTGACCAAACTCAAAACCTAAGAATCTCAAGCTCTGCAATAGGAAGAAAAAGAAGAATGAGGCCCAACACGGAAAGTCATTAGCAAGGAAAACGGCTATCCAAAAATATATCGATTCTCTCGAGAACTATATGCAAAAGGAAATAGCCCTGATCACATTTTAGGAATTCTTCTCTAATGAATCAGCAGAAATCCTAAAAGAATTGGAAAACAACGCTAATGATGAGATCCCAGTAGTGACTTGCTACTTCATCCATCTTGCAGCGATTCTGAGTAAAATCTTTGTTTCCCTAAAGAAAATGATAAGCTTGCCATAAAAGCCAACCGGATCTAGCTCCGAAGCGGCAAGGTGCTACAGCCGAAGCAGGACAATCCCCGAAAGAAAAAGAAAAAGAAAAAGACAACTGCAGCTAAAGGGGACAATAGAGAGCCAACCCATAAAGATTCGAGCTCACCCCCAATAGACTACAACGTTTTAGCTCA